>QNQO01000562.1:0-729129 GCA_003290165.1 Berberis thunbergii | reverse complement strand
CAGTGTTACAAAGTATTCCTGAGGTGAATTGATGAAGTGGTTTAGCCAGGATCAAACTCTCCATAAGATTCATAGTTGCATAACTTATAGCTTCCTTGTTTGTAGACAAGGCAGATTAAGAATTGTCTTTTATTCCGAGGCATAACTTATATCCATGCACTTTATATTCGCTTGAGTTTGCTCTCAGAAATAGTCATTTCTACCCCTCACGTCAATCCCACGAGCATCTTATCCATCTCATTCTATCATGGCAAGAGGATTTGCGCACCATGGCTAGCTAGGCAAGTTTGTAGAGCGCAATCATTGTACATGAAAAAGATATTAATGAAAGAGTTATTTGTGTAGTTCATATCTTTGAGCTTCTGTTTACTTTTTGTTGATCTTGCATAAATGGAATAACTGTGAAAAATGATTGAAACTGGACATAATAGTTTTTAACTTTGTGATTAGTGTTAGGCTGTTTTTAGCTTTTTTTCTGGCCGGGTATATGATATTGGAGTTTCGAGTGATGAAAGGCTTTGAGTTGGAGGTGGTTGTGGTGGCCGCGGTGATGGTTGTGGAATTAGTAATGGTGGTGCCAATGGTGGAGCTAAGGGGGCCAGCAATGTAGGACTGGGGGTTGGGATGGTTGTGTGAAATTAAAGCAGTGGGGACCTGGTGGTGCCGTCGTGAAAGTGATTGTGAAGTTGAAATGGTGGTCATGTCGATAGTGTGGTGGGTTGTCAATGTATCGGATTTGGGAAAAAAAGAGCTTAAATTAGGCTTATCAGATCGAATTTCAAATTAAAATCCAACTTTTTTTCATAAGTAATTTTTTGCAACTATAATTGACAACCCTAAAGTAGTATTAGTAATGGTTAAGACTAATACACATTGAAGCACATTACTAAAACTTAATTAATTTATAAATAACTTTACTCGAAACAAATTCTAAAATTTTACATGACATAATAAATACGCTCTTAAAGAAAGAAAGAAAAAAATTTAATCAATGAGCAAATGAGGCTACTTAGGGTGTGTTTGGTTGCCATGAAATTCTATGCTATGGAAATTCATGAGGGGACCACTACATTTTAGGCTAAATTGATATATCACTCCACATCCACCATTTGGTTTTGTGATCAATGGTGGGATTGAAAGTCCCATGAATATGGGAATCACATGCCTTGGGGGGTCAAGGAGTGAGATTTCCATGTTCATGGGACTTCCATTCCCACCATTGATCACAAAATCAATGGTGGTCAAATGGTAAATGTGGAGTGATTATATCATTTAGCCTAAAATATAGTGGTCCCCTCATGGATTCTCATGACATAGGATTCCATGCAACCAAACACATCCTTAATAAAAGTAATGAGCTTTGCTAGGGTCGAGGAAGGGGTCGAGGGATGGGTTGTAGCACTCATCCTCCTCGAGATGAGCGTATTGCCATGGAGATGCGTTGCTAGCACTCATCTCGAGAAGGATGGGTGGTTGCATCCATCCCTCACTCCCTTTCCCTCGACCCCTAGAATTTTCGTAAAGTAATATATTTGAAAACATTCATGAATGCGTTTTGACGAGTAAATGAAATTAACTTATCTTGTTGATTATAATGATTTAGCTGAAATATCATACATTTGAATAGTTGGTTTATATTATTGCACGTGCGGAAAAAATAAAAATAAAAGGTCCTCGTCAAATCTTGACTATATATTACATGAATGCTTTCAGTCATCGTTTAATTAAGTTGAAGGTCCAAGTCATCGAACGCCAAATATACTTAGTAAAATATATGAGAAATTAAGCTAAATACACCCGTCTATCTCTTAATACAAAATTTGTTTTTAAGCTAAAGTGTGGATGGAGAACTTAAGAGGATACAAAGAAATCAAGGTTTGTTAATTTGTAAGTGTTGGTGTGCCATGCAGCAACAAATCTAGGTAGTCAGGTCAGCTAATCATTTTTTTGTTAGGGTTTGGACCATTTTTCAATTTTACCCCTTTTTATAAATGATGTTCGTAATTGTGTTTTAAAAAGAATGGGTAAAGTAAGTGTTGGTGTGCCATGTAGCAACAATTCTAAGTAGCCAGGTCAGCCAACCATTTTTTTTTTGTCAGGAATGGGCTTTTTAACCAATTTTACCCCTACTCTTTAGTCTTCCCTTCTTTCGCAGATTCCGAGCGGAGCTGATCTTTGTAGTTGACCTGTGAGTTGTGAGTAAGTATCATGAAGATGAAGGTGATTTCGATCTAGCCATTGTTGATTGGGTTCGCTTTCTAGGCTGTTGTTGGAGAGTTGTTGGATAGCCCCGACCTCTACAAGTAGTTTAGAACTCACTTTTTGAAAGTTATATTAGGTTCTTAGTAGCAGTCGGCATCCTTTTATTCTTTTACTTCACATAGTTTTTCCTTCTATTGATGGAGATTTTATTAACTTAAATTAATAAATTTAATAAACCCTACTTGTAATACCCGCAAGTGCACGATTGTCTAACTAATAGACAGTGGCAAATAAGGGTCGATCCCACGAGGATTGACGAGACAATCAAATTCTAAGACTTATTTAAACTATTTAGAGTTGGGGGTTACATCAGATGAAATTATTAAATTAAAAGAACTAAATGGACAACTAAAATTAAACTTATAAGATGATAAGATAGTGGACGAGACATCGAATCCACCACAGGTTCTTTGAGATTTGTGTAATCTAAATTATGTTTTCAAGAATTAATACGACTAACCTAAAGATTAATTTAAGTTCGCAGTTGATTTTAGCAAATAGATAAACCCTAGCATTGCATGTCTTCTTACGGCACATACAATTATAAGTTTATTTTAACTAATTCTAAACTTCTAAGCATTGCATGTCTTCTTACGGCACATACAATCACAGGTTCAAATTAATTGATTAAAGCAAACTTTGAATATCAATAAAGAAACTTCTAACTACCGACTAGTCTAGATAATTATTCCGATATAATCGGTGAAAGTAAATTATTGGAAATTCAGAAATCAACTGTATTTAACATTCCAAGCATCTTCGTTGCTCTGATCCAAGTGTCTTCGTTCTGATCCAAGCGTTGCTTCTGTACCAAGCGTCTTCGTTCTTCTTCGTTTGCATCGTCCTGCTCTGGAACCTGCAAGCAAGAAAGAAAGATGAAAGAGAGTGAGAGAAAGAGGGAACGAAGAGAGAAACTAGGGAGGAGCTCGTGTTGCTCCTCTCCGTTGCATCTCTGTTTTGTGACGGGAATGGGAGAGAGAAAGATGGACAAGGGAGAGGAGGGAACAGGGAGAGAGGAAAATAGAGAGGTTGCAACGAGAGAGAGGGAACAAAGAGATGGTGATGGGCTCTGTCGGGAGGTGGAATAGGGCGGTGACGTGGGTTTGTGACTCGGCCGTGAGACAGAGTGGGGGGAGAGGGAGGTGAATGAACAATTGTGGTGGTCAGTGGTGTTGTGTTGGCTGCGAGCTCTATCTCGTGATGGTGAACATTGATAAGTAGAGAAACGGGGACGGTGGTGACGTGCAAAACAGGGAGGTTCTCCCTGTTTTATGCGCGAGGATGTGAGGCTATGGAGGGAGAGTAGGAGGTGGTAATGGCGGGATGATCGCACTGTCGGTTCTCCTATCGAGCGAGGATCGCCAGCAGGGTTGATGTGGCATGGTGGCTGGAAAAGATATGAGGAGAAAAGCAACGTGGAAGAGCGTTCCTCCAAAGGGGGAGAGAAGAAGGAGAAGAGAATAGAGGAAACCTAAATAGGGTTCTCCCCTCTTCCTGTTAGGTTGGGCTTGAGTTTCTAGGTTAGGCTTTTTGGACTTGGGCTTAAGTTAAATTAGGTGGACCTAAATTTGTTTGGGTTAGTTTAGATATGTGACTCGCTACTTTGTACCACCACTAGAATCAACCAATTAATCCTTCCTCAAATTGTCGCCTTAATGCGATTTCATCGTTCACACTCAAATTCCTACAAAGACATGAAAACGAAATAATTAGAATAAATATAATAATCGAAACACTAACATATATAAATTAAGGGCTATATTATGTATTAATTACGTAAATATCATCTACCAATTTAAAATGTCAGAGCTCCATCGAGGGTCGGTGGAGCTGTTGTCCGACAAATCCCCCCCATATGAAAAACTATAGATCCATAAACGGCCTAACTGCTTTCCTTTCGGTCAAATAAGTATTCTTTTCACTATGCTTGCTCGAAAAGTTTAAACACACCTGCATTATCTTTAATTCTTTTATTAGTAGCTTTTTTTCCTCAAAGATCTCCCATGCCCCCAATATCCAAACCTAATCATTCTTAAAAATCATTGAGTATGATTCACAAGTGTCTCAAAGGTTAATTGAGAGCACATAATGCCTTGTCTGGTTGAGAGTGTATTTGAAACTATAGACTAAAAAGCAATTGATGCCTTCATATGATAATTAGATTAACTGGAGATCCAATGCTCAACAGTATAAGGCAAGGATTGTGATTTCGTTTTTTGAGTTAATTTCACTTTCTGATTTTATAATTTTTTTTAAAAATATATGAAACATTAAAAAAAAATTGAGGGTATATGAAATATATTAAAAGCATAAGATGCAATTAAATAAATTTATTAAATATATTAAATAAAATCTAAATATCAATAAATGAAACATAAAATAAAATATATAATTAGAAAATCAGGGAATGGTTTCAAAAATCAATAAATAATTAGAAGAAATGATAATAAGAAAATCACGGGGTGATTTTAAAAACTAATAAATAATTATAAGAAATGATAATTAGAAGGAAAAAACCTCGAATTCATGAAATTTTTTCCGCTCTTTTCCTTTTGTAATTAAAAAAACAAAAAAACAAAATTTTCGCAAAATATGATCCTTGGATGTAAGCTGCTACACATTGTGTCCTTGTAGGCGAGGGCGGAGCCAGAGTTTTTTGTCAAGGGAGACAAGAAATCAATCTTAATAATATTTAATAGTTTATTTTTAAATAATAATAAAATTAAATAGCTAAAAATTATTAATTTTTTTTAATAAACTCAAACTCCTCATAAAAAATATTAGAATTGGATCAATTATAATCTAATTTGATTAGTTATAAGGGTAAATAATAAGAATTTGTTTGTTTTCGAAGGCCAAACAATTAAAGTAGTTGGTTTGAAAGTAGAAACAAGTTAAAGGTGGAACTTTTGTAGATTATATTCTTCGTCAAAGTGAGATCATGGTCCATAAATAATCAAAATGTCTATTAAACAACTAATCCCGACTCATTATTATAACCAACTCACAAGTCACAATGAGTTAATTAGCTTAATTTAGACCTCCAAAGTCATCAAATAAGCCTCTTTGTCCTTCCTCATTAAAATGGTCAAAACATTAGTGTGTTTTTTTCTTCCTTTGTTTTTTTTTTTTTTTACAGGAAGCTTCTTTCTTTGTTTTTTTTTTTACAGGATTTTCAATTTCTTGTCAATAAAATTGATTTCAAACTCTTATCTTGAATTGACATATAATGATGATCAAAGAAGTGCCCAATTCCATTCCGATATATTCAATGCAAAATTTTCTTCTCCCCTGTTCCATTGCTATCAAATTGGATAAGATTGTCAAGGATTTATGGTGGAACGGTTTTGATGACGACAAATCTAGACACCTCTGCACTTGGAATTGTATCTCGATGCCCTCGTCATTTGGGAGGCCTAAATTTAGCCCCGACTAGGATAAAGAATTTGCCTTTTATGACAAAAAATATTTGGCACACCATTTCGATGCCATCTAATTCCCGAACCTTTTAACTCAAACAAATATATTTTCCCACCAAATCTGTCTTCCAGCTCAATAAGCCCCCATCCCTCGCCTCATTTGTTTGGAGGGGTAATCTCACCACCTTGAGCAGAATGAAATGTTTTCTCTGTTGGCATATTAGGTCCGGAGACACTGTAGATTTGTGGCACTATTGTTGGATTAGACCAGAGTTTACATTGGTCGAATGTCCATCTTTCACCCCGAATTTGATGGATCATATCCACTTTCCTACTCGTATCTCAAATTTGATGGTTAAACCAGAGTTTACGTTGGTTATGTAATTTTATTCAGCCTATATATATATGCACAATGCTTTCATAATAAATAAATAAATAAATAAAAAAAAAAAAAACAACCAAGCCAAGTTCAGTGGCACGTGCCAATATGTGATCCTCTTCACACGTGTGAAGGAAGTGGTGTTTTGTGAACGGTGAAGAAGAGGTGGCAGAGAAGTTAATGGCAGTGGTAATGCAGCAGCTGAAAAGTGGGTCCCAACTCTCTTCCCTCACTTAAAAATTACAGCTGTTTGCTGGAACTGCTTTAGTCCTCACACACTCACCACTTACAAACCTCTTCATTCATGGCATTTCATATCTTTCACGCTCTCTTCACCACCGCAATCACCACCACCTTCTTCACTCTTCACCACCACCACAACCAACTCTTTCCTATTCTCACCACCCCATCACCTCCTAAGTGATTTCTCACTCTTTTCAGCTAACCCCATTTTGTAATTTTTTTTTCTTCATTCCTTTGGTTGATTGATCAGCTGGCGAGGAACAATGAGAAGAGGGTCTGCTGTGAGATTGATTTTGCTCTTTCTATGTGAGTATCATTATGACCATTTGTTGTTGTTTACTAAAATGGGTTTTTGTTGTTTTAAGCATATATGATCTACTGTTCTTGCCATATTGATCATCATATGGTTGGTTACTTATAGAAACATTTGTTGGTTGGTTTATGAGTTTAGAGAAATGGAGTTTTTTTTTATGACGATGTTTTGGAGGGTTTTAGGGCTTGGATATTGTGTGGTGTGAGTATAATCTGTAGTTTGGTGAATTTGAGGAGTTGGGTATTGCAAGTTTTTTTTTTTTTTTTTTTGTCTAATTCATGTACTGTGTTACATGGTTAAAGTCAGTTTGATGCACAGGTTAGGTACTATGTGGCTTAGTTGATATCACTTTGGCCTAATTTTGTGATATTGTGGTAGATTGAAGCAATGATTTGTGTTAAAGAACTTATAGGGTTAGGTTTTTAGGCTCAAATGCATTTCTGGTAGGTTACCTTTGTTTAATTAGTTCTAATTTAGTATGACTTTCAGAATCTGCGAAGCTGTTTGTTGTAAGATAGTCGATCTGACATCAATTTGTCCATAGTCAACTGGAAAGCTGCTCTAATCTGCATTGTAGGGTCACAATATGTCTCTGGTTTGATCAAAACATGTGTTATGCAGTGATAACAATAAACTAATTGTTTGTCGATGCTAATTGTCACACCAATAAACTGAGGCTTTTGCTAATACTATCTAGTTTGTGGAAGAAACTCCCTGATTGTACCAAGTTTATTATCTCCATGTAACTAGTAACTCAGTCGAGGATGACAAGATTTGGAAACCTTTTTCAGAACCATGTAATGCTGAGGAGTAAGAGCACTAGCATCAACAAGTGGGAGCGGCCATAATATGGTCAATTATGGTATTTACTTCTATAGATGCCTTTTCAGTTGAAATGCCACAACTATTTCGCCGGATGGTAGGGTCACATGGATTCTATAGAGAAGGACATTAGAATATTATAATGCCTTGATCCTGGTTAGGGGAGGTGGTATGTTAGACCTAATGCAAGATGAAGTAATGTGTGCATCAGAGTTTCTCTAGAGTTCATCCAAGTAAAGATATGTGTGGATTTTCGCTATTATGGTGTCAAGGCTAATGTTAGTTAAAACCTACACCTCTTCAAGATGAGTCGATACATGCCAATATTGGTGATAAGTGGGGTGTTGAATACAAACACTCAATCCTGCGAAAGCTGTATTTCATGCAAACAACTATGAATGTTGCAGGGTGTGGGACTCAGGAGATGTCCTCATTAGGAGGGGGATGATAAGTGACAGCTCTTGTGTGGGCTAAGGGATTCGTGAGGAGCCACCATTTATTCCTTCATTGTTCTATTGCCTTGAGGGTGTGAAATTTCTTCCTTCATAAATTTGGGATCATTTTGCAGGTTCTTTTCTAGAAGCTTAGTGGTCTTGGAAGGGGTGTCCTAACCTCAATATTCCAAGTGATTAGTGTGGAGCATCACTCCTTATGTGATATGTTGGATGCATTGGTAGGAGTGAAATCAGAAATCTTTTTTAAGGAGTGTCTTGGATGTGGAAAGACATATGGAGTGCCTAGTGCTTATGTGCATTGGGCTACTGCTAGAAACAAATTACTTGGGTGGCTGTTAGTATTGTGGGCCCATTGTGATGTATTGTTATCGCTTATCGCATCATTTGTGCATTTTAATGAAAGCATTTTGGCCTTTAAGAAAAAGAACCGCACAATGCACAGGTTGGGAAACTGGAGGTCATGGAGATGAGAATTGAGGAGTTACAACTTAATTACCTAAGGGAGAGGTTCTTAGATATCCAATTGATCTAAAAGGGCCCCTGATATATGATATTACTTCTTAACCAAAAAAGAGAGCTCAGATTAGGGATGGCAGTGGGGCGGATTTTCACGGATATCCGCCCCACCCAATCCGTTTGGGGCGGTTTGGATATGCTTAAACGGATTTTGGGGCGGATACGGATATCCAAACAACATCCATTAAATATTTGGGGCGGATACGGATTTGGCCATATCCGCCCCACGGATATCCGTTTAAGTATGGATATTACAAAAATACCCTCAACCAACTGTGCTGGAAAAAAAAAAAAAAAAAAAAACCCTAAAAACACTGCGTACTTAAGCTACCTCTCTCTCTGACTTTTGAGTCTCTCCATTTAGTGTTTTTTTTTCATCTCCCCCCACACAAACCAGAGGCAGAGCAAGAGGAGAGGAGGGAGTCGAACTGTCGAAGTCGAGGAGAGCGAGCGGCGACTCGCCGAGCGGCCTGTCCCTTCTTCTCCCCTCCCTCAAAACAGCGAGCAAGGCCAAGATCCTCCCTCACGGCCCACGTCGAGGAGCAGAGCAGCGTCACCCACGGCCACGTCGCGTCGTCGCCCTCCCTTTCCCTACACGCCGCCGCGAGAGATCATCCCTCTCCCTTCACGCCGCCGCAAGAGATCTGACTTCGTCACCGCGTCGACCTCAAGAGTTCCCTCACACCGCCTCCCTCGCAGAGAGATCCGCCTCCCTCACAGAGAGATCTCCCTCTCACAGAGTTCGCCCCTTCTCCTTCTCCTTCTCCTTCTCCTTCTCCTCTGATCAGACTGTTAGATCTAGATCTAAGATCCAGATCTCTTGAATCCACATCGAAGATCAAGATCTGATCAAATTTGATCTTCGATCTGATCTGCGATCTGATCCAAGATCAGATCTCTGATTTGATCGGAGATCAGATTTGATCAGATCCGAGATCAGATCTGATCAGATCAAGGGTCAGATTCGAAATCTCATGACTCATCCGATTCCGAGATCAGATCCGAGATCTCTGATCTGATTTCAGATCCAGGGATGAATTTTTTTTTGTACGAATTAGTTGTAAATTGTAATTAAGAATTTTTTTTGTAATTTTTTGTACGAATTGTGTATAATTCAGAATATTTTGTAGTTGATTAGGAATTTTTGTATTTTTTTTACCAATTCAGAGATATTTTTTATTTTTGTTATAATTTTGTGTGGATTTGCGGGTTGGGGCGGATATCCGCGCATCCGCAATGGACGGTTATGGATTTTGATTTAAAATTGCAAACGGATTTGCGGGGCGGATTGGGGATCCAATGTTATTGACGGATTGGGGATGGATTTGTTCAAATCCGCCCCAATCCGCCCCGTTGCCATCCCTAGCTCAGATGAAAGAATCAGTTCCTAGAATTTGAGAAAAATTATTGGCAACCAAAAAAGAGTATGCTCCAAGCTTGTTCGGTGGATCAAGTAAGTTTGTTGGTTGATCACTTTCCATTCTCGTTAACACTTAAAACCCCTGCTTGTGTAAATGTTACTTATAAAAGCGCACATGTTGGCACGATTGTTTGTATGGACATTTCATGCTTTATTGTGTCTCAATTGGACAATGTTGCACTCCATATTGGCACCAATAATCAGTTTTGGTGTTCTTGTCAACCAACCTATGTGATTCGTGAACCAAAGCTGTGGTATGTTGGTTGTTATATGCCAAATTCATTAGCTATTGTGAATAACTGGCAGTATTTAGGGATAAAAAATGGTTTTTAACCTAGGGGATCCCTTTGTTTTCATTGTAAATGAAGGACACTATTAAATTAAAAAATGTTTTTTAATTAGTTTGAGCTTTGTTTGATCTGAAAATTTCAGAAAAATTTGCGGATTAACACTAGAAACATGTCAAAGTTTAAAACATTGGCATTGTTCCTCGAGATACATATTTAGGTTCCCGCTATTAAATATCTTGATAAATGATCTTTGTGAGTATTTAAGGACCACCCTTTCGGGTGGTTTTGGACAATGGGTCATTCTATCGGCCGGCTTGTGTTGCACCCAAGGTGGGCCCTCGCTTGCTTCGTGATATGAATAGAGAAATACCTTTATCCCACTTAGCAGAGATCTCGAGGTATGCATGTCGAAATTGAAACTTTGACACAATGTTTCTGATGTTCGTGTTTAATTTTTCTCAAAATCTCAACTTAGACAGAGCCGAAATGATATAAATTCATTTAGTTATATGTATGCAGTGTCTCTTGGGTTAGTAAAAATCAACTTTTGTCCATAATGTGCCAATACCTATTATATACTGTTATGAAGATGATAATATTGCTTTCTGTACATATAATTTTTACTGGTTACCTCACATGTGTCTGGTCCAGGTATTTACAACACTAGCTGCAGCCGATGGGAATTCCGACAAGGTTCGGTGTTAATGGAAAACAAGGGGAGTCCCTTTCTACCTGCTATTTCGCCAAGCATGGAACCTAAACCCTTTCTTCCTTCCCTGGCACCTTTGCCATTGATACCTTTCACAAATAGAAGTGTCCCACGATTATCAGGTATGGTTACATATATATTAGTCACACTTTGTTTACTTTGGATCGAATCTTGTCATTAGCATTCATTCTCAACACTTATTTTATTTTTCTTTCTCACAGGGCTCTGTACATTGAATTTTTCGGCTGTTGAAAGTATGATGCACGTGACAGCCATAGATTGCCAAAATGCTGTTGCTCCATTTCTCGCAAATGTAATATGTTGTCCACAGTTGGAGGCCAATATTGTGATTCTTATTGGACAATCCAGTAAAGATACCGGGTTGCTTGCTCTTGATGGAACACTTGCAAAGCACTGCCTTTCTGATGTGGAGCAGATCCTTGTGAGTCAGGGTGCTAGTGACAATCTTCAACAGACATGCTCAGTTCATCCTTCAAACCTCACCGAAGCCTCCTGCCCAGTGAAAGACATTGGCGAATTTGAGAACACTGTGGATTCTTCTAAACTTCTTGCTGCATGTGAGAAAATTGATCTTGTGAACGAGTGTTGTGCTCAAACTTGCCAGTCTGCAATATCAGCAGCCACTGAAAAGATTGCCATGAAAAGTTATGGTCTGTCAAGGAAAACTGAGGTTCCTGTTGTACCTGAGCACTTAATTATAATTGATGATTGTAAAAGCATCGTCCTCCGGTGGCTTGCAAGTAGGCTTGACCCTGAAAGTGCAAAGAAAGTTCTTAGAGGAATTTCCAACTGCAAAATAAATAAAGGTAATTTTGAAAACGAAGCTTTTCTAGGAGTCTGTCTAATCATTTCAAATGCAATACTCAGTTTGGGTCCTAGTTCTGTTCCATGCACTAAATCAATGTCTATAATATTAGTAGACTAGTTTAGACATTGTAAATTTTTAGATTGAGAGAATTTTCGATAGTGTTATAAACTTATAAGTAATTGCCAAATGGATATCAGAGAATTTCCTATGTTACTTTTTCTCCCCTTTAAAATACAAGTGTCCCCACTTTTAAAGCTGAATCTGTTAAAAAAAATTACATTTTTTCCTGCTTCAGTTTGTCCGCTGACCTTCCCGGACATCAGAAATGTCGCAAAGAATTGTGGAAATGGAATAAGTAACCGGATAGCTTGCTGCAGAGCAATGGAAAGTTATGTTTCTCGCTTACAACAACAGAGCTTCATAACCAACTTGCAAGCATTAAACTGTGCTGCTGCACTCAGAGTGAAGTTGCAGAGAGTTAATATTACAGAAAATGTGTATAGCCTCTGTCACATTTCCCTCAAGGACTTCTCTGTCCAAGGTTAGCTTTTCTCATCATGTGTTACATATGGAATGTATAGTACATTATATCCAGCTTTACGCACGTAAATACCAACTGTTGCTGATGTGAGATTCTTTTTCCTGTTGTTTGACATGGTGGAATGTACAATGGGTGAATTCCAGTTGGATCACAAGGTATATGGATACTGAATGTTGTTTTTACTCCATTTAGCTGCATTTTATTGAACTAGACGATGCACACCCCTGTCAGTGCCTGAGATGGGCTTACTGTACAAAATATCCAAAATGTTCATTGATATCAATATGCAATAGATGCCCCATTGTGATGTCTGACATGGGGAAGCACCTGATCATTTATGAGATGGAAAATTTATGGACATTTAACTTTCCTTGTTCAAAGTTTAGTTCTTTAATTCATTATTTGTGTTGTTTTGGTGTTATGTTTAATAGTGTGTATCCGTAAGTTGTATACAGTTATGCTAAGCAGTTTATCCTTTTCAAACAGAATCTGGCTGCCTCCTACCGAGCTTGCCTTCGGATTTAACATTAGACAAAAATTCACAGGTTGCTTTTGTTTGTGACTTGAATGATAATATTGCAGCTCCCTGGCCAACTTTCGATCAATTTTCAGCTTCTTCCTGCAATAGCAGTATGTCACTATGTTTCTTCTATCCTTCTTTGCATAAAATTTTGGAAAGAATAGTTCCAGTGCATATAGTTTTATTTGTGTTCTATTAGTCTGAATTAATTATCATTGCGTCTTACGGCTACTTCCTGTTACTGCAGCTATCAAAATGCCAGCACTCCCTGCTGCAGCATCTTCTCAAAATGGTAAGACTGCTAATCACGTCTATGATTTTATTTCCATGTTGGTTTCACGTTTTTTTTTCCATGTTAGTTTGACGCATTTGAAGTGAAGGAATAGTGCTGAAGTATTTTGCATGGACACTAATACAAATTATTCAAGTCAGACTTGGGCTGTGGATTGTCAAGTTCACAAAATTTTGAAAGTTAAGATTCTTGTTAAATACTGTATTTCCAAAAAGTTAGCAACTATAACAAACTAAACTACCACTTGTATTATAAATTTATAATATACATAAAACACAACAAATGCCAATTTTAGTCGAGGGAAAAAAAACTGAAGTGTGTGCAGTGAGTCTGGCTCAGGTAAACCATCCTTTCCTTTTGTGACATGGAACCGAGGACTGAAGATAATGAAACAACTCACAAGCTCTCCCTCGATTACCAATCTTGATAAAGCTTACATAAATAAAGAAAAGAAACTAATACATTTATTGAAATCTGAAGACAATTATTACAGTATGTCGAGCATCATCTTATTGAGCACATGGACTCAAACTACTAAAGATAATGTAACAAGCTCTCCATTGAAAACAAATTCATGATTATTCAAAGCATGGATAATGCTTGTAAACCCTTAGAAGTATTCATTCTTGTATGTATACTATTCCAATGAAAAATTTTCATGGAAATTTTTAAAAAAGAAAGAAGAAATAGGAGAGGTAGTGGAAAATTTTGTCCATCTTGAAGTTGATCGCTGTTTTTGTCAAATATTTTCTTAGTTACCCCCAACGGACATTTCTTAAAACAAAGAGGACAGTGATCATAAAAAAAATACAAATCATCTTAAGTGAAAAGGTAAACCTGGTCAGAAAATTACTTTAGTTCACTACATTGACTGATATATATGACAACCGATTATGCTATTGCGAATGTGTAACATATAGACTGAACATGATTTGTTACTTGTTTTGCAGGACTATACGGAGATGGTGTGATTCTCCCATTGCTGATCGCTTTCTTTTTTAGTCTCAACACTCTGTTTTGATTCTGATACTAGGCAATTTTCAATCTTCCAATCATGATGCAATGTTGTTCCTCCCTGGAACAAAATCTTTGGTAATCCCACGACATATCAGAGTCCATAGAGCATTTTGACAGAAGAAACCCAATTCATCTGGACCCAAAGTCGAACTGATCATACTGCCAACGGGATCCAACCTGAGGCACATTCCAATATGTTGTGTTCATATAAATTTATGATTCTTGCAGGCTTGTCTGTAATAAAGTTTGTACAGAAACCTATAGTTGTATAACAAGGCAATCCTTCTGAGAAAATGACAATTGAACGAAAGACCTCTAGCTGCCAACCCTTTAATTTGGGTTATGAGGATTTGCATGAAAAAAAATGCTTCATGTACTAATTTTCTTCACGTTCAACTCTTGTACAGTATAACGCATCTAGATGCCAATTATTAAGAATCAAGTTATACTCAAAAGCCTGACCTTCTAAGGTGAGGAAACCCAACTATTAAACTAGGATCAGCATGTTTGGTGACAAATAACTTTTTATAACACTTTTGAGGGTTGAGTTTTAGGGATACCTAATGGTATAAGGGTCAATTTCTCTTTAAAGTTTAAACCATACATAATATTGGAAAGGTGTAACAAACTATTTATAAGTCTAAATACATAGAAAATGTCTTTTTACATTACCATTGCAAGGGTGTATAGTCAAAATTCATCGTAAAACATTAATTTTTTTTTTTAAAATTGTTACCCTTATTTATTTAATTCATACCCAAATGCTACAATGTAGTATCGTGAAGGGTAATCGAAACAATGCATGGAGGCTATGTCATTGTCCCCATAGGGATAACTAAACCATGTTCAAAAGCTACACCATTGTTGCCACCAAGCATTCACATCGCCTACACCTTGTGTGAGGGCTTGAATTTGCTCCAGTCCTTTTAAGTAAGCTATCATCTGTACCTGAAGGTTAATCAATGATAGAGCATATTTACTCTTAATTATCAGGCGGAAACTTACAATATCCCATCTGGTGAGTAATATCCCATCGGGGGAGTATTTAACGCAATATCTCCCACAAGGGGTAGACATATGGTGACCATAAAAAGTCATTATTAGACATAATTTTTACAATGTTACTCAAGATCTTTAAATGGGTTTTATAGTGTCGATGGTAAATGGTCTAAGAAATTATTGGTTTGACTTTGTGGTTCATTTGATTTAGGCTGTTGCTAAATAACACCACCATTTTTGTTGAAAGACGTCACCGATCCTTACTTTATGAAGGACACTACGATCTTTCTGAATAACACCACCAATATAAACAAAGAAAATCCTAACATTTCTTCTTCTATATCCTTTTTTCTCATTTCTCCATTTATTCTCTATCAATCACCACCACCACCTCGCCATCGTCGCGTCTCCTCCTCCTCCTCCTCCTTCCCCTTCTCCTCACTTCTTATTATTCTTCTTCAATTACCGCCACTACCACGCCACCGCTACCTCTTCTCCTTATCTCCTCTTATTATTCTTCTTCTCCATCAATCGCCACTGCTACCCCCGACACCTCTCATCCCATCTCCTCTTATCTTTATCTTATTCTTATTACCCTTCTCATCCCCCTCACTTCTTCTTTTCCTCATTTTTTCCTCTGTTTTTTTTAATTCTTCTTCTATCTTTTTTTTTCTCCTTTATTTTCCCTGATTTTTTTCTCCTTCGCCCTCATATAGGTTCCGACAAGTGGGGAACCTTCACTCGCCAAAACATCCGATAGGGAAAAAATTGTCCCATTGCGGAGGCTCCTGCGAGTGTGGGTTCCTCACTCACAAGAGCCTTTGCGAGGGACAATTTTTTTTGCCCTCATGGAGGTTCCGGCGAGTGGGAAACCTCCACTCGCAGGAACCTTTGCGATGGCGAATGAGAAAAAAAATAGGGGGAAAAAAAGAAGAATGGAGAAGAAAAAAAAACAAAGAGAAAAAAAAAATCAGAAGGGAAAAAATAGAGGAAAAAACAAAAACAAAAAAGATGAAGATAATAAATGAGAAGAAGAAGAAGAAGAATAAAAAGAAGAAAATGATAAACAAAAGAAGAATAACAAATAACAAAAACAAATGAGAAGATGATGTGTGGGTGATGGTGTGGCCAGCAGTGTCAGGGCATGATGGTGCGGCCAAAGGTGGTGATGCTCATGTGAAGAGATAAAAGAAGATGGTAGTGTCCTTCAGCAGATACAAAAAAAGTGGGATGATGATATCTTTCAGCAGAAATGGTGGTGTTATTTAGTAATGTCTATTGATTTATTGTAGTTGTCTGTGAGGTCCATTTTAAAAATTAATTTAGTATGCACTCTAAAATAATATAGTCAACTCAATTGACCAACCCGTAGACAAAAATACTCTTTTACTAATAGAAGATAAATGTTTAAAAACTATTTTTTAATAATTATTTTAGGGTCCATTTGGTTTATCATAATTGATTTCGAGCCCGTTTTGTAAAGTTGGTTTATGTTGGGTTGGTTAAGGCGAGTCAACTGAGTTGACTATGTCACTTTTAGAACTTAGACTGAAGCAATTTTCAAAATGACCCCAAGTTTAATTATGATAAAACCAAATGGAACTTGAAACCAAAATAACCCTATAAGAAATAAAATTTCATAATCGTTGCCCATATAGCCTTTGCTTAATATTAGGTATCCCTAAAATGTCACAATTTTAGGGATACCTAATGATATAAGGGTCAATTTATCTTTAAACAATGGATAAGGTGAAAATGCCTTTTTGACATTACCATTGTACGGGTGTATAATCGAAGTTCATCGTAAAACACTATTATTTATTTATTAAAATTTTGTTGTTGAACCCTTATTTATTTAATCAATATGCAAAGGCTACAATGTAGTTCTTTGAAGGGTAATCGAAACAATGCGTGGAGGCTATATCATTGTCCCTATAGAGATAACCAAACCATGCCCGAAGGCTATATTGTTGCCACATAACATTCATGTCGCCTACACTTTGTATGAAGACTTGATTTTCCTCCAGTACATTTAAATAACTATCATCCGTACCCGAAGGCTAATAAATGACAAAACGTATTTGCTCCCAATGATTAGTCAAACTCACAATATCCCATCAGGTGAGTCTTTAACGAGATATCTCCTACAAGAGAGTAGATGTTTGATGATCGTAAAACGTCTTTATACAAATTTTACGATGTTACTCAAGATGTTTAAATGCATTTTATGGTGTGGGTGGTACATGGTCTAAATAATGATTAGTTTGACTTTGGGGTTAATTCGATTTGCCATAATTGAGTTTGAGGTTCATTTTGAAAATTAATTTTAATATGCGGTCCAAAATAACGTAGTCAACTCAATTGACCAACCTACAAATAAAAATACGTTTTTACTAATAGAATATAAACGTTTAAAAACTATTTTTTAATTGTTATTGTAGGGTTTATTTGGTTTATCATAATTGATCCCGAAACTCGTTTTGTGAATGTGTTTTTTGTCGAGCTGGTTAATGCGAGTCAATTGGGTTGATTATGCCATTTTTATAACTTAGACTGAAACTATTTTAAAAACGATCCCCAAATTGAATTATGATAAAAACAAATGGAACCTGAAACCAAAGTAACTCTATAAGAAATCAAATTTCATAATAGTTGCCCATGCTCACCAGTCGGGGGATCACGTGCAACATGACTTTATTTCATAACTTATTTGATTGGTTTCAAATAGGGGTGGGCATCCCATCTCGCAATCCCGATCCCGTCCCGATTTTTTCGAGTCTTAATGAGATTGAATAATTTCATCCCGATCCCGTCCCGTTCCGATCTAGAATGGGATGGGACGGGATGAAGATTTTCAATCCCGTCCCGAGCTAATTTTTTAATATTTATTATTAATATTTTTATTTATTTATTTATTTTTATTCATATAAACTTACAGATGACTGACATAAGCTCATGGTGTTTGCAGTGGTAACAGAAATGTTACTTCAAGAAATAAATATTCATTGAGCAAGAGAAATATAACAGACTGTTGCTTGGATTCCCAATAAAAGTGGCTCCAATTATTTAACTTACAGATATTGATAATACCCAGGTGAAGATGAAAAATAAAAATTAATTGAGTAATACATATTCAGAAGGGAACATTCAGGGGCGGAGCCAAGAATTTGAGATGCCCCGAGCTGTAAAAATATTTTTTTATAATTACAATATATGCATTGATGGTAAACCATTATGAATATTTAAGAGCATCACCAATAGGTCTATATTTCTTCCCTAACAAAATATGAAATGTCATTTTGTCAAGGAACCAAGAATTTTGTTTCCCAGAGTAATGAAATTGTAAAATCAGTTGGGAGGCGTTCACAGTGACACAATATTCTTAGTGGGTCCCATTTATCATGTCATTTTCTAAAAGTCAGCCCACTCGACTTCATTTTTAGGGGATTTAGTGGCTACCCTTATATTTGCATGTCACATCTATATCTAATTATAAGAAAGCTATTTTTCACGCTCTTATATGATGATAATCTTCGCAACAGTCACAGGCAGCACGCTGATCCCGTCCCGAACCCGTTTGGGATGGGACGAAGTTGAGATGAGGTTTTTCCCATCCCGTCCCGATCCCTTATGAATGGGATGAGATATTCTCATCCCATCCCGTCCCATGCCCACCCCTAATTTCAAAGGAGCTTTTCTATGTGTCGAGGGAAAGGGCGAGGAAACCAGCGAGGTTTTTGAGGTGGCGGGGGGTGAACCGTTCACCTCCCCTCGAGATACGCGCGCGGAACACATCTCGAGGGGGTGAACGGTTCACCCCCCGCCACCTCAAAAACCTCGCTGGTTTCCTCGCTCTTTCCCTCGACATTTAGAATTTCGCATTTCAAAGATAGTCGCGTACCATCTTAAAAGAGGCATAAGTTCATTTCAAAACTATCAAAGGGCGCCCCAACTCGGTCAAGTACCATTCGTTCCAACCTCGACCTTGATAAATTAGCTTAGTACGGGGTGCTCTTAGGGTTTTTTATGGGTCTAAGAAAAAATCATTCTCCACCGTCAGATCATCTCAATTCAAACCCTAATCATCCACAAACACCTCACTATATCTTCACTTCAACCTCTTCCCCACACAAAACCCTAAAGGCCGCAGCAGAGCAGAGCAGAGCATAAGAGTCTGAACTCGCGAACCTCAGAGAGCTTCAGAGAACAAGAGGTAATAAAGCTTCGATTTTTATTGCTTTAGAGACCTTCATTTTAGCATTTCTCTAATCAAAGTTCTAATCTTTTGCTTTGGTTTCGGATCACAGATCTGCAAAAATGGCGGCCTCGAAACTCCTGTCTCAGAAAGAAGCTGACATCCAGATGATGTTGGCGGCCGATGTCCACTTGGGGACGAAGAACTGTGATTACCAGATGGAGCGTTACGTCTTCAAGAGAAGAACTGATGGTTAGTTTCTTCTTTAATAATAATCTCTTATTTTCTTTAATAATAATCTCTTATTTTGATTGGGTTTTGTTATTTGGCTGTAATTGTTATTGGGTTTGTTTTGTTTGATGAGGAGATCTGATTTTATGAAGTTTACGGTATAGAGAACCCAAAGTGGAATATGGCACAAAATTGAGTTTAGAACAGTAAATTGATTGATTAGAAGAGATAAGAGAGGATTAGTAGAAATGGGTTGTTATGAACACTTGAATTCTTAGCTTAGCTTATATGACACTTAGTTGTGTAGTAGAAATGGGTTCACCTTGAGGGGGTTCCTTTGATTGTTTTTTATGAATGGAGAATCAGTGTTGTTCAGAATTGATCAAATCAGTCTTGGAGTATTTTTCATGAATGACAACTACAACCTTTTTCACTATAAGTAAATGTACAGTCTATTGTTTTAGTGGGTGCTTTGTTGGGCAGGATTTTTGGAGAATTATCTGAGTGTGATCTATTATGTGTTGAAAGTGTACTGTTAATGTAGTAGTTGCGATGGAAGGTCTTCATATTGTATACTTGTTGTCAGTACTTATCTTACAATTATGCCATATTCATTGGAAAGACATCTAGTAGGCGAATGTACGAAATTTCGACAAAAATTCTTGGGTTTCTACTCTAGTTGATTGTAAACCCTTATTATTTTGAAAATCATTTGTATTGGTTGGATTTTGGTTAGATGAAATATTCAGATTCTATTGATGGATTAATTTTTTTCTTTAGCTGTTTTTGTAGTGATTGTGGAAGTATCAATGTTTTTTGATGTTGTTCCTACTCTGATTATGTTGTCTTCGTTTTTTCAGGTATCTTCATTATTAACCTTGGGAAGACATGGGATAAGTTGATGCTAGCTGCTAGAGTCATTGTCGCCATTGAGAACCCTCAAGATATTATTGTTCAATCTGCCAGACCCTATGGTCAAAGAGCTGTGTTGAAGTTTGCACAATACACAGGTGCTCACCCCATTGCAGGTCGACACACTCCCGGCACATTTACAAATCAGCTCCAGACATCCTTCAGTGAGCCTCGTCTGCTCATCCTAACAGACCCAAGGACTGATCACCAAGTAAGTCTTCACTGGGTGCTTCTGGAATGTTAAAGGTTGTAACTTCATTGAGCTAGAGGCAGTTTTTCATCAACTTTAATATTAAGCAATGCTTGTCACATTTTCCCCTGATCTCAATACATTTTTTTTGGAAAGTGAGCTGGGGTTTGTTTAGGATACCCTAACCGATAAATAAAAGAGAGATGATTACATTTGTGGATAAATTTTGCCTATTGCATCTTCATACACTATATTTTTCAAATCCTCCGCAGAAGAGCTAGGAACAATCTCAAAGAATTCTACATTAGAAAAAATACTTGCCAAATGGTCAGCCACCTTATTAGTTTCCCTGTAATGATGTTGAATCCTGTATTCGGTTAAGGAACTCAATTCCCTTTTCATCTTTCTGACGATGTGCCTCAAGTCCTAGGGGGATCTTTTACTTCTTCCAAGAATGATTTGAGAGCCTGCATACTTATTAGGAACTGAAAATCAAATTCTTTAATGCACTTGCCACTTTGCCAATTAGTTGAATGTGAACTGTTTGATTGGTATTCTAATCTTATAATTATTGAATGTCATCTTATATTTTGTTAGTTTTGTCCCATAGTTGGAACCGCATAGGACTTGGGACCTCAGCATTAATCCTGTAGTTTATATAGTGTTTTTGAATTTTAACTTTTACTGATGTTATATAATTACTGAAGAACAGACTGGGTCAATATTTTGTTTGTTGTCCCACAGTTGAATTGCAGTGAAATCTTTTAGTTTTACTATGTAAGCTGTTTCTGTTATTCTATAAGCTTTCAAACTTTGCTAATAATTCTTCATTGAAATAATTTCAGCCTATTAAGGAAGCTGCACTTGGGAACATTCCAACTATTGCCTTTTGTGACACTGACTCACCTATGAGTTATGTTGACATTGGTATTCCTGCTAACAACAAGGGGAAACACAGCATCGGTTGCCTGTTCTGGTTGTTGGCAAGGATGGTTTTGCAGATGCGTGGCACCATTCCTCCTGGTCGTAAATGGGATATCATGGTAGCAAGACTTTACCTGTTTTTTCTTGTAGTTTGTCTGTTCAACTTGTTGCGGTTTCAAGAGTTGTTCTTGGTATTTGCAGGTGGACTTGTTCTTCTATAGGGAGCCTGAGGAAGCTAAGGAACAAGAGGAAGAGGATGTTATTGCTGCGCCTGCTGATTATGTACCAAATGAATATTCAGCGGGTCCTCTTGGCCTGACTAATGATCAATGGCCTACTCAAATAGCTGCTGCTGATCCTCAGTGGACTACAGAATATGTTGCTCCTCCAGGCATTGAAGCAGTTCCTGGTTCTGAGTGGGGTGCAGCTACTGCAGCTCCAGGTTAGAAACCGTTTTCCTAGCACTCATTTGATATTCCTTGAGTCTGACTGAATATGTTGCTCCTCCAGGCATTGAAGCAGTTCCTGGTGCTGAGTGGACTGCAGCTGCAGGTTAGAAACTGTTTTCCTAGCACTCATTTGATATTCCTCGAGTCTGACTGAATAAATTGTGAAATAATATCCATGCTATAGTCATTGTGACTTGTGTTGTCGTTGATGTGCAAATGGCGAAGTGACAAGTTTTGCTATAATAAATTCAATTGTTGTTCTTTTTCTAGCAACATTTGATCATTAATCTTGAGCACTCTACTTGATGATCTTTTTAGATAACAAAAATTTTCTAAACCTATTTGCCTTGTATCAAACTAGCGTATTACCCGTGCCTACGACACTCCTATTATTTTTTTCTTATATGACTATTTATGTCTCTAAATAACAAGTCAACATGAACCTTTAGCAGGGTCTAATGATTGGTATCATGAGCAGATGAATTTTGTAACCAGGCAGCTATAGATCCTTCTACAACACTTATTCATTTGATAAATCTGGATAGGAATGTAAACTAACTTGGGTTTGAAAGACTGGATCATCAAAATCTACTATGGCAAACACTCAATTAAAGAAACCCACGTAAAGAGAACAAATTTACCATCAAACTACATGCTACAAAGGAGAAAATTCAATTGAAACTATAGCATTCAAAGCTGCATAGAGAGAAATCATAGACAATTCCTTCAAATGCAAGTGATTATTTCAACCAAATTACTGAACATCATAGACATTAGAGAGAAATCATAAACTATACTGAAATGCAAAAATTTGAAGTAAAACATATGCAAATTCTAAAGGAAATTGGTAAGTTATGTATAGGAGAGTTGAGAACCATGAATATCTTCTGGCAGATTTTGGTGTATTTGAAATTAATCTAGAAATCTGAGATACCCATCTCATAAAACTTAACCAAATCAACACCAAACAATAGAAATCAACAAACCCATCACAAAAAACCCCAAAATTTCTTCATAATCATCTTCGAGAACACCATAAATCGAGATGCTCACTCAACAAAAACATACCCTAACCTAAAAGCCAGAATTTCTACATACCCATATCTTAAAGCCACATAAATCAAAATACCCACACACCAAATCGTACAGAGAAACACCAACCAACATAAAACAATCTAATAAGAAGGGAATCAGGGGAATACCTTTGATGGAATCTTTGCAGTGGAGTTGAATCGATACCTTTTTCAATCCGAGACTTCTCTCAGTACTCAGTTTGATCTGAAGAAGAAGAAGTGATTTGGGGATGCATTTGGTGACATACGGATCTGGGGTTTTCCTTCCCCATAGGGTTCTTGAAGACCTTGTCGATGGCAGAGATTTGATCGAATAGGGCTCTTGAGCCGCCCCTCTCATTCGCTCGACGAATTTTTTTTTTTTTTTTTTTTTTGGGTTCTGAAAGGAGGGAGAAAGATGTGAAGGGAGAGAAAGAAGTGAAGTGAAAAAAATGAGGTGTGGAGTGAGTGAGGAAAGTATCGGGGGTGGAAGTTTTTATTTAAGTTTTGCCAAAAGACAATTCATGCCACGTAGGACAAACACTCTCAGATCACTGTTCATGAACAGTAAAAACCCTATATGAAATGTAAGTTTGATATTTGAAATTCTTTTCCCATATAAACAATAAGGATGCATAGATGGGCTAGGTAGGTAGGTTCGTCTATCAATTTTTCTGTTCCCTTTCATTTGCTGTGAAATATGTTCTCTTATTCAAAATATATGTTAATGATTTATTTTTTCATTGTTGTAGAACCACCTGTTGTAGGTGATGGATGGGATGCAGGTGCCGCCCCTCCAATTGTTGTGCCATCAGGTGTTCAATCCATGCCACCCGCTCCAACTGGTTGGGATGTGTAGAGGCGGCAGCTCCTTTCACTATTTAGATACTCTTGTAGTGAGTGTTTCTTGTCTTTGTTTAGGAAAGAGTGATGTACTTGTACTCTTACAATGATTTTTTAGTTTGAAACCTTCAATCGCTCACCTTCAGGATAATGATTTCAGTTTTTTGTCGAGTGGATGTAGTTTAATGACAATTTTGAGTTTTGACTCTGTAGCTGGATACTTAATACTGTTCCCTTCCATAATTTTGCAATCACTTTCTTCATTTCTGGTTTCCACCAATTTTGTCAGATCAGTCCTATTCTTTATAGCTGTTTGCTTTCAGTGTACTATGGTACCAAATTGAATACAAGATCTGTGATCTTGTGATGCTTTGGGTAATAAGATGTGTATTTGCTGTAATAATTGTAACGATAAGACCATGAAAATTGAAAAATATATACGTTATTATGTGTTTGCTTCTTGTGTTTGTATGTATGATGCTAACTTATTCTGAAGTAGTTCCAATTCTCACATTAATGTTTAACCATTCATTTCTGTAAATTAACAAGTGACATTGTCTTGTGGCAAAATGAAAAGACATGTCTTATAGCCACATTGATCTGTGGAGAAGACTGTTCAGTCAGGTCTTATACTTGTTGAGTTGTGTCTGTGAGGCTTTAGACCATAATCTTCCTACCAGCATCTCGGATCTATGGATAACTCATAATGCTCGAAGACCTCAATTGAACTCTGCCTTGAGTCACTCACTCTTTCCTTGCTTATTGCCAATATCTTGATTAGACCCTCGGAGCACTCCGACACTGATCTGGTTACCTGGTTACCCAACAAAATCGAGATTTTTTCTGTCAAAACTGCTACCAAAACCTTTACAAGTGAAGAATTTACAAGTGAAGATTTAGCTTGCTCCACTTCACACTCTCTCTTTCATACACACGACAAATTCCTTAGAGATCTGGAGGATCCATGCTCTCCCATGTGCTCACTTCCTTCTCTAGAAAATAAGCCAAAACATTCTCTCTATAATGTCTAATCTGGTTAGACTGCACACACCCACACACCTAAAGAGGATTGATGCCCACCTTTTCCTTCTTTGCCCAATCATTCACCATTTCTAGCGTATCTCGCCCAGTGACAGAGCCAGAATTTTGTTGAGGGAGGACGGAGTAATGTCATAATTAATTAAATATAATATAAAAATTAGTTATTTTAACATGATTTTTTTTAAATACAGCAAAAAAGAGGAGTACAACAAAGACAGTCATTGAAGATGATTACTACTATATTCATTGAAGATTATTACTACTTCTAGAAACATAACACAAGAGAAATGTTTGAATCGTTGATTACTACTACATGAAGAAAAGGAGGAAGAGATTGGGTTGCTTACGATTTTTTGTGGAGATGACCAACACAGTGATTAATGAAGACACCTGGTATCTAAAAGAAGAAGAATAATGTGGTTTTGATCCTACTGGATCTTGTGAAGATGAGCTCAAATAACTCAATAGTTATAGATATTTGAAGATGATAAAATATGGGGTTTCCCTCATCTTATCCAACCGATGGAGTGTGAAGAAGAAACTGTGGATTTTGGTTTCTTTGAGAGATTTAAAGGATTTAACCTCTATCTCTAACTCTAAAAGTAGAGTTTGAATTTGATATGTACATGATTTGAAAGATGAAATTTTGGTTGAAGTGAAAAGTGAGAATAGAGGGGCAAATAAAAAAACTAATTGGGGGCACTTGCCCCCACGTGAATCAGTGATTTTCGCCCATCCCTATTGACTAGCTTGATTTGATGCCCCCAGTGTTCCTTTCTTCTTCAATTTTATGTGGAACTCAACAAAACCCACCCGGGAGCCAAAGAAGTCATGCTATTCCAATTTGTAGCATTCTTACGGACTGTTTGGCAAACCCGCAACAACAACTTTTTCAACAAAACCAACCTTTGTCCCACTAAAATCATTTCTGACTTTATCACATCTGGAAAGCTTGGGATCACCATTGGTTCTCTACTTCTTCCACTCCCTCAGATAACTTAACCTCCATTCACCATATGCTGGAAACTGAAGCTGCTGTCACTACCCTCACCCCCATAGATAGATCTGACCTAGTCATATTTGGCCCCCCTACTGGATCTGCAAACACTCATATTGAGCAAATTAAGGCCTAGATCAACTTAGCTAGATTCTATAAACCTCAACTACACAACCACCCAAACCCAACCTTTTCCCTACCTACTCCAACCTGCTGTTATTATTTCAGTTTCTTTGCTACATCACAACATAGAGCAATTGGAGTGTTAGCAATCAATTTATGTGACGAGATCATTGCCAAAGTTGCCAATCCAATTGCAGGAAAAGTGTTGGATAGTACTATGGCAAAATGTTATGCAGTAGAGGCAACACTCCTTCTCATCCATACTAAGCAATCGAGGACAAACTTAATGTTGGGTGATTCAAGGACACTCATTTCCAATCTCAACGACGATCAACTTCAACCTAGGACGGTCACATGTTGGGTATGGCATCCACTCATTAGTAGCATTAGACGAATGTTGGCTATTCACAACTTTTGTTAATGTAACTTTATTAATCGAGTTCTCAACTATGAAGCTCGTAATTTTGCTACTTCAGCAGAACATCAATATTTTAATGCTACTTATTAAATGAATTTGCTACAAGCTTTTAACAAAAAAAAAAAATGACAATCAGATAGTGCACTAAGATAGTACACCGTTGCTTTTAAAATGTCTTAATCTCTACCATTTAATTTTGAGTTTGGTTATGAGATAGAGATTTTATAACCTCCACCATTAGAGGGATATGATGATAGAGATGTTATAATTTAAGCCATTTTAGACTAAAAAAACTGCACTTTTCAATCTTCGAACTTCACTTTCCAATTTTAAGTAACCGTAACATCTCCTCCTTAGATTCATCATCGCGAGGAGTAAAGGGTTGATTTCTATCAAAATGTATCTCTTACTTCCATTAAGGTCTGACAAACCAAAAGGAAATTTGAACTATTAAATTTTTTTTTAATTCCAACTACATAAAAGAACATGTGCAAGGCAAATGTTGACTTAAGCAATTCCTTACGTAAACTTTTCATGACAAGTTCAAAATAATATAAATCAATGTTTGGTACTTTGCAAGTGTAATCTATCAGAAAGAAAATAGGCAAAATAAACTAAAACTTCGGTTTCATATAACTGTGATCAGTTTAGTAAGCAACACTGACATTTCACCCAATTACACACAATATATACATTGTTTCTCTTCATCATTTGTAGGTTACAATCTCACCAAAAACCTTATATTGCATACAACTTTGAATACCATATTCAGAAAACCATATCTGTAACCTTATAGAAACATGCCATATCGAGCTTCATTATACTTATTAGAAAGACTAATCATGATTCTCGAAACCTCAGAACTTAGAGGATTGGAATGATGTATATTTCTTCTTTCACACAACATCACTTGAGAAATATGTTGATCTTATCGCTTACAATATCATGGGTTTGATGCCCATTTTTCCATTAAACCAAAGAAATTAACTTAAGCAAGGAGAGGGGGGAGATTGACCATAGTCTCTTTATTACAAAGTAAACTCTTCATCAATTCCTTCAACTGACCCATAACTTGTTTATAAAGATTGAATCTAACAAATGAAAGATTGAACACCATACCCTTTCTCAACCTCTTCAATCTCCTTCCAATCTTAACTTTCAACCTGCAAATCCTCACTCTTAGTGATGTTCTTCTTCCAAGAGAATCCGCCCGTTCCATGATTTTGTAGATCAAGAACTGCGCCTTTCGATGCCTTTGCTCTTCTTCATCTTCAACCTCCATCCTTGTGTAAGCATATGGTTTCCTTGTAAGACTCATTTTTCACTAGGAGAATTTTGTATGTTACAAAACTTGAAAACTTGGATGCTTCAAATGCTCATAAACTACTAGTATATATAAAGATTAAGTGGTATCAAGGCTTGGCGTAAGTGGTGGGGTCTTATGAGAGGTCATAGTGCATGTGGACTCTGGTTTGGTAGAAAATAATGGAGGAGAAAATTACTTTCTCTTATGAGCTGGCCTTGAGAGAGTCAAAGTGTCTATGTGTGTGTGTGACCCTTCTCATTCACTTGGCATGAAAGTGCACCAAAAGATCCTCAGCTACCCTTACTTATGGGAGGGTTAAGTGTATATGTTTTTCTTATGTAATCAAATTAACTGAACATGAGAATTAGTAGCCCAAGAAAGTCATGCATGCTAGTTGGAATACCTATTTTCTTGGCAAAAATTTCCAAACCCTTTTGGTTAGGTTCTCCTAACCTTATCTTGATAACCAAATATTTGTACTGATTTATGCTAATTTCTCATTAACGACCTGATCGATTTAGAGTCGCATACGTTAGGTTCTTGGTCTAGTTGGTAAACAATAGCATCAAGAGAAACAATAGCTTAGACAAACTCAAAAAATAAACTAGCAGATTCACACTTTCCTTGCCATCAACCTGGCTAGAGTCGGCCTTAAGAATTTGGGTGCCCTAGGGGAAGTTTTGAAAAATAGTAGCCTTTTTATTATAATGTATAATAAATATCCTGAAAAAAATTCATACTATTTTTTCATATTTAAATTTTCAAGCCAAAAAATGATAGAGGAGGAAAAGAAATATTGACCTTGCAATTTTGTCAAATTCTCCGCAAGGGCATTTATGCAATAGAACCACCTTCCTATCAATATTCAATAATGCACCGGTAGATTAAAATGTAAAAACTAAAATTGTGGTTACATGAGTGTTTTGGTGTGTGATTCAAAATATAAATAATCATTTTATTAGCGGTTGCAATATTTAGAAAACTAGGGCTAGTTTCATGTACACAAAGTGAAGTGAACTCAAGGTCAAATGTTCATCAATTGTAGCTCAATTGGTCGGACATTCACTTTCTTTATGAGAGGTCACCTATTTATTAGGAGCATATGTGCACATTCGGGTATTAAATGTAACTATTTAGATGTGAGATGAAAGTGACGAGAATATTAAGTGACAATAATATAATAGCATTAAAAAATAAATAAATAAATAAATAAAAAGAGTCAACGACCCGTTTAAAAAAAATACAAAAACTCAAGGTCACATGGAGCTTGCTGGTTGCTTGCCTTAAAAAGCAGAAGAAAAATTCCACCGGCAGGTAGAAGCAGATAGGAAGTAGAAGAAGAAGAAGAAGTGTCGAGATATGAGTTTGTGTGTGTGTTTTAAAGAGTTTTAAGAATAAAATAATTTGGAAGACAACACTCACAAACACCATCACACACAGAGTGGGGTGGCTGGGGCTTATATGAGGAAGGGCACCCAATGGTCAACCTGCCGACTATTTTCTTATCATTATTCTTATTTTATAGGAATTATTATTTATTAATTTATTTGAGTGTTTGTATGTTTAAAAGGGGAAACATCCTTTATTATTATTATTATTATTATTATGTCGTGTCAGGTCTACTTTGATTTGTCATCAAGAATAACGATGGGTGATTGAGTTCAATAGTTATTTTTATAGAAACTTAATAGCCCAAATGGTTTAGGATTGTAGTGGATGACATCATAAGTTGGGAGGGACTCATTATCATCAGAGCCCATTTTTGATATTTTTGGGATCGGTTATAAGGATATTTTGGGAGGGACTAAGCGATTAAAAAAACAAATTTTGATTTGTTTTGCTTTTGAATGAGCTACTAATTAAAAGTTGTAATTTTTTATTTTTGAAGGCAAGTGTGTAGTCGGTGGATATAGAATTCAAGACGTGGGGATTAAACTACCACAACTTTAACCATCCAACCAGACTACCATTGACAAAATTAAATGATGTATGTTTTTAAGTGTTGAATTGAAGGTTTTTTTTTTTTTTTTTTTTTTTTTTTACATTTTTTGCCCACTACTACAACTCTCACCGTCCATCACAAACCACCTACATTAACTTCATTATCTACTTTTCTCTCCTCAAAATACTGATGATATCACTTTTCACCACTACCAGAAAGACTACCTTATATCCCTCTCAATTTCTCATACAATCTTCAATAGAGACATAAAAAAAAGGAATAGGAGGAGGAAGAAGGGAGGCCAGGAAGGGTGATGACGATGGTGGCAACGCTGCTCACATGATAAAAAGAAGGTGGAGAAAAGAGGGGACGGTTGGTAGAAGAGAGAAGTAGTAGCAATTATTACAAATTTATTGTGAGGTTATTAATGAAACTCATTTTCATTAAACACTCAATGCTAAGTGATTAATACTTCCATGATGCTACTTACTCTAATAAGAACTTCAATTTTTGATCAAAACTAAAAGTAAACACTCTTTTTAAAATGTTCCACTTCTTATTAAGACTTCTAAGTCAGTTCAGAACCAAAAAAACAAACACCCTCTAAATGTGTTGGCTTAACTAGTAGTACCCATTATCTAAAACAATAAACGACTATCTTATTAGCAATTAGATGCTTTTAATGGTAATGATTTCATTTCTAATGGTATATGCTTATTCAAACCATTTAGTATTTCATTTCAATGCTGATTGATCCACTTCCAGCGACATTATTATCATTATCATTTTTTTTTTAAAGTTTTCTTTTTATGCAACATTAACAGTAATGGATAGTCAATGAATCAGCATGAAACAAAAACCAATGGACATGAGTAGTTTTTGTTTCACAAGAATTATATGACACATGCCTGAAATTAGTATTGGAAATGATTCATAAATCCAACCTAAGTTCACCTAACCACATATACCTTCCAACGATAAGCCGGACTATTAGAAAAACCTTACAAAAATCAAATATATAAACCTTATCTAAATATAGTCGACGCTACATCCAACCTAAATGCACCTAACCACATATACCTTCCAACAATAAACCAGACTATTAGAAAAACCCTAAAAAAATATCAAATATATATACCTTATCTAATTATAGTCCACGCCATATAATTCCTTAAAATAGGTTAACATTGTTACAAATTAAATTGCAGGCACAGTTATGGAATGTCAAAATGATGCAACATGGCAGCAACTGGTTCTTGGTTTGGGAGGGCTTAATATAAACTATTATTTCTTAATCACTGTCAACTTTGATAATAAACATAATAGTTATCTATGATTTAAGGTTTTGGGACCAATAGTTATAGAGAAATGTAGAGTTGTTGATTTGTTGTCTTCGTGGAGCCTGAACCAGGCATGCCTAGTGACATGGGGAGGTAGTAGTTAGTAAATCTGCTGAGCTATGCTAACATGCTTGCATGCCTGAGTTCATTTGATTGAGACTCTATATGTTGAAAGAAAATACATCACAATTTCAATGAGGTATTTCTTTTTAAGATGGTGGCATTTGAATTATGAATACAACGAGCATGTGTCATGATAATTTGACGCCGCCACAAGCACCGTGGACAATGACCATGAGGGTATTGGTTTGGTGGGCAAATGCATATATATTTAGCAATCGTTCCATGACACTTCAAGGCACTTTATCTGAGTATAACTATGGGAGTTTCATAGGGTATCCTGGCACGCCCCTACTTGAGAAGCCAAGGCAAATTTGAAGCATCATGAACTCACCATCAAGAGAGAACATCAGTCATTATGCAAAATATGCTGCTAAATTAATTTTAATTTGAGAAAAATGAAAAAGCAAATTTGATATATAGTTGGGCAGACTGTGTGCTAAGCAGTAAGCACTGCACTCTGGGCTAATATGGTCCTCAACATTAGCCACTCCAACGAGCTCTTAAGCCCAAAAGATCACGACGAATGAGAGAAATCCACACTTGCATCCTGGATGACCAACCCCAAACTTTCGATGTTTTCTTGCTAATCCATCTCATTGTCATCACTAGTTGTTAAGTCTCTGGATAAATTTTTGAATGTCGTTTAACCTTCATTTTAGACACTCTTTTAAGTTCTTCTTCCTAGCTTGAATTAATGGGAGTTCCTCTTATGGCTGGACCAGTACTCAGCCACGAGCTTTGAAAAGAAGGAATTAGTTTCAACAAGTTTGAAGGCTCTTCATATTCAATCAGCTTACCTGCAAATCAATGACAAAAATATTGACACAGTTTTAGCTAATGCAGCAAATAAATCTTCCACATAAAAAAAACTCGCGACTATGATATAATGTATTAGTACTTGGAAGAATAATGATCATGAGAAGAAGAATACCATAGGAGAGGACCATGACCATATCATTGGGAATGCGGTGGGCTACAGTTATCACTGTGCAGTTTTTGAATTCTTGTCTGATAATTCTCTGTAGAGTAGCGTCTGTTGCAGAGTCGATGGATACAGTTGCTTCATCTAGAACTAGAATTTTATTTCACTTCAGAAGAAATTCGTCCAAGGCATAGCAGTTGGCACTGATCAGCACTCCAGTTATCTCCTTCATCACTAACTGTAAGCCCGACGAAGAAGAAGAAAACCATCTAAGAAACCAAATTATGTTACCATTACGTGTACATGTGCAACTTCAACAAATTAAACTAACCAGTTGAATCAAGAAGGTTACGGATGGTAGACTTTAATTGGCACTTCTCTATCGCCTGGGAAAAAAACATCATGACTTGAAACGAAAATACATCTAGACTAAATTTGAACTAACCAAGACAGGCCTTAATCAAGAAATATAACCCCAAACACTTAAACAAAGTACTTGAAACCGGAAAAACATCATCACTTATAGAGTTTAGGAATAGAATTAGTTAGCTCACCTCCCATATTTGTTGATCGGAATAGTGACCTAAAGGACTCGAGTTAGTTTGAAGGTTCCTCTGAATAGAGTTGGTTCTTGAGGAATAATGCTGAGCTTCAACCTCAAATCCTTCAAACCTATTGAGCAAATGTCTATTCCATCAATAAGGATCTAATTCCCACTTACAGGGTGACGGAACAATGCACTGATCAGTGTAGTATTTCCACTTCCTGTTCTTCCGACAACCCCCACTCTAGTCCCTTCTTTGAAAGTACAAGTAATTCCTTTGAGAACTAGAGGGGCATTTGGACGATATTTTATCTGAAACAAATGGAGATTAAGAATAAATGAGAATAAAATTTGCAGTATATGATCATAAAAACAGCGTATCCCAACATATATTGAACCTAGGTATGTATAATTATCTTTGCGACCACCTTTAGATCCTGCAAGTCTAGCCGTCCATTGGAGGGCCATGATGTTGGTAGTCTTTTGTTATCTATGATGGCTTGAGGCTCTGGTGGGATATGCATCATTTGCGTTATCCGCTTAACAGATATGATGTAGTTGGCTAAGTCGCAATACCACCGAGTCAGTGAGTGAGAAAGCATAAGATCAAGAAAGTTCAACAAAATCTGAAAACTAGATTTGTGCATTTATGCATGTCAAGGTCTAGAGAATTACAGAAGTCGGAAAAACATTAGGGAACACGATTCTTGGTACCTGGAGGGATGGTACCCTGACGAAGCAGAACAGGGAGAAGAGCTGCGGTAAATAATGTCAGATTCTGGAGTGTTTCCACTCTCAAAACTAACCACCCCATGGTAGCATTGGTATAAAAGAAAAGTTTAGCATCAGTGTTGATGAGCTTCAACGTTTATTTCATGGCGAAAGCTCTTATCGTGATAGCTCCAAGTGATGTCTCACATGCATGGTTCATAATAGGAGCCTTGGTCGTCCCATTGATCCTTACTATCCCTGTTGCAGAAGCTAGTTAATACCCCTCTGAATTAAGAAAAGAATATTAACGAAATGCAAGTTCCACCAGTAAAAAGAAGTAAATTGGTCTTTAGCAAGTAACAATCTTTTCAGATCTACCTGAACATATTTCATAGCTACGATAGCCAAAATAGCCACAATGAGGACTTGCCCATGTAACCAAAGTCATGATAGATATGGTTGTTATCATCTGAATAACACCAACAATTACAAATGCCATCGAAAGAGGTATGTTGAAATCTAGCACACTCAAATCCGAAGATGCCTACAGAAGGTGGTGGAGATCGATGTAGATAATCCAGCAATTAGTGACACTTATAATTTACATACTAACACCTTAATGCAGATATGGACATAACAAGATACTTTTTTCCGAAAATTCGATTCAAGATCATGAAAGAACATCATCTTACCCTGGTTAAGATCCTTCCAACAGGAGTTGAATCAACGAAGAGCATGTGAGCTCTGAATACTGTATCAGTGAAACTGGAGAAGAAAGTTTTTGAAGCCTTCAATCCTAGAAGGGCAGAAAAATAGGACTTTACACAGAGTGCAATCAAGATTGAAATTCCAGTTCGAGTTAATGGTAGACAAATGCAGCCTGAAGAGCAACAAATGCAGTTTGAGTAAGGGCAGACAAACCAAGACAAAACGACCCCCTTGAGACAGTGACATAGTCAGAGAACATCTTCGAGGCTTAATACCATTTGAAGGATTACGTGAAGTAAGTTGGTTAATACCAGCAAAGAGAATGATACAGGACTTCTATGGCATACAAGATGGCGAAAACAATGGTCTTACTAACATGTTCTGCGACTTTTGGATGGATGTCTCTACGATTAAAATTCTTCATTAATCAAAGCATATTATTATCTGTATATATACAACTACTTCATCATCTAGATATTCTGTTTAGTGTTATTTTTATTTCAAGTTAATCCCTAAATTTAAACTAGTCTGAGTTATCCAGATATTCAGCATGGTGACAATAATATATTTGAATGGTGATTACAGATGAGGATTCTGGGAAATCCTATATAGATAGAAGACACTGAATTTGCAAATGAGAGGGCTATATACATGTCTAACCATGCATCTCCTCCGGACACCTTGTTATGTGGTTGATTCCCACCGGAACTGTATTCCAAGAAAGAGGTCTGTAAATTGTAATTATTTCTACCGTCTTTAGCGGGCTTGTTGAATATTTTGGAGTGCTGAATTGCTCTTACAGTGTATTGCAAGCCTATGGTTGCAACATAATTTTTGGAATAAACTTCAGCTATCTGATACATTCTTTTTGGGTGCAGATCATATGGTACCTACTGTCTGGGCAGAATTATGTTTTGGCGAGTCATCTCCGGATAGATCTATCCAACAGTCTTTTGGCCATCGAGTTAATTAACGAAAGAGGTTTTGCACTTTTCTTGATCGATATTCTATTCCCATCAATGTGGCTGTGATCCTAACTTCAAGTGCTACAACTTCAGGTTGCTCGAACACTTGTCAACAATAACTTCTAGTCGATCATTTTTCCTGGGGGCACCTGATCAATAACTGAAAGGTTACTACCATTCAAGAAGATTGAATCATCTCTTTGGCCATGTGATTCATTCGCTTACAATATATTAAAAGATATTTCGCTGCACTGATCTGCGTGGGTTACTTGTCATGCACTGATTTATGTATACTTGTCCGACACAATTATAATCATTTGAGTTACATACTTCCGTCTTAAATATTTCTTGATGTTTCTTAAAAATGTCTTTTGATTGATTCTACAGGGCTTCGTTCACTTAGCTTTGGAGACAAAACTCCCCATTGTTCCAATTGTTTTGACAGGTACTCATCTGGCATGGAAGAAGAACAGTTTACGTGTTAGGCCAACACCTCTTACAGTTTACGTGTTACAATGGTAAGTTACCAATTAAATAGCCAAATCATAAGCTTATTCATCGAAACAACCTGCTCTTTGATCTTGTTGAGTTTAGGTGCATGCAATAATTGGTTTCAGTTTCCAGTATGAAAGTTTATACCATTGATAACATTGTTCTTGTGGCGAGTTTTTAAGGCCGTTGGTGAGTTTACTTGCATCAAGGTTTGTTGCATTTTGGAAGTGGTTTGCTAGTATAACAGAATATAATATTGACCAACTGATATCGTTTACACTTACATCAATACTAGCTAGCAATCAGACCTCCATACTTCAGTAGGGGCAATCCTCGATTTATTGTGTACAAACAAGAAAACATGCAGAAAATGAACATTTGTAAACTAAAGCATATGAGACAACAGTAAGTACGTAGTTGTGGAAAAACCTATCACCATGCAGATGGATGCTCGTATCTCTTGAACCTCCTGCATGAATAAGTGAAGATTATTATTCTAAAGGAATGGAATCAATTAATAACCATAAAGTTAGTTGTAAAATTGGTCTAGGGTCACTAAAATCGTAGTGAAACACCTGATATAAAGTAGTGCATAAAATGTGTAATAGTATATACTCACTTATTCTGATGTTCTTCGTTAGCATTCGAACTTTCTGGATGTGGCCTTTTCAGATCATTCTTGAAGACAAAGATATCAGCTTCATCTTTGTTGAAACGAAGGAAAGTTTTGTAGTCACCTTCGTTCCGCATTGTTGAAGGGGGTCTTTTGCCATTGCCCACGGTGTACTTGATTGTAAGACCAACTCGGTCAGTTATTTCAAGGCGTTCACACACCTCAGAGATAAATGACTCATAATCCATGGTATCGCTGACACCGAAGCCTTCTACTATACCGCCTTCGTAAGTGTTAATTCCATCTGGAGATCTCTCTAACTTCCCTCCGAAATGGCAATGACAGAATAACATTTTTTGAGGATTAAGGGAATCACAAACATCCTGAATCAACAAATTAATACATTTCAAATAAATGAGAAGGGAGAGGAAAGGAGAATAAAAGAACATGAATTTTGTGATAATTTTATCTTCCTTATTTATATAATGTTGCTACAAATGTTTTATCCGAATCGGGCATGTCACAATATATGTGGTTATCTTCAACCTCAAGGTATGAAGATTTTTTCTCGCTCTCTTTCCAATTTCTTCTAAGTTTTTTTAATGTAGCCCCATGACAAATTACCTTTAAAACCAAACACAACCTTAAGTTTCATTGTTTTTTACGCTATCATACTGATAAGTTGATGATACATGAAATCGTCACTCGATCATGGCCATGCACGTGGCTCAAGCCATCATAAATGTTGGAGAGTTGTTACGAAGGCTTAAGTCGTCATAAATATTGATGAACCATTATAAAGGAGATGGAAGAAATCACTCACATCTCAATGAAGGAGAAGACTGTTACATTAAATGTCCCCCTTCATTGCGCCAACCGAACTTAAGTCACGCACACAACTGAATGCAGTCATCAATTCACTCATTATATAAGGTAAAAAAAGGTATGAACAGGGAGGAAAATGGACTCAATTGGATCTCAACTCGATGCGAGAGAGGTCGATTCGACTATCCTATCTACACTATGCAACTTTAATTGAGTTTTTTTTTTTTTTTTCTAGATTTACTTCATTCTTCCAACAGAATTATTGACTTAAACATCGGAGTGCCTTCGGTCACAAAAAAATGGTCATTAACAGTCTAACAGTTATTTTGCAGGTCAAACTCATAATAGAATGATTTTTAGACACATCATAAGTAATTATGCAAGTGAGAGTTATACATACAAAAGCTCCAAATAAGTAGCCATAAAAAAAAGCCTTACAAAGAAAATGAAAAGATAAGGAATCAAGAACCTTAATTGTTGGCGATGATTGCAAGGATCCAACCCCAGATTGCTCGGTTTTTGTAACTGAGCTTGACTTTTGCTGGAAATCCATTTGGTTGTGAGGGGAAGAGGTCTGCAAATGAAGTAAAACAAAAAAAAAAATACAGAAAATTCAGCTAAAAGCCCAATTATCAGAAAAGCTACAAATAAAATTAAGGACATTATCAACCAAATTTCAAGGACCAACTTGCATATGAAGTCTTAGCCCTTAAAAAAAAAATGAAAAGATAAGGGATCGAGAACCTGAACTGCAGGCGATGATTGCAAGGATCGAGCCCTCGATTGCTCGGTTTTTGTAACTGAGCTTGCCTTTTGCTGGGAATCCATTTGGTTGTAATTGGGAGAGAACTGCAAATGAAGTAAACCAAAAATACAGAAAATTCAGCTAAAAGCTACAAATAAAATTCAGGACAATGTCAACCAAATTTCAAGGACCAACTTGCATATGAAGTCTTAGCCCTTGAAAAAAAAGCCTTTCAAAGAAAATGAAAAGATGAGGGATCGAGAACCTGAATTGCAGGCGATGGTTGCAAGGATTGAATATCCATTTGGTTGGGAGGGAGAAAACTGCAAATGAAGTAAACCAAAAATACAGATAATTCAGCTAAAACCCCAATTTTCGAAAAAAACTACAAATAAAATTAAGGACAATTCAACCAAATTTCAAGAACCAACTTGCATATGAAATGTGTTCTAAAAATCGGCTTAGGCGAGGTGGGTTTTTTATTTTGAATTTTTTTTTCTAGTTAAAAAAATTAAGATTTTTTTTAATACAATTTGCATATTTATCTTGACATTGAATTGAAAGTAATTTATGTACTATCATGCTGAACTTTTATAAGTTATAATACAAAATGTATTTTTAAATTATAAAAATATCTAAATTTCTTTTGCAATGAAGTTGCAGACATGGAGAGAAACTGTGAGATTTGGAGAGAACCCTTGCTTGTGTATGATAGAAGAGGAGATGGTGACAGACATCCTCACCCTGCAGAGGTACTGAGTTCACTACAATAATTAAGGCATTTTTCAAGAAAAAATTCCTTGAGAAAAATCAAAATTTTGTTGAAAAATTACTTTTAACAAAAAAAAAAATCGTTATTAGGTTCGTGGGGTGCATCCCCCAAGTTAAAGGTTTTTACCAAGAAATTAAATTTTGTTGGTAAAACGAATGATAAGTCAAGGAAACATGGTACTGATCATACTGGTAAAAATCAAAGCCAACAATTATTTTGTTGCAAAAAAACTTTTATTTACCTATAAAAATTGTCATGGGAAAATGTTATTATCTTTATCATAGAACTTTTTCATTGATAAAATGCATGTATATCAATGAAAGTTATCATGGGTGCCGTTAGCAATTATCAAGATAATTATTTCCAATGAAAAAAACATCTATATAAAAAAACGATTTATCATCATTCTCAGACCTTATGACACTTAATCTACCTCCCAAACTCTAAGGACACTGTAAATATTTACAGAAATGGAACTCTTGACTTGTAGTAAAATCTATTGCAATCTTTACCAGTTTAACTATTTAAATAATTTTGTTATATGAAGCAACTTTATAGTTTATAAAATCAAATTACTCTTAATTTTAAAATAAAAAAAATTATTGCTACATATATAATAGGATCAATAAATATTATTTCGTCACTATAAATTAGGACTAAATATTGTAACGACTATAATTTTTTTTGGAATATTTATCACTTTTAGCGATGAAAAGAAATTGACAATAACACCATTATAATTAGCAACGAAATACTAATAGCATTTCATTGCTAGACATGCTATTGAAATTGGTTATATCCCCAATGAAATAAAATTAAATTGTTGTAAATAAGAAAATGTGCCTTAAAAAGAAGAAAAATTCATGAAAGTTTTTATCAATCTTTAGCAATGAAATAAATTGTTACGCATCATATCATAATTAACAATAAAATAATATTTTATTGTTAAATAAATGTTATTCGATTTTTTCGATGACATAATATCATTGCTACTGATAAAAAAATTCACAAAATAATATTTTGCCACTGTAAAGAAGTTAGGAGCTTAAAATGTAAATCGTTGTCAATAACGTGATAATTAACATAGAAATATTAATCTTTATTAACAATGAAACAAATAAATGTAAATGATGTCATAATTACTAAAAAAAACTAAAATTTCATTAACATAGAAATATTTTATTGCTAAATAATGTTGGTGGGAAATTGGTTTTGGATGAAATATTTCCCGCTACCTCTTTAACAAATAAAAATTACCAACAAAATAGATTTTGTTACAAAAACTGACAACTTTATGATTTTTCCAATGAAATTTATTTTTGCTGAAAATAGTAACATATTAACAAAGAAAATAAAACTTGTGGATAATTATTTTTTTGTGAATAACACATTTCTTGTAGTGAGTATACCAATTTTCAACAAAATAATGATTTGTCGCTATAAAATAGTTAGCGAGCTTTTAACGGAAAATAGATTTTCATTAAAGTAATTATCACTTTTTGCCTAGAAATAATATGTTACCTATAAAGTTATAATTACCAACAAAATTTTATTTCCTTTCTACAGAGATTTCATTAAAAAAATATTGTTCCAACAAAATGAAAAACGTTGCTATTAGTATAACAATTTTCAACTAAATATTACTTTGATCTAGGGGTGGGCACGGGACGGGATGGGACGAGATAAACCCATCCCTATCCATCCCGTTCATACGGGATCGGGACGGGACAGGATCAGCGTGCTCTGATTATATGCATTTCATTTTCTTTAATCAATCTGCAATTTACTGACTAAATGCATGAGTTTGATTATTTAATTTGGGTCTTACTGGAAAAAATTGACAGTTATCTTATTACTCACGTTGTTGTTAGCCTCTTACTAGTATGATTGCTTCCTTATTTTATACTTATAATGACAATGAACAAATTACAAGTGGCATCATTTATACAAACAAATGAAACTCATATCATGAAGAACCTCCATCTACTGATATTTCATTAATGTTCACGTACCAATGAGCTTTAATGTTGTATATTGATCTGTACTTTATTCTGCAGAAAGAGAATGCCTAGCTTACCTATAAATGTGAACACTACATTGGGACACAATTTGGTGGGATGGATCAGGTTTGCTATCTTTAATTGCATAATCATACTCATACGCGTCTAATGTTGAAATAGAAAAGTAGTCTATGCGTAAGTTCAGTGTCAATGGAAAAAAGTTTCTTATTTTGTGAGGGAAATTGTATTATTTTGTGGGCAATCTCTGTGATGGCCAAATCTGGGTTTGCAGAGCTGATTGATTTTAATCTCATCCGTGCGACAGATGTGCAACTTTCAACCAATGAAACTTTTGCAATTGCTCATTCCTTAATAGAATCTCAAAAGGCTTTATATGGGCATCCAAATATTGCAATCTTAAAATAAATAAATAAAAATATTAATAATAAATATGAAAAATTAGCTCGGGACGGGACGAGATTGGCGGGATTGAAAATCTTCATCTCATCTCATCCCATTCTAGATCGAGACGGGGACGGGATCGAAATGGAATTATTCAATCCCATTAAAACCCAAAAATCGGGACGAAATCGGAATCGCGGGATGAGATGCCCACCTCTACTTTGATCCTGCTATAAAGTAGTAAACGATCTTAAACAAGAAAAAATTAAGAGTCGGGCTAGGCAAACATGTTTAGTAAACATGTTTGATAACCATGTTGACGTGGACATCCACGTCATTAACACGATGAAGGAAGAAAAAAAAATGAGTAAAAACAAGTTGACCCGTTTTATGTCTCCTCATAGGCATCTACATCTTCTCCCTCCTTTACCCTGTCCTCTTACTAACCTTGTCTCTATTAGCAAACGCAATCCATTAGCCCACTTGCCACTCCTCCATACTCTTGAACCATCACTGCCAACCACCACCATTTTGGGAGAGTGGAAGAGCAAGATAACGACGTGTGAGCAATTGGGCTTCTTGGGAGAGAGTGTAGAACACATGATTCAAGCAAGAACCCATGAAGAATCAAGACTTGGCTGCTTGGGCTGTTGTAGAGTTGGCTTAAGTCACCCCAAAACAATATCATCTGATTCGATTCAATTTCCACCAATCTTTAGATCATCTTCAACCTTTATGGATACTAAAGGTGTGAAGGTTTATGGATGATTTTAACCCCCAGCATCCTACTCCTTCCATTTCAATGATTTCATTCATACTCACCACTAGAAAGCAAATTCACATGTTACTGTTTGAGATTGGTAGCAACATAATGCTTCAAAATCTCTCTGGAATCTTCTCCTCCCTTTCTTCCTCTTTCTTACATCATCTCAAACATCTCTTAAACAAACCCAAACCTTAATTAAAGAACCCTAATTCATCCCATCCTATAACTTTACAATCTCACAACACCAACTTCAACAAATTGTCTCCTCCAAATTTGGTGAGGTGGAGGAAGACGAAGAAACAACGACAACAGCGAAGGCGGCTGACTTGGGTGGAGAGAATGAAGTGGTGGCGGTCGACGGAGATGGCGACGGTGTTTGGTGGTAGTTTACTGAGATGGTGTTGAGTGGAGAGATGACACTGGAGGGGAGATTCAAGATGGTGGTGCTCGGTGGAGGTGGAGGCGTCGATGTAGGCAATTTTGCCATCGTGGGATTGGGAGGAGATGAAGGCGGTGAAGTCGACAGATTGGTTTGGGTTATGTTGGCGGTGCACTGGAAGTGCCCATGGTGTGAAGGGGGTTGTTCATAGATGCTGAAAATTCATTAGTTTTTCCCATTTTCGTTTTTGTTAAAATGCTGAGATGGAAATACACCTCACCATGTTTATAAAACATGGTTTCCTAGCATTATTGAAAAACTAATGAATAAAATTATCAATCATTATCAACAAACCAAATCATCATTAATAATGTGATTATTATCTAGGAAAACATATTTCCTTACTAAAGAGAGATGAATAAGTGTTAATATTTCATTAACAAGGAAAATGATTTATCGTTAAAACTAGTTTTCTTTAACAACAAAATATTTCATTCCAGATGATGCCATAATTACCGAGGAATTAATATTTTGTGGCCATAAAAAATATTTCATTGTTAAATCAATTCGGTGAAAAATTGATGCAGAAGGGTTTCCAGGGTTCCTAATTTGTGTTCCTAGAGTTCCTAATTTGCTCTCAAAGTTATTTATTAAATAATTTTGAGAAATCTTTCAATTTAATTAGGAATATTTTTAGTTTCATTTTAGGATTAGACATTATTTTTTTAGGAATAGACTGTTTGTTATTTTAGTATTTGATATTATTTTTTCTTTTAGAAATAGGCATGTTCTTTTTAGGATTTACTTTTTTCATTTAGGTAATATTTCTTTTATCGTTTAGGAAGAGATTCTGAACCCAATTTTGGCCAGATTATTGGCAGATTACTTATTTTATTACATATTTCGTTTTAGTATGATTATTGAAAATTGCCATTTTTTTGGTAAAATTATAATAATGAGTTTTAGCTATGAAGCCCGGCTTGTGGGCTAATTGAGAGACAATTTTTTTTATTTGCATAATTTTGAATTGACATTATAGATATTTCTATGTGTTTTGGGTGATTATTTTGTATTATTCATTGTGAATTATCTGTTAGAACTAGCCCGCAAGATGATCGCTATTCTGCCCGGCATCAGTTGGTATCAGAGCTTCAACATCTTCTTGGGTGAGATTTCATCAGTTTCTATGACTGGTGGTCGTGGTCATGGTCGTTGCGGGCAGGTATTGAACGAGGAAGCCCCTCACCATGATCGTAACATTAAGAATATGATGATTGAAGATTTACAGAGGCAAGTTGCAGAGTTAACCCGACATCTAATGGCGCGGGATTTCAGTAATCGTGGAATGGAAAATCATGATCACGATTCCGATTCCAGTTTCGAAAATTCGTATCATAATCATGCTCCATTATGGGAGCATGGAGAGTGTGTATGACGATGAGGAGCTCGGAGAGCTTGTGTATGACACTGATGAGGAGCTTGAGGAAGACGTAATAGACAATACTGAGGAGCTTGGAAAGCCTGTGTATGACACTGATGAAGAGTTGGATATTGTGGATGCAGATGGTTTGCAGAACAGTGTCACCGACAGCGGTAGCTCACCGAGGTCCAAGACTCAAAAGTATGCATCACATACTGCAATGGATTTGATGATATATGCAACTGCAGATGGTGCAGGTTACGCTTCGTTTCAGTTATGCCCAATTGAAGAATTGGAACCTCCCTACGTGATCTCTTTTCCAGCCACACACCGTCCAACACCACCACCATCACCGAAACCTCCTTTCATCTCACAAGTCAGAAAGTCCATGTTAGGAGTGACACTTCGGTTTGGGGTCGACTATTTGCATGAAGGTTTGGTGTCGACATCTGTCGGCACTGACCTGTTGCAAATAATGGGTCATGCAAGCAGACCTCTAATAGAGGATTCTGCAATTGAGTTCTCTACAGAAAGTCCATATGGCAACATTGTAGCATTGCTTGAGCTAAAAACAGAGTAGCCCCTGCTCCTCTCCCCTTCCACGCCACCGTCCATCATCCACACCGCCGAGCACCACCATCAGCCGCCACTTCGCCTACCTCCCTCACCCATCCCTTTCTTCCTTCCTGCTTCTCTCTTCCTCCGCCACCGCCTCTGTTCCATCTCGCGACAGAACCAAATCAGAGCTCACGCTCTCTCGTCTCCCTCTGTTTCCTTCCTCTCCCTCTTTTTGTTCCTCCATCACGCCAAACAGCCACACACGACCACCATCCAGCCAACCTCCACCTCGCCTACCTCCCTCACCCGTCTCTCTTCTTTCCTGTTTCCCCCTCTCTCCGCCACCGCCCCTGTTCCATCTCGCGACAGAGCCGCCACCACCTCCTTCTTCCTGTTTTCCTCTCTCTCGAACCCTATTCTTCTCCTTATTCCATTCATCACCTTCCTCTTCCCCCACCCTATCTTGCGACCGAGTCACCGCACCACGAAAATAGGGCAGTCCCTGCTCCGCTTCGCTTCCACGCCACCATCCAGCCAACCGTCGCAATCACCCACTCTCTCGTCTCTCCCCCTCGTTTTCCTCTCTCATGCAGGTATTGGAGCCACATGGAGACCAAGGACAACGAGCTCCTCGCGAGATGTAGCTCGCTGGAAACGAAGACCGCGCTTTTCTGGAGGGCGAAATGTTTTCAAATCGATTTGGCTATTCGCACCCCAGTCCATAATTCTGAGCCACCACAGTCACTAGCAATCTTTTCTCGGGATTCGTGTCCGTGCAAAGATGAATTCCACCTACACCAGTGCTATGACATCATCCACCCTGATTTTCTAGTCCCTGCAGACGTGAATTCAGATTTACCAGCAGAGGTGCAGCAGCTAGCAGAGTTTTCTGTCCTGATACTAGAGGATATTCCTTCTGGACTGCCATCAGAGAATTCCGATGACACTGTTGTGAACTCGATGACGAGTTCTTTCCAACCCGGGGTGACTGATGCAGGAGGGTTTCTAGGGTTCCTAATTTGGGTTACTAGAGTTCCTAATTTGCTCTCAAAAGTTATTTACTAAATAACTTTTGAGAGATATTTCAATTTAATTAGGAGTATTTTTAGTTTCCTTTTAGGATTAGGCATTATTTTTTTAGGAATAGACTGTTATTTTAGTATTTAATCTTATTTTTTCTTTTAAAAATAGGCAGTTTCTTTTTTCTTTTAGGTAATATTTCTTTTATCGTTTAGGAAGAGATTCTGAACTCAATTTATGCCAGATTTTTTGCATATTACTTATTTTATTACGTATTTCGTTTTAGTATGATTATTGAAAATTTTCATTTTTTTTTTGTAAAATTCTAATGAGTTTTAGCTATAAAGCCCGGCTTGTGGGCTAATTGAGAGATTTTTTTTTATTTGCATAATTTTGAATTGACATTAGAGATATTTCTCTGTGTTTTGGGCGATTATTTTGTATTCTTCATTTTGAATTATCTGTTAGAACTAGCCCGTAGGATAATCGCTATTCTGCCCGGCGTCAAAAATTAGGTTTGAAGGGAATGCTTCCCGCTACCTATTTAACAAGGAAAGTTTCTCATAAAATATATTTTGTTAGAAAAAAATAACAAGTTTATGGTTTTTCAATGAAATTTTTTCATTGATAATAATACTATATTATAAAGAAATTAAAATTCGTATTGTTGTCCATGCAAGAGAGTAGGGCTGAACAAAAAATAGATCAAAGTGATTAAATCGACCGAACCGATCTAAATCGAACCGATTGGTTCGAATCGATTTCGGTTTAAAAAAATTCAAAACCGAAGTGGTCGGTTCAGTTTTCGATTTCTATGTGATTTTAACCAACCAAACCGAACCGACCGAATATATATAATAAATATATATATTTTATATATAAATAATATATGTTTAAAATAGTCGATCGGTTCGGTTTTATTTCGATTTTGGTTCGATTTTAGTCGGTTCGGTTTGGTTACGATTTGCATAAATTAGAATCGGTTCGGTTTCGGATCGGTTTTGTTAATGGTCGGTTCGGTTTCGGTTTGAAAATTTTAAAACCTACCTAAGTCGGTTCGGTTCACGGTTTAGGTGAAAAATCGAACCGTCGGTTCGGTTTTCAGCCCTACAAGAGAGCTTCCCTGTCCAACTTATACTCTAGCATTTGTTTCCTAGTCGGAACCAATGTATTGCTGGTCTACCTATCTTGGGTCGATCACCTAGATACTTGTCTTATCAGAGCTTACGAGTATTGGGCTTAACCGCGTGACGTGTGGACTTATTAGGGCCTGCAATTTGGATCTAACCTTCTGGATTCTACAAATAGTGGGCTTAGCATTGTATAAGCTTTGCTAGATTTTGCGTGCAATCAGACCTGCTTTGCTCACGAGATTATCATGACACTTGTATGACGCGGATTAAATGACGGTTTGGTGTATCATCAACTACTCCCCCTGAGTTGGTGAGCCAGCTGGTTGGTCCACCAAGTCATGTCATGAAGAAACTATGTAGTCATGATGGTTGAGTCTGAATCGTTTTCTCGAGCGCACGATTCATTACTTGGCTTGCGTCTACTCAAAAAAAAAAATGCGGGAGTTATGTTTTCTATATAGATCCCCAAACTCATTAGAGTTTAGTTTCTTTACTCTTTCGATCTTTGAGACTCTGTTTTGTCGTTTGGCTTTCTGCGCTTTTGACTTTGTTCAGCTTTTACAATCGAAAGTTTGTATGATGTTCCATGGCAGGCCATAATCAACTTTCTGATGAACTGGTCAACTCCCAAAAACAAGTAAATGAAGCACCGAGATCACCCTCTTGATTTGTTTTTTTTTCACTAATCCAAGCAAATTAAGAAATGATTAGTAGACTAGATATTAGGCAAAGACCATCATCCTCTAAGCAATGAGTTGAACTCACAACTAGACCAGACCGCGTAGACAATCGGCCTTATTAAAATAAATAAATAAATAAATAAAAACTCGCCCAGACCGCCTAGACTCTGTCCAGACCCCGCCCAACCATTAATCTGAGCGTTTCTCTGACGCCTAGACGCCGCCTAAGCTGATTTTTAGAACACTGTTTAACCTCAAGATGGGAAAGTTTTTTCCCTATCTTTCCAATTTCTTGTCATTAATTTTACGTAGTTTTCCCATGACAAATTAACTTCAAAACCAAACACACTCTCAGATTTCATTGTTTTTTCAAGGCATCATAATGCTGAGTAATTATGCAAGTGAGAGTTATACATATAAAAGCGCCAAATCAGTAGCCCTTAAAAAAAGCCTCTCAAAGAAAATGAAAAGATGAGGGATCGAGAACCTGAATTGTGGGCGATAATTGCAAGGATGGAACCACCAATTGCTCGGTTTTTGTAACTGAGCTTGCCTTTTGCTTTGAATCTATTTAGTTGCAAGGGTGAGAGAGGTGCAATGAAGTAAAAAAAAAAAAAATACAGAAAAAACCCAATTTTCAGAAGGAAAGAAAAAAGTAGAAATAAAATTCAGGCCAACGTCAACGACCGACTTGCATATCAACTATGTGTTTCGTTACTTCGCTTGAGCTGATTTTTTCAGATAACATGTGAATTAATGTTAGAAATTTTGTTTTAAAGTTTCAGATGGCATGCATCCTAGGTCCACCATTAATATATATATATATATATACACCAAAAAATAGGTTAAAATACCTGGACGGTGAGAGTTGGCAAGATGAAGGTGGAGAGACCCATTGCTTCGATGTGATAAAATACCCGGACATCATCGCCATGCCAAGGTACATCCTCCAGATGGAGATGCCGGACATCCTCGCCATGCCAAGATACTGAGTTAGTAAAGAAGAGCTCTGCAACAGCAACAGAGAAGTTCAATATGGAGGGAGAAAATTTTCATAAAAACAAAAATTAATATAAGGGGGAGATGTTGCACCTGGAGGAGATGTTGTGAGCTCATCAGCTGGAGGTGGTATGTAGTTGGTTGGGGAATGAGGAGATCACTAGTTGGAATGGAAGGTGGGGCTAAATTTTATTGAGGATTTAGGTGAAGACTTTGAAGTTACCATGCATCGTTGACTCCATCTATGGATCAATGTTTCTCCACCACTCCAAAAGAATTAAAATGTACGTCCATGTTCATAAATATTAATCTTGTAGACTTTGACTTGGTACATTTTACTTAATTTGGCTCATTCATATTGAATTGAACAAGTGATGTGTACTTTTAAAGAGTGATTCTATGTGTCGAGGGAAAGGGCGAGGAAAAGGAGGTGGCGGGGGGGTGAACCGTTCACCCCCCTCGAGATGCGCCAAAAACATCTCGAGGGGGGTGAACGATTCACCCCCCGCCACCCTCTTTTCCTCGCTGGTTTCCTCGCTCTTTCCCTCGACATTTAGAATTAAGATTCTACAAATTTTGTAGGATAAGATATGTACATATTAAAAAAAGCACCTCAAGTCCATCCCTCGTATCACCGATTGCTTGGCTTTAAACATGGCAATTAGATTCCAGCACAGAGATGTTCAAGAGGACTAGCTTTATTCTGGAGAGACAGTATTTCTATAGTTATTGATTCAGTTTACAAAAAAATTATTGCCTGCACTTTACAAAATTATTATTCTACTATTACTTGGTCTATCATTTTTACGTATTGCAAACTCAATCCCGCCTCCCTCTCCTTCCTCATGTATTTCAGCCCCCCAATCACTTTCCAAACTCGCCACTTCTCTTCCTCAAAACCCACTTCAACATGGAAATCTGTTTTGCAAAGCACCATAAAGCAGCACTCGTTGCAATTGTTTATCATCTCTGTTTTTCTAAGAGTAGTAAAATCAAACATATAGCATTCAATGTGCCCATTTTTCTATTTTTTTTATATAATAATAATAATAATAATAATAAGTGACAATAATATTGTAGCCTTCGAATTTTGTTTGATTAGTCCTATAGGATCAATCATATAACATTTGAACATAAATTATTAAATAAATAAATAAAAATAGTCAACGATCCAAATGACAACTTTGATTCCACCGGCAGAAGCAGATAGGAATAAGAAAAAGAAGAAGTGTCAAATTATAAGTTTGTCTGTGTGTCTTTTAAGTGTTCAAGAATAAAATAAATTGGAAGACAATACACACCCAAACACCATCACACACAGTGTGGCTGGGGGCATATAGGAGGAAGGGCAACCAATGGTCAACTTGCCGGTTATTATCTTATCATTATTCTTATTTTATTGGAATTATTATTTATTGATTTATTTTGATGTTTGTATGTTAAAAAACATATTTATTATTATTATTATTATTATTATGTAGTGTTAGGCTTGTAGTGGTCGGTACTAACTCAGCTGATAGGTTTGTAGTGGATGGTATCACCGTATCGACGGCATTTGAGATGAGAATGGTTAAGGGATTTAATAAAATAAAAAAATAAAAACATTCCTGGTTTAGTCCTCTAAACTTATGATACCAATTAAGCCAGTCAGCTTAACTAGTACCCATTGTCTAAAACAATAAACGACTATCTTATTAGCAATTAGATGCTTTTAATGGTAATGTTTTCAGTTCTAATTGTATATGCTCATTCAAACCATAGAATATTAGTATTTCATTTGAATGCTGATTGATCCTCTTCCAGCGACATTAGTATCATTATCATTTTTTTTATTCTTTTTTAAGTTTTCTTTTTATGCAAAATTAACAGTAATGGATAGTCAATGAATCAACAATGCATGAAACAAAAACCAATGAAAATGAGTAGTTTAGTTTCAAAAGAATTATATGACACATGCCTGAAATTATTATTGGAAATGATTCATACATCCAACCTAAGTGCACCTAACCACATATACCTTCCAACGATAAACCCGACTATTAGAAAAACCCTAAAAAAATCAAATATATATATATACCTTATCTAAATATAGACGACGCTACATCCAACCTAAGTGCACCTAACGCTACATTGAGTCTTTGTCTAACACTGCAGCTCTCACAACTTCATCATCCAGATGTTCTGTTTAGTGTTATTTTTTTTTCGTGCTAATCTCTAAATTTAAACTAGTCTGAGTTATCCAGTCATGGTGATTGCAGATAATATGTTTGAATGGTGATTGCAGATATGGATTCTGGGAAATCCAATAAAGATAGAAGGCACTGAATTTGCAAATGAGAGTGTATATATACATGTCTAACCATGCATCTCCTCTGGACACCTTCCTTGTTATGTGATTGATTCCCACCGGAACTGTAATCCAAGAAAGAGGTCTGTAAATCGTAATTATTTCTACTGTCTTTAGCAGGCTTGTTGAATATTTTGGAAGTGCTGAATTACTATTGCAAACCTATAGTTGCAACAGAATCTTTGGAGTAAACTTCAGCTATCTGATGCATTCCTTTTGGGTGCAGATCATATGGTACCCACTGTTTGGACAGAATAATGTTTTGGCCAGTCATCTCCGGATAGATCGATCCAACCATCTTTTGACCATAGAGTCAATGAAAGAGGTTCTGCTTTTTTCTTAATCGATATTCTATTCCCATCATTGTGGCTGTGATTCTAACTTCATCAAGTGCGACAACTTCAGGCTGCTCGAACACTTGTCAACAATAACTCATCGTTGATCATTTTCCCTGAGGGCACCCGATCAATAACTGGAAGGTTACTACCATTCAAGAAGGTTGAATCATCCCTTTGGTCATGTGATTCATTTGCTTACAGTATGCTAAAAGATATTTCCTTCCGTGCACTAATCTGCGTGGGTTACTTTTCATGCACTGATTTATGCATACTAGTCCGACACATAATTTTAACCATTTGAGTTCCATACTTCCGTCTTAATTTCTTGATGTTTCTTTAAAATGTCTTTTGATTGATTCTACAGGGCTTCATTCACTTACAGACAAAGCTCCCCATTGTTCCAATTGTTTTGACCCAAGTACTCATCTGACTGGGAAGAAGAACAGTTTACGTGTTAGGCCAACACCTCTTACAGTGAAATTCCTTCCCCCCATAAGCACCTATATGTTACAATGGTATATGACGTTTTAGCAAAAACCTTCCAGAGTCGCAGAGGCCCGAACGTATTGATTCTGTTTTAGCTGCAATTGGTTGGGAAGAATCTTCAGTTTAGAAGCTAATCAAAGCTTAACTTTAGAAGTAGAATCTATTGATCCTCTTTTGTAATTGGTCTATTGTATGTAAAAACACTTGGTGGGTTTTCGACAGTAGAGCAAAATCAAACCACTGTCAGTTGGTAAGTTACTAGTTAAATATCCAAATGTCAAGTTTATTCATCAAAACAACCTGCTGTTTGATCTTGTTGAATTTAGGTGCATGCAACAATTGGTTTCAGTTTCAAGTATGAAAGTTTATACCATTGATAACATTGTTCTTGTGGCGAGTTTTTAAGGCCGTTGTTGAGTTTACTTGCATCAAGGTTTGTTGCATTTTGGAAGTGGTTTGCTAGTATACAGAATATTGACCAACTTATATCGTTTACCGAGTACAAGCCACTAAAATTAAATGAACAGTTATTACACTTGCATTAACCATCAATACTAGCTAGTAATCAGATCTCCATACCTTTTTTTTTTTTGCCAAACACGAAGATGTTTATTAAAGAGAAGAAAGAAAACAAATGACAAAGGAAATCATTCCTACATCAAGGAATGCCAAGACACCATGAAGGTGTCAAAACCAAGTCCCTAAACAAATTTTAAGCCGAACACATCCTCCATACTTCAATAGGGGCAATCCTATGCAGAAAAAAAAATACAGAAAATGAACATATGTAAACTAACAGAAATTCTAACTGTCGAGGAAACCAGCGAGGGAGGGGGTGGGAACCCTCCATCCCCCTCGGGATGGGTGCAAGGGGATGAAGGCACCCATCCCAAAGGGGATGGAGGGTTCCCACCCCCTCCCTCGCTGGTTTCCTCGCCAGTTAGACAAGCTCGTAAACTAAAGCATATGAGACAACAGTAAGTACGTAGTTGTGGAAAAACCTATCACCACGCAGATGGATGCTTGGGCCTCCTGCATGAATAAGTTAGTTCTAAAATTGGTCTGGGGTCACTAAAATCGTAGTGAAACACCTGATATAAAGTAGTGCATAAAATGTGTAATAGTATATACTCACTTATTACGATGTTCTTCGTTAGCACTCGGACTTTCTGGATGTGGCCTTTTCAGATCATTCTTGAAGACAAAGATATCAGCTTCATCTTTGTTGAAACGAAGGAAAGTTTTGTAGTCACCTTCGTTCCGCATTGTTGAAGGGGGTCTTCTGCCATTACCCACGGTGTACTTGATTGTAAGACCAATTCGGTCAGTTATTTCGAGGCGTTCACACACCTCAGAGATAAATGACTTGTAATCCATGGTATCGTCGACACCAAAGCCTTCTACTTTACCGCCTTCATAAGTGTTAATTCCATCTGGAGATCTCTCTAATCTCCCTTCGAAATGGCAGTGACAGAATAACATTTTTTGAGGACCAAGGGACATCGTAAACATTCTGAATTAACAAATCAATACATTTCGAATAAGTGAGGAGGGAGAAGAAGAGACCTCAAGCTGTCTTCCAATTTCTTTTCATTATTTTTACATAGTTTTCCCATGACAAATTAACTACGTTCAAAACCAAGCACACCCTTAAGTTTCATTGTGCAATCATAAGGAGAGGAAGAGACCTCAAGGTGGAAGTTTTTTTTTTGTTTTTACCAATGTTACGACAGCTCAATTGTTAGAGTTTGGTGGATGGTACTGCTAGGTCATGAGTTCGAATCTAGTCGACGGCATGTTTATTAGTTTAGAGTGAGTTGATCCGTTCTGGTCTTTGATAGGTTATGGGATCCTGAAAACCCCTTAAGTTTCGTTGACAAAAGTCTTACAAAGAAAACGAAAAGATCAGGAGGGATCGAGAACCTGAATTGCGCGCGACGATTGCAAGGATGGAACCCCTGATTGCTCGGTTTTTGTAACTGAGCTTGCCTTTTGCTGGGAATCCATTTGGTTGTGAAGGGGAGAGAACTGCAAATAACGTAAAACAAAATTACAAAACATGTATTCAGCTAAAATCCCAATTTGAGAAGAAAAAAAAACTACAAATAAAATTCAGGCCAATGTCAAGGACCAACTTGCATATGAACTATATGTTTCATCACTCTGCTTGAGCCGATTTTTTCAGATAACCTGTGAATTAATGTTAGAAATACCTGGATTGCTTTTGCAATGAAGTTGCACAGATGGAGAGAGGCCGCGAGAGTTGGAGAGATGAAGATGGAGAGAACCCTTGCTTGTGTGTAATAGAAGAGGAGATATAGACACCAGACATGCTGGCCATGCAAAGGTTCCAAGTTGGTGAATGAGGAGATCACTAGTTAGAATGGAAAGGGGGGCTGAATTTTATTGTGGATCTAGGCGAAGACTTTGAAATTATCGGCATTATTGGCTCCATTGATTCTCAACCACTATCCTTCTTATCACTTTGCTCAATTATTTGATAATAATTAGCCGACCTCCTCCTTCTCTTTAATCCGCAGGAGGTCCTCATATTAAAAATGACAAATCTTGATCAGTCCATACATGTTCATGTTATAATTAATCTTGTAGACTTTGTTGATTTGGTTCACTCACAATGCATTGCATTGCATTGCATTGATTTTAACTCAGAAGAAGAATTAATTTTATACCTCCATTGATTTGGTTCATGTTTCCCATTGATTTGGTTCATTCTCAACCACTTCCACAAGAATTAAAATATACCTCCATGTTCATAAATATTAATTTGGAAAAATCTAGGTTGCCTGGACCTGTGTCTGGTGTAGGCACACCACCAAGCACTGTAGTAGTGCTCAATTGTAGACTTTGACTTAGATACATTTTTTTATCTCATTCACCAAAAATTCTTTAGAGTTGTTTCTCAACCACTTCCAGAAGAATTAAAATATACCTCCATGTTCATAAATATTAATTTTGTAGACTTTGACTTAGATACATTTTTTTATCTCATTCACCAAAAATTCTTTAGAGCCAAACTCTTAGCGTTAGATTCGCGCCAGGGGAGGCTCCTCTGCATGTTTTTAGGAACGAAAATTCTAGCCACCATGGGTAGTCGGGCCTGGTTTTCACGCCTGACCGGGTGAATTATATTTAAAGAGTGTTTAAAGAGGCAGGGGCAAAAGTGTAAAAATGCCGGTCAAGCGTGAAAACCAGGCCGGTTAGAAGGACTCTTTTAGGAGATAGATCTCCTCAAGATTTCAAGAACTCCTTAAGATTACCTCAAAATCTCCTCTCTCTTTTCGAAACATTTGCAAAGAAGCCTCTTCTTATGTGAGTCTGACGCTAGGAACCTAACCCTCTAGATAAGCTCCTCATTCACATTGACTGGTCTCATGTGAACAAAACTCTAGGATCCATTACCCATCATTTCAGTAACCTTTGAGGCAACACCTCTAACAACTAATACAAAGAAAAGAATAGAGATGGATATCTACAATGAAATTAGAGAAACCCCTTCTTTAATTTGATGGTTTTATTTATTTAGGTGTTCTTATCCTCCAAAGTGTGGGTGGGCACAGGATGGGATTGACCACATCAAAATCCCATTCTCATCGCGTTATCTTTGAGATGGGATCGAGTCATCGAGACAGGATGGGACTATATGGTACTAAAAAAAAATTCCGACGGCAGTAAATTTATTCAAGTCAAAATTTTACACCAAACATGATTTAACAACATAATATTACATTATTTAAATCTTACAAATCAATTACATCAATAATCAAGTCTGAAATAATCATCAATAACATCAAAATTTAAGTCAGACTTAATAAAAACATTAAAATTAAAATAATAAATATTAAATAAATAAGTTCAAAACGGAATGAGACGAGATGGATGAGATTGAAAATTTTTATCCCAACCTCAACCCACTCTACATCACAAGACTGGATGGGATCCGGGATCGCAAGATGAGATCATTGAATGATTCATTTGCAACAAATTCTTATTTGTTTCCATTAACACCACCAACTTCTCTCTATCATTATCCAAACTGAATAATCATGGACAAAATCCAATCTCAAATAATGGCATGTGCGCTGCTTTAAACAAACAACGAAAAGGAAACTTTTTTCCTTTTCACCATCTAACAAATTGCATTACAAGCATGAGCTGACAAAAGGGCTTATGAACTGAATCTCCAATTTGATCAAAAATTTTGTGGGGGTGTGATAATACACAGAACTCAGAAAAATTTAGCGCCAAAGTGAGCATTGGGACCAGGGACCTGAATGGGTCCTATAGTAGGGAAGGCTGGTAGCGGCAATGGGATGTGACTTGCCATTGCAAATGGTTGCTGCGTGGTTACGAAAGGTGGTTGAGTCACACACACCTGCAATGCCTGGGGAGCTGCACTGCCTGAAAAAAAAAAATGAAAATGATGGTGAGAAAGTTGCTGAGAAAAGAAAAATAGTAAAAGACTGTTTTAAGTCGCAAACAGATTCTGGCCGATAACAACACCTCACTAAATAAAACCTTTGAATAGTAGCAATGGGCATTGTTCGAAGACGGTACCTAGAATGGTGTTAGGGTTATGACAACCATTTTATCAGCCTTTCTTTGGAAAGCAATAGGACAACAGAGTTGGGTGGGGCAACAAAATTTTACAAAGAGATGCCTGAGGTGCATTCTATGTACTGATCTTTGTGACGTGGATTGGCAAGTCATACCTTGGTGCTTTGGCAAATGGATCTGAGTAGTTAGCGGAGGGTGTGCAGAGACTGGCAATGGAATAGTTGAACCTTGCAGCACATCCTTGAAAACAAGATGCAAAGCCCATCAATATGGCAGTTATATCCTGGCATAAGAGCCTTTCTAATACAAATTTTATTAAGGTAACTGAAGTAACTACTGAGAAAAAGTACAGTAGAATGACTGTAAATAAACTCCTGCGACCCTTCACATTTATGAAAATCACATTTTTTTTCAAATCCTGGTGGCCTTGTCAATATTTACTTTGATTAATCTACATGACACCACTCCCAATCAATTGCATTTTCAGTCACATACACTGATTAGATACCAAGAAGCCTTTATTATAAAAAAATGCATGTGTTTTTTGTAGAACAAGAAAGGTATTATTTGTGTTAGAACAAGGATAATCGGTAAGGTTTAACTTATTTGTGAATTTCAATGTTGTAATACTCTCCAGGTTCTCACATCAATATTCTAACAGTATCAGTTGGTCATGAAAGTTCATGGTTTCAATTGACCCACAACTAAAGTAGGAACCCACCCTAACCCTAAGTTAAACTTGTGTAAGTTCACTGCTGCGATATCATATACTACCCTTGTGTTTCACATGCAGTAACAGCTATTTCATTTTGGAGTTTTACTGAAGGTGATTTCTATACATAGATGATAGATCTGACAAAGAAACAAGAGAACTCAATTAACCTAAAAGAGTGCCACTACAATACAATCTCATATTGATAATTATCAACACAAAGATATTATATGCCTCCATATAGTAAGTGACTAGACATAGAAAGTTACATAGTATCACCCCAACATCGACATTTATGCATATATAAATATCATCACATAGATTTATTCTTACATGTGAAGCTGGATGCATATAAACAAGCTGTCCAAGTCGGCTAACCGCAACCTGAAAAGGATAAATAAGCACGTGTCGCTGATTAAACAGAACAAATATAGCCAAAAGCAAGGCTATGCGACATAAAACTAGAAGACCTTGCTATTAAGACAAAAATCTGATGAGATGTTCTCAACACTCACAGGTTGTGAATTTGTATGAACATAAGTAGGCGCTGCTTGAACAGGACTATATTGACTAGCATATCTAATTGGCTGAGGCCTGCTTCCCACATGTCCAACAACCTACGATACAAAAAAGACGATAAAATAAAACCTTAGAAATGTATATTACATCTTTTTTTCATAACCCATAAAAGTACAAAAGATGACAAGAACGTATCGAGAACCTCCTTTGATGCGAACAAGTGAAATTCAGTACATATTGAAGTTTCAACTAAAAAGAAGAACCTACTTTTGTTTGATTTCTTTGAAGGCAAGTTGCTAGTGTTAGTTCTTTGGGCCTTACTTCTTTTAAGGTGTCTTTCTTGAAAGTTTGGCCTTGCTTCAATGAATTTTACTTTGAAAAAATAAATTAGTCTATAAGCAAATAACAGAAACAGAGATACTTACATGTTGGGAAAACTGAGGCAGAGTGCTGTCACCATTTACAGCTACCATATTATTGTATTGGACATATTTCATCGGCAAAGACGGTCGTGGTACAAATGGGCTGATTCCAATCTCTGGTGATGCAACAGCAACAGGTACCACAGGTGTATTGTTTGGGATGTAAGCCATGCTTCCTACTGCTGTAGCTGCTGGAGGAGCTACTGATTTAGGCAAGGAGAACATTGGCAGAAAGGTTTTTGCTCCAGGATTAAGCTTGAATTCCTACACATTATTCAAATAAACTATTTTAAAAAATATGTTAAAAGTACAATATCAGGTGAACGTGTATAGCAAGGTTCCAAACAATGTTAGACACTGATAGAGATGACCAGGTCCAAGCTACATAAACTAAAATCGTCCAAAGATCCAAACAATGTGAGATACTGAGGGTAAGAAATCAGAAACAAGGTTCACCAATTGCATGAAACAGTTTACTTGGAAGTATGACATAGGTGAATATATTGATTCCAACTCCATTGACTTAATCTTACCTTGCCATTCGGGTTAGAAACTGGGTCTTTTGGAAGCAATAGTGGCAGTTTGTGTTGCTGGTGGCGCGGTATATGATTGTGGAACTCATATTTTACAGTAGTTGTACGGAATTTGACAGATTTGAAGCACAAGATAACAATGACGACGAGCCTACCGAAGTTGGCTGCTCCTGATCCTGGCTGTCTGGTTTAACAAGAGACGGAACAGAACTACACAAGCTGACCCATGTGATGATATCCTGAGTGATATATCCACTTGCACTCCATTGACAGATGTTAGCTGGGGAATGGTCGCATTGGCTGCGTGAATAAAATTACGAATAAGTTCTAAATCAGTTTTAGCAATAACTAGGCAAGTAACAAGTGCTTATAAGACCAAAAGGAAACATATGATGCCCATAAGGTCATCAACTATTTCCCAACAAAAATGCTGGTAAATGTGTAAAGAGATCTTACAAATTAAGTGGATCAGATGATTATAAGTATCAGCTCTAAAGCATTAGTTGGGCCATCAAAATGTTATTTCACAAAAGTAATTTACAAGTTAAATTCATCTAATCTACATCAACTTTTAGTGTAACTGATCCACAAAATTATAAACTTAATAAACTTTGTCGTGAAAGAGTACTCACCTCCTGAACTAGAATAGTGAAATCATGAATCTGCAAAAAAAAACAAGTCTAATAAATAGATCATATAGATAATATAAGAATATAGATAATTTGCTTAATCAGATAAACTATTTCGCATGAAAATTGCTCAAGTTAAGTTGAGATGAGCATACAGTATTGTCATTGTGGCAATAGACTGCTGATCAGACCCTTTTCTCTTTTGTGACTCATCTTTCCCAACCTGTCTGTCAGCATAAGAAAGTGACGAGTAAGCAGAATGAAACTGTAAAATCACAACTTTCAACTTTCCTTTTATCTTAAAAGAGTTTCCTTCAGTTGTTAACATATCAGCAAGTGTTAACTAAACAAATTATTATCAAGTATGGCAGTCTCTCAATGTGTCTTGGATTCCTACCCGTCATCAACTGAGCTAACTGGTCCAATTTGGGCTTCTCCAGCCTGCAAAAACCAAACAATCATCAGATTTAAAACCAGGATAGTGAACTTTCAAGTATAAATAAACACAATGGTTTGAGTTGATTTTATAACTAATCATATCTGACTCATAGATCACCTTAGATGAATACATGCCATCTGCTTTCCCATTTGCAGTTTCCACTGCAACTCCCAAAACTCCTTCTGCGACTTCTTTGCCAAGTCCTTTTTCAAAATTTGATGGCAAATCAGCCCTAATGTTGTTATTTGTTAAACCATAACCTAACTTCTTTTCATGCTGGTCAGCACTCCTGAATCAAGTGCAAAGAAATGTTATTATAATCAATATACATTTGAAATGTTGAGAACAATATTGAATAATTTCCTATAATAGTGTATATAACTAAAAGCTATAAGCAAGCATTCAAATTGTAACCTCCTCATACCAAAATTGAAACTAGTTTTCAATTGTTGATTTTTAATAAAGGTAAATTTATTAGGACCAAACTTGGAAACTAAAACAAAGATGATGGCCTTAAAAGCATTAAGGCCCCAAAATTGAACTCTCCTAATTAACCATACAATGACTGACTAAAAAAATATCCCATTAAAAGCTTCATGATGGAAATCAAAACCCACAGAGTGGCTAAACCTCCATAACTAACTCTTCAAATCTGAACCCTTGTTATGAAGGATCCTGCTATTAGATTCTTTCCGCACCGACCAAGACAAAGCAAATGAATCCCTTTCCACAAAACCTTTCCTTTTGAAGAGAGATGGGCTATGTCATCAGGGGATGCCATGAAGGCACATGGCGCATCGCCTGCACTTTGGAGCGCCTTTATTCACTTTTGGGTGCCTCCTGCGCTATTAAAGGTGCTCATAAGGGAATTTTGGAGTAAAGTAATCATTCATTCTTATTAAATATAACCTCACCTATTTTAAGTTATATTATACAGTGGCCATTGGCCATGATTTATGAGAAAAGTAGCTAATAGCTTTTTTTGGTTATGTGATATTGACTTAGTAAATTGAGATACTCTATTAGAGTCAGGCATTGTTAATTATATCTTTGAATCTGTCTACAGCCTTACTTGCCACTCCCGCGCCCCCTAACAATATATGAGATAGGATGAGGTCTTCCAGCACCTCAACAACAGTTGCAATACTGATCTAGGAAAACATTATATATCAAGTGTAATCCCTTATTCTCCTACGTGAAAAGGGGTACTTCATTTTCTTCCTGTGCTGACAGCCTGACACGTTTTGCACACATTACACCTTTTGCACACTCTAGGCTCAACTTTATCGCATAGCTTTTGAATGTTACACTTCTTTGCAATATTATGACAAGATAGTAATATGCAAGAAGTTATATGATCGATGACTATGAGTAAAAAATGAGTAGCAAAGTGAAGTTTATAGCCGGAAAAAAAAATTATAAATAAATAAATTCTTGTGTCTCATTAACTGATATTCTCTCTCTCTCTCTCCTATTTGGTCCCAAACTTTCAAGCATTGTAAACTAACATCATGAACCCAGCACCTGTCAAACCTGGTTGTCACTTCAAGTAGAAACAATATAACACTCCTACTTCTCAAAATCTCTTCCTCCAACTGTCTCCTTATCTGCCTCCTTTATATCTCAATCCGACTCTGTCTACCCATTATCAGCATAAATCCCAATGCATCCGTCAAGGCCATTAAACCTGGTTAGCAAACACAAATCTATGTACCATCAAGGCCTCCAAAGAAGCTGCTTGTAGTCAGAGGTGACACTGGTTAGCAAATCTTATCTTACAAACAATCCTTCTCTTCTTTCGTTAGTTTAAAAAAAAATGAAATGTCCAAATTGCACCACCAACATGACCTGCTTGTTCAACCAATGCACAATTAAAGCATCGCTGGCTTGGCCTTTCTAACTATTTGACCATAACCCTTTTAGATCACGAACAAATAAATTAATTAATAAACAAACCTTTTTAGATGCACGCCTATTCCTTGGAAATTCCACAAAGATATAATATACATCATGATAAGTGACATCTTCTCTTTCCTCTACTCTACTAGTATTTTACCCTCCTCCCTTTCTCAATCTTCTATAGTTAATATGTCAAACCAGAGCCAACAGCTCCTGCCAATGCCTTCCTACTTTGAAATTAACATTGAGACGTACGTGGCTAAACATGGAAGAGACATACTGCCAATGCGTGTTGGACGACTTATGGAGGATGACATCACAAGTTCAGGATTCAAACCCTCTCGAAAGCATATGTAATAATGTAATGGTTCAGGGCCAATAAAACCCCTGCTTGCTCTTCAAGAAAAATAATTAATATGTTGTAAGCTTTTCTTTTGAGGATTTTTTTATCGCTTGAAAACCCGTTTTCCCTGTTTCGGCTTTCACTAATGTTACTGTTGTGGTCCCCCACCTATGTGGCATTAGTTCTTTTATATCACCTAATAAATTATCCATGTATCCTATCATCTCTATCAATACCCATAATGATCGTTAAATATTTCAACTACTATGAAAAATCAAAATCTTCGACCAATCTGACCAATTGAGGGTCATCCAGCAACCTACCGAACCCAAACTTGAGGCCAATCAAACCAATCCATGGGCTACCAAATTTGAATTTATGCTTGACCATGGGCTAAAGTTTTCTGGCTAGGTTCACGTTTGCCTGCCCAGGTTGCACCCATATGCCAAATGCAAGTTGAGGGGCATCCTGCAACCCATTCAAGGTGCACCCTGTACTACAATTTCCTCGAGGGTACTTTAAGCAAGTCAGCAAAAAAAGAGTTGTGCAACTGGCTGGACATTGCAAGATCATCCAACATCAAATCATTACCAAAAATGTTGATCTAAACACTCAATGTTATCTTCAACATTATGGTGATCAACGAATCCAATATGTGATCAATGCAATCCGGCTTCTTTTTAACATGGGGGCTTCTTCATTTTGTTGTCTGGTCTTAGGTCTTTTAAATCTCAATTAATACACTCTTGTGAGCCCATACAATAATAGCGAAGTTCCTTTCACACTAATGAAGAGTAAAACAATATTTCGAATTCGGTGTTCAGCATTTGATCAAGCAATTTCAGCAATTAAGACTAATGCACAGCTGTAAGAAAAAAATATAATTACCTAGTTCCATTAATATGATTAGCCTCAGCAACCAAATTATGTGGAGCATCCTTGCCAGATTTCAACTTCTTCATCTCACTTTCTGAATACTCTAAAAGGCTGAATAGATCCATTAACAGCTTCAATATCTTCATTCGAAACAGTGCCAACAATTCCATCTGCCGAAAGTAGATGCCCCTATCAGAGGAACCACTAGCATATAAGCATATCAAATTAAATCACAAACACATAGTACAAAAAGCAATACTTAATATATGAAACATGCCTTGGCAGTGACTTGAACCAGATCACTTGAATGCACAACAAGTGTATCACAACATCCCCATTCGCCAAGTTGGCATCTTTCTTCCCCTTCTTGGTCAACTGTGCTTTCTTCAAAACAATGCCTGAACAATGAGTCATGCTTATGAGATCAAAATAATGAATCCAACTGCAAACCCAGACCTTAAATTCGTTACACATATATGAACAATATGAAACTCCAAAGGGAATCAACCCCAATCCTTGATCTCGTCAGATCAAAACAAACCCACCTCAGTTCAATAACCTAGACATAAATTGGCATTCTGATCAAAACTCATCAAGCAATTCAAAAACCCAATTAAAAAACAACCCAAACCATTATGAACTCACAATATACGGAAAACCCATGAAGAAACTCAAATACCCATTTCATAAATCACAAAAGGATTCAAATTGCACCAATAACAAAGAAGAAAAACACAAAGGAGTTGGATCTTAAGATATGCACCATAGTCCTTTTCAAAGCAAGCAGTGTGTAAGATGCCAGAATAGATGGAGCCGTCCTTGACTTGAACTTCAACAGGAAGCCCTATAATGCTCATCGTGGTGAAGAGAAGAACTTCTCTCACAGAAGAGGCATCAGAGATTTGGGTCTCCCCCGAGAGATCTCTGATTTTGCGACCCATATCTCAGTTGTTGCTGTTGGTCTCTCTGAAGAGTGTGTGTGTGTATTGTAATGGCGATCTAAAGGTTGCACCTTTGTGAGGTTTTCTGCTGAATTGAAGGTGTGACTCTACGATACAAAGGGAGGGAACTGAAGAGTTATTTGGTGCGAAATGATAGGGCTGCGGGTGGGTGGTACAAAGTTTGGAAAAATATGTATTTCCAATTTTATGTGGAATACGGTTATGTTTAATCTAGTATATCGCATAGCAGTGAAGATCCTGGGCGAACAAGTTAAAATGAGAGGGGAGAGCAAATGAGGAGATGGTTTGTAAACGAGTGAAACGACAAAGGGGAGACGACATGTATGGTGAGAAATGGGATAGTCGCAGGAGTAAAAAGGAATGAGTGAAAAATAATGAATAATAATGATGTTTCTCATGTAAGAAAATGAAAAATTAAGATGGTCATGACGGAAGTTATGCTAAAAATGCCCAATTAATCCATTGTTTAATAAAATAAACACGAGAATGCAGTGGCAGACCCAAGAATTTAGTCAGGAAGTGAAATGACAAATAATTATTAGTTGATAATAGTAGTTATCAAGGGTTGGCCAAAAAACAAAATGTATACCTAAGCTAGTAACTAATAAATATAACTATAAAAAATACATTGCATATACCAAATTGAATCTAGTGTAGTCCAATTTAAAACCAAAATGGGGTTGCAATATCGATAATCTTAGCAATAGGCAAACGAGCGTAACAACAAAAATATATAACTAAAATAAAATAAAAATTAAGATAAATATCTAGTTGAAGCTAAAAAAATTGAATTTTGCAAACATAATATGATCCTAATACAATTTAATAGAAAAACAATTTATATAAGGCTCAAATTTTGTATGAATTTGCTAATGGTATATATTTCATTGAATTCTATAATTATTATTTTAGATATTAATTTCAAATATTTTTTTGTTGAGGTTTTATACCACTTGTGAACAAACAATTCATTTATTTACTATTTGCAATTACATAAAATTGCGTTGAAAACAAAAATTAGGGGTAGGTCATAATGACAAAAATAGTAATTGTGAATAGCCATAAAGAAATCATACGCACCAAGAGGACCGAAAATAAGTTTGTATTAAACTAAACAATTTTTATTAAAAACTAATAAACTTTCAACCACTACACCAACATAGATATATTAAATAAATGAATGAACAATTCTAATATTGTACGATACATTATATAATTAAATTTTTTTTGTAAGACTAATATATAGTAAAAATATTTTGAAAGTTGAGGGGGGAGCTGCCCCCCCCCCCCCCCCCCCCCCCCCCCCCCTCTCCCCTCTTGCCCCTTAGTAGATAGTGTTATAAATGTATTTGTCTCACAGTGCAAATGATAGTCGCTTGCATATGAATGGCGTGTTGGAGGAGGAGAGATAAGAGAGAAGAAGGTGAGGTATATTAGGTTGGTGTAATAAAGTTGGAATATTTCAAAATACCGGTGCAACAAAATGTTAGTATAACTGAGCCAAATAGTCGATACACGTAGCAACTCTATAAAAATACAATTGTTTCATGAGTCATTCTACATGGCGAGGAAACGAGCGAGGGGAGGGGAGGAAGTGAACGGTCCCCACCCCGCCACCTCCCTTCCCTCGCTCGTTTCCTCGCCATTTAGAATTTCTCTTGTTTCATTGATCTATTTGATCCCCAATTCTAGCCAGCCCACTCCCATGGCCTGTTTTCACAGCCTTGGGAGGCAAAAATATAATTTTACCCTCCTTTTTAACCACCTTCTCAAAAAAATGTTTAAAGAGAATGGGGCAACATTATATTTTCGCCCCCAAGGCTGTGAAAACAGGCCATGGGAGCGGGCTGTGTTTGATTGGCTAATTATTTTTTGCTACCTCTGCTCTAACATCCATTAGGCTACAAAATCCTTCCATAATTAAATAAAAACAGAAAGAAATTTATATTTAGTCGATCAATGACAACTCTGTAACTTTCTCTTAGGTATATATGTTTATCATTGATAATAGTCACGCATAATAATTGGAAACCCCATTAAGGTTAGATCAAACCTAGATTAAGGGAAACTCTTAAAAGTGTTATCCAACCCAAACGGCTAGCGTTGTCAATGGGTTGTGTTTAGATCATAGAGTTGTAAAAATTACTTAGAAAAAGTTGGATCAGATCAAGCCTAAGCTTAATTTAAACAATTTTTTTACCAAAATCCGATCCATTGACATCCTTACAAACAAAAGACCCCAACTTAAACCAGTCAAAAAAAATTCTCCAAATGTGAAATTTAGCGTAGCAAATGAATGTGGATGCCCTAAAAGGTATTGAAATAATCCACAGTCCTAAAATTTTACAGAGTCACGGGCCAAACATATTACAAGCTAGAAGGACAATTATTAGTGAGGGCCGTATCTTGGTGAGACACACAATGACACCTGTCAACAACCCATACCTTCCATGGATTTCAAAGGAAGAAAAACCTCTGCAACTCATAACTTCAATATCAGTAGTTGTTGTTATCCAACCACACCTCCATTCCAAACTCTCTGGATTTGTATTGTGTTCAAAACCAGCAGCATTTGAGCATTGAAGGTGAGACTCTTATTTCATTTGGGTTTCCATTTTTTTTTTTATTATTATGATTTAAGAAATCAGTATTGTTTTAGAATGTGGAACTCTTCAGTAAGGGTTTTTTCATTCTAGAAATGTGGTGGATGAGTTCATGTATTGCCATTTGAATGTTGGATATGCTTGTTGTTCTTTCATGGAGTTTTGGCTTAATTTGTTTAATGAGCTGAAACAAATTATAATGATGCTTGAATTCAAACAGTAGGTAGAGTTTAAGTTTCATATATCAGTTTGGTTGCTTTGATACTTAGGCTTTTAGCTATGTCATCAAGTTTTGTCTAGGCTTATCGTCATGTCAATTTGTCTTTCAGAGGCACATGGCTAACTAGTATGATCTGTTTGGGATGATTCTAGACTAGTAATTAGTGTGGTTAAATATATTGATCAATTTGATTGAAATGAGTGTGTTCAAAGGGGAAGTAGGGACAAGGGCAAATGAATGATTTCAAATAGAGTGAGAACCCTTGATCTTTCACAAATTGGGTTATGCGTAGGCTTGGACGTGAGTATGCAGCACTAGATTAGATGGTGGGTGGTTTCGGAGCCCTCGATCCCTTTCGAAGCTCTGCTTTGATTTTGTTTAATTATCTTTTGGGTATCTTATAAGTTGTAAATCTTACATATTTGTGAGATTAGAGAAGGAAAAAATCCAGGCTAACATTATCCAAACCTTCTTTTGTGAGAGCAGTCTGGAGAGGTTCATTGTGAAGAATTAAGCTCAGGAAATAAGGGAACTTTCCAACAGTGTTTCCATACCTATTTCAGTATTTTATGCTTAAGTGATGCTATAGCAGTAAAAACAGATCCTCGAAACACTTGTAATCAGCTCTGCATTTCTACGAATTTTAAGCATATTAATTCATTGCTGATATTGTGTACTTTGATGCTCAGGAGAGTTCTAATTCTAAACCCAACTTCTTGAGATGGACATCACCTCGCAGCTACAAGAACAAGTGAATACATTTTCTGCTCTTGCGGTCGATGCTTTTGGGACACTGCAAAGAGATGCACCTCCGGTAAAGCTTTCTTCAGACTGTCCAGAACCACGTACTAGTTCATCTGAAGAGAGTCAAGAGACATTCAACGTCGAAGAACCTAAGATTGTTAGTGCTGCTTTAGTTAAGCCTGCTAAGCAGGTACCTAAACTTTCAGTAGTAGAGTGTCCTGAGGGTTGGATGTTGGAAATAAAACGTCAAATATTTTTGTACTCTTCACTTTATTCTAACTGGCAATGACTATCCACAGGTTGATGCGTTGGTTGCAGCCTTTCCGTTGTCAGGGGTAAAGGAAAAAATACAACTGAAAAGAATAGCAGAGCTACAGGTATTGTTTGTTGCCCTGTTCTTTGCCACTCCATTTGGCCACTATTTTCTCTAGTTAATCACTAATGCCGTTTAAGTTCCAGGCAGAAAATGAAGTAGTTGGACGAGAATTACAGAAACAGCTAGAGGCCACAGGTGATTTATTTAGCTTTAAGATATTAATGTTTGATTATATAACAAGCACACTATATTACGAAGGCTCTACTCTGTTCACCTGTTTAAGTTTTGCGAACTAACCCCATTGAGATTGTCTCCCATTTTTCTGATACAAGGATACCCCAGAGTCTCTTAAATTCTTAGAGAATGTTAAATAGGCAAACTGTCATGATGCATATCGCTCACCTCAAAATGTTGCTTAAGCATGATATTGGATCCATTTTAACGGGATCCATCCAGGCTATCACCTAACAAACCAAGAGAATGATCAAATGATTCCGTTCCGACACTAAAGATACTTTGGAATGGTTTAAAATTGCATTCTATGGATTTTTTATAGAAATGTGGCATAGGCCAAAACGATTCTGCTTGTGCTAGTGCCTTGGAAATATTATATATGTTCTGTTTAATTGTTACAGTTCCACACACTCTAATAAATGACTTGCCTATTTTACCAGAGCAGGAATTGAAGCGGATACAGGAGTTATTTAACCAGGCAGCAGACATATGCATGAACTTGAAGAAACCCAACCGAAGTATGACTAGGCGCAACTCTAATTATTAAATATTCCCTTAACAAACTAACTGCGTCGATTAAGTCCAAGTAGAAACCAAGCTGCACTGCTTTATGTTGTAAATGACATACTCGCAATGAACATATGCTCTTTAGCTTAGCATGATTTAATCATTGAAATATCATTCATGAATGATGTAGATGTTGCCTGCAGACTCCTTTTGTTATAAAGTTGTAGACGACTAAAGGCCAGGATACAACATATGCTAGTCTGTAGTCTGTACTTAACGTTACTGAATCCAAATGTTTGAGTCAGTCAATACATCGTGCCAATGTCTGTTTCTGTGACAATAGCAACCAAAGCAACACCATTTTAATTGAAATCTACCAAATTGCAGACCAACCATAACGGTGCATGAGTTTTGCAATTATGTCATTATTATCCCATTTCTTCTTCTTGAGAAGTGCTACGGAAGTAATGCATTTTTCTGTTAAAGAACGACTTACTTCATACGTAGTCTCTGAGTAGCATGAGGAATCTGGAGTTTTCATAATGAAGTTTAACCACTGAACTGTGTTATTGAGGTGGCCAGAAAAATAGACCAAGGAGAGGAATTTAGAGTTCTCAGAATGTGGTCATAGAATACTTTGAATCATTTAAAAAAGAAAACTTGGACAGATTCTGAATTTAGTTGTTTAACATCAAAGTAAATTTCATCTCACATTCCGTTGTCGTCCAGCCTGGTTAGGATACCTGGCTTTCACCCAGGCGACCCGGGTTCAAATCCCGGCAACGGAAATCCCTTTTTTTTTATAACAAAAACTTACTTTCAAATTTTTTGTTTTTCAGCAACACAGGATCTTATAAGTTTCGAGGATGGACAGCTTTTGATGATGGATAGCTAGCAATATGACTCCTCTTTGAATGGAGTTTCAACCCCTATTGCACTGATGCATGCAGACTTGCTCGAATGAATCCTGCTCGTCAAGCCCAGCTAATGTATTGTTAGTTTTTTCCAGTTTTTATACTTCCACTACTTAAGAAAAAAATAGTCAAACCTAATGCTGAAGGTCTGATATGTTATGTGATGACTTAAAATGCTGAATCTCAACAGAATGCATATCTAAATGAACATTACAAAGCTTATTAGGGCAAAAACGGAGAAGCACTACGCATGAAACCTTCCATGAAGAAGATACAAATTTGGGGTAAGGACTGATTCTTCAGTCGAGAAGAGACTAATTTGTGGTAAGCATGAACATTACCATCAGACTTGAACACATGCAAATCATCATATGGGGGAGTAAGGATTGATCCTTGCATGAGTTCCAATACCATGTTGGAGCAAGGAGTTTGAGAAGAAAAATGCCACCAGATGGGTCTCCCAATCAAGCCGATCAATTTGATAGTCAGTGAGTTTCCGATTTCATTTACAAGTCATGTCAAAATTTAATCACCCTAAAAAAAAACTTTGATTGATGATTAATAACATCAATCTCAACTGGAAATTCATGAAGAGAGCACAAAGCATATAATGAAAGTTTGAATAACGTTCAAATTGATAATACAACCAAATTTTGTTTGTTTGGTTCATGATCAGTTCCAAAGTCACAAGTAAAAACTTAAAACTCAAAAAAGAAAACAACACAATCAGCAACAAATCCAGTACTCCTTCATTCGGGCATCTCCACTATAAGTACAAAGGCCTAGACAAGAAGTATACAAAGTAATCCTAGGTGAGCAGTCTGATTCCTCTTTGAATACTCGAGTCGACTTTACTGAATGCCCTTAGAAAGCAAATTACTGCAAAAACAGGGAAATTACATACACAACTCAGAAAAAAAAAGTCAAAGAGTTGCTTCATAGACAGAAAATTGAATAAACAAACAATAATATTTACCTGCTGTTGCTGATATTGTTGTTGAAAATTCCCATAGCCAGGATACGGTCCATAAGCATACATGTTGGGGTCTTGGGCAGGTGGAGCATATCCATAAGATGGGTAACCTTGATTGTAACCATAAATGTTACCACCATTCCATTGGTTTGGATCTGCTTGTGGCTGAACTGAACCAACCGAAGGATCCTGCTGCAAAATTCTCATTAATGGTAAATTAGTACAATGTACCACAAAAAACTGAAGGGCATTACCATATTTATGTAGGTATTACCAACCTGCTTGCTAGAAGGGCTGCGCCCCCATGAAAGACGAATGTTTTGCGCCCCCAATTGAGTTCCATTGAGCATCAACAAAGCCTCTTCTGCACAAGCCCTGAAGTATCATCATGGCATAAGCAAAGTCAGAAGTTGCCATATTTACATTTACAAACCACAAGGATAAAGAAAAAGCGCAGTACCTGTTAGCAAACTGAACAAACCCACAACGTTTACCCATAGGTATCTTTACATGGATCAACTCACCAAATTGGCTAAAAACTTGTCTCAAATGATCATCAGTAACATTTGAATCCAGACCACCAACAAATATCTGCAGGAAGAAATCAGAGTCACACCTATGTAACCAATAATTGTTTCTAACCTTAAAATAGAGTGCAAGTACCCACAGTTGTATTATTTGGATCATTCTCACTCTCAGTTCCTTGAGGATTAGGGTAGGACGCTGCAAGCAAAACATCATGTAACAGTAAAGATGAATGAAAAAGGAAGAGGTCAGATTTGGATGCAACAAAAAATATTATAGGTAGTTAGAACACATCATAGGCCAAAGATTCACCATGATCAAGATTCTTGATGCATGCCATGTAAGATGAACAAAATTTTCAATACCATACCATATACGGAGAATCGTCAACAATGCCTCCTCTTCTCGACCAACGCACAAACATTTACATTAACTAAGCTTGTATGTAGCTCAACAACTATAATGAAGAACTCTGCCAAAAATATTATCATTATTGTAATGTTTGGAGTCAGATTATATGGCACTAGAAATTTGATATTACCATATAATTCCAGTTATGTTAGTGTGTAAATGTTATTAATCAAGCCCAGGTCAGGTGATTTAAGCATTTTCTTGGATTGAATAAAATGGATTTAAGCATCTTCTTGGATTGAATAAAAAACTTAAAATGGAACATCACTAGAACTAGGAATTCAAGGCTAATGTGAAAGCTTAAAATAACACTTCTTTTGTGTTTCATATGGCATCTCATTGCATAGATCTCAATGTGAGCCTGTACACATTAGAGTTTTGGGAAGGAGAATTGCTACTCACTCCAAAATATGGAAATATGAATCATAAAGAGCAAGGGGAAAAAGAAACAACCCTAATGAACTGTAAAAAATTGCTGGAAAGAAACTGATTCACAAACTAAAAACAATGGTTCTGGACTGACTTAAAAAGTAGGTGAAGAAGATAAAAGAAAAAAACTTGAACGGCGAAAGAAATGTAACTTGACCGAAAGAAATGCATAAATGCAATTCAGGGAAGAAACTAAGGTAGTATAAAGGCCACAGAAATGTGAAAGCAAGGACATTCACCAAATTAACAACTGACCTAACTGAGGCCACGCACTAAAGGGAAACGCAGTCAGTCGAAATCAGTTCCAGGCCCCTCAATGAGAGAACCTCTCGGCATCCTGCTTTGAGACAACATGAGTTCTTATAAGTGTTTATACTTTGATCTTTATTAAATTTGACCAATTTTAAAGGAAAGTACTGGAAGGAAATGACTTTGAAAGGTGCTGCTCATCTTCATGTATATAACTGAAGAACAAAGAGAACTTAGGAACATTTTTAGTGGACCTTGGAACATTCAGCAAAATTACACAACAACCTAATTTCAGGGAAGACCACAAAAAAGAAACATTATTTCATACAACATTGAAGAATTGTGTTTCCTCATGTATTTTAACTTGACAACCTGCAACACGTATCAACAAAGAGGACACAGCAAACAGAAAAGATGATGCATTATGAATATCATAGAAATACATACCTTTTGGGAATTGTTGCCCACCACCAACACCCACATTCTTCTTTGTAGTAGCTGGGCCAATCCGCATGGGTCTAGTTGAACAGAACTGACCATTCATTTCACTCATAGCACGCAACTGCTCATTTTCATCCGCAAACCTAACAAACCCATAACCCTTAGAACGACCAGTCGCTCTATCTGTGACAACTTTTGCACCCTTAATAGAGGGATAGGCACTCCTAAATGTCTCCTGTAGAGTGTAATCTGTAACATCTGAAGCCAAATCTCCAACAAAAATTGTAAAATCAGCACCATCATCTTGACGTCTCTCACCGCCACCAGCAGAGGCCCAGTTCAATCTGAAGTTTTGCTCAGAATTTGGCATGAGTGTTCCATTGTATGATTGTAAGATTCTTTCTGCAGCAGCACGGTTTACAAACTCAATAAACCCATAACCATCAGGTTGGCCAGTTTGCTTGTTGCGGATAACTTTCACAGAAACAACCTGCAGACTTATTAACATCAGTTTACTAACATGACATGAACATGGGTATGACCACTAATTAAGCATACTAAATCTATATACACAAAGGTGAACACATTCAAATTGACACATAAACAAACTAAGGGGGTGTTTGTTTGCATCACTTATAAGTGGTACACCACCTCATAATCTTGTTTCTTTACTGCACTTATAGGTCATTAACGGCTACAAGTGGCTTGATTTCTATAAGTACCAGCCACTTATAAGTCCTAACCACTTGTAAGTGATACAAAAACAAACACCCCCAAGACTAGCAACCATGACACTAGTCACTGCAAAGCACAGAACCCCGAAAGTGAAGCCTCAAAACACTTATGTTGGTCCTGCTCAACCAAATTTGTAACCCAATAGGCATTCCCATATAATAAATCAGAAACAATGTGTACAGTTTGATAATAGTGCCAAAAGTTCACTTCTCAAAGAATAACCACCCTGTTGTCATTAAAACAAGCATTATAAAACTCACACTGACATCAATAACAATTAAAATTTTGAGATTTCCAACCCCATTAGAATTCTAGAGTAAATTCAACTGCTGATTAGAATTCTACAAAATAACCTATAACCATTTCTAGTTTCTATAACAATACCACCCACCCTACGTCTCGTTATCTCCCAAATCTGACCATAATTTAATTGGGCTTCGGGCCTTCAACATTCAATTATATATAACCATTCTCAAAACCAACACAAAATCAAATCTCAACCTCAAGACACTACCAACACACCGAAATCAACCAGATTAATTACACAAGTGGAACCTATCGAACTAAATCGACACTGAAACCCATCAACGTTAGACAAATATCAATATATAATTAGGATCTCGACCAAAACACATAAATCCAATAAATCTAATAAAAAGTTTAAAACAGCAAACTTTCGTAACCAAACCCATAAAAAGCAAACTTTCTTGAACAATTTCCAATCAAATCAATCAACGAAACACAAATTGAAAAGTTACCTCTCCAGTTTGGGCGAAACAACTCTGGATATAGCTCTCCTCCATCCAGTACTGCAAGTCACCAATCCAGAGCGTACGGATCTCATCAGCGCTCGTCGGCTGAGCGGCCGAGTACTGCTGCTGAACCTGCGGTGGCTGAGAGTACATCTGCTGCTGCTGCTGCGGTGGCTGTTGGTTCCAGACCTGTGGCGCCGCCGCCTGTGGTGGTGGCTGTTGATATTGCTGGTTCCACTGCTGCTGCTGCTGGTACTGCTGGTGGTCCATCGACGGCGGTGGCGCCATCTGTGAGGGAACCACTCCGCTCGGTTGCTGCATCATCGATGATCGGAGAAGTAGATGAAAGAGGGAACGAAACCCTAACCCTAGAAAGGTGAGGAGAGGTCGCGAGCGAGAGGGGGAGATATTTTTTGGGGTGAGAAGGGCTTTTATAGGGTGAGATTTTCTCAGAAGAAATGAAGTTTGTGTGGATCTCGAGGAGATATTTTGTATCTAAGGGTTGTGGTGATGTGTGTGACACAGGGTTGGGGTTAGGACTTTGGATGTGACCTAATCATAATCGGATCTATGGATGAGTGACTCATGAGTTGAATCAGTGGTCTGACTCGCTTCAGTAAATTGGGGAAATTTTCATACGGTATATTTGGTTAGTCATTTTCCTTGATAATTATAATCAAATTTCTTTTTAATGTAGATTTTCGTTGTTTTGGTTGTCTATTTATTAACAAAAATCGATTCTTCATAAGATTATTTTTCACTACTCATTGAAAATCCAAGTCTGATGAGAAGGCCTCAGAATCGGATTCACAAAAACAATTTCAATTTCCACCTTTAGAGTACTTTTAGACAGCTGGCATTGGTATTGAAAATAACTTATGGAATTTTTATTTTTTTGAATATGTCAACCCCTCCCACCCAAAAGCGATAATGGAAAAAATTATTTGATGGCAAAAATGTGTGGGAAACAATATTTCAAAATGATGTGCAAATTTGTGGAAAGATATTTATGAGGGTGAACCTTGCTTCTATTATATAAATAAGTGAGAGGTCCGAGTTTAAACTTTCTCATCCAACTATTTCGAAGATATCCTTGGAGGAACTTCTTTCACTGTTAGTTTACCTAAACTCAACCAACCTCGTGTGGGTTCTTGAATCCGTGGAGTAATTTCGTGCAAGTTGTGAGATCTAAGCAGGTGATAAGTTTTGATTATGTTGTATTATATGATGGCGTGATCTTTGACCATTCGATAAGTCTCGTGAAACACGAACATAGACTGGGTGATATCTCTGAAATTTCAAGCATAAGTTCGTCAAATTTGGTTGTGATGTATTCCACGTGTCCACCAAGGTATTTGTACGACTTACGGAGCATAATACTTGTTTCATGTCGATAAGTCTCGGAGGAGGATGACAACTTGACCTTGCGAGATTGTGGAACGTTATTTGAGAGTTTAACTCTCTTTTAATCAAGATAATAAAAACTTGAGGCTTATACGCCCTTTTTACGGAGGAAGTAACTGGTTGGGGGCAATCAAACCCCGACTTGGTTAAACCTCATTTTTATTTGTGTGTGGTATTATATTTTATTCTTTATTTGCATACTTATACATGTATGTTTATCTTATTATCTTTGATATCTCATTTTTCATGTTTTTGTTGTATTATTTGTCCAAATCATAGTTTTACTCACTTGATTTGTGCATCAAGCCTTGGATCCATTTTGCAAAAGTATTTCCTAATAATCAAGTTTTAGATTCTAAGACTTGTGAGACTAGTCAGACCAAGAGGTAAATCAATTAATTATTATTATTGTTTATTTATTAGTGATAAGGTCTAGGAGATTATTTTGAACAAAAAGTTTATACAAGTGTTCATATAGCCTACTAACTTTTGCATTATTCTGCAAACGATTTTTCAAACAAATATGATTTTCAAAAGAGACTATTCACTCCATTAGTCTTGCTCATCATATCTTAGGCAATCATGAGTGATATTTTAGAGTCACCACTACACTTTCAACCATTAATCAATCTACTAAAACAATCCTTCTACTAGCATGAACAATACCCTCACCAGCCCAATGTTGATGATTGGAAAAATAATATCAAAGCAAACACTAACATTATTATATTTGATGTTGCTTATGACATATGACAGGGCAGCTTAAAGTTTCATTTGAAATTATTATATCTTGGGATTTGTCACTACTCGGTCCATAAAGTATTATATTGTTGGTTTTTGGCCTAAGGCTTGCACGACTTTAAAACGCGTAATACTTTGTAGATTCAAACTCGTATATATATAGTACATCACCCTCCCTTACACAGGCGATGTGAAATTATGATCTCTCATTTGTAGTTTGTCAACCCTCTTGGGATCTATAGACTATGATGTCTCTTACGCGTTTTAAAGCTATGCATGTTTTGGGTCCAAAGCGGACAATATACTATTCTATAGATCAGGTAGTCGTGACAGAGCTCGACCTAGGACAATAACACATTACTCTCTGCTTTCATGTCAGACAAAGTTCCTAGAGCTTCCATGTCAAGAACAAACAAATAAGGTAACATGCGGTCCCCTTGCCTTAAACCTCTATCGCCTTGAAAATATCCATGAGAATTCCATTAATCAGCACCAAGGAATGTAAATTTTCAAAATATGACGAAAATTTCACGAAATATTTTCTATGTTGGAGTTACTGATATCTTTCGAAATCCGAAATTCTCTTAAGAAAAATTAATTGTTTTAATCTCGACATATTTTAAATGCTATAATGTTATTTTAATATCAAAAGTTTGTTATGTCTGTGATTCTCATGCAATATATAGTCTATATGACATTATTAGTTTGTATGAGATTTTTTAATATAGTATTTAAGAGTTTAAGATGCACACCTTATATTGTTAAATTCGCAATCACAATTGAAAATTTTATATTTATTGTACATAAATAAAATATTTCTTAAAATCAGTGATCGAAAGTAACTTGAAAAATGAAATCACAATCATTGACCAACTGTGTGAACCAAGTATTAGACATGCAAGTATATATCCGGTTGATCATTTGCTCTGGGAATTTCATTTGATGGAGCACCGCAACTATGGAGTTCCAATCCACTGTATCCCTTCCTATGTTAATCCCTTACTAGTGTGTGTGCTAATAAGATGTTCTCACTAATGTCTCTTCTTTTTAACAGAAAGAGCTTGATTAGAACTAAAAAGGTAAAATATAGCATGCTTCATTCTATTAGCTATGATCTTAGCAATACATTTGTAAACATCATTGCAACAAGAGATTGGATTAATGAATTGCTGCATTTTGAAAAAGTTCAGAACAGCCTTGGTGAAATCTTTGCAAACAATATCCCATATGTGAACTTTCAGTCTCAACAGTTACAACTTTTCGGAGATGCTTTTGATTGTTGCATAGTTAGCAGGGGCTTGAAAATCCTCTACTACTGAATTTATGTCTCTACAATTATAATGCCGTGCTGCAAATTAACAGTAAGAGGGTGTTTGTTTTTACTTCTGAATGAAGTCAGAAGTTCTTAATAAGAAGTGAACTACCTTGCTTGGAGTGTTTGTTTTTCGTTTTAATGGAGGTGCTGATAATTTAGCACTGAATGCTGAGTAAAAAATTATTTCAATAATAATCTTAATATAATTTAGTTATGACAATTGTTGTCCTCATCTTTTTAAAAATAAGTAGGCCTAAATTTTGACGACATACATTTATTATCTTTACCAAGCATTGTGGTTCTACCTACCTTCACAGGGACTCGGTAAGAAACTTATCTCATTTCTCTGCATTTTTTAGTTTTTTTTTTTAATCTCTTTAACTCTCCCGAACAAACTGATAGTGAACAACCACAACTGTCTCAAGTATTTGGATCACGCGAATAAACTGATATGGTTAATTTACAAGATCGTATTGCAACAAAATATTAGTAAGAAATTTGGTTTGATTTTTTTTTAATGTACTTGATCATATTTCGATATGCTTGTAGTGAAAAGTATTGTAACATTATCTAGGATTTGAATAATTATTAGGTAAGATTTTAAGCACAATATTTATGTCATAAATTTTTTTAGCTCAGTAGGGCAAAATTGTCAAACAGTTATCAGTCAGTACATAAAAACAAACACGTTTTTAATTTTATATTTTTAATCAGCAGCACATTCAGAAGCAAAACAAACAGTTCATTAGAAGTTAACTTTTGAGCACTTAAAAAAACAAATGCCCTCTAAGTGTATGCCTTCAATTTGATTTTCCTTTCCAATTTTGTCCTCTCAACTCTATGGATTTTACAAGAATAATCAAAAGGTGAATAAAAAGTGATAAATGGTGTTTGTGTCTTTTAAATGAAAAATATTATTACACATTTATCATTTTACTCTCTCAAATTAAAATTATTTATAATCAAAACCATAAACATAAATTAATTATACCTAAGCCTCTAATATAATTTAATTGAAGCCCTTCAATTATCTAAAAAATTAAAAAAGGCTTTTGCCTTTAACTTTTGAATTTTCCATTTTACCATCTCAATTTCATATTTTTTACATTTAAAACCAGTCCCTTTATCGAATATTCATTAATTATACCTAAACCCTTAAAAAGTAAAAAAATACTACATATTTGCGCGCATAAAGCGCATCGACGTAACTAAAAACGTCACATGATTTTATAATAAAAACCACCTTTCTTCTCGTTTTACTTTTTTCTCTTATTTTCAAGTTGTGAGAAAATTTAAAAAGGGTATTTGAGATATCGTTTGCTTCTACTATAAAGGACAATTGAGACAAATCCATTGAATTATTTTAACGTAGGGGTGACACCACCAAACATTTTGGGCATAATTCTAGAGCCACAGTGTATTAAGAGCAACATGGTTTGCAATTCAGAGGATATTTGCTTTTTGTTCCGATTAATACTTTGGTTTTGAATAAAAAATGATTCACTTCAAACCTATATTTCTAATCATTTTTTAATAGCTTCTAAACTCAAAATATTGAACTATGCACTACAGGAACTACGCAGTCCATTCCACCATTGATGCCGAGGTAATACAATGACCTTGTCCAAAAAGTCTAGAGAGTAAGGCCCGTAGCGCAGCCAGGGGATTCTCTGTCGTGTGATTGTGTTCGATTGAAGCATGATGAACATCTCTAGGATGATAGAGGATACACGTCAGGACAGGCTCTCTAGACAAACTGCTGCTTGTCATTGCACCAACACTTTTATCTTTGTCGCTGTTAATAGTGTACCGATGTAATTGGTGGCAGCTCTTTTCTAAAGTGTGGGTGCTATCAACATCACGATGATGTCTCTGTTTCCAAACATTCACCTAATTGATGACTCTGTTCACAAACCTTCCTGAAATCCAGACAGAACACCTTTTGGAACCTACGGCCAAGATCTGACCGCACAAACATTATTGGCCATCATCCCATCCGTGACAGATACTGACCCACCATTCCCTTGTCTTTCAACAGGGCAGGAAAAACAGAGAATTGTTGCGAACACTTCGAGGTTTTGCAGCTCCAAAAATGAAGCTCAACATCATCTTGTTAATGGCGATTTCTCTGCTTTTCGTGACTGTTATGGCTGATTACATCCGACCCATGCCTCGAAAAGACCTCCAGTTTCCTTGGAAGAAACTCATTCTTCTGATCCACAACAGGTGAACTAGTTTGCTTTATTTTGTGTAGATACAACTTTTTAGTGTTTATTTTTGTTTATGCTAGTCTGGGTTTCGATTGAATGTTTCAAGACTTGATTTTGTTGTGCTGATCGAAGATTTAATTGCATTGTCATGTTAACTGTGATTGATGTGTGTTAATATGCTTTGGGGTCTGTTTGGGTTGTTAGTTAATTGTAAAATGTTTTTATTAATTGATTTATTTAAAATTGTATCTTTTTCTGGGTTGTATCAAATTTAAGATTGTAGGGAGTCGAATTTAGTCTTCTAATCGAATTAGGCTCTTAATGGAATTAACTGTTTATGGAAATTATGAATTTAAAGGCGATTGAGTGCTTTTCTATGAGTTGAGTATATATTATGGTGTGCACTGCCACTTTAGATCAAAGATTCAAATTTACCTTAATTTTCCACCACATGTTATGTTCACTTTTGCTATCCATGTTGTAGTAACCAAATAACTTAAAACTCTAGTTGATTAGATGGAAACAAAGGAATAATAGAAAAATGCCTTGATCAATAATGATTTTCCTTTAATCTTCCGATTGATTTAAGCATATCACTTAGAGTCTTTGTTGAGAGGATACAGACAACAATTTCTTCATGCAACGCTCAATCGGGGACCAACCACATATTTATAGTGCTCGTAAGTTATAACCGTATAACTTACAGGCTGTGAATTTTCAATTCTGCTCCTCATTAAATTAGAAATTACATTCTTATTTACACCATGTTATTTAATAATACCTTATAGTCCAACATCCCTATTAGATCACATATTAGATGGACTACACTTTAAGATAGCAATACACATTGTATTACATATGTGTGCCCACATTATTGGATTTTTCCAACAACCTCCCACTTGGGCCACATATATTACCTTTAAATGTGTATAACCTTATGAACTCCAAAAATTTATATCACAAGTAAATGTATTCCTAAACAATCTCGTCCATTGACTATACTGATATAGGGTTAAAGCAATTTTCGTCACATTTAGCGTAACTAAATCTATCAATAGTCACATATACCAATATAATCAAATGACATAGATCAAACATGGATGTAGATCATGAAAATTACATGTAATGTGATCCAAACATGTCTATTTCGAACTAGTCAAACTTTAATATTTAATGAGATCAAATATATAATAAACAGACAATTGACTGAATACTTTATTTCTGCAGAAAATACTAAATTACACCAATGTGTCCAAAAAATCCATCATAGAACAACAAAAACTCTCACTAAACCATGATATCCTCATGTGATATAACACCCATATGAGCGGTGTGCTCATGAAAGACCTTGGGTGGTAATCCCTTAGTAAGCGGATCCACAATCATGGAGTTTGTCCAAATATGCTCTATGAAAATATGTTTATTCTCTATTCTCTCCTTCACAACCAGGAACTTTATGTCAATATGATTTAACCTAGACATGCTCCTGTTGTTATTGGCATATAGAACTACTGACTTATTATTGCAATATAAATTTAGTGGTTTTCTATGACATTCAAAATGCGCAGCCTAGTGACAAAATAACGCAGCCATAATCCATGGTTGGATGCCTCAAAACATGCCACATATTCAGCTTCCATGGTGGAAGAAGCTATGAGTGTCTGTTTAGCACTTCTCCAAGAAATAACTCCTTCAACTAATAGATAAATGTAGCATGATGTAGATTTCCTAGTATCTTGGCATCCAGCAAAATCAGAATCAGAATACCCTATGATCTCCAACTGATTTGATATCTTGTATGTGAGCATGTAATCCTTAGTTCTCTGTAAATATCTCATTCTCATATCCTGTTTAGTTGCTTTCCAGTGATCCATCCCAGGGTTATCCATACATATATCTACCTAGCATTCTGACAATGAATGCTATGTCTGGACGTATACATACCTGAGCATACATAAGACTCCCAACAGTTGATGCATAGAGGATCTTTTGCATCTCTACAACTTCAAGTTTATTCCTAGGGCACTGTTTAAGACTGAATTTGTCTCCTTTAGATATGAGGGTGTCTTTTGGTTTACAATCTTGCATGCCAAACCTTTTAAGCACTTTTTCTATATAGACCTTTTGTGATAATCCAAGAATACCCCGAAAACGATCCTGGTATATCTGAATCCCTAAGACAAAAGAAGCTTCACCAAGATCTTTCATTTCAAATTTATTTGATAGAAACCTCTTGGTTTCGTGCAACATGCCTATATTATTAGTGGCAAGCAATATGTCATAAACATGCAAAACCAAGAAGATATGCTTACTCCCACTGAACTTATGATACATACAATTATCAACAACATTTGTCTCAAAACCAAACGAGACAATTACTTGATGAAATTTGTAATACCATTGACGGGAAGCTTGCTTGAGCCCATAGATGTATTTCTTTAGTCTGTAAACCATATTCTTTGGGTTTCCAGCCACAAAGTTTTCTGGTTGCACCATATAAATTGTTTCATGAATGTTGCCATTGAGAAACGCCGTTTTAACATCCATCTGATGTAACTTAAGGTCAAAGTGCGCAACAAGTGCCATGATTGTTCTAAATGAGTATTTCTTTGACACCGGAGAGAAAGTCTATTTATAGTCGATGCCTTCCTTTTGAGTGAAACCATTAGCTACAAGACGAGCCTTATATCTTTCCACATTACCTTTGAGTCCTTCTTGGTTTTGAATATCCATTTACAACCAATAGACTTTGTATTTTCAGGTAATGAGACAAGATCCCAAACTTGATTGTCTTGCATAGACTTGTACTCTTCATTCATAGCATCTATCCACTTCTGAGAGTTAGAATCCTGCATGGCTTGATGGAAGTTGATTGGATCATTTTCCACCAATCCATCAATTTCCTCATGTTCTTGGAGAAAGACCATATAATCATCTGGAATAACACTTCTAATGTCTCTCGTGGATCTCCTTAATGGCATTGATCTTGAGGTTGTTGAGTTTGTTCTACTGAAACATTTACTTCAATGTGAGCAGGGAGTTGTTCAACATTGTCCTGTTGAGGTTCCAGATCTGCTTCTTGATCAATGACAGATATTGGAACATGTACATTGTCAAAAATAGTAGCAGACGTCGAAATTGATTCTTTCTCAAAGACAACGTCTCTTACCTTATTTCTCCCCCCAAACTCGACATCCTCAAAAATGTTGCTGTCCCTGTTTCAAAAAATGGACTTAAGAGTGGGATTGTAAAACTTGTAGCCCCTTGATCACTCAGAGTAGCCAATGAAGTAGCTGTTCACTGTTTTGGAGTCCAATTTCTTTTCATTTGGCCGATAAGGCCTTGCCTCAGCTGGACATCCCCAAATGTGAAAATTCTTTAGACTAGGTTTTCTGCCTGTCCAAAGTTCATAAGGTGTTTTGGCAGCTGCTTTAGTTGGTGCTCTATTAAGGATATAAGCTATTGTCTTTAGTGCTTCTCCTCAGAGTGATTTAGGTAAGGTAGAATGACTGATCATACTCCTTACCATGTCCTTAAGAGTTCGGTTTCGTCTTTTAGCTATACTATTCATGCTAGGTGATCCCGACATGGTGTACTGTGGGACGATTCCACATTCCTCTAGGAATTTAGCAAATGGTCCTGGACCTTGTTCACCTGAATCGTCATATCTACCGTAATGCTCACCACCACAGTCAGACCTGACACGCTTAATTCGTTTGTTGAGTTGGTTATCAACCTTAGCTTTGAAAGCTTTGAACATGTCCAATGACTCAGATTTCTCATGAATGAGATATAAGTATCCATAGTGTAAGTAATCGTCAATGAATGATATAAAATATTGTTGACCATTCCAAGAAGCCAAAGGGAGTGATCCACAAATATCTGTGTGGATTAATTCTAAGACGTCTGAAGTTCTGTTTGAACCCAATCTCCTTTGTTTGGTCTGTTTTCCCTTGATGCACTCAATACAGACATCTGAAAAATCAAGAGAATCTAATATGCCATCTGACACAAGTTTCTCCATTCTCGTTTTCGAGATATGTCAGTTTTGATGAATTTTTTCCATTTAGCTTACGCTTAGTACCACGTGATTCCACATGCAAGGTTTCATTGTATGTTGCAATAGTGTCAAGAAGATATAGGTTATCAAATGCGCTCAATGAACCAGTACCAATAATATTGGAATTTAATGAAAGACTATACTGATTATTTCCAAATGAACAACAATATCCAAATTTGTCCAATAAGGAAATAGAAACCAATTTTCGTCTAAATGACGGTACTACAAAAGTGTTTTTCAGTTCCAAATAACGAGTTTTTAATAGTAACCTAAAGTTTCCTATTGCTTCCACTTCTACCGATTTTCCATCGTCCACAAAGATGCGTCTTTTAACATCATTTGGCTTTTGGTAACTCTGACAACCCTGCATAGAAATACTTATATGAGTAGTAGCACCAGAATCTAACCACCAAGTGTTTCTAGGTACTGAAGCTAAGTTAACCTCAGAACATACCAAAGTAAGAAACATACCCTTTTTAGCACGCCATGCGTGATACTTGGTACATTCCTTCTTTACATGTCCAGATTTCTTACAAAAGAAACAACCGTCATTGCCTTTCTGTACCTTGATTCACAGCGATTTCCCTTTGATTGTGATGAGTTAGATCTTCCGATTGATTCAAGCGTATTACTTAGAGTCTCTGTTGAGAGGATACAGAAAACAATTTCTTCACGCAACGCTCAATAGGGGACCAACCACATATTTATAGTGCTCGTAAGTTATAACCGTATAACTTACGGGTTGTGAATTTCCAATTCTGCCCCTCATTGAATTAGAAATTACATCCTTATTTACACCATGTTATTTAATAATACCTTATAGTCCAACACCCCTATTAGATCACATTATTGGATTTTTCCAACAATCCCCAGAAAACATGTACCAAAGGGTTGTATCGAGAATGAACAATGAGTAATGCATGCTCAAATTACATCAAGTCTGGAAACCAAAAGAAGAGTTATCACGAGCATCAGGTGCAACAACCCATGGCCTTGTTTCTTCATGCGAAGAGCTAGGGAGGAGGACAGGCTTTGCAGGCCCTTGATAGCATGCAATTGGGCTGGAGAATCAAGATGAAGATACTTTGCACTGGGGAATACCTTACAGTTATGCATTTTTAGCATTATATTCCGACCTTAATGGTCTTGACAGGCAATCACTAGCTTCTTTATCAGGAATGACATATCAGTACTTGGCTGAATTTGTCATGCAAATGAAATAAAAGTCTTATTTGTGTTCAACCTTTGGTGATGTTCATATGATACCTCTGCAAGGAGACATCCATTTGACGGGTTTTGATTAGTTGAAGAAGTTAATTTGGTTTAACCCTTAAAGGGAAATAAGAAAATCTTGTTGAGGTTGAGACTTGAAATTTTTGCTTTACATGAGGAAAATGATTGGCCCTTACTAGAGTTTGATTGGAAAGTTTGGAAAAAGGACTAATAAGGAAGGAAGTTTCAGCATTGCAGTGTTCTTTGATCACCTTACCTATGTAGGCTATTATCAATTTCTCAGGTCCTGATTTGATGGTCAAAAGTCGCCTCAGTGCTTGCTGTTCTCCTTATCCTAGTAGATAATGACGAAATAAGCATCTGAGTATCAGAGTAAGGTCAAGTAGCAAATCTCTAACATGCATCCATTCTATAATGAGTTGAAGATTCATTACTGCATTTTGGTTGATGTTTTCATAGCTATATCTTTTCTAGCTTGCTTTTGCATTCGTAAACACCTTCTTCAGTGATTGATCTAGGTTTGGATTTTCGTGCAATTGCAATTTCCTTTATACTCCAAATTTTGCACTTGAAATCTTTGGTGGAAAAGTTTGAACTGCAAAAGAATAGGAGGATTATTCCAAGGAAGATATATTAAACTGTGTTTTGTTTTAAAAAAAAAATTCCTGGAAAAATAAACAAAAATGAGAAGGCAGGAAGAGAGGGGGAGAGAGGAGAATTTTAGGCTGAAGATCACTTTCTACCTCGTGTCTTCTCTCAAAATTGTTTAGGTGGGAGCAAAGAATATTTCTTCGTTGAGTACTAAAAAAGATGTGCGCTAATGCTCTTCTTCTAAGCTCAAGGGCTGAACTTTTTCCTTCTTTCATTTTTCTTTCTTCTTTCCCGTGTTTCATTTAATTTGTTTACTGTTTTCTCTGAATAATATTCCTTAAAACAAAAACAAACGTTTTCCATATTTAGTATTTTGGGATTCGCATTTCTGGTGACGATTCCGTTTTCTGATTTATGTTGAATGTTAAATCTCACCCCTCCACAATTTGTTTGACCCTTTTTACTCAACCAAAAGGACCTGATTATGATCTGCAGAGATCTTCATATGTGGGGAACTTCTGTCATTTATCAATTATCTACAAAATTTTCATGTTTATTTGTCTGAGACTCAGTTTTTCATATGCTTTATGTCCCTTTATCGATTCATGTACAGTCTAGAGTACCTATTTCGTGTGATCTATTTCACAGGCAGTATACAATTTACTTTTTCAGGTACATATCTCTTTGGCGGGAGATAAACACATGCGCGTCACATGGATTACTCAAGATAAGTCATCTCCTTCAATGGTTGAATATGGAACATCTCCAGGGGTTTACACATTGCTATCCCAAGGAGAAAGCACTTCCTACAGCTATTTATTCTATAGCTCAGGAAAGATACACCACGTTGTTATTGGACCTTTGGCAGATAACACTGTTTACTTTTATCGATGTGGAGGACAAGGTCCTGAGTTGAACCTAAAGACCCCACCCTCCAAGTTTCCAGTTACTTTTGCAATTGCCGGTGATTTGGGTCAAACGGAATGGACTGCGTCAACTCTTGATCACATAGAAAAGTGCCATTATGATATGCACCTGCTTCCTGGTGATCTCTCTTATGCTGATTACATACAGCATCGGTGGGATACATTTGGTGATCTGGTGCAGCCACTTGCAAGTAGTAGGCCTTGGATGGTTACGCAAGGGAACCATGAAAAAGAAAGTATTCCTTTGCTCAAGGATGGATTTCAATCCTATAATGCTAGGTGGAAGATGCCTTTCGTGGAAAGTGGATCAAGTTCAAATCTATATTACTCCTTTGAAGTAGCAGGAGCTCATGTGCTCATGCTTGGTTCGTATACAGATCACGATGGATTCTCGGATCAATACACATGGTTAAAGGTTAGTTCATATTCGTTCCTTCTTCTATTTGGATACTTGGGACTAGTTGATTTTTTTCTTTGGTTCCAAGTGCTTTAGAATTATTAAAGTATGTCGGTCCAGGCAATGCTCTTCAGCTTGTTTAATGAACCGCAACCTTTTGGTGATCTTTGAAAATTTATGCTAGTTTTGCCTTTTGTTGGAGATACTATTTTCTGTTGAACATGATTACTCTTGACTTTCTATTAGGATAAGAGAGGCAATTTTGTTTTAATTTCTCTTTGTATTTATCTATAGGAGGATCTTGCGAAAGTAGACCGACAAAGGACACCATGGTTGCTTGCACTGTTCCATGTTCCATGGTATAACAGCAATCGAGCACATCAAGGTGAAGGAGACAGCATGATGGCTTCTATGGAGCCATTGCTTTACGCAGCTGGGGTGGATATTGTGTTTGCTGGCCATGTACATGCATATGAACGCTCAGTAAGCCAGAATCCAGATCTTCCTTTATTGTTGTTCCTTAAGCAATTGTCTTGTTTGTGTTGTAACTGGTTGATTGGCAGAACCGTGTCAACAATGGAAAATCTGATCCTTGTGGAGCTGTGCACATAACTATTGGTGATGGGGGCAACAGAGAAGGTCTAGCCAATAGGTATGATTCTCCTCACTACGTACTCTGTTTATTTGAATTTGGCACAGTTTCTCGTAAAACCAATGTTCCATTTTCCTTTTGTTTGCAGTGATTAAAAAAAAGAGAGAAATAATTATCAAATATATCTACTTATCGTTCTCATTTTGCCGTTTCTCGTTTTTTGGAATTAAATGTGGAAGAGGGCAAGGATATAAGATCATGTCTGCTAGGATTTGGTTTCATGATACACTTTTTTGGGGTGTTTTTCTCATGGCTCAAGTTGATTGACAGTTACAAAGACCCAAAGCCAGAATGGTCAGTCTTCCGTGAAGCAAGCTTTGGCCACGGTGAGCTCAAGATAGCAAATGCAACTCATGCATTCTGGAGCTGGCACAGGAATGATGATGACGAGCCGGTGAGATCAGATCAGTTTGGATGACATCATTGGCGAATACAGGTTGTCTCAAAGATCAGAGCTATGAGTTGAGGAAATTCCTATCAGCGCCTTAGGGATTCGAATGACTTCTTGTCCCGTACATCTTTTTGCAGTGTATTTCTTCTCTAGAATCCTATGTAAATATACGAAATACTAATATCTGAACTCATGTATGGCATTATGGTGTTTGTGTGGTTATATTCTTGTGTTGGTTAAGCTTTAATGAAGGGTTGCTGATTCTGAAGCTTATATTTCAACTATCCTTTACTGGTGTGCACATATAATGAACTGCAAAATTTGTGATACATTTTACTACTGATCATGTTGTGTGTGTGGACAATGAAGTGCAGCATTTCCAGAGCAATTGTGAAATTCTTCTATTCGATAAGAAAGAAATACAATAATCTGTACTTTCAACCCGTAAACCTTTTATTTTATTTATCGATCAAACAAACAAACAGAAAATATATTAACAGAAATGTCAAAATGACTGAAAAGGTGTCAACGCAGGCAGTACAATAGCTTTACGAGGAAACAAGATATCCCAATCAAACATTCATGCATGAAACTGTGATAGAAATGATGTTCCAAAGCTCTGATTTCAAAGAATAAACTGTCTGTATTGGTGGCAGTCGATGGAGTTGCTTCACAACACACCCTAGATTTTTTGGTGAATCCTTTGACAGGATAAAATTTTGTCACTCATAAGTTGCTTGCACTTTCCATTTGTGTATCAATTTTGGAGTTTCCTACATTTGGTGCCTAAAGCTTGCTATGTCAACTGTATATCGCGTTTTTGACAGTATGTTGGTGACTTCGCAACAGGGGATTATCAAGTTATCGAAATTCAATGCAAGCAAGCACAATAAGCATCAAACAACACAGATTAGACCAGCATGTTAGATTAAGAAACTTCCCAGGACAAATTGTTCTACTCAAATGCTAAATAAATACAGTTTGTAGACTATGAAATATGGTTTAATTCCATTTCTCAGTATGGATCTCATTACACACAAAATTCTGAAGTTGGTCTTCACAAACAATTAGATAATCATGAAACAACAATATCAGCAAAATCGCTCATTACAAGAATTACATAATTCATCATAAAGACCACGTCCATGGAGTATATAGTATACCCTTTTCTCAAATATTTGCCCCTTTTTCTCACAATGAAAATCATCCCTCGGAAGTAAAGGGACCTGAAAACTTTCAAAACTTTTCATGTTGTTTGTTGAAAATAGATTTGTTGCTGTAATCTGCACCCTAAAATCAAATATCAGATTGACGTCTCTCCTTCACCAAAAACTCCACTTGTACGCTTTTGACAATATTTTACCAGATTGGAATTCCATAAGTTTCCACCCCCGGCTGTTGCCAAACATCTACATGCTCATACTCAAAACACATCAAGAGTGCCACTTTTCACATAAATCTTGCCATGAGATACAAGGAACCAAAAATTGTAACAAATTACCCAAGTTCAGCTACAATGTTATAGCCTTAAGAATCAAGAAACCAATGAGATCAAGGCACACACGGCTCATAATTCGGAAACTTTGCCTAGTCTCATCTTTGCATCGCCTCTGATCCACAACCATTGACTCAAAACACATCCAAGAGATTATCCAGCTCCTCATGACCACCCCCAAGCTTCCTTAAAGCGCAAACAATACTCTCAATGGTGGACAAATACCCCTGCCTTGGCTCATGCCTCACTTCACTATACAAACTTGTTTGGTTTTGATCAAGTTTCAAGTGCGGCAAAAAATTCAACCATGGATTCTCATGGTATATTCTCATAGCCTTCCCCCAAGTTCCATCCAAGACAATCAAATGCTTCACTTCAAAACCAACCGATTCTAACCCAACCGACATCTTACTCTGTAGCCACTCATAAAAATTGATCCATCAGATTCCAAAATCTCTTACCTACTATGTAAACATTCTCCTAGTCAAGGTATAAAAACCAACAGGTTAAATTAAGTTGATTCTTCTCTTTCAGAGAAACACATTATTTACTCATTAAATTACCAAACTGATAAAAGATTTTCAGTTGACACTGCAGAAATCGCTTAAATCATACGTGCATTACTCCAATCGGACAAATAAAATTCTATAACTCAAAATTATTGAAATGAGTATAAAGCAAGCACAAAATTTATCAAAGTTTAAGCACCAGTTTTATAAACAGCTTTAAAATTTGAGGAAATATACTACTGGTGAAATTTATCACAAAATAAAACAAGAAATGAAGAAAAATGAAATTACAACATAAGCTCACAAGAACACTAGAGTTGAAGGATGCAGATCGAGTAAGAGAGAAGTTACTCTGGAATCAGAACTCAAACTTGTACAAGACTACTGGTGTACGCCCAGCATTCCTCCCTTTCGTTCTGATTTGATCATTAAAGCATGGTCCCATTCTCAACGTATGTATGCTTTCAAGAGTACTGAGGTATTCGATTCCCAGTAGAGCATTTTCCAACAGAATACATTGAAAGAAATTGAACTTTTGAATCGAAGGCATTGCTCCATACTCTACTATCATCCTTCTTAAGCTCATTTGATGAATCATCAATTCTTTGAGTCTTGGAAATCCTCCCTTCACAAAATAAAACTCTTCACTAACGAATGCATCATACAGTGACAGTTTTGCTAAACTTGGTAGGCCTTGAAGACTTCTGAGCAAAAATTTAGGAAACCAATTAGGAGTTGTGCACAGCCGTCCCTTCATTGCTAGCTTCCTGAGGCCATGTGCATCGAACGCTAGATTATGTAAACCAAGATGCGATATCCCATCCTTTGATGAAGCCACGTGCACGGAGTGCAAGTACTTCATCCTTTCAATGGAAGTGCATAAATTCATGCCATTTTCCCACTTGAGACCTGTTATCATCAATTTCCTCATTTGGGTTAAAGTCCCCAAGCTCCAAAGCATTTCAGAACTTTCTTCTATGTTTGCGTCAACTAATGAAAGATGCTCAAGGTTACTCAACTTTTTGAGCCCTGCAGACAATTTTAAGCATAATCTTAAATGTGTCTCGTCTCCAATGCAAAGATAGCGAAGGCGCTTCAGATTGAGCATCTCTGTTGGCAATTGACTCTCAATGTATACACCTTTCATGTCGAGTATCTCAAGGTCTGTAAGCATTCTGATGGAACTTGAAGAGACCTCATGTGACTGACGCCTTTAATAAGACATAGATACCTCAAATGGGACAGTTCCTTTGAAATAGTTGCATCCGGGTATTTATAATAATCTACTTTCATGGTCAGAACTCTCAAAAGCTCAAATCTTTTCATAGTGTTACAGTGCTTATCAGAGTATTCAACTGTATCAAATGAAATGAAGGACCGGAGATGAGAAAACAGGTTCTGGTTCTCTTTTAAGAAAATGAACATATTCTTCATATCTTCAAAAAATTGATAAACGTCAGGCAATCATTTGAGGATCATGTAGACCTTGGCTGTCAAAGTGTGTCACAAAGCCTTGCTCATGAGCCTTCGTGATGATGAACTCACGTAAAGCGACATGGACCCAGCTGGTCTTCGCTTGCCCAGATACACCAAGAACTTCAACTTGAACCAAACACCTACTGATTAGCTCATCAAGGTAACCCATCACTATAACTTCCATTGTCATATCACTACTCATGCCAGGCTTTCTCACCAACAAAGCATTCTGTGCAACCCACAGCTGAAGCAGTTTTCGACAATGAATGGAATAATCCTCTGGGAAAATGCATAAATACAAGAAACACGGCTTAAGATGGAAAGGCAAGGCAAGTCTGTGTAACCTAACGATATTATAGAATTCAAATCTTCAAGCTTCTTATTTGATCTCATCAAGTAACCAAGGTTATCATACACTTGATTCCATTGAACAGCAGTAGGTTTGGTTAGTAAAAGGCTGGATACAGACACAATTGCTAGGGGTAGACCATTACACTTGTGCCAGACTTTAGAAATTTCCATCAAATCATTTAGACACCAATTCAAATAATTTGATGGAAATGCCACCTTGCAAAATAGCTTGAAAGCATCTTCTGACGGGAGGTGCGGAAATTTGAAAGCAAGACCACTGAAGCTTTCATAAATGCATTCATGAGCTATATCATGAAAACGTGTAGTCACTATATTCTACCACCACCATCAATATCATCGTAAGTGAGGTACTTCTTTCGGATAGGGGGTCGCCCTGTTTTGGGTTGAAGTAGCCATGACTTTGGTCATAGTCAGTTCAAACGCATACCTGTAAAGGAGTGAATAAGCAGTGTATACTTCATCTTTTTATATTAAATATAGAGCTTTGGACAATCGTTAAGCCCTAGGTTGGGAGAAGTACAACATACCTGTTTCCTTGTAACTGATGCTGCAGCATCTCCTTCAATTTGGTTGAGTCCATGCCCTTTAGTTGCTCTGGCATTATCCACTTTTCCTCTTCATGCACTATTTGCTCAGCAAGGTCGTGCATGTCTGATACAGTTATCCAAGCATGGTAACAGAAGTGCTCCATCACAGTTGGATTGTCAAAAAATTTCTTGACAAGGGTTGTCTTGCCCAATCCACCCTCCCCATACACTGAAAGTATTGAGTTTCGCCAATCATCGTTGACCAACCACTGAACCAATTTGTCTCTTGATTCATCAATGCCCACCAATTGAACCTTGACGAAAAGAGCTTCTTTCCAAGGATCGCATTTTTCTTTGAATTCTATACTTTGGGAAGTAGAACCTTGCTCCCAACTGCTGAGGCCAGAATTTTCCTTTCTGCTCGCTATTCCTCTCACTTTAGATTTGATAGATTGAATTCGTTTGGCTAACTGGTGCTTTGTCTTCAAATTTTTGAAGACACGAGTGATGCTTTGACGTTGAAGAAGCCTAAAATCATCTAGAACGTCTTCAGTTTCATTGGCGACATCACGAACTTGTTTCATCCATTCTTTCAGGCCTTCGACACCATCCGCCTTACTGCCTTAGCATCAGCATCCTTCAGTAGTGCCTGCATGCTACGGAATTCAGATTTGATTTCCGTAATCTCACCACCAACACTGTTCAGCAGACTCACTTCTTGAACGGCCAAGGAAGCCAGTGTTTGTAATAGAAATGTCATAGCACTCTCCGCCATTTTTAGTCCCTCTTACTCTTTCCTTGTTGTCACTTATGATGGGAAGCTAATCTACAATTATAACCACTTCCTTCTCACTTTTATAATTGAAACTTAGTAACTCATTAATCAGTAAGTTCACGTTTCATGGATGCCAGACTACCAGTGTTCTCTATCAGCAAGTTTTAATTTGTCTTGAAGTCCTGACTTGTTTGTTTGAAAAAAAAACCAAAAATTACAAGACTCGACTTGGGAAATGTCCACATGCTTCCCCATCATGTTATTGAATCCTAGTTCGTTTGGGGTCCAGAGAACGTTATCAATGACGATTTCATGGTGATGTAATTAACTAATTTCACTCATAGAAATATCAAATGTGTAATCTACAATGTTTTTATGGACAATGCTCATTGCACAGTTGAATTGGTAGATGGAACTTACAACTGAAACTGATCACAAGATTTGAACAGAGAAAGCTTGATAATTCTTATTAAACTTGAGAATGTTGTAGCTGCACCAAGTATTCCAAATTTCTGTATATATGCTGTCAATATATTCTTTTCATGTAGACCTCCAAGTTGCCCTTTTTGTATTGGATTAAGTAAAAAAATCTGTATACAAAAATACAGAACGAGATTCAGAATCGAAAATTAATTCTCTTAAAACAGATTAAAAAAATTACCTGGTAAAACAAAATAAAGGGGGGGGGGGGTTTCAACTTACCCTAAATGAATACACATTCCTGCAATACACTCAACTTGTTAAAACTAAAAAATAGCTTTACTCCCACAATCCAACATTACCTGTCCACCGGCGTAGGGAGATTTTTGTTCAACCTATCTATCTCTTTCACCCTCCTTGACTAACCTGTCCCATGCAACCCATCAGTTATCAAAGCATTTGGATTGCCTCCCCACAAAAGAACAATCAGAAATATCAACTAAACTCATCATACAAAACCAGAAAATCATTGGAGTGAGAGATGCAGTACAGACCTTGTACGCACTGCACAATGAATTGACGCTGCTTAGTTCTGACATCAAAATAAATAGGATACCAGCAGATGAAAGTTAGATTCAAAGAGTTCTCCAAATTCTAATGCAAGTAGCATAAAAATGGCAAACCATACAGATCAATATTTTGAGTAAGTATCAACAAGCTTCCTACAACAAATTGCTCTAGGAAGAATGGCAACTAACTTGGTCTTGATAGCACAAATTCGGGATCAAATCCATTCTTCATTGAGTTATGGATATCATTACATGAAAATTTTAAGGATAGCCGTTGTAGAACTGCATGTACAAGCAACAAAAGAATTGAAGAGTTTCAAAACGATAAGACAACCAATGACGAATGTCAAAGCAATAAGTCAAACCAAAAGACATGATAATAAGAATTTTGTAATTTACCAGAAAAAAGATCACATCCTCTGAATTAGAATTGTAAAAACTAACATTTTTCTCTAATTTTCCTAAGTTAGATTCCAACTCTTCTGCTACTTTGCTCTACATGAATAGCATAATCACCTTAGATGGTACCCATAAAGTGAAATGGCCATTGAAGTTATGAGTCATATGGCCAATAACTCTGAGCTTCATTAAGAACGCATGGTTGTTGCCATAAATTGTGTGGAATAACATCTACTTGGTTAGGAACCCTGCCTTCACTATGTTCTGACCCAATAAACATTGTTCCACCAGATTCTAATCTCATAAAGTTTGGTCCTTGTGGTGATACCAAAGATATCAAATGTTCATGGACAAATAGATGAAGCAGGAGCACATGTCGAAGGCTCATGTAGAAGATTCAAGTCTGAGAGTTTCTGCTAAATTTCTCATCTCTGAATCGCCTGTGATCCACAAGCATGGACTCGAACACATCCAAGAGATCGTCCAGCTCCTCGTGATCATCCCCAAGTGCCTTTAAAGCATACACAATGCTCTCAATGGTGGACACATACCCCTCCTTCGGTTCGCGCCTCACTCTCACTTTATCATACAAACTTATCTTGTTCAGGTTAAGTTTCAAGTGGGGCAAAAGCCTCAACCATGGATTCTCATGGTAAATTCTCGTCGCCTTTCCCCAAGTTCCATCCAAGACAAACAAATGCTTCACTTCAGAACCAACCGATTCTAACTCAACAGCAGTTTTACTCGGGAACAACAATGCTGATCCCGGAGGAACCACAATCTCATACTCTTCAACCTCTACCACTTTTTCACTACCCTGCAACTTTTTTTTGCGCAACTTTTTCACAACAAAGCCATTGGAGATTAATTCTTGTCCTATTTTCGTGTCTAGAAGCTGATAAAAATCTACTAGTATCCCCGGATCATTTTCCGGTTTGAACTCGCATCTAGTAAAAGTGGCAGTAACGACAGGTCCCCCTTCCTTTTTAATGCCATCTAAACAGCTTCTATTTGCTCCACATTCATCTTGTAGCTCTGATATCAAATTATTGCCGGTAATCAAGATTTGAACTTTGTCAAAATTCCCTTTTCTTCTCCTACTTCTATCCTCTGGGTATCTCTTAATTCCCTCAAAATCCAATATTTTCTCATCATCCTCAAGAAATCTACAATGGGCATCCACATCAACCCCCCCATTCATCGAATTCGACCCAAATGTCGGCTTTTTCGGGGATTGGGGTTCTTCTGTTCCATCAAAATCAACCCCTTTCCATTCATTTCCAACTCCAGAACCCGGTTTCATCAACCAAATGAGAAACCGGGCTTCATCGCTAACATTAGAATCAGTAACCACAGTGAGATTCTTCAACCCCAAAGCAGCAATTCTGATGGAATTAAGAGCATGTTTCTTCTCCTTGTTGTGTTGGATGATTGTAACAGAGACAGAGTTATCGACCAATGTGGACTTGAATCGAGAGCAGATGCACACACGAAGGGGTTTCGAACATGAAGAACAAATGGGTCTCTTTGTGGGTTTCTGAGATTCGATTTGAAGGTCTATTGAGGTTTGGGAGTGATGGGATCTTTGGTTAAAGACTGGGTTTTTTAGCGTGATGAAGAGAGTTCGAATGGAGTGAAACTGGGGTCTGGTTTGTATCCCAATCTGCATTGGGAAAGTTTGGTGAAAGTTTTGATCTTTGAGGAAGGAGGGATGAAGATTTAGAAGCCTAATTTCTGAAAGGGAGTTGGCAGAAAGCCCTAATGGAAGAAGATGCATTTTGGAAGGGTTTAAGATGAAACCCTAACCCTCGTCTCGACTCTCAAATGATTTAATCTTGTAAAGGAAATTAGTCATGCCCTCCAATAGCGCTGTCAATGGTTAAGATTATTAGAAATCAAAATTTAATTCATTAAAAATTAAATCAATCCAATTCAAAAATTATTTAACACTGAAATTCAAATTCATTTAACATGCTCAAATCCAAACAGAAAACTTTTTTTTTTTATGACAATTTGTATATTAAAATTTTAAAAATAAAGAAAAAATAATATTGTTTAAGTTATAAGTTTTCATTATAATAAACCAAATAAAAATAAAGATTTGAAATGTCTAAAAACTTTAGTTTTAAATAATACATTTATAAATTATTATTTTTGTAATACTTATATAATTGACATTATTATTGGATCAAATTATTTTTGTAATACTTATATAATTGCATAATATTTATACAATTCGGATTATTATTTGATTAAATTTACCCAAATCTAAAAAATTTCGTATTGAGTTTTTAGAGCATCTTAGCCAGCTCAAACATCTTGTTTAGTGGCTGAGGCAAAAAAGTAGATATTACGTTGATAAGTGGTTAATTTACCCGTAAGCAAAGTAGGTTCTGTGAATTTTAATGATTGATTTTGCTTAATGAACTGTTTCTTACATTCACTGTTTGTTTTTCCGTCCCAATGACAGCTTTTTATTTGTATTGATGCAGGTTGAGGTGCCTGAAAATTGATTTTTTTTTTCGGTATGTTAACATAACCGGCGTTTTCAAAATACCATTAAAAGGTGGGTTTTTATAGGTTTGTTTAACACAACAGGCGCTTTAAAAGCGTCGCAAAACATCTTTATCGACGCTTTAAAGCGCCATTAATTAATGGTTGTAAAATACTGGTTTTACAGATTTGTTAACATAACCGGCGCTTTAAAAGCGTCGCAAAATATCTTTATCGGTGCTTTATAGTGCCATTAAAAGGTTATAAATACGGCGTTTGTATCCAATTGAGAATTGACACATCCATTTCTTTAGCGGCGCTTATATTAGCTATTACGACACTTTAAAAAGCGCTGTAAATGTCGATTTTAACCGGCGCTTCACATAAAGCGTCGTTAATCTTTTGGCTACACATACTTTTTTCGGCGCTTTATAAAATGTCGTCAATGATCTAAACCGACACATTTTTCCCTATACCAGCGCTTTGCAAAGCACCGCTTAAAACAAATATGTTGTAGTGTCGTTATACAATATATACTGCATAAAAGTTTGGCCGTTGGGAGGCATCCATATTATAATAGGTTGATTTAGAGCATTATTAGGTTGCTACATGTTTTTAGGTTGGTCATTAATTTTATTCTAGAGTTGGTCATTAATTTTAGGTTGGTCATTAATTTTAATTAATTCAGCTAGGCGACTAACACAACCTTCCACTGTCTTGCTGATTCTCCAAGAAGAATACCAACAACAACAGGGAATTAACGCAGCAAGAAAAAATTCTATAGAATTGATTCAAACTCTTATTCATCAAAAAAAAAAAAAAAAAAACTAAACTCTTCTCTATTACAATCACCAATTTATAAAAGAAAACTCATATTTTACAATTACCCGTAAAAAGAACTTTTTAAAATATAGTAGGACTCTTATTTTAATCGAAATACTTCTAAGATCCTTATATTCATTAATAAAGACGTTCTAAAAAGAAGCGGAATTGAAAGACTCGCTAAAAACTGCTAAAACAATAAACAGCAAAGACGTTATTAAAAGATTTGATGGAATCCGGTTTAAAAACGGCAAGTCCATGACGGACCATTGTTCCTCTTCGCGTGGACTTCATTTGATCATACCGTATTAAATAATTTATTTCCCTTTGTTGCATTGCATCATTCTCCCCTAGGTCAAGAGAATTCGCCCTCGAATTCAAAGAATCATCATCAGAACTATCACCATGGTACAGAATAAAGGTGTTTCACATTAAACACATCAGACGTGCGAATGTAACTTAGTAACTTCAACCGATAGACATTAGAGTTTATCTTCTCGAGAATCTCCAACGGGCCAATCTTCCTTGCAACAAGTTTGTTATACTCTCCAATTGAAAATTTGTCTTTAGTTAAGACGGCCCACATGAAGTCCCCAACCGCGAAATCCACAAGTCGACGCTTCTTATCAGCTGTGACCTTATATTTAGCAATAGACTCCAATAAATTCTTCTGAGTATCTTCATGAATGTGTTGAAGTTGTTCAATAAAGTTCTCAACTTTACCATGGACACGATTCAGATCTGGCACAGGTGCTAAATCGAGAGGTGACCTTGGATTAAAGCCATAAACCACACAAAATGGACTAAATCCCGTACTTCGGTTGACACTACGATTGAAAGAAAATTCAGCCTGAAAGAGTTTCTGATCCCACGGCTTCAAATGAGCCCCAACCAAATTGTGCAAAATATCACCTAATGAGCGATTAACAACCTCTGTTTGCCCATTGGTATGTGGATGATTATAAGCACTACTGAAATCGAGCTTGGTATTGGCAAGTCTCCATAAGCTTCGCCAAAAATGACTAAGGAATCGTGTGTCTCTGTCCGACACAATAGACATAGGAAGTCCATGAAGACGATAAACTTCCCGAAAGTACAATTGAGCCACATTCACTGCATCCGTCGTTTTCTTACAGGCAATAAAGTGTGCCAATTTGGATAAACGATCAACGACCACAAAAATAGCATCCAATCCGCGTTGGGTACGAGGAAGCCCCGACACGAAATCCATGCTAACATCAGTCCATGGTTGACTCGGAACAGGCAAAGGCATATACAAACCCGCATTAGTCGCTTTGCCTTTAGCAACATGACAAATATGACAACCATTCACAAATTTATACACCTCTCTGCGCATGGTCGACCAAAAGTAAGAGCTTGAAACAAGCTGATACGTCTTATCTCTCCCCACACGCCCTTCCTCATGTAGCTCCTGAATGATCTTCAACCTGAGGCTAGAGTTAGGCACACACAACTGGTTCCCTTTGAAGAGAAAACCGTCACAAACCACAAAGTCGGAACGGTTGCCTGCAAGTACATCATCCACCACAGTTGCAAAATATGGGTCAGTTGCCAATAACTCACGAAAAGAATCAAAACCCAATACCTTGGTGCGCATAGCCGTGAGTAAAGACGACCGACGACTAAGAGCATCAGCCACGCGATTCTGCACGCCAGCCTTGTGTTTGAGGACAAACGTAAATTCCTGCAAATATGTAGCCCACTTGCCATGTAGATAGAAATGATAGTTTATCTTGACTATTAGTATGCTTTAATGAGTCATGATCAGAATATAAGACAAACTCACTGTGTATCAAATAATGGCGCCAATGTTTCAATGCTTGGACCACTGCATAAAATTCCACATCATAGGTGCTGTAATTTAATTTCGCGCCATGTAACTTTTCACTGAAAAAGGCAACTGGTTTGCCATGCTGACTTAAGACCGCGCCAATACCCACTTTGGAGGCATCGCAATGTAACTCGAACGGTTGAGAAAAATCAGGCAAAATAAGGAGATCCACAAATGTTCAAATTGAAGTAAATGTTCCAGAGGAACAAACTCAACAACCTCAATTACAAATGGCATTAAGGAGATCCACGAGAGAAAGGAGAAAATGCTATTCCAGATGATTACATAGTTTTTCTCCAAGAACATGAGGAAAATAATGGATTGGTGGAAAATGATCCAATCAACTTCCATCAAGCCATGCAGGATTCTAACTCTCAAAAGTGGATAAATGCTATGAATGAGGAGGAGTACAAGTCTATGCTAGACAATCAAGTTTGGGATCTTATCCCATTACCTAAAAATACAAAGCCCATTGGTTGTAAATGGATATTCAAAACCAAGAGAGATTCAAAAGGTAATGTGGAGAGATATAAAGCTCGTCTTGTAGCTAAATACTTTAATCAAAAGGAAGGCATCGACTATAAAAAGACTTTCTCTCTTGTTTCAAAGAAAGACTCATTTAGGACAATCATGACACTTGTTGCCGCACTTTGACCTTGAGCTACATCAGATGGATGTTAAGACAACATTTCTCAATGGCGACATTGATGAAACAATTTATATGGTGCAACCATAAAACTTTGTGTCTGAAGACCCGAAGAATATGGTTTACAAACTAAAGAAATCCATCTATGGGCTCAAGCAAGCTTCCCGTCAATGGTACCACAAATTTCATCAAGTAATTGTCTCATTTGTTTTCGAGACAAATGCAGTTGATAATTGTGTGTATCATAAGTTCAGTGAGAGTAAGCATATCTTCTTGGTTCTGTGTGTTGATGACATACTGCTTGCCACTAATAACAAAGACATGTTGCACGAAACTAAGAGATTTCTATCAAAGAAATTTGAAATGAAAGATCTTGGTGAAACTTCTTTTGTTTTAGGGATTCAGATACACCGAGATCGCTCTCGGGGTATTATTGAATTATCGCAAAAAACCATATATAGAAAAGGTGCTTAAAAGGTTTGGCATGCAAAATTGTAAACCAGAAGATACCCCTGTAGCTAAAGGAGACAAATTCAGTCTTAAACAATGCCCTAGGAATTAACTTGAAGTTAAAGAAATGCAAGATATTCCCTATGCATCAACTGTTGGGAGTCTAATGTACGCTCTGGTTTGTACATGTCAGGATATAACATTCATTGTTGGAATGCTAGGCAGATATTTAGACAACCCTAGGATGGATCACTGGAAAGCAACCAAACGGGTTATGAGATATTTATAGAGAATTAAGGATTACATGCTCACATACAAGAAATCAGACCAGTTGGAGATCATAGGGTATTTTGATTTTGACTTTGCTGGATGTCAAGATAGTAGGAAATCCACATCGGACTACATTTATCTGTTAGCTGCACGAGCTATTTCTTGGAGGAGTGCCAAACAAACACTCATAGCTTCTTCGACTATGGAAGCAGAACATGTAGCATGTTTTGAGACATCCAATCGTGGATTATGGCTGCGAAATTTTGTCACCGAGCTGCGCATTCTGAGTAGTATTGATTATTGAAAGACCACTAAAGTTATATTGTGACAATAACTCAGCAGTTCTATATGCCAACAACAGCAGGAGCTCATCTAAATCAAATCATATTGACATAAAGTTCTTAGTTGTGAAAGAGGGATTACAGAATAAACAAATTTCCATAGAGCACATTGGGACAAACTCCATGATTGCGGATCCGCTTACTAAGGGATTACCACCCAAGGTCTTTCATGAGCACACTGCTCATATGGGTGTTATATCATTTGAGAATATTTTGGTTTAGTGGGAGTTTGTACATTTGATTGCTCTATATTGGATTTTACACACATTTTGTGTATTTGAGTATTTTCTGCAGAAATAAAGTATTCAGTTTATTCACACTCTGGTTAATTGTGTTAAAGTTCGACCTCAATAAAATTTAAAATAGGATCAGTTGGAAATAGGCATGTTTAGATCACGTTACATGTAATTTCTCCATGATTGATTTATATCATTTGATTGTATGAGTATACATGACTATTGATGGATTTAGTTGTGCTAAATGTGACGAAAGTTTCTTTAATCCTATACCTGTATAGTCAATGGACGAGGTTGTTTGGAAATACCTTCATATGTGACAACAAATTTTGAGCTCATTAGGTTATACACATTTTTTTTAAGGTAACATATGTGGTCCAAGTGGGAGATTGTTAGAAAAATCCAGCATGTGTGGGCACACATATGTGTTTAATGTGTATTGCTATCTTAAAGTATAGCCCAAATAAATTATGATCTAGTTAATTGGGTTAAGGTATTCTAATTTGATGAGGGACCAAATTAGAAATTGGTAAGTTGGAATAACTGATAACCCATCAGTTATAATTTATGGGTTATGGTCCCCAGTTGAGCGGGTGTTTTGTTTCTTCTGAAATTCCCTTCTACAGATAGATATACAGAAAAAACATACGTTATCAACTGGACGATCAAGACTCATCTTTTTCGTGAAGTGCTATCATGGATCAAGGTACGCTTCTGTTTTGTTCTTGATGTTCTCTTCTCATTGATTCAATATGGAGCATATAACCAGATTTTCCATTGTCGTGGAGGATAACATCAAGATGTCTAGAACTTGAAATGGGTTTGTGATGGTGTTAGGTTTGAGAAATGTTTAACTATTTAAAAGGAGCTCCTTGCATGTCATCTAGAAGTCTCTCAAGGGGAGTCCGCCAAAGCATTTTTTTAATGCTTTTGAGGTGTTTAACAAGTGAAGATGAACTATTTGGAGCCTCTCTATGTTACCTAGGAAATGTGTCTCTCAAGGGGAGTCTCTTGAAGAATTTTTTGAAAATGTATTTACGAATTATAACAAAATTTCATTCAAGTTTTGGAAATCTATCTTACAATTCAAAGTGATGTTTTACTGTTCAGTGCTGACTAGGACAAACATTAAATTAATGAATCAGAGATAAAAGAAGGCTAGGATTGAAAGTTAGGAAATATGTTGAGGGTTGATATTCATTTCCTATAACAACATGTTTGTAAATATAAAATATGCAGAAAGACAAAGAAAATGAAAAAAAAAATGTGAAAAGTTGGTGGAATGTACATATTGCAGAGAGAGAAAAATTTATGTGTTTTTTTCTCAAAATTAAAATTGTCATAAATATTTAATTAGTTATTGAATTTTGGTAAAGTTGGTATCATTGAAATGCATTTTTGAAGATCTTTTCAATGAAAACAATGATTAATGCAAGCCTAAAAATCTAAAAACATATATATTATTGTTAAAAAACGTCTAATGCATTTCACATCGTTAGCATTTTTCAATAGTTTTCAAAGACATGAGACGGAGTGATCATATTGAGAAGTACATGTTTATGTACATTTAAACAAAAACTCTAAACTTCATATTTTGGCGAATTCAAAGTTTGGGGAGAACTCATTTGTCGATGTTTGAATATTTTCCCACAAATTCAAATTTTGACTTAATATAACCCTAAAGTTTATATTGTATATATTTATTTACCTTAAAGTTTATATTGAATCTAACCCTAAAGTATTGACTTGCAATTCAAAATTGATTGATTGAGGGAATAAATAGAGATGGTGGCTGAGTGTTCAGTACATATATTTAGCAAAACAATGTATATAGAATGCCAACAGCACGGGAAATGCCTTTATTGTTTCATTGCTATCTAGGACAAACGTCACATCAATGAATCGAAGATAAAAGATGACTATGATTTAAAGTAAGGAAATATGTTAGGGTTGAGATTCATTTCCCATAATGGCATATTTGTAAAAATAAAACATGTAGAATTGGCAAAGAAAATGAAAAAAAAAAAAACTATGAAAAAATTGGTGAAATGTACATGTGGCGGAGATAAAAAATTTAAATGTTTTTTCTCAAACTTAAAATTGTCATAATTATTTACTTGGTTGTTAAATTTTGGTAAACTTGATAACGTTGGAATGTGTTTTTGAAGATCTTCCAATGAAACCAATGATCAATACAAATGCTAAAATTTTAAAAAATATATATTATTAAAAATGTCTAATGCATTTCACGTCGTTAGAAGAAGAAGAAGAAATGAGATGGGCGTCATAATTTACATTCAAACAAAAACCATGAACTTCATGTTTTCCAAATTCAATGTCTGGGAGAAAACTCACTATCGGCGTTTGAAAATATCCCCCCTCCCAACTGAATCAAATTTTGACTAAGTGCAATATAAAGTTTATAGTATATAGTTTTACCTTAGAATAGCCTTCGACTTAAAAAATGATTGAGGGCGAAAGTGTTGATGGTGACAGGTGTGTTTAGTAAATATTTGCGTGGAATGTACAATTGACGAATAAAGAAAGTTGTGTTTGTATTTTGGAAAAGTTGTAATAACTATCTCATTAGTTGTCGTATTTTAGAAAAACTAATCGCTAAAATGCATATTAAAGATATTTCTAATGAAAACAATGATCAATACAAATCTTAAAATTCTCATTTTTTTATTTTTAATACCTTAACCCTTTCCCTCAAATGTTACCGACAGAGTTTGATCCCGGACTTGTGATTCCATCCGTCACAAGTTTACCGCTTAACTGGTACCCCACTAGCTTAAAATACTCATTTTGCGCCATATGCATTTTTCAAAACAAACCATTTAATACATTTAGAATGGTTCTTACTTTCATTGCTAACTAGGACAAATGTCAAATCAATGGGTTGAGGATAAAATATAGTTAAGATTGAAAGTTGGAAAATACATTGAGGGTTGACATTCATTTTCTATAATGACATATTTTTAAATATAAACATGTAAAAGGAAAAAAAAAACTGTAAAAAAAGTTGGTGGAATGTACATGTGACGAGAAGAGACAATTTTGTATTTTTTTTTCTTAAAATTAAAATTGGCATAACAATTTAGTTGGTTGCAAGTATTTTCAATATTTACTCCTACACGCGAAATTCCACTCTCCTCTGTCTCGCTAAAGTGAATTGGTTTCAGGAGCATTCCACTAGTTTTAGGCGACTTTTACTTTCAACCCAATTCACCCCCTACGTGCCCTTCATGCTCAGTCATTCCGAAAAACACTTGCCCCCTCGTCTTACCGCGGTTGCTGGCACGGAGTTAGCCGAGGCTTCTTCTCGAGTCCTGTTAGATCGCGCACTCGATGAAATAGTTTTACAAGCGGCATTGCCCTTCTTCACTCACGCAATATTGCTAGATCGGGCTTTTGCCCGACCCTGAAATAGAACCTAGCCCCCTTCCGATCCATGCATTTATGCAAGCGGGGGGATCCAGAGCTAAGCCTCCTTGCTATTCGAGGCCGGGTGGCCTCGCCCCACAAGCACCCAACCTTCTATTTGCTCTTCCTTTGATTTGGCTTCACTAAACCGCCACATAGGAGCTCTACTCATATTCAAAAGGCGCTACTTCAATTCACGCCAAGTGCAAGCAAACAGGACAAATGTCAAATCAATGGGTTGAGGATAAAAGGCCCTACAGTTTTTACCATAATGGCCTGGACGTCCACATTTAAAGCAAACAGGCTAGGCTTAGATGTTGGACTCTGTTCATTATGTTTGTTAAACTGTTTGGGCTTGGGCTTATGAGTCCCATGCCTCTTGGGCTTGCTATAGTACTTGCTAAGATCTTTGAGTTGTTCAGGCCCATAAGGTTTCTTAGACTTGTACTGGCGAGCAGGATGAGATCTGTATTGTAATTTAGATTGAGATGATTTTTGATTTGGAATTTTAAAATCTTCATATCCATATTGTTGACAGAAATCTCCTAATTCTTTAGGACCATGTATGTTTTGTTTCTTTAGTTGAGATTTTAACCTCAGATCATTTATTGATGAATGCAATTAAATCTCCAAAAGTTAGACGATCATAAGGGATGTCTTCTTGGTAGATTTCTTGTAATTTACTCCTAACGGTTTCAGCAAAGATTGCTGGTAGACCAGAAATGAACTTTCTCTTCCAGAAAGGGTTACTGGCTTCAGCTTGAAGCATAACCTTTTTGAGGAAGATATCCTTATACCATCTGAAATGGCTCAAGGTCGGACATTTATGAATCATTAGCAAGTCTTTGGATTTACTTTGAAATTCACTGGGGTTGCCAATGAAATGTTTCAAAATACAAAAAATTAAGGAAGAGACAAAGTCAGGGATGTCAAAGCCTCCTTCAGCCTTAATTGGTAAACCGTTATGGTCAATTTTAATAGCTTGTAAAATGGCTTGTTGTTCACCAGTGGTTAAATAATTATCCAACCATCCTTTAAGTAAACCAGAAAAGCCAGCGATTATGATAGACGCAATGGTTCTATCATTCTTGTTTTCGTTGCGATGAGCAGATGCCATCATGACCATTTCTTGGGTTAACTCAATGATGTTTTCTTCAGTTAATCCATCTATATTCCAAGTATAGAGGTTACCTGTAGAAAATGATCCATATGTATGGAGAGGATTTTCTTCATATTGCATATCAGGTAAAGAAGGCCTAGGATAATAATTTCTGGTGGTTGGTAAAGGATTTTGTTTATAAGACATAGCGTACCATATAAGATTGGCCTGCTATTGACTAAAATTTAATTTATCCAATTCTGCCATAAAATCAAAATCATTATTGTCAGAATAAGTGCCTATGTCTGGATTAGACAAGTTGTTGATTCTTAATTTTGATTCAAAATTTAATGCAGCTAATTTTGCATCAATTTGTTGAATCAATTGATTTGGTGTTGTTAAAACATTTTGGTCAATAGACGTAGGTGTGAAATATGTCATTGCCTTTGTTTCAACATATTGTTTTTGCAAAACTTGTTCTTGATTTAAATGATTTTATGAATTTGATCTTGTATCATTTTATCTCCAAGTTCATGAAGTAAAATGTTTGTATAATCATTTTGTTGAATTATTTTACCTAATCCTTTAAATGTTTTATCCGTTGCTGGATATCGTAATTGTAATATACAATTGAGCAAGTGTTTAAAAAAATGAATTAAAAACTAATGTTGCAAGTATTTGATATAGAAGTTAGGATGTGCTTTGAGATAGTGCCAACAGATATACCAGTTAGTCATAGGCTTTGCCCACTAGATGCCACCTCTACCGACCACATTAATGTTCCAAAACACATGGATTATTCCCATCAGATGCCATCTCTATCCTCATTAATCCCAATTTGTGACAATCAAGAACGTGCTTATTTGACATTCCTTTCCCAAAATATACTAAGAGTATTATTGCCCACTGGATGCCACCTCTATTGACCTCATTAATTTTAAGTAGAAACTAGGGGTAGGGAGGTCACATTTCTTTACTTCCAAAACATTCTACACTTCTACACTTAACATACGAATTTCCTGCTTTCCAAAAAAAAAAACATACTAATTTCCTAATTCAACTATTCTAGGGAGTTATGTTTGGTGTCCACTTTTGGGTCACGTTGTGATTTTATGACACTTCTACCATTTTATGGCCGGTGTTTGTCAGTGATTGTGTTTTAAAGATAATGGATAAAAAGTGTTAAAAAAAAAAAAAACTAAAAGTGACCATCAAACATGGCTCCCTGTACTTACTCTTCCTAATTTTATATGCGACGAATTTTAATTGCCCTTTGTTTTTAATTTTTTTATTTTTGAATTAGCAAACCCAAAAAGCAAGGGGAAAAAAAATGAATAAGCTACTTTCCATATGCAGGAGCGTATAGTGGAGTATAGTTTATTCAAATTGGATCCAGTGTTGATAAGAAATTCAAACTCTCTAAAACATGGTATATGTAATTTATGCTTCTATTGCCATATGTGAAGGAGTTGACTTCATTAGGGATTTCTATAAATATTCACACATTAAGTGATTGCAGATACCAAGCAACACAGACAGAGGAGATATCAAACCATGGATGTGGAACAAGTTCTTTGCATGAATGGAGGAGAAGGAGAGACCAGCTATTCCACTAGCTCTATGTTACAAGTCTCTCATATCTTCTTGTTTCAGTTTTATTAATGTTACTAATTTTGTTCTGGTTGCAAAAGTACATATAGCATTATTTCTTCAAACGATCTTACAAAGCCAATAAAATGAAAAGTAGCACCAACTAAGTTCTTCATTTGTATTTATTTGGTTCAATTTTTATTTATTTACCTTTTAATTCATGCATCAGTCCGCTTGTTTGCATCATAGCTGTAGAGACTAGTCTTATATTACAAAAGGTTAAAAACAGCATCTGATTTTACTGCCGGAAAACTAGGATTAACTGCTCGAAATACATGTTGGGTTCTGATGTACTAAATGTCGGGTTTTGGAGTGAGATATTTTGCATATCCTATCAATTCTTCGAATCACTCAGTTAAAATTTTTTTTTTGCTACCTTCTTTTCATCAGACAGATATGCATATATTCATCCAGTTTTATACCTTTGCATGCAGGAAAAACTTATATCCATGGCAAAGCCATTGATAGAGAAAGCTGTTTCTGATGTCTGTGCTGAAACCTGTCCCAAGTATTTCGCAATAGCAGATTTGGGTTGCTCTTCGGGACCAAACACCCTACTAGTTGTATCTGACATAATTGATGCTGTTAAGGCATTCTGTAGTGAAAGGGATCTGTCCCCACCTGAATTCCATGCATTTTTGAATGACCTTCCCGGAAACGACTTCAATACCATTTTCAAGACTATCCCCTCCTTTCAAGACAAACTAAAGGAGAAAGATAGTGGAATAAAGGAAGAAGTTGGAGCTTGTTTCATTGCAGGGACCCCTGGTTCCTTCTATGGGAGGCTTTTCCCGAGCAATACTATATGTTTTGTTCATTCTTCACTCAGCGCACATTTCCTCTCCCAGGTTTACACCCACTCTTTCCACACTGTGACATTTACCATTTTTATTTTCATACTTGCTGTCAGACTAGCTATACATTTTAACATCACTGCAGATCCCTCAAGGGATTGAGGATAATAAAAGAAATGTTTATGCTACAAAAACTAGTCCAGAACGTGTGATTGAAGCGTACTTGCAGCAATATCAAAAGGACTTCTCCCTATTTCTAAATTCACGAGCTGAAGAAATGATTCCTGGAGGACGCATGGTTATTACATTCATGGGTAGAAGTCTGAATTCAAGCGAAGAAAGCTGTTATTATTACCATTTTATAGCAAAATCACTCAATGATTTAGTATCTGAGGTAATTTGGACGTAATCAAACTTATTATTACTATTATTATTGAATGGACAAAATTATGAATATTTGTGGGGTCTTTCGTTCTTTTCAGGGGCACATTGAAGAGGCTAAACTGAACTCGTTCAACTTTCCTATTTACTTACCTTGTATAGAGGAACTAAGAGACTATGTTAAGATTGAAGGATCCTTTGATATCGATTTTTTTGAAACATTGGAATTCATGTGGGGAGGAAATTTCAGCACTCAAAGCAGTAAGAATTATGTCTTTGATAAGGTCAAAAGTGGGCAGGATATGGCAAAGATGATTAGAGCAGTTACGGAGCCAATGCTGCGTAATCACTTTGGAGAGGAAATAATCGATGCCCTCTTCCTTAAATACGCAGAACACGTTGCAGAGCACCCAGGGATTGAGATGACCAAGCAAGTTATACTAGTCGTTTGCTTTGCAAGAAAAAATGAATATTCATATGCATGCAATAAGAATTTATTATTGTAATAGTAGCTATGAATTATTGTAATGCTATACCACCCAGCTTTGATTTTGTTACAGACCTTTTTATTGAAGAAGCTCAATTGGCTACAGGGGCGGATCTAGAATTACAGACAAAGGGGGGCAAACAATACACAACTATTCAACTAGACAAATATACATTACATGATTAATTCAACTATAGCTAGCAAAGAAAGAGCTTACCTTTTTGAATTGGAGAAAACAGAATTAAGCATGGTGGTATAAGATGAGAGTTGGCAAGAAGCATACCTCTGCTTTATTTCTAACTTTTTGGCGTTGAAGCAAACATAACAGTACAATCTAAGTTCAAGTAGTAGTAACAACAATGTCTATTCTCTGGACTAGGCTGGATGGAGAGATTTCTCCTTTTGGGCTATCTCAGACGAATCAGACAAACAACAATTTTTGAAATCTTAAATTTATAATTGTTTAATATAAAATAAAGAGATTAGATAGATAGAAATTAAAAAAAAACTGAAATGTATAATTTCCCTTCCCCCAATCCCCAACTCAATTAATGGTGGAAATTAAATTAGAGAGAGATTAAAAAAAGAAAAAGAGAGAGATGGTGGGTGGATAGATGAGAATTAGAAAAAGAGAGAGAGATTAAATAAACGAGAAATAGATGGAGTGAGATTGAGATTGGTAAGGGTGAAGTTTAAAATATAGAAAACAAAATATTTTTTTATAAATGACTTGGAGTCAATAGCCAAGATTGTATATAAAAAATGACATTCTAAAAATTTAAAGGGGGGCAATTGACCCCCTTATCCAACACATACATCTGCCCTTAATTGGCTACAATAAATAAAAAATGGGAAATTTCTCCATCAAGCGTGATTTCAAATTAATCTCTAAGAAATGACAAGAGGAATCATTTTTTTTTTCGTTCGACTTCGAGATGACAAAAGGAATCTTAACTTACCCTCCACCTTTATTTTATCATATATATATATATATATTCAATATTAACAAATACCTTTCATGCAATCCAAGCTAAGATTGAAGACTTAGCAACTCGAAGCTTCTTATAAAGTTGGTGCGTTCATGGTTGAAACCTCCTAATGCATGGAAAGTATTAATAAAGAAGAGACTGACACGCTTTGTTGCCAAAGCTATTGGTATACCCATTGAACAAAACCATAACATTGAGTAACTTCCAAATCAAGTTTCTACTGATAACGGAAGATATCAACGCTTAGTTGGTCGTCTAAAATTACTTTTCACACACTCGATCAGACATTGCTTTAGTTGTTAGTGTGATAAGCCATTTTATGCAAAATATAAGTGTCATCCATATGAATGCTGTTGTAAGAATTTTGCGCTATTTGAAGTCAGCACTAAGGAAAAGCCTTCTGTTTTCTAAGCATAATCATGCATAAGTTATGGGATATTGTGATTCAGATTGAGGTGGTGTAGAAGACAAACAACGTTCAACTACTGGATATTTTACTTTTGTTGGAGGTAACATAATTACTTAGAAGAGTAAAAAATAGAAGATTGTTTCGTTGTCCAGTGCAGAAGCTGAATACAGGGCAATGGTTAAAGGGATACAAGAATTATTATGGTTGAGACGGCTTGTGGGAGAGTTTGGTTTTCCACCTGAAGGAACCATGAAGTTATAATAAGTCAGCGATTCAGATTGTGGAAAATCCTATCCAACATGACCTAACTAAACATATAGAGATCGATTGTAATTTCATATTCAAGAAGTTTGAAGAAAAAATTGTTGAGGTTCCGTATGTGAAACCATAGAACAACTAGCTGACATGCTTACCAAAGCTATTGCCAGTCAAGCCTTAAATGACTCACTCATCAAACTGGACATGTGTGATATCTATGCTCCATCTTGAGGGGGAGTGTTGGCGTGGTCATATTAGAGTATTGTCTCCTATTAGCTCACTTTTCCTATTAACTTATTTTTTTTTTCTATTAGATTTATACTTATACCAGTATTGTTCCCTATTAGGTTACTGGTTCCTATTAGTTTAATCCTTGTATACCAAGACACTAATATTTTAAGATCTAGACTGATTTGCAGAGTTGTATAAACACATGTATCAGTTAATTGTATATAATACAAAATATTCAATATTTAGAGAATTGTATTATTCCTTTTATTCACACCCACCATTTTGAGATCAAATTTCTAGAAAACTATAGACTCGATAGTCATGATTTCTTGAGTCATGTTGATTCGAGTTGAACCATTAGTCGTTCACTCAACAATTATGATTTATTCATACTAGAAGTATCCAAAATTTTTTCCAAGATCATCTATAATTCGACAATCATGCTGACTCGAGTCGAACCATTAGCAGTTGCACTCGACATTCATGATTTCTTCACCAAATTGGATTTCAAAGTTTTCTCAAAGCTACATATTTCATTTGCGTCTACATGTCCAAGTTGCGGGGCGTGTTAGAATATGTAGGGCTTGCACTCAACATAGCCAAACCCAAGTCCAAGATTGATTCACCTTTACAATAAGAAAAATCTGAATAAGAAAGTTAGAATAGTTAAAAAAGTAAAGTCAGAATATAACAAGTTTTAAGTTTTCTATTTCCAAAAAGTTAAGTAGAAGTTAGCTTATATAAGCTTGTATTCAATCAAGGAACACATAAAACAATAATACAATTCTCTATATACTTTCTTTACAAAAACCCTTATTTGTTGTAGGAGTAAGTCTAGCTAGCCTTGTTTGGTGTTTTTACACTTTTACCAATTCTCTTTAAAACACAACCACAAATACAATCTATAGAAGAGATAAAAATATAAAACACTCAAAAACAAAAAATAAACTAGCAAACAAGGTTGACTAGAATTGTTATTGTTGTAGTGATAAGGCACGTGAGTCCTAGAATCTACACTCTCGCTCGTAAAAAAAATAAAATAAAATAAAATAAAATCTTGTATTGAGCTCAAAACAGAGGATATATAGTGCTGAGTCAAGAATGGAAGTGGATTGATAATGTAAAGTTCTACCAGAAGCATCTGAAGTATTGTTTTCATAAATGAAACCACCAAATGGTTAATTTTGATGGTGCCCTTCAAAATGGTAATGGCAGCTATGGAACAATAATCTGAGACCAACTGGGTCATCTCGGAGCAGTTCTATAACAATCATGAAGTTGGAAGGAGCAGAATCCAGTCTCATGCTAGCCAGCTTTACGAAAGAACATTCAAAATGTTATTTTTGGGAATGGAACCGACTCCACTTCTACTATTCATTTCGTCAAGCATCATGTGTCACCACTTGGCAATCTATCCCAATTATCGGAAGGATTCAGAAGTGCATATCCCAACTATCACATTTTGATAAAGCCCATTTTTACCACGAACAAACTGAGCAGCGGATCATCTAGCAAGTGTTTCCCCAATTATATCATTCATTGAAATTGTGCCTAGCTCCGTTGCGGAAGATTTAAAGAAGATTGTATTCGAGGATGGGAGCTACAAGATTTATGTGAGATTGTAATTGGTGGTTTTTTTTTTTTTTTATTAATGTAAAGGTTCGAGTAATTGATGGTAAACCGTGGTATGTACTTTCCATGTTTGAAAAATTGTTGATTTTTTCAATAGGCAATTAAATTGGACCAACGCATGCATGACTGTGCTTAAAATTTAGGGTGTGTTTGGTTGCATGGAATTCTAAGGTGGGAATTGAAATCTCATGCCATGGACTTGACCAACTTTGATGTTTGGTTGTCCATGGGAATTGGATTCCAATTCCTATTGTGAGTGTTTGGTTGCCCAAAACTAATCATGGGAATTTTTTTTAATTTCATTTTGAAGATCCCACAATTCTACTTTTATATATAAATTAGAATATGGTTTTGATTTTGCTTCCTACAAAATATCCTTTCAGCATAATTTTAAACTCGACGTCTGTTTAAATCTTTCAATGAGAAATCAACGTTCAATACTGGTATTCAGAATTCTAATAAAAAAATTTAGCAATATATATTTTAGAGAGGCGAGGCAGCGAGGGAGGATTAAATCGAGAGGTTTTTAGAATCGCCAAAATTTTCCTTTGGTAAACCGAGGTGTCCGATTCCCACCAAAGATGGGAATATGTGGCACGTGCTGGCATCCCTCACCCACTAGTAAACTCTCAACCAAACACCCAAAATGCTATTTCAAGTGGGAATAGGATTCATATTCTCATGAAATGGGTGCAACCAAACACACCCTTAGTTTAGTTAAAAAGAACAAAATTTAACTAACAAATTACTACTAGTCTACCAATTGTAGCTATGGGCGATGGGGGCAGTCTTTTAAAATATTTTTAGTATAAATACTTTAGTCTTAAAAAAAAAATTGATTATATAATGTAGAATACAATATGAAATTGTTTATGCAAATATTTGAATATGTCTTTGTTAGTGCAGTGGATGGAGATTTATCATTTTTAGTAAAAGACCCGAGTTCGATACTATAGCAAATGCTAGGTGGCAACAATGTATCATTTTGAGCATTGTTTTTTATTACCTTTGGAAATAACTTCATTATAGCCTTCGAGCATGGATTAAACAAGCGGTCAAATTAAAAAAACAAAATACACAAAATCAAATTAACACTAGATTTGTTACGTTTAACCAAATTAGCATATCGTACGTCTTCCACAAAAGTATATTTTTGATGTTTTTAATTAATTTCATATTGCATTCTCATTGACATCTATACATTCTCTGCAACTAAGGCTATAATGAAGGCTAATTCAAATAATGTTCGAAAGCTACGTATTTATAATGAAGGCTTATATTTATAATCCATGTCGGAAGGTTAATTCAAATAATGTTCAAAAGCTACATCCTCACTATCTCTATAGGGTTAACCAAATTGTAATCATGATCGAAGGCTACATTATTGTTACCACTTAGCAACTATATACTAATTTATTTGTTTACATCTACACACTGGTACACGCCACAACATGTAGGACAACTCAACAAGTTTAGTGAACTAAACCTAATTTAAGATCAACATGGACAAAAAAGAATTCATGACAGGCTACTGGGGCTCAACATGTAAGTGGAGGTTTTTTTTAAAAAAAAAAAAGAAAAGAAAAAGGAATAGCCCTATAAGTACAGCTAAATTGCGTACTCAGTTGCTTCTAAGTATCTTTTCTAACAGTCCCAGTTGAATAGTCCAATGTTTTGTTTGTATATTCCAAACAAGCCAAATTGTTGCAATATTGTAATAGGGAGTTGCTACACTTGACTCTTTGGTTCGATGTCCTCAATTTTATTTTTAAGATTTAATTTTTAAAAATTACTTAGTATACTCAATTAAATTTTGTTAATGTTAAAACGTACAAAATATGTTACTTATATTGTTGATTGGGGAATTTGTACAAAGGATTCCTTATGTAAATGTTTGAATATCAGATTTTTTTAAGGTTTTGAATGCATTTTTTGAAATTTGATAAAATAGTTGCAACAATTTGAAAATTATGTTTTGATTTATATTTATATTTTTAATACGTATTGATTTTGTTAACCCCTGTATGATTAATGAACACATTGAAATTTAACAAATATGTGACTAAATTTTAGTTTATAATTTATAGATGATGGTTACTATTTTTCTTTTATTCAATAACCAATTAACGTTCCTAAACAAAAAATTTCGCACCAAATAAAATTTTTATTACAAAAAAATGATAAGTCGGTGTTACATACATTAAGTTGGTGCAAGAAAATCGAAACATCCCAACTACTGATGCAACAAAGAATTGGTGCAACCAAGCCAAATAGTCGAGTAAACGTAGCAACTCCCTTGTAATATATGACGTGCATTTAACCAATGTTTGTGTTTTTATTTTCGGTTATATGCGAAAAAATGTGAAGAAAACAAGAACTTGTGAAAAAATATAAAACATGAAGAAGTTTTAAGAAAAATTACATATAAGAACCTGGTTGATTAATTACAAATCTGCTGTATGCAACTACCCACGATTAACTTACCCACGAAGAGGTACTATCAACACTTCAAAATGAATGATAGAAGGAAATTAGGGACTAAGAACGGAAGGAGAATAGTCAATTTGGGTCGAAGAAATTAAGAGGGAATAAAGCCTTGAAGATCTTAAGATTGTCTCGGTTTTGAGTGAGTTTCACTTGAAATCAAGAACAAATAATTGATTTCGGTTGATTATATGGTGTTGGCTTCTTGCAAAATATTTGAAGTGTCATTGAATAGAAATAATGGATGTGCATAGCAACCAACTTTGTGTATTTTGAGAAAAAAAATCTTTTATGCTTGAAATTTTTTGTGGAAGAAACTTTTCTGAAAATGGCATTTTTTTTGAAAATTTTCTGAAAAATGTGAATTTATGAAGCAATCTTCATTTTTCAAAAAAATACCAAATTTTTTTATTTTTTCATTGAAATTTGTAAAAATAGATATCACCAGGGTGGGTTTTATTTTGGTAACTTCAGAAAAAAAATTTTGAAAAAAATATATAGATTTTTTTCTTTCGAAAACACGTACCTTGCATTTAACGAAAGAAGAAAAAAAAGTTACAATTCTAAAACTTATGAGTAGCGCATCATGTACAAAGTATTATTTGACTATTTTAAGTGATCTAAGGTTTTCAATGGGTCAAAAACTGTCACGCCATAACCTCACAGAATCACGTCTCAAATGATATGACTCTGATGAGCCCAAATGCAACATAACCATCCGCCACAAAAAAATGCTTGAAACGAGTGAAATGATAAATAGACACTCGAAATATCAAATTAACTTAGGGTGTGTTTGGTTGCATGAAATCCTATACCATGGAAATCTAATGATACATAAAAATGGTCACATCCCCTGAGCCATACAAGTGTCATGATGATCTCGAGTAATTACGGGCCCTAGTGTCATCCCAACACTAATCCGGCCCAAGCGATTCTAAGTTCGCCCAATTCCGTCCGCCAGGTGGATCCAAATTCTTACAGCATTCTAGACCCACACGTCTAACAACTATTCTCAATACTCGTAAGTCCTGCTAAAGAAGTATCTCGAGGATCAACTTTGGACAGAGAACTACAGTAGCTCTCTGCTTCTAACTATGTAGCAAATACCAGAGTACATTCCACACAGAAAATCTTCCTTCTACGGATTGCTCTTGTATTGGAAAATATCTCCCGTGTATCTAAGAGCATAAGGCTAATAGAGAACTTTCCTCCTACAACATGACTCATAGTTAGAGAAAAATCTCTATACATATCTCCTTTCTAAACTATGCCTTCAATGGCCAAGTAGAACCATGACTCCTTGCACTACAAATAAGACATTAAGTTGGTAAGCTAAGGTACGCTAAAAATTCTCTGTTACAACATTACATTTTCCTCAAATCCCTGTCTGACTTTAGCATAGGAGTGGCATCGGCCACCACAACGGTGGTCCATGGCTCACGTGCGTTGCTTGTGCAGATCAGCAGGAGCTAGGTCAAAGCAGTGAGCGGAAAACGACTGCACCAATTTGGCGCCGTCCGTGGGGACGACAAAGTTCTTAACTTTTCACTAGTGTCGTATCCATTCAAAACCCAGAGAGATGGTGATTATTAGGTTAGGCAATAACGGATAACCAGGGGACACGTCAAACGCTCAGGTTGTCCCTATACCGCCTCTTTAAGTGGTTTTGATCATGCACGTGCAACCGTCTCACGCCCCCGCGCCGACGATAACAACGACGAACCTCAGAATTGATATGTTGTCATCTCAAATAGTGGTGGAGGCTCTCACATGACAAAATCCACCACCTGCTAATAGAGACCAGAAGCAGCATGGACCTCCGCCTTCAGAGGATGATAGAGAACAACCACAGGAAAGCCAAGCCCCCGCTAGTTCTCATTGGACTAGGGGAGGCTGCGCGGCTAACGCTGAGCCTGCTGCCAAGACAGAGAAACTCACCTTTGGGAACCCCCTCTGCAAAGGGGGCACACGATTCAGACGTACTATATATACCGCCTTTCTGTCCCACCATTTGTGGACCGGATCATGAATGAGACCCTTTCGAGGAAATTCATTTTAGCAACATGTAAGAGCTATAACAAAAATCCTTTAAAGTGTAGTGTTACCACCACCATTTTTGCAGCACCATCACAATAAACACAACCACAACTATCAGGATTATGTCACAAGTACAACTACTTACTACCGTTATCATCATCACCCACAACCTCCACCACTAACACCATGTAGAGAAATCAAATACTTGCCTAGTTTTGCATCATTTTGCTTTAATTACTACCAAACGCCTCTAAAAGTAATGCATTGCAAACCAATGCATACCAAATAATACACTAGCGTAAGCAAAATGTATTATTTACAATGTTCCAGTGAAAGGAATATTGGAATCCATAGTTCCATACATTTTTTTTGTCTTTTCCAATAAATTATAAATAAGTCTAATTACTATGATAAGTCACTTATTATTGCTAATTTTATTTCAAAGCTTCAAACAAAAAAAAAGTACAAACAATATTGTGTAAATGAATCTCCTTGGATAATGCATTTTTTTTAAAGGCAAGCGTGTCGTCGGTGGGTGTAGAACCCAAGACATGGAGGTTAAATTACCACAGCCTTAATCATCCAACCAAGTTACCATTGACATAATGCACTTTGTTTATCTCTCTCAATTAACTAATCTTTTGTTGCTTATATAGGTATTTTCAGCATTTACAAAATTGGTGTTGAAGACACTTGCACTATTCCTTTGGGGTTCTGCATTTATGTAGTATAGATATATGGTTGAGTTTTTCATTTTTAATCCTAATCAAGTTGTGAATAGTGATAGAATATATGCAAATCTCTGCAAATCTGTTCTTATTTAGTAGGTGTATAATTAGTCTGTTATTATTTAGTAGGTGTATAATTAGTTTACTTAATTATAGCCTAGGATCTTGTTTGTAAACAATATAAACTGACAATAGTAAATGAAAAGGGGACAGATAATTCTCTTTTTTTATGGTATCAGAGCCTAGGGCACCTTCTTCCTCTCCTGTTCACGATCTTCCGCCATTCCCTAGTGGATCTTCGCCCTAGTGTATCTCCGCCCAACTCTCCCACGTCAACCCTCCTCTTATTCCTATCAGCCATCATGTCTGCCACAAGTCTTCTTTTCACCCTGCTCTTGCTGTTTAAAACATCAAGAACCACGTGTCAATTACTTTTGAGATGGAAAATGTCCAATATGCGACATGGGCGGAGATCTTCAAAATTAATGCACGCTCTCATAGGGTCCTCGATCACATTATTCCACTGAAAAATGGCAATGGAAAAGTGTCGGATACCGATGAAGAAAAGGAGTTGTGGTTGACCCTAGATGCCATGGTTCTTCAGTGGATCTATGCCACGATTTCTAATGATCTACTGCACACCATTCTTGAACCCGACTCAACGACAATGGAGGCTTGGAATAGACTGCGTGATATTTTCCAAGACAACCAGAATTCTCGTGCCGTAACACTTAAGCAAGAATTCTCACACACAAACATGGAGGATTTTCCAAATGCCTCAGCGTATTGTCAAAGGCTCAAGGTTTTATCGGATCAACTCAAGAATGTCGGAGCGTCGGTCTCTAACAGCCTGCTTGTTCTTCAGATGGTGGCGGGGCTCACCGATGCTTATAGCGGTGTTGAAATGCTTATTCGCCAAAGCAATCCTCTCCCACCCTTCTACCAAGCCAGATCTATGCTAACCCTTGAAGAAGCGGGTTTTGCAAGGAAAGCCGCCACCGGGTCTGGTATTGCTATGGTGGCTGCCTCGGCTAGGGAGTCGGAAGACACTTCCCCTTTTTTGGATAACTTATCTCATAACCGCCATAATGGTGGTAAAAAGGGATATAATCGCCCTAATGGTGGTAGAAACTGCTGTGGTGGCCGCGACGGCAGTGGCAAGGGCAGCGGTGGCTGGACCGACAGTGGCAGCAGCCGACTAGTCAGCAGCAGCAGTGGCCTTGGTCTTTCATGCTGTGGGCTGTTCCCCCTTGCCCTTACCCCACTACTCCATGGGCCAAGCCCATCACACCGCACAGGAAGGCCGGGGTTCTTGGACCTCGCCCACAGCAGGCGTATTCTGCAGCAGCACAGCCCACTCCCATAGACGACGAGGCCGCGATGCACACACTTGGGCTCAGTCCTCCGGATGCAAATTGGTACATGGATACCGCCGCCACCTTTCATATGACATCCGCGCAAGGTAATCTCTCGTCTTATTTTAATATGAGCAATAATCGTGATATAATTGTCGGAAATGGTCATTCAATTCCAATTCATGGTTATGGTCACACACACTTGTCCCCCCCGAACCCACCATTGTCCTTAAAAAATGTCCTTCATGCGCCTCAACTTACTAAAAACTTAGTCTCTGTTCGAAAATTTACTACTGATAACTCGGTTTCTGTTGAGTTTGATCCTTTTGGGTTTTCTGTGAAGGATTTTCAGACGAGGATACGTCTAATGAGATGTGATAGTCGGGGCGAGCTTTATCTCACCACCACCTCCATTTCCACAATTCAAACCACTTCACCATCAACTTTTGCAGCTTTAGCACCGTCTTTATGGCATGAACGGTTGGGTCATCCGGGAGCACCTGTTTTTGACTCACTTCGGCTAAATAAGTTTATTGAGTGTAATAAAACTAGTGGTTCTCCTGTTTGTCACTCTTGCCCACTTGGAAAACATGTTAATTTGCCTTTTGTTGCTTCTAATTCATGCACTTTTATGTCATTTGATATTATCCATAGTGATATTTGGACATCTCCCATTTTGAGCTCTTCGGGTCACCGTTATTATGTTATTTTGTTGGATGATTACTCGAATTTTTTGTGGACGTTTCCCTTATCCAAGAAATCTCAACTTTATTCCACATTTCTTGCTTTTTGGGCTTTCATTCGTACTCAATTTGAACGGAAAATAAAAAATTTTCAATGTGATAATGGTCGGGAATTTGATAATAAGCCGTTTTGGAAATTTTGTAAAGTTCATGGACTGTCTTTTCGCCTTTCTTGCCCATATATTTCTTCACAAAATGGCAAATCCGAAAGAAAAATTCAGACAATTAACAACATTGTTCGTACTCTATTTGCCCATGCTTCCGTACCGCCTTCATTTTGGCATCATGCATTGCAAATGGCAACATACCTTCTAAACATTCTTCCAAGTAAACAATTGGCCAATCCCCTCTCAAAATTCTCTATAAAAAAGACCCATCTTATTCTCATATTCGAGTGTTCGGTTGCTTATGCTACCCTTTTTTTCCCTCTCCCACTATAAACAAGCTCCAAGCCCGGTCAACTCTATGTGTCTTTTTGGGTTACCCATCACATCATCGTGGTTACAAGTGTTATGATTTATCGTCCCATAGAATCATTCTTAGTCGCCATGTCATATTTGATGAAACAACTTTTCCGTTTGCTAAGCTGCATACACCTAAGTCTCCAACGTATGATTTTTGGGTGACGGGTTGTCTCCTTATTTGGTCCATCATCTGACCTCACAAACAGGCTCAACACAAATATAGCCTACCTTGGGTTCTCCTCCCCAGACTCTACCACACAATCCGGCCCAACCTCCTCTTCAGCCCAGTTCGCTAGGTCCATTCGTTGGCAGCCCAGTACACACCCAGCCAGTCTCCGTGTCTTCTCCTGCTGCTGGTCCACATTCATCAGGCCCACACACGAGTTCCGCCTAATCCAATTCCGGCCCCAAGGGCCGTTACTCGCAGTCAACGTGGGATATTTAAACCAAACAAAAAGTACAGCCTCCATACCCACGTTACCAAGTCTCCTCTACCTCGTAACCCCGTGTAGGCCCTTCGTGACCGGAATTGGAAAATGGTTATGGATGATGAATATTCTGCTCTTATTAAATATACGACGTGGGAATTGGTGCCCCGTCCGCCTGATGTTAATGTAATTCGGTCTATGTGGATTTTTATGCACAAGGATAAATCTGATGGTTGTTTTGAGAGGCATAAAGCCCGTCTTGTAGGTGATGGCAAGACTCAACAGGTTGGCATGGATTGTGGCGAGACTTTTAGTCCGGTTGTCAAACCGGCTACTATTCGAATTGTGCTCAGTTTGGCTCTCTCTAAAGCATGGCCCATTCACCAGCTTGATGTGAAAAATGCGTTCTTGCATGGTGAACTCAAAGAAACTGTATACATGCATCAGCCCATGGGTTTTAGAGACCCGACATATCTAGATTATGTCTGTTTACTGAAGAAATCTTTGTATGGGCTCAAGCAAGCTCCTTAGGCTTGGTACAAGCGATTTGCTGATTATGTTTTTACTATTGGGTTCTCTCACAGCAAGTCTGATCATTCCCTCTTCATCTACCGTCACGGTACTGATATGGCTTACATTCTTTTGTATGTGGACGATATTATCTTAACTCCTTCCTCAGATGCTCTTCGTCGGTCTATCATGACACTTCTTGCCTCAGAATTTGCTATGAAAGACTTGGGGCCTTTAAGTTACTTCTTGGGTATAGCGGTAACTCGTCATTCAGGTGGTCTATTTTTATCTCAGAGGAAGTATGCTGAAGAAATTATAGAATGAGCTGGCATGTCGTCTTGTAAGCCATCTCCCACACTGGTTGATACTAAACCGAAGCTACGTGCTACCTCTAGCACACCTTACGATGATCCATCACATTATCGCAGCATTGCCGGAGCCCTGCGGTATCTCACTTTCACGAGGCCCGACATATCTTATGCTGTACAACAGATCTGTTTATTCATGCATAACCCGATGGAGGAACACATGCATGCTCTCAAGCGCATTGTGTGCTACATTAAGGGCACTATGGATAATGGTCTGCATCTATATCCCTCTTCGACAACCACTCTCCTGTCTTATACAGATGCCGATTGGGGTGGATGTCCTGATACCAGACGCTTGACATCTGGTTATTGTGTTTTTCTTGGTGCTAATTTGATCTCTTGGTCTTCTAAACGGCAGGCTACTTTGTCTCGCTCTAGTGCAGAAGCCGAGTACCGTGGGGTTGCCAATGTGGTATATCTGAATCTTGTTGGTTACGAAACCTTCTCCTGGAGCTTCATTGTCCTATTCAAAAAGCTACATTGGTCTATTGTGATAATATTAGTGCGATATATCTCTCGGGAAATCCGGTTCAACATCAGCGTACTAAGCATATCGAGATGGATATTCTTTTTGTTCGCGAGAAGGTAGCTCGTGGACAGTTATGCGTCTTACATGTCCCATCGCGATATCAGATTGCCGATATTTTTACAAAAGGCCTTCCTTTGGTTTTGTTTGAGGATTTTCGAGACAGTCTCAGCGTACGACAACCTCCCGCTTCGACTGCGGGGGTGTGATAGAATATATGCAAATCTTTGCAAATCTGATCAAGAATATATGTAAATCTGTTCTTATTTAGTAGGTGTATAATTAGTCTGTTATTATTTAGTAGGTGTATAATTAGTTTACTTAATTATAGCCTAGGATCTTATTTGTAAACATGTATATAATCTGACAACAGTGAATGAAATGGGGACAGAGAATTCTCTTCTTTTAAATAGTTGACGTATCACTACACCAAATTGACATTTTTGTAACAACCTCAAAAACAATATCACTTTTGAAGTGTAACAATTCACCTAACAATTTTACAAATATTCACAATCAAAATGATACAATAATTGTATCACCATGAAGAGTATGGTTATAAAAGTGATACTATTCATGGTGATCTAACTTATTGTATCATTTTTTTTGTGTTACTGTTTTTCATTTTTAGACTAAATTTAGTTTTGATTTAAAATTGTTTGGTGGATGGTAATATCTCAAAAGTGATACTATTTTTAGAGTTGTTATAAAAGTGTCAATTTGGTGTAGTGTATATATCTTTGTATTGATTATGTTACTTGCCTTTCTTTCTAATCAAGTTGTGTATAGTTGACTTACATGCATATATCTTTGTATTGATCATGTTCATTCCCTTTGTTGCTTGTGGGTTGTGTATGGTTTTCTCAATCCTAATCAAGTTTTTGTCTTTTAATTGAGCTGAATAGTTGACTTTTCTATAACCATACCTTAAGTAACGCCAGTTCATATGCGCGAATCCCTACCTTAAATAATTGGCATTAAGATACTTAACAAGTATGAACAAATGAAAATGAACTGCTTCCAACGTTGGATGCTCCACTGGCTGGATTGGTTCATGTTGAAAAATTAACTAAACCTTTTTTTTCTTTTCTTTTTCGAAATGGATTCTCTCAAGTGCAAATAAAAAAATGGCGTCTCTCATCGAGGTCCCTTCCTCATATATTTATGGAGCCCATAAACTCTTTAACATGAACAATAGCCATCACTACACACCCTCCCAAAACACGCAACTGGAATTGTCCTCCTACTAGCTAAGTGAAAATAACAATGGCACCATTGTTTCACTTCAATGTGCACGTAGGGGAGTCGGAGTTCATCCAACCCCAGTTACCAACCCCTCGTGAATTCAAATATTTATCAAACATAGATGATCAAGCTGGTCTGCGAAACCATGTTCCCTTTGTACATTTTTATCCCCCAAACAAAACAGCTGCCCGTGGTGGTGGTGGCTGTTTCATTGATCCTGTCCCTGTTATAAGGATGGGTTTATCCAAGGCTCTTGTTCATTACTATCCTATAGCAGGTAGGCTTAGAAATGCAGAAAATGGGAAGCTTGTTGTGGATTGCTGTGGCGAGGGAGTTCTATTTAGGGAGGCGAAATGTGACATTACACTAGAGAGGTTGCGGGAGGTTGGGGGAGGGCTCCTTCAGCCCCCTTTTCCTCAATGGGATAGTCTACTCGTGGATGATGTATGGGGTAGTGACTTTGTCATTGATTCACCATTACTCCGATTTCAGGTTGGTGATATATTTATTGATACATATACTGCATAAAAGTTTGGTAATAATATATATGATGCTATAAAGGTTGATAAAAACTTTACGTTCTCATTTTAATTTGTGGTTTTGTTTGTTCATGCCTCAGGTAACTCGTCTTGCTTGTGGAGGCTTTGTGTTGGCCTATACATATAACCATTGTGTATGTGATGCTTTTGGCTTTCTTCAATTCATAACTGCTATATCTGAATTCTGCCAAAATCCTCATCGAGTTGCTCCATCCATCACACCTTCCTGGGGAAGAGAAACCTTAAAACCCCGAACTCCTCCTCGTGTGTCCTATGTACACCCAGAATATGACCTTGATCACCTTTCTTCCAAGTCCCAGATCACGTTACCCACACAAACCCATTTCAGACAACTTGCACAAACTTCAGTCTTCCTATCCAACGCAGATATAGCCAACCTTATAGCTCAAATAAATGGGGGGAAATGTGCCACATTTGATGCCATGGCATCGTGCCTATGGAAGGCTAGAACTAGGGTCATGCTTAAACCTGAAAGCATCGCAAAACTTCTTTTCCCAGCTGATACTCGTTTCCGTTACAAACCTAGATTACCAAATGGTTACTATGGAAGTTCAGTTGTGTTCCCTTGTGTGAGTGCTAAGGCATCAGAGTTGGTTGAAAAACCATTAAGTAATGCAGCAAAGTTGATATCAGAAATGAAAAAGGGAATTATTGGAGATGAGTACAGGGCCTCGGTGTTGGATTTCATAGAGCTGAATGGACGTAGAGGGTTTTGCGAGGAAGGAACATTTGTTGTGTCAGACATGAGCAAACTGAATTTCGTGGATATTGATTTTGGGTGGGGTTCGGCTGTTTACGGTGGGCCACTCAGAGCTGGAGCTGGACCAGCGCCGGGGATGGTTACACCTGTTGTACATCACAAGAATGAGAATGGTGTTGAGGGTTTGTTGGCTTTGTTTACGCTGCCATCTCAAGCCTTGGAGAAATTTCATGCAGAGGTGAGAAAACAGGTTGCAGCTGGTTTTGACCCTGCATCTCCAATTTCTGCCTTGTGATTTTTACAATGTAAATTTTTTTTTAATGTGTGAATGAACAGGAAATAATATTGACAGGCCGAAATTCAATAAAACAAATATGGGAACATGTGAATAATAATAATAATTGGAAAGAGTCGTGACTTCTCGCTTTCAGATGATAGGTGGCTAACGTGATAACGTCAATTTGTGTTTTAAGGAGTTAGGTTAGGCTTGCAACGAGTACAGCCACTTGATCAATCATTTGCTACCCAAGAACGAGAGGCAGTGAGAAACTATGCTGGGACAGTCAGAAGAGAAATTTCAGAGTTAGAAGAGAAGTCGAAAGCAAAGCATATGCGTGATGGATACGAGAATGTTACTTATTTTCACAACTGTTTAGGAGAAAAACGATCAAAGAGCAAAATTCTCTCTTTATATAATGCAACCAATGATAAGTTGGAAACTATGGAGGAGATCAGTGCAAAATGTATTCGATATTTTGAAGATGTTTTTGGTGGGACTCGGGAAGGATCATTGGAGATGACTTTGTCTTTTTTTTTTTTTTTTTTTAATATATATTTTTTTATTGTTAAAAGCCTTGGGTAATAAAATAATAACTAGTATCTATTACATCCAATTCTGCCGGTATCCAATGCCAAGCGATGAGCCTTGTCATTAAAGTCTCTAGAAATATATCTACATTGCCAAAAAAGAAGTATAAGAAATAGATGTTGAATATTACAAACAATAGGGCGCCAGACCACTTCATAGTAGAAAACCGTTGAGGTTTTCCATCTTGGATGAGGTCAAGAAGGATCGCTGAGTCTCCAAAAATAAGTTTAGTCCTCCATTGCTGGGTCTGGATAAGTGACAATGCTACTTCAACTACATATCCTTCTGCCATCGTATTGTCTGTAACTTTGCCGCCCATCTGACAGGCCATTGAAGCCATAACATTCCCTGCCAAATCTGTCACTGAAACTCCCACACCTCCCTACTTGGTAGACTAAAAAAAGTAAGCATCAAAAGTGACAATACTAAGTGAAAGTGGATGAACCCTGTTTGCTTTGAGATTAAGCCAGTGGGTGCGAGCCGAGTGGATCTGATCCTGAACCAGCTGAGAAAGAGACGACCCAGAGCCCGGGGAAGGGACCATTGAGGCTAAAGTCAGTCCTATAGAGGAGCGAAAAGCAAGTTATTTGTCTGTGATGGTTGTGTCCATAATTTAGGGTATCGATGGAAAATGGGGTGTGATAGATTATGATCTGGTAAGGAACCATTGTTTGGACCAAGACTCCCAATTTTTTTTACAATGGGAAACAAAGTTCATTGGGGAGACTTTGGTATTGTTAAAAATAGCTTGGTTATGCAAATACCAGATTGTCGCAAGAATGGCAGTAATATGGGAGAGTATCTCATCAGAATTCATTGCATGAGCTTTAGCAAAATCCCACACGAATTCAAACACTCTTAGAACATAGTGGAGGTTGAGATTTGGATCTGCCTAATTAATAGGGAGAGGAAAGAGTAGCCAAAGTTGAGATATTGTAGGGCAGAGGAAGAAAAGATGGAACACATCTTCCATCTGGGTATGGCAAAATGTGCAGTTGTCCTCAATGGGGATATAGATTCGAACTAGATTGATTATCGTTTAAAGCAAATTCTGGTTAATTTTCCATATGAGAAACTGAGCGCTGGGAGGGGCTTTGATTCTCCAGATGAATCTCAACAGTTTAGGGTTGACCCATGGTGAAAGCCCGCTTTGCCCTTTTGACCAAAAAAAGCCCAGTTTGGTCAAAAGTCCAAAAAGTTTGTCTAGATTGCTAGTGGGACGAATTAGAATGTTTTAAATATCCCTAGCTACCGGACCAAAAAAAAAGAGAGTTGATAAGATCCAAATTCCATTAGATTGAATCTCAATGAGAAGATGTCGAAAGATCTTGGAAAGATCTAGAAAGACTGGGATCTGTAGAATCAGAAACACAATCCGCAAGAACAATATCTGGTTTGACCCAGTAGTCCAGCCAAATGTTGATTTGATTTCCAGACATGAATTGCCATAAAAGAATCACTTCATTTTGAGAAGGGCCTTTAGACCCCCCCTCCAAGTGAAGGAAGCCAAGGAAGGAGGTTTTCCTAACTGGAAAAGACTCCTGTCTCGAAAATAGAGCGCCTTGAACTGGCTGATTCGATGGTGTTGAGGACAGGAGAGGGCATTTCAAATGTTCTTGTTGAGGACAGGAGAGGGCATTCCAAAAGTTTTTGGCCAATAAGGCAAGATTTTTGTTCCTACAAGAAAGAATATTGAGACCCCTTAGAAAATGGGGCAAAAAAATCCGCTCCCAAGTGCAAAGATGTTTGGCCTTACTATCTGTTGCCATTCCACTAGAAATTCCTAGCCAGGTGATCCAAGTTCGTTGAGACAGAGCAAGGCAACAAAAAAATTTGCATACTGTAAATGAGAATCGAGTTGATGATCGATTTAATCATCACAGTTCAATCCACTTGGGAAAGCATTTTTGTTTTCCAAGAAGAAAGTTTTGCATTAACCTTTTCAATAAGGAATTGAAAGTTTATAGATTTCTTTTGGGAAAACAGGAGAGGGATCCAACATATTTATCTTTAGGATTATAGCTCCTAGTGCCCAAAATCCTATTGATCATTTTAACATGTTTTTTGTGTACGTTGGAACTATAATAGACTGAAGATTTGTCACAATTGACTCCCTGACATGAGCCAGAATGACAATACGGATGTAAAATATCTTTAACTGAATGAGCTTTAGCTAAAGAGGCTCTACAGAAAATCATCAGATCATCCGCATAAAAAAGATGATTGATCGAAGGAAAATGTCTATGGATTTTGATGCCTTGAAGTTTGCCTTCTGTTTCAGTCTTATTGAGAAGGAGTGGGAGCACTTCAACTACCAACAGGAAGAAGTACTTGGCGAATTCCCCTGGATGGCTTAATAGGAGGTAGGGGAACCATTGAGAAAAACTTGGAGAGAGGTAATGGAAACACATTGGTTGATCATTTCAATCCATCCTTCTGCAAAACCCAGCTGCTTGAGCACTTGAGCCAGAAAGGACCATTCCACCCTATCATAAACTTTAGCCATATTGATTTTAATATGTTTTTTCAACCCTGTTTTTTTCTTTTGAAAATGTTTCATTTGATAGAAGGTCTCATGAGCGAGGCTAACATTATCTGCTATCGAGCGACCTTTGAGAAAGGCGCCCTAGTTAGGGGAAATAATGTTATCAAACAAAGGTTTAAGGCGGTTGGCGAGAATTTTGGAGATTATTTTATAAATCACATTGCATAGGCCTATAGAGCGAAATTTATCCGATGTGATAGGATTGCCGACTTTAGAGATCAGAGCAATGAAAGTTTCATTCAACTTAGGATCTAACTGCTTGGAATTAAATAAATGAGTAACGACCTCTATGACATCCGTTTTCACAATATCTCAGTAATATTGAAAGAAGAAAGCATGAAAACCATCAGGGCCAAAAGCTTTGTGGCTGCCCATATCGAACATAGCTGTCTGGATATCTGCAGTAGTGGGGATAGCCAGCAGAGCTGCATTATTCGCCTTCGAGATGATCGGGATAAATAAAGTGTGTATCACTGGATCAGGAGTCGGATGGGAGGTTTGGGAATTTTTTGAGAAATAGTTATTAATTATACCTCCCACAACTTTCAGTGTGTAATGCCACTCATTGTGGTCATCTTTAAGATGCAGAATCGGATTACGCTTCCTTCGAAGCAAAATAGTAAGGTGAAAGAATTTGGTGTTTGTGTCACCATCTCTGAGCAAGGAGGAACCAAATTTGTTACGCCACAACATCTCTTATCGAAGTTGAAGTTCAGAGAGACGATCTTCTAACAAGGAAATGACTTTGGCATTTTCTTGGGAAGGGGGATCGTTTTAGAGTTTGTCCAAAGAAGAGAAAGTGTCAGAGATGCACGACTAAATGTTCTTCAAGTTTTTTTTATTCCACCTAGTGAGGCTGTAGCTAAGCTTTTTGGTTTTGAGATGGATATTGTGAGTTGGAGATAAGTGTTGTCGAGGGGCTCAGTTGGTTTGAATTACCCGACGACAAGAAGGGTTTCTAGTCTATATATGGAAGAATCTAAACAGTTTTGGATTGTACTGAAGTTAGAAACTAATCGAAAAGAAATGACCTCATGATCCGAAGAGGATGTATTAATTGTAGGAGTAGAAGCAGAAGGAAACATATCTAACCACTCCGTCGAGACAATGATATGATCCAGCTTTGCCTTAATTTCATTCAATTCTTGTATTTTCTCTTGTTGTTCCAGGTGAATTGAAAGCCGTTGAAGGGAAAATCTAACATTTGATGGGTGTTAAGAAAAATTCTTAGGTGGCTGAGACTAGAATTATAAGGTCGATTACGAATAACATTGTAATCACCGATTATGATCCTTGGTAAAGATTGAATAGAGTAAAGGCTGGACATGAAATGCCATAAATGTTTCCGAGAGGCGGGATTCGGTTCACCATAGACAAAAATAACAGACCATGCAGAGGAAGTAAAATAATCATCAAGAATACAGTTAAAATAATTTTTACAGGAAGAAAAAATGGTAAGGTGAATACCTGTTTTCCAAAACAGTGCAAGTCTTCCAGCTAGTTGTTGCTCTGATACCGATGCTTCATGTGCGAAGCCCAGTCTGGCGTAGGCGGTCAATCTTGAAAGAACTGGATTTTGGTTTCGGACAAAAATATTATATCCGCATTGGACTGTTGAGAGAGGACCTTCAGATTTCAGAACGTTTCGGCAGACCCCATGCCTCGAGCGTTCCATGAGAGCATCATGGATAGGGAGGCCGCCCTTTAAATGCGATCACCGCAACCTCATGTACCAACACACACTCAGGCCAAATGAAATAAGTTGAAACCATGATAGTAATTACGTCCGTCCACATTTACTTCATAACTACTGTCCTCATTTTTTCTAAATGGCCATAAAAAATGACTTCGGGTCAACCTTATATTATGTCTTCATGATTATTGTTGAAACTGACATTCTGATTGGTTTTAAATCTGCCTGTATCCTCATGCTTGATTTAGGACCCATAACATCAGTCATAACAAATATCTTTGTCGATCAACAACTCTAAGGGTGTGTTTGGTTGCATGGAATCCTATGCCATGAGAATTCTTGAGGGAACTCCTATATTTTAGACTAATTTGAGGTATCACTCCATATCCACCATTTGATTTTGTGATCAATGGTGGGAATCAAAGTCTCATGAACATAAAAATCGCATGCCTTGGGGGACCAAAGAGTGGGATTCCCATGTTCGTGGGACTTCCATTCCCACCATTCATCACAAAATTAAATTGTGGATGTGGAGTGATACATCAATTTTAGGATGTGTTTGGTTGCATGGAATCCTATGCCATGGAAATCCATGAGGGGACCCCTACATTTTAGGCTAAAATGATATATCACTCCACGATCACCATTTGATTGTGTGATCAATGGTGGGAATGGAAGTTTCATGAACATGTGAATCTCACTCCTTGGTCCCCCAAGGCATGCATGTGATTCTCATATTCACGAGACTTCCATTCCCACCATTGATAACAAAATCAAATAGTACATGTAAAGTTATACCTCAAATTAACCTAAAATATATGGGTCAATTCATGGATTCCCATAGCATAGGATTCCATGCAACCAAACACACCCAAAGAGTAGTCTTTACACAACCGGTGTATCAAAGAGTGAATAGGGCTCTCTTGTATGCCGGAAGAGTTACTCTTATCAAGTCGATGCCTAATAGTCTACTGGGGACTTCATGCTATGTTATCCCCAAAGAAACCATTAATGAGTTGAATGCCATCATGAGAAACTTCTTATGTTCGACAGTAGACACATGAAAAAACACCATTGGTAGGATGGAAGAAGGTGTGTTTACCACATAATGAAAGGGGTTTGGATGTATGAAGTATTGAAACCTCCAATGCAGCGGCGATGACTAGAGATGTATGGATTATAGTGTCAGACAAGGAGAATCTATGGGTAAAGTGGGTTCAAAAAAATCTTATAAGAGGGAGGGATTTTTGGCTGATGGATGCACCAAGTGATTGCTCATGGTGTTGGAAACATATTATGGACTGTAGAACTGTAGCCAGTACAATGATTACTCATTCAATAGGGGACGAAGAAGGCATTTACCTCTGGAAAGACTCTTGGCAACCAATGGGCATCCTCATGTCAAAGTTCCCTCAACATTTACAGTGTGATTCATTGCTGCATAAAAAAACCAAGGTCAGAGCCCTAATTAGAGGAGGACGATGGGGAGATCAAGATCATGTTCGAGCAGCTATTTGTGAGATATTTGATGACTTGAATAGTAGAGTTAGATGTGCGGTTCCATGACGAAGTAGTATGGATGGGGGGCCAGGATGGAGAGTTCTCGAACAAGGGAGCTTCTCACTCAACTAGAAATAGAAGCAACTCAGTTTATTGGTCGAGATTGGTTTTGGTTCAAGGGAAGAATACCTAGGCACAACTTTAATATTTCTTGGTTAGTCATGCACAGAGCGTTGAAAACGCAAGACAAATTGAAGGCTTGGAAGAAGATAGAGGTATCAATGGGCAACTTGTGTAGTAAGGACCTAGAAATGAGGATCACCTCTTCTTTTCTTGCTGGTATTTTAAGCTAGTTTGGTCCTATTGTTGCATTAGAGTATAGTCATGCTCCTGTGGCCTGGAATCAAGAGATTGAATGGTGCTTGAATCACTTCAATGGCAGCAAACCATGCGTTATGATCAAGAAGTTGGCTTTTAGTGCATCTATAATTATATATCACATCTGGCAAGAGCATAACATGAGATTATTTCAAGGAAAGCGCTTGGTGGCACTAGATTTGATTGCTCAAATAGTACAGGATGTGATAATGAGAATTGCAGTGCTGAATTTGACAGTGGAAGACAATGATTATAACTGCATGTTTTGTGACAAATGGAAAGTATTAGTCCAAATGAAACCTAAGCTAATTAGAAAGCATGCATGGGACCAGCAGTGGTATATGGTTAACTCTGATGGCACACTCGCAGGTACAAGAGGTGGATATGTCCCTATTAGTAGGGATCATGAGGACACAATTATAACAGCAGCACATGGTCCAAAGAAGGACACTGATTCTACATGAGTTACAAGGCGTGGAGTTGGGGATCAACTAGCTAAGCAGCATGGTTCGAGTAAAATTGTTTCATGTATGGATTCAGGAAATGCTCACATGTATCTCACTACCAATAAAATTCCACCATGGGAAGCAAGGCATATCACCAGACGTATCAAACTAGCGCGCTTGAAGAATGTGAAGATTACAGGGCAATACATGCAGTTAGGGAAGCGAATCAAGAAGGGATAAGCTTTCTAAATTGTTACCTGGTGCTAAATTTGTGGAGATTACTCCAAGTTCCTTTGCAGAGGATGGATCTAAAAAAAAAAATTTGATGATTCTAGAGGTAGAAAAATATGAACGAGTGTTTAACAACTCGTTTTCAGTGGTCTGGGAAGCCCACACGTTTGCCTTCCGAAAAAAATAATAATTTTGCAATGAGTAGAATCCGTTTTCATATTAGTTGTCATGTTTAGTCATTTTATAAGAGCATTTCCAATCATAAAGCTATTTTAGGGGATGATTGAAAAAAATACCCCTCTAAATTTAGGGGGAAGTTAACCATCCCCTCTATTGCAAATATTAATAAAATATTCAAATATTTAAGTTTCTAAATTAAAAATGAATAAAAAATAAAATCAAAAGTATTTAAATAATAGTATAATTAAAAAATAATTATTCAAATGCATTAAAATAATAGCATAATTAAAAATAATTATTAATATTAATTTAAATAATGATAAATAAATAATTAAAAATTATTAATAGTATAATTAAAACAAATTAATACTAATTTAAACAAAAGTAGTTATTAATTCTAATTTAAATAATGATAAAATTATTAATAGTAATTATCTAAATAATGATGTAAAAAATGGAAGATATATTAAATAATGATTAAAAAATTAATTATTATTACTATTTTTTTTTAAATCCCAATTTTTTAATTAGTCAAGTTTAAATTACTTTTAAATTAATAATAGTATAATTAAAAATATTTATATAATAGTATAACTGAAAATAGTAATATTATATATTTAAGTTTTTTTTTTTTTGAAAGGCAAGCGGGGGGTGTAAATGGGCTCCCCAGACCACAGAAAAAAAACCCGTTACAAGTTACATTCGATAGTACGTTCACTTGTTACAGCATCCATAGGACAATAAACTTGCTTCAAATCTTCAACAAAGAACCTACACTACACCAAAAGGGCTGATTAGCTACACAGGGGTGGCCACGGTTCTAAGCCGTTGGTGTGTTTGCCACGGCTAAAAACCGTGGCTATAGTGCCCAACGGCTTAAAACCGTGGCTAAAAAAAGGCTTGGCCACGGTTCTAAACCGTTGGTGTGTTTGCCACGGCTAAAAACCGTGGCTATAGTGACCCACGGCTTAAAACCGTTGCAAACGTGCACGTGCGTTGCACGTGAAGGTGTGGAGAATCCGATTTCAGGCGGCTGAAATTTTGCGAAATTTTTTTTCTTCCCGTGCGTTCCCGCTACATCTCCCCCTTTTCTCAACCCTTTGCTTCTCCATCTCCCCCTTTTCTCAACCCTTTGCTTCTCCATCTCCCGCTCGAAGGAGAAGCAGGGAAGAAGAAGAAGGACGAAACAGGGAAGAGAAGAAGAAGGACGAAACAGGGAAGGACGATAGAAGAAGAAGCATGGACGAAATAGACTCTTGAAGCAGGGAAGAAGAAGGACGAATGAAGGAGAGGACGATAGAAGAAGAAGAAGAAAAAGAAGAAGAAGAAGAAGAAGAAGAAGAAGAAGAAGAGAAGGTAAGATCTCCTTCTTCTTCTTTAGATCTCCTTATTCTTTAGATCTCTTTGTTAATCTCTTCTTCTGATTTTTTCTTCTTTCAGCAAAGCAAACCCTAGAACTCACTTTCTTCATTTCTCCAGCTCGATTTCTGAAGAGGAGAAGAAGAAGATTTCTCCGAATGGATCAATTTCCCCCGAATCCCCTCTCGTTGCTGTTCTTGCTTTCGTACATTACATCAATTCCACAATCGCGGGAGAGAGGGCTTCGAGAACGAAAGAAAGACCTAGCTTTTGTTAAACCTTTGAAATGGATATCGAATCAGGTGATTCTTGAAACCCTAATTTATCATTTTATGATTCTTTAAATAGCTTTGTTTGATTTATTGAAAACAATCTCGTTTTCTGATTGGTTTTGCATGGATGACAAGTGGTCGGGTTTCTTGGTCATGTTCCTCTACTCCAGAGGCTTCCGAGTTCATCAATCAAGAAAATTGCGGAAGTTGTTCAAATCAAACATTACAGTAAGTCAGAATGCACAATTTGTTTGTTGATTGCTCGTAAGGATTTGAAATTGGTGATTGAGATTATATGCTTGTGATGTATTGTAGACCCCAGGGACTATGTTGTTCGCGAAGGGGATAAGGGAGATGGAATCTATTTCATATTTGAAGGAGAGGTAAGTTTTTTTTCTTCCCTGTTTGAAGGGTTTGTGTTGAAATTTTAGGTGTATTGGAATTTTAATGATTGAAAATGCTATTTGCAGGCTGAAGTGGGTGGATCATTCAATGTAGAGGAAGACAATCGTCAAGAGCTTCAGTTGAAGCAGTATGATTACTTTAGCTACAGTGAGCATCATTCTTTTCATTTTATAAAGTTGTATTTTCATTTCCATTCCATTTTAACATGGATTACACTTTTAGAACATTTCTTATAGCATATCACCATAACGAAAGGCCATATGTAGTCCTTAATCATTTAAACGAGTTAAAAGATATTTATCACATCTCATAACATAAGTTAAATGAAGTATTGACATTCATATTCACCCCTCAATTATGTCAAATATCATAATACATATATCATGCCATCTTTTGTGCAATTCATGGGGGCAAGCGATAATGTGGGAAGAGCCTCGGTATATACATATTTTTTTTAAAATGAACCTTTTAAACGAACTTATTTTTGAAGAAGGGAAAATGGTTCTGGGAGGTTTGTTCCCGGTATTAGATAAACAAACCTCATGAAAAATTTAAAAACATAAAGAAAGCCCAATTTGGAGTTGATTATGTATTGACTAAAAGAGTTTATTGAGAATTTTGTTTAGTATTGAAGTGCTTCAAAGGGTATATTTACAATACATAGTCAAACATATTATACCTCCAATACAATTCTAATAACACTATTATCGATGGCAGTTGATTTGCTTGGTCTTGCCGGATGTATATAGTTCTTTGCTGCAACCAAAATCAATATGGTGTGCTGATGAAACACTTATGGCATGTCCACTGTTGGAAAGCATACTGCAGTTGGATCCTATAGAGGTATGTATCCTTATGCCACTATAATCTTCTCGGGTTTGGACTTCATTGTTGCCAGAAAAGAAAAACTGTGACATTTATGGTATGATATTTCATTTAATAATTTTTATATTACTATTATTACTGTTATTATTATTATTATTTGTTGCAAAGTGTTTATGCTTTCTCACTCTGAAGGTCCTTGGAAGAAGAAGAATCTTCATGAAATGGGAATTGTCACACAATGCATTTCTCCAACAAAAATCAACGACCAGTACCTCACAAATGTACTTCTGAAGATAAATTCCAAGGTAAAACTCTACTAGAAAGGATTTTTTTTCCTAGATTATTTTCTTTGTTTCACATCTTTGCCCTGCTATAATGGAACCTTTTCTTATTCATTCCAGCTTGGAGGCATTAATTCATTGTTATGACCATTGTTTATGCATTATTTTCGTTGTTAGGCATCAATATCATGTTCTAAGGTATGACTAGTGTTATTAGTTTTAGTTTGGTAATAGCTCCTTACAAACAGTCAATTGCTTGTTTGTAAAGGAAATATTCTCACCTACTAGTAACAAATAATCTGACTTTTCATCCAAAAGGAAGATATTAACATGAGAATAACAAAAATAAACACCATATTTATAAAACTATTTTGGTTAATATATTTCATTAATTCATGTTACTCCCCCTTACCAACAATAAAATAAAAATAAAAATAAAAATCAACCTCCTCATAACACATTATAGAGTGGAGTAATAGAGATTTATAGAGAACGTGAAGTGGGGTGTCAATATAAGTTTCTTCTACATGTCCACTGCAGTAGATGTTCTCAGATCTTAAAGGTCAAACCCCTCCATTCTTTAAAAACCCTTCTAATTCATTAATGGAAATCTCTTTCAAACTACTATTGGTGTCCCAATTTCTTTACAACTAACTCCTTTTAATATTAATATACAGTTTATCATGTTTAATTAGCTAACCATTTTCTTTATAATATTTCTCTGCTTGTAAGATTATGCATGAAGAGATCACATAATTAGTTTATTAGTCCACATTCCACTATTCTGACCAGTATATACTGTCTCACACTTGGAAGAACTTACCATGCTGAAATTTACCTGTCAGGTCTCACTTTTGACTGTTTGATACAATTTGTGACCAATCAGTCTTGAAACCTTTTAGATTTTTCTTTATGAACTAGGCTTTTGGATATGATTATATCTTCAAAGGATGGATAAAATGAAAAATAAGAATCATCATTGGCTAGTACATCAGATTCCACACATACTTCTGATCTATTATCATTCTGCCACCAAGAGAAAACAGAGACGAAAAAATGACAGTGTAATGATTAAACCAATATATGATTTGACCTTAATGGTCAGCAATGGTTAAATACTCGATCAATACAGCATATCTTACAAAATGGAGAACACAAATGTTTTTGAATACAAAGAGGAAAATTTATATTTGTCTTCATAAATGAGAAAAAAAAATCAGTTGTTCAATACAACAAATGCATGAGAAGTGTACACGACTTTGGATTTTGTACATGCATGATAGCTTATTACATATATAGTTTCTGAGCACAACATCTATAAATCCCTAGCTAAGAATAATACAAACTCATGAATGGAATTTTATGTTTAAAAATGTTCCTTAATCCTTGCTTGTCGTATAATGCTGAAATTTTGTTGTTATTGCGAGATTGGCCAAGATGTTTGGCTGCAAAACATGAAAACAAGAACATCATTAGCAATAATTTTAGGGAAAATAAAAATAAAAATTGTTATTTGCATTCGAAAATATGTATGGCTGCTTAAGAAGTTGTCCATGTCATTGATGGCACATTTGAACTAGGTAGATCACCAAAACGAGTATCTGAAATGGCTTGAAAATCATGGTTTGGTTGCACAGGTCCTGGATTGGACACATTTGAACTTGGACCCTGATTAGGCTCAGGACCATGGCCTAGTTGAACATTAGCAACTTCTGTGAATTGGGAACTCGAATTTGACCTCAAGTATTCATTAAAGAGAAGATTGTTTGGAACTTGAGCTGATCCCATGAAAGGGTTAAGCAACTCCACATTTGGAGTTGAACTAGTACCCATGACTTGAAGTATATTGTGTAGTAGTTGAAGTTTTGCTAGTTGTGCAGCAGCATCAGCTTGTATTCTGAGGGCATTGTCCCAAGGGTTCATCGAATTGCTTGAGTTGGCCATGGCTAGTAATTGCGGTAAGTTTGCAAGGAAGTTGAGATCAGTTCTAGGCCTGTGGGTTATTGGATCAATACCCTTTTGCAGTAACTTTTTCCTTAAGTGTGTGTTCCAATAGTTCTTGATCTCATTATCAGTTCTTCCTGGAAGATGAGTTGCTATTTGAGACCACCTGATAAGAAGACAATGAGATAAGTAGTAAGTATATATTTCTCGGTAACAAATCAATATCTTCATATATATCTAAAAGCCCTTTTATTACATGGAACATAAAGCATTTTTTTGACTTGGTGATGCCAAAACAGTTATATATATAGTTAGGTTATCTACAAAATATATAGTAACAACTACACCACAAAAGAATTTACACACATCATATATTTATTGAATATGAATAGAATATATCAGTAGTGCTTTGAACTCCACAATGCCTGACTTGTATGACCATTTTCTAAGTTTAAATTTTATTTAATATGTACATCTGATTTCATTTGCATATTGTCTAATTGCCACTAATTTCTTCTGGTGTGTGATCCTTGTGTTGTTCCAGGAAGCCAGTCGAATAGGATGGTTCAGTTGTCATTTGACTTGCACCAGTGTCTGTCAGGTAGCATTTTGCTCTTGTAAGATTTGTCTTTTGGGAGCTTACTCTTGAGGAGCTAATCTATGCTACTAGAAGGTAGAATCAGTATATTGTTTTAACGTTTTAAGTATATGCATCATATTTAACATGAGGTATGTGATCACATGATATTGATGCATTTGTTTTTGTTATATGATGACCAGAGTGATCACATGATATTTAGCATTGGTTATGTGGTTGCTTTAACACCAGCGCCAGCACCGGCAACTCCTGCTGTCCAGTCCAGTGGGTTCTCTACCAATTCAGGTGCTCAGTCCACCGGGTGCAGGAACATCCCTTTGCTGCTGCGTTGCTTGATGCTGTTGCTGATGTTGCTGCTGCGTTGCTGATGCTGTTGCGTGTTGTTGTTGCTGATGTTGCTGCTGCGTTGCTGATGCTGTTGGGAGTTGCTGCTTCTGCTGCTGCTACGCTGAGATGCCATACGTCTAATGAAAATTGCAAATGACATACGTCTTCTAGGAAGGTATTTGCATGTATTGTTATTGTTACTGTTGTTATTATTGCTAATTCTTATTTTGTCCAATTATAACCCTGGGGTTTATATGTCCAGTGGTCCACGTTGCGGCCTTGGTGAACTCATTCTACCTGAAAATGAGCCAGGAAGCAGTATCATGCCTGAAAATGTTCTTACCTCATACATGCGTAAAAATAACTGATAACTAATGGAGACCTTTATCATGGCTAACTGTTTGGTTGATCCAAGTATTTTGTATTTTTTATATCAGTACTATTTCTTTTCTTTCCAAAATTTTCAAAGCAAACCTCTTGGAGAGCAAGTTTTTTGTTTGTAACGTGTCATCAGAAAGCTGTGTTCAGACAAACTTTGAGAGAAGTTTGCTATTTTAAACTCATAGAAATCTGAAATGAATGGATTTTCATGGTTAACAATGGATGAATATTATTGGCCTAATTCTGACACCAAATGGTCAGACCTTTGAAGTGTGAAGTCACCAAATGGAGAGGAGCTAATATGTTCCGCAAAGTTGAAGTTCCAATATGAACATTGTTTGTCTCTATTTTTATTTCTTAAGTTCATTTATATTGATATAAGTTGTTTACATACATACATACATTTGTTACTATTACAGTTTATCATCTCTGCTTACAGTAATGTTATTTTTAGAAAATAGCAATAGTTTTTACTTCAAGCCCAAATATTTAAAATGGCATAACGTGCTCTGAGTCTTTAGTTGTTGTATGCTTCGCATAACTATGCCATTAGGCAGAGACATTCAATCAAAATGGTTATGTGCTCGTTCTTGTTGAGGGGAATGTCGACCCTTTATGCTAAGAGCTTGGTCTGTGCTAGAATAGAGTGATGTTGCCATGGGTGTGAGGGATACATTTATGAATTAAAGCGTTAGACTCCTTGCGAGGTGTGAGAGTATCTGTAATCCTGAGATGCGCGACATTCATCAAGTGTGTGCCACAAGACATTGCAAAACATGTTATTTTATTTCCAAAAGGTTGAGTTTTGTTTGGTTAGATATAATTTATAATGGTTTATTTTGTGTTTAGGGATTCAACGAAGCAATCTTTTCGATGTTTGAGTGGTTTATTATTTGTGTCTGTAGCTATCAAATGAAAGCTTCCGCCAATCGTTTCTACATGCTGAGGTTGTTTAATTAGTTGCTGTGTGAAGACCTGTCTGGTAGAAACCTTGACTTCTACAATATGGTCAGCCCGACGGATTTATATTTCATCATTATTTGTTTCTGTCCCACTAATTATTTTTAAGCAGATATTTCAAGTAAAGTTCTAAGGACATGTTTGGAAACCCAGTTTAATAACCTGTTTTTTGAGAAAAGAGTTTTAGGAGAAGGTTGAGACACTTAAAGCCAAGCCATCAGAGATGCCATATGAGAAAGAGGAGTTGCTGAATGCTGCTGTCTGCCGTGTGGATGCATTAGAAGCTGAACTGATTGCAACTAAAAAGGTATGGTTTGTGCATGCTCTTGAAATCATGCATTTTAAAACTTGGTTGCTTTCACTCAAGAATGCTCATCTTTCTATAGGTATCTGTAATTCTGCATGTCTCTAAAATCAAGGATGTTGGGTTTTGAAGTTCTTGACATATGCTTGCAGTGCCTTGCGCATCTATGCATTACGTGTCACCTTCCTGTTCATTTTATATATATTACTGAGCACATGTAACATGTGTGTTACTTCTTTGCAGGCTTTCATAGTCTGACAAGTTAATCTTGGAAGGTTGTATAGGATATCATTCAGACTGGATGTACATGTTAATCTATTGTGATATTTTTGTTATAGTCTTAACTAGAAGTACCACCTGAGTCGTTCTTTGAAGTATTCATGATATTTTGGTAATGATCACCGCCTCTTCTATGCAGAAACCATTGGGTTATTGTCTCTATTGGATGAGGAATCAACTTTTCCTAAAGCCACTGATTTGACCTTTGCCAATAAGCTTAAGCAGCATCTAAGCACTAATCTCTGCTTTAAAGGAGAAAGGAGTGGGGCTTTCCGTGTTTGCCATTATGCTGGAGAGGTTAGTTCTAGCTTTTTTTTTTTTTTTTTGCTTGGAGTTTTATGTTGCTGTTTGAGTATTTTAAATAAAGTGTAATTTATGCTGCTCATGCTTTTCTGTACTTGACCAAGGATTTATATTATGCATTCATAATATGACCATACATTTATTATAGTAGAAACTAAGAGCATTATAGGAATTAAAACTCCTTAACAGTGAGAAGGGAAATATGCAAAATTAAAGACATATTCTGCGTAAGCTGAGCTTGATCAAAATAAGTCATAGGAGTATAAGAGCCTTTCTCCCACAGTCACGTTCAAGGCAATAGTTAAATTTTGACTGATAAAATGACTGACGCTCTATGCATCACTGTAAGGCTTAAAACCGGTGTGACAGTGAGTAAAAAAGAGGTACTTTAGGAAGTTTCTAAAACGATTTACTCAAGGACAGTAAGAGACATGCTAAAATGGTCAGTTTGAACCTGCTTCCTTCGGAGGGCTGTTTCCAGCTGGTCCTTGGATTCTTTCCTGTGATAGACTAAACCAAATATGAAATGACAAATGTTAAAAGTTTTAGGAAAGGGCATTATAAAGCAATTTAGTAAGTTTTTGAACTTATCTTGGAGACTCTTTTGTGAGAGTTAGTAAGTTATTCATTTCCACATTTCTCTTTCACCGGCAATGCCATTTGTAATCTTCTATGCAGTTACAGTGTATAAAATTGGATATAATCTGGTCAAGTACAGGAGCAGCAGGATTCTGTTTTGGTGCTGGAAACCAATAAATACGGTTTCAGTTGAAACTGCTCGATGTTTACTGTTTATGCTTCTACATTTTTTCCTTTTTTTTACAAATTGTATCGCAGCAAAGACAATGGGTCTTACAAAACCAAGTTTAGTATGGAAAAAGATCTTTATGTTGGCAAGACTCAACACTTGGCTCCTTTCTTTGCAGGTTAGTATGAACCTTGACAAGGTGGAACTAGATATGCTTGGCACTTGCAAAAAGATAAGCTATACTCTTGAAACTAGTTTTTTTTTTCTTCTCCATGTTGACCTAACTTCACTGCAGAATAGGCCATAACATGCGACAGAATTTGCAGGTAACTATCTCCAAGGATGACAATGTCATTCTTCATGGGGCTGGTGACAAGAAGGCCATTGAGGAAAGATAAGCAGGTTTGTACCGTCTTCTCCTACTTGCGATGTTGTATATTTACGGTTTGTCATATGTTGGGTTATGGTTTGGTGTTTAATGGTTCAGTAGTTGTCTTTCTGTTGGATCAATCTAGTTTTTCAGCTTTGTGGCTGCGAGGTTTGGGGATTATGGCAGCTTTCGCAGTCCGGGAAATGGCGATATTCTGCGAGTCTCTCTGCTGCTCGCAGGGGCAGATGCTGTGTGGTTTAGGCAGAGCTCTCTGCTGATCTGCTGTTGCTGTTCTGCTGATCTGCTGCTGCTGCTGATCCGCTGTTGCTGTTCTGCTGTTGCTGATGCGCGGTTGCTGCGCTGGCGTGTTGATGCGACGGCTGCGGTGCTATTTTCTGCTGCTGCTGATGCGCGGCTTTGTTGCTGCTGGGATACATTGCAGTTGTTTTGTCGCAGCGTTGACATGCTGAGATGCGGCGTCATGTGGTTGGCGCGTGTGTTCGCCGGTTGATTTAGGCACTACGGTGTCATTTCGGGATTTGCTTTCTAATTATTAGTCTATCTCAGATTGTATTATCTTTCCAATTATTGTTTACTTAAGTGAAACCTAATTGCCTATTTGGATGATCATCTCAATTTGTTGGTCTTCTTCTTTAGTAATTCTGGTCGTATTAATTCCACTTATTGATTATTCTCAAATGTGCATTTATTCTCAAAGTAAAATTAACACATTAAAAACATAATCTTCTCTTTATTATATGTTGTTTAACTTCAAAAATACTTCTAAAACAATTTTGACTCAATGACTCAAAGTCATTTGATAGGAAAAAAAAAAAAAAAAAAAAAAAAAAAAAAAAAAATTAATTAATTATTAAAAAAAAAAAAAATTTTGCTACGGTTTTAAACCGTGGCTAACTATCACAACGGCTCAAAACCGTGGCTACCTTGCCACGGCTTAAAACCGTGGCTAAAGTTAGCCACGGTTTAAAACCGTTGCTACTTAATTAGGCACGGTTTTAAAACCGTTGCTATTGTCCACACCTTATCACGGCTTCAAACCGTGGCTAATCTTGCCACGGCTAAAAACCGTTGCTACCTTCTTAGCCACGGTTTAAAACCGTTGCTAATATCTACACCTTGTCACGGCTTAAAACCGTGGCTATTTTTGCCACGGCTAAAAACCGTTGCTATTCTCCTTGCAACGGTTAAAAACCGTGGCTAAATGCTGAAAATCACCACCCCTACTCAAACATAAAACCGTTGCTAAACATTTTAGCAACGGTTTATAGCCGTTGCAACAAATTTCGCGACGCCTCTGTAGCCAACGGCTCTTAGCCGTGGCAATGGGTTACGCCCACGGTACAGAACCGTTGCTAAAGGGGGTTTTTGGTGTAGTGCTAATTAGTACTAGAATCACTGTCTCCAAGTTGGGGAGTAACCTTGCAAATTGTTCTGCTACTAAAGTAGTTGCATGATAGACCTGCCATAACTTCTCTTCCTCATAAGTATCAATCAATCTTTTAATCACTCTCATGACGTGATTTATACCTAATGTGGGCCCCAGGATGTATGAGAAGTCGTCGTAAGGATACGAACCACAATGAATTATGATATAAAAACCATTGAATGCTAGCACTAATCTAGCATCCATACAAGGTTCTAATAAAAATTTGCATTCTACTTGTATTATCATCATCAATTACCTGAATTTAGGATTTGTCTTCTTGCTTCGAGAGGACCTTCGAGGAACATATGCCGTGGGAGGCTGTATTGTGGGAAACTCACGTTCTTCTTCACTAGTGTTTTTCCCCACCTGTGGGGCTGCCTCTGCAAGTGAAGCTTGAATTTCAGCGACCAATGCATCCCTGCCTATTTTTTCAATTGCTGAATGTACAGCCTTAATGTCTTGGGGTGTTAGGAAATCCATGATCGTTGTGGGATCTTCCCCCAGTCCTCCTATACCAGCGATTGCGCGAAGCACCTCTACTACTTGCATTGGGTTTTCCTCTGAGTTAGATATGGGGGTAGACAGACCTGGCTCTGCTACTACTTCAGCGTCTGAATCCGCAGCCTGAATCGCCGTTTCAATCCCATTGGGTGAGTAACGTGCATTCCTACAATCATCCCTAAATTCTTTTAAGTGTTGCTCCTTAACAACAACAACCAAACTCTGCTGTTCTTTGAGGTGGTGCTCTTCACCCCGTGCACCTGTTTGTTCAGCCTCATGCATCACAATCGGTTTGCTTTGGGCATTGTTCGCGTCCCCTGTGGTCTCGGCCCTGCTAGTAGCAATGGTCACCCCCTTGGGTTCTACTATGCTCTGTGCATCTATGATAGCAACTGCGATGTTATTGATAGTTTGCTCCACTTGTTTTGGAGCAAGGTTTGTATGTGGCTGTGCTGCCGAAGTAGGCTTCGGTTTGAAAGTGAGTTTGGACTTCGATATAGTCCACCCGTCATCAGCATCAGTGGTAGCAGGCCCTTGTGCTGCTTTGGCCCTCCACACATGTGTAGTCTTAGGCTGCCCTTTTATAGTTTGGGGACAAATAGCTATAGAATGACCGAACCTCATGCATTGACTGCACTTGACAGGTTTCCAGGGGTATTCGACCTCGATGTTGATTGTTCGTCCATCATCGATGACCACTGGAATGGTGCTAGGGAACTTACTCGTCATGCCTAGCTCTACACATATCCTAGCATAGGAAAGCCTAGTTTTGTTTGCGGTTGCCTTATCAAGCATGATTGAAATCCCCACAACACTTGTAATCGATTGGAGTCCAGTGGTACTCCAAAGGAATAAGGGTACCTTCCTGAGATTCACCCAAACAGGAACAGAGTTGAGTACCTCAACATTTTCTTCCAAGTAAGGTTGCCATGGTCGCACAATGAAGAGCCGGCTGGCGATGTGGACAGGTCCATGTTGTAGAGCCGCCAACCTATCATCTGCGTTCATGAACTAGAAGACAAAAGCACGCTCCCCATATAGTGACATCTCGAAGTCACCCTTCAATCCCTAGAGTCGCTTGAGTATGTCCTTAACAAAGCCATAGGCCAATCGTTTACCTACGAAATTGCCTATAAGGTATCGCTCGCATTCGAGCAGTTGCTTGGCATGATCTGCAAGTTTAATGTGAACCTGGCTGTGGCCATTCACTACAGAAGGTGGGATGTATTGTAGGTTAGTATCCTCTGTATTGCTTGGAGCGAAAAGAGATGCCCAATTCATCATCCTGCGTCCTGTGGGCAGGTGCGTGTTCTGAGTGGTCGATGTAGCCTTGTCGTCTGCCCATGCAGATGTATTTTCGCCACCATTGTTATCATCTAGGTCTGAGCGAGATTTAGGACTAGGTGGCGCAGATGAAGGTTTAGGGCTGGGGGCCGTCCCTCCCTTGTTTTTGAGGTAGTCTCACGGGAGAGGATGGAGAGAACCTGATTGTCGTTCATCATCCTAGGTGCTCACGCTTGCAGTTTTTCATTGAAAATCGATCCAACATAGGGAAACCCTAGAATCGCCTCCCTTCTCCAAAATAAGTTGCAAATTTTTTTTTTAAATAAATAAATAAATAAAAAATATATATATATATATATAATTAATATTGAAGTTATTATTAATAATAATATATTTAATAATAATATAACTGAAACTAATTAATATAATTATATTTAGTTGAAATTAATAATAGTGTAATTGAAATTAAATTGGTATAGAAAAGTTGAAGATATATTAAAATAATGATGAAAAAGTTAAAATAATGGATGTGGTTGGAGTGGTGAAGAACGGCACGGGAAACATAAGGGAGTACATCATGGAGATGTCTCACATTGCTTCCAAACTTAAAGCACTAAAGCTCGAGTTGTCTGACGACTTGCTCGTGCATTTAGTATTGATATTTTTTCTGGCACATTTCAGTCAGTTTAAGGTTAGTTATAACTGTCAAAAGAAGAAATGAACTCTTAACGAGCTCATTTCATATTGTGTGCAAGAAGAGGAAAAGTTGAAACAATAGAGATTTGAAAGTACTCATCTGGCAAGTACCTTTAAGGATAAGGGCAAGAAAAGAAACAAAAATGAAGCTGCTAAGAGTCCAGAGCAAAAGAAACCTAAGGAAAATCAAGGATGTTACTTTTGTGGAAAGCTAGGACATGTAAAGAAAGAATGTAGTCAGTTTCATGCTTGGCGTGCTAAGAAATATACATTATTTACTTTGGTCTGTTCTGAGGTTAATTTAGCTTTAGTATCTAGAAACACTTGGTGGTTAGATTCTGATGTTACCGCTCACATAAGTGTTTCTATGCAGGGTTGCCTGAGCTATCGAAAGCCAAATGATGTTGAAAGATACATTTTTGTGGGCGATGCAAAATCGGTGGATGTTGAGGCAATAGGGCATTTTAGGTTATTGTTGAGAACTGGTTTTTATTTGGATTTGAAAGACACTTTTGCTGTACCGTCATTTAGACGGAATTTGGTTTCTATTTCTTTATTGGACAAATCTGGTTATAATTGTTCATTTGGAAACAATCAGTTTAGTCTTTCATTGAATTCAAATATTGTTGGTACTGGTTCGTTAAGTATGTTTGATAACCTATATTTGCTTGATACTATTGCATCATATAACAAAACCTTGCATGTGGATTCACGGGGTACTAAACTCAAGTTAAACAAAGAAAATTCAGCAAAATTATGGCACAAGCATTTGGGTCATATATCTAAATCTAGAATTGAACGACTTGTGTCAGAAGACATTTTGGATTCACTTGACTTTTCAGACTTAGATCTCTGTGTTGAGTGCTTCAAGGGAAAACGGACCAAACAAGAGATTAGGTGCTAATAGATCTTCAGACGTCGTAGAATTGATACATACGGATATCTGTGGACCATTCCCTACGACTTCTTGGAATGGTCAACAATACTTTATATCATTCATAGACGATTATTCACATTATTGGTACCTTTATCTCATTCATGAGAAATCAGAGTCATTAGATGTATTCAAGTCTTTCAAAACTGAAGTTGAAAACCAACTCAGTAAGAAAATTAGGTGCGTTAGATCTGATCTTGGTGGAGAGTACTATAGCAGATATGACGGTTCTGGAGAACAACGTCCAGGACCATTTGCTAAATTTCTAGAGGAATGTGGTATCGTCCCACAGTACACCATGCCAGGTTCACCTAGCATAAATGGTGTCGCTGAAAGATGAAACAAAACTCTTAAGATATGGTAAGGAGTATGATTAGTCATCCTACCTTACCAGAATCACTCTGGGGAGAAGTGATAAAGATAGCAGCTTATATCTTAAATAGAGTACCAACTAAAGCAGCTGCCAAGACTCCTTATGAACTTTGGACAGGCCGAAAGCCTAGTTTAAAGCACTTTCACATTTGAGGATGTCTATCTGAGGCTAGGCCTTATAGGCCAAATGAAAACAAATTGGACTCCAAGACAACAAGCAGCTACTTTATTGGTTATTCAGAGCGATCTAAAGGCTATAAATTTTATGATCCCACAATTAGGTCTATTTTTTAAATGGGAACTGCGACATTTTTTGAGGATGTTGAGTTTGGGGGGAAAAATAAGGTAAGAGACATTGTCTTTGAGGAGGAATCGATTTCGACTCCTACTACTGTTTTTGACAATGTACATGTTTCTGTACCTGTCATTGATCAAGAAGCAGATCTGGAACCTCAACAAGACAATGTTGAACAACTCTCTGTTCAAATTGAAGTAAATGTTCTAGAGGAACAAACTCAACAACCTCAAGGAAAAATGCCATTAAGGAGATCCACGAGAGAATGGAGAAATGTTGTTCCGGATGATTACATAGTTTTTCTCCAAGAACATGAGGAAAACGATGGATTAATGGAAAATGATCCAATCAACTTCCATCAAGCCATGCATGATTCTAACTCTCAAAAGTGGATAGATGCTATGAATGAGGAGTAAAAGTCTATGCAAGACAATCAAGTTTTGGATCTTGTCCCATTACCTAAAAATACAAAGCCCATTGGTTGTAAATGGATATTCAAAACTAAGAGGGATTCAAAAGATAATGTGGAGAGATATAAGGCTCGACTTGTAGCTAAATGATTCACTCAAAAGGAAAACATCGACTATAAAGAGACTTTCTCTTCGATTTCAAAGAAAGACTTGTTTGGACAATCATGACACTTGTTGCGCACTTTGACCTTGAGCTACATCAGATGGATGTTAAGACAACATTTCTCAATGGCGACATTGATGAAACAATTTATATGGTGCAACCATAAAACTTTGTGTTTAGAGACCCGAAGAATATGGTTTGCAAACTAAAGAAATCCATCTATGGGCTCAAGCAAGCTTCCCGTCAATGGTACCACAAATTTCATCAAGTAATTGTCTAATTTGGTTTCAAGACAAATACAGTTGATACTTGTGTGTATCATAAGTTCAGTGGGAGTAAGCATATCTTCTTGGTTTTGTATGTTGATGACATACGACTTTCCACTAATAACAAAGACATGTTGCACAAAACTAAGAGATTTTTATCAAAGAAATTTGAAATGAAAGATCTTGGTGAAGCTTCTTTTGTTTTAGGGATTCAGATACACTGAGATCGCTCTCGGGGTATTCTTCGATTATTGCAAAAAAAACCATATATAGAAAATGTGCTTAAAAGATTTGGCACGCAAAATTGTAAACCAACAGATACCCCTGTAGCTAAAGGAGACAAATCCAGTCTTAAACAATTCCCTAGGAATAAACTTGAAGTTAAAGATATGCAAGAGATTCCCTATGCATCAGCTGTTGGGAGTCTAATATACGCTCTGGTTTGTACACATCCAAATATAGCATTCATTGTTGGAATGCTAGGCAGATATTTAGACAACCCTGGGATGGATCACTGGAAAGCAGCAAAACAGGTTATGAGATATTTACAGAGAACTAAGGATTACATGCTCACATACAAAAAATGAGACCAGTTGGAGATAATTAGGTACACTGATTCTGATTTTGTTGGATGCCAAGATAGTAGGAAATTCACATTGGGCTACATTTATCTGTTAGCTGGAGGAGTGCCAAGCAGACATTCATAATTCTTCCACTATGGAAGCAGAATATGTAGCATGTTTTGAGGCATCCAATCATGGATTATGACTGCAAAATTTTGTCACCGAGCTGCGCATTCTGAGTAGTATTGAAAGACCACTAAAGTTATATTGTGACAATAACTCAGCAATTCTATATGCCAACAACAACATGAGCTCATATAGATCAGATCATATTGACATAAAGTTCCTAGTTGTGAAAGAGATAGTACAAAATAAATTGATTTCCATAGAGCACATTGGGACAAACTCCATGATTGTTGATCCGCTTACTAAGGGATTACCACCCAAGGTCTTTCATGAGCATACTGCTCATATGAGTGTTATATCATTTGAGGATATTTTGGTTTAGTGAGAGTTTGTACATTTGATTGCTCTATATTAGATTTTGGACACATTTTGTGTATTTGGGTATTTTCTCCAGAAATAACGTATTCAGTTTATTCACACTCTGGTTTATTGTGTTAAATTTTGATCTCAATAAAGTTTAAAGTAGGACCAATTGGAAATAGGCATGTTTAGATCACGTTACATGTAATTTCCATGCTACGCATCCATGATTGATCTGTCATTTGATTGTATGGGTATACATGACTATTGATGGATTTAGTTATGCAAAATGTGACGAAAGTTTCTTTAATTCTATACCTGTATAGTCAATGGACGAGATTGTTTGGAAATGCCTTCATATGTGCTAACAAATTTTGAGCTCATTAGGTTATACACATTTTTTTAAGGAAGCATATGTGGCCCAAGTGGGAGATTGTTGGAAAAATCCTACATGTGTGGGCACACATATGTGTTTAATGTGTATTAATATCTTAAAGTATAACTAAAATAAATTATGATCTAATATGGTTCATTGGGCTAAGGTATTAAAATGTTATGGACTTAATGTGTAGATACACTTGAGCAATTTCTAATTTGATGAAGGACCAAATTAGAAATTGGTAAGTTAGAATAACTGATAACCCATCAGTTATAACTTCTGGGTTATGGTCCCCAGTTGAGCGGGTGTTTTGTTTCTTCTGAAATTCCCTTCAACAGAGAGATATACAGAAAAAACATACGTTATTAACTGGAAGATCAAGACTCATTCCTTCCTTGAAGTGCTATCATGGATCAATGTACGCTTTCGTTTTGTTCTTGTTGTTCTTTTCTCATTGATTCAATATGAAGCATACAATAGTATCTGTAGAAAATTAATCTTATAGGTTCTGTTGGGATAGAGTTGGCTTGAATAGTCCCACATAAAGTAAGGAAAAGTCGTCAAACACTAAGGTTTATAAGGAAATTGTTCACTCTCTAATAGTAACGAGGCATTTTAAGATAAAAACACTACACCCGGCCCGTATGGTAGGCCCAAGACAACGGGTGTTTAGGTTGGGGACAATATCGTTGCTATGTATAGTAGACCTAGGCGCGCCAACAGGTGGTATCAGAGCCGATGGTTCGGCAAGGACTTGGCAAGTGGTGGCACATTTTCAGGGGATCGGACACGAGGTAGCGAGCCAGGTAGAGCGTCACATGTGCGCAATCCGCCAGATGAATGGACCCAAATCCTTGCCAAGAGCAGGGGCGGATTTATGTGTTGGATAAGGGGGTCAATTGCCCCCTTTAAAATTTTAGATTGCCCTTCTTTATATACAATCTTGGCTATTGACTCCAGGTAATTTTAAAAGAAAGGGTTTTGTTTTCTATTTTTTAAACTCCACCTTCACGAATCCCAATTCCACTCCATCTCTTTCTCTTTTATTTAACCTCTTTCTCTCTCTCTCTTTTTCTAATTTCCATCTATTCACCCACCATCTCTATCTTTTTTTTTTTTTTTTTTTTTTTATTCTCTCTATTTTAATTCCCACCATTAATTGAGTTTGGGACCAGGGGAAGGGAAATTATACATTTCAAAGATTTTTTTAATTTCTATCTATTTAATCTCTTTATTTTAGATTAAATAATTATAAATTTAAGATTTCAAAAGTTGTTGTTTGTGTGCTTCGTCTGAGCTAGCCTAAAAGGAGAAAGCTCTCCATCAAGTCTAGTCCAGAGAATAGACACTACCTAGGGTACTGTTGCTACTACTACTTGGACTTAGATTGTACTGTTATGTTTGCCTAAACGCCAAAATGTTAGAAAGAAAGCAGAGGTATGCTTTTCGCCAACTCTCATCTTATACCACCATGCTTAATTTTGTTTTCTCCAATTCAAAAAGGTAAGCTCTTAATTTGCTAGCTATAGTTGAATTAATCATGCCATGTATATTTGTCTAGTTGAATAGTTGTATAGTAAAATAGTTGTGTATTGTTTGCCCCCCTTTGTCTGCAATCCAAGATCCGCCCCTGACCAAGAGAATGTATCCTACAAGTTCGAACGAGGTGGAGTTAGAAAACTGTACGTGTTCGCAATTAGCCAAAGCACTTATGCCTTTGAACTTCAAAAATGTTGATTGATTGGTATTGTTTGTAGCATCTGAGACTAATTCCCAGGCTTGAACATTTTGGATGAATAAAAAGGAAAGAACAACTATAAATAAAAATGCTCTACCTTCTTTCTCTGTTTATGACAGAGAGAGCTCTTAGCAGCTTAACATGTCAGATACGGTGTTTTAAAGGTTAAATATCAGCTTAACATGTCAACCTTCTTAGTAATCCGGTTAGATATTACAAATGGATCAATAATGTTAAATGTTTAGTTCCTATAGTTCATATGATAATCTAAGTTGTGAAGTTTAACTAGAATTATTTCAGGAGAGCTAATCATTTAATTAGAAAACTACACAGAAGAGCTCTTTTACTTTCAGTTCTCTAAGGAAGTGGGTAGAAGAGCTGTTATGGGAATGAGAATATGTTGATCATGATTTATGTTGGAGAGTATTAATCTATTGGATCACATATTTGGTTATTTAGAACCCATGAATTGATATTCAAAGACCATCCAAATTGTTTTTAATTTGTTTGTTTTAAATATTAACTTTGCTATGTCTAATGTAAATTTTTTTGGGAAAAAAAATCATCTATATAGACCCTCATATCATATCCTAGCCCCTCTCAGTGCTCAACAAGCACTTTGCTGTTATGTAAATTTTTTTCATCCCATTCCCTAATTTATAATTAGAATAACAAGAGTCTTTCAAAGATAAAATTGGTATGAACTAGTGTCGACGTAAGAGCTACAGGTAAAAAGGTTTTCAGGCTAACTTACCATACTCGACTATTTGGCTTAGTTGCACCGGTATTTTGAAATGTTTCGACTTTGTTGCACCAACAAACCATTTTTTATTAATAAAATCATTTGATGGAGGAATTTCTTGTTTAGGATTGTTAATTAACACTTAAATGAAAGAATAAAAGTAACCATTATCTATAAAACTAAAACTCAGTTGAATTTCACTATATTCATTAACCATAGAAGGTTGACAAGATTATACGTATTAAAATAAATTAATTAAAAAATCAAAGTTAATATATAAATAATATGGATGACCAGAAACATTGACGTAAGCCTATAGGGTGCGCATGACATCCTTTCCCTCGCGTCAACCACTTTGGTTTTGTTTCTTATGCATTGTGTGTGTGCAATGCTCCTTCTCATTAACCGCTTAATCAGATTTTCTTCTTTTAAATAGCCAAACCCTAAGTTCACATCCTCACTTGTAGCCAGTGCATCCTTTTGAATATTTTAATTGGAAAATGCTAGGAAACAATGTTTTTGTAACCAGGTTTTGTAATTATGGTGGCGTGGCGTGATCTTAAAAGAATGATGAAATTCCCAAAGTGTTTGTGTATCTCGAGGTTGTAAAAAACCTCCTCTAACGATGCCACATCATCCTGGTTATAAAACATGGTTACAAAATCTGATTATAAAACATGGTTACAAATAAAGTAATGTATTGTTCCCATTCCTTTCAATTCAAGCCAATCTTTCTACAATATTAAGTGATTCAAAAGATGAATTCAAGGAAATTGGGATGAAAGTTGATCCAAGGGGCTTGGTGAATCAGCTAAGGTTCCATGTAAGCCGCATTTCTCCTAATTAAGGATTGTGATTTTGGTACTTGATTATAAGAAAATTTCACTGTGTAAAGGAAAAAGTAAAAAATTTAAAGATACATGAAACATATATAATAAATTTTAAGATTCTATTTTGGATCATGCCATTTAAACCCAACAATCAGATTTGAAATATAATAAATTTTTAGAATCTATACAGGAAAGCCAAGTCATTTAAACTCAGGTGAGTTTCTGGGCCAAGTGGGCTAAAAAACTATACCATAAACTCGTCTATACAAAGGCTCAATTCTTAGTCCAACCCTACTCATCCCTTTTAGGTTTGATTTCATCCCTACAAACACAAAACAATATATTGGATCGAAAGATATTAAACCCTATCCGGGACACACGTAGAGCAAAATAAAAGATCGGAAAGGAGGACCAGAGTGATTAGAGTCGAGCAACAATTGGAGATGAAGACCAGAACTGAGCAGTCGAAATTTTTTTATTAGACATACAAATATCAGAGTGATCTAAGAGGAAGGGCATAGATCAGGCCGAGCAGCAGGTGTGTCAAAAATTTTGACTAAAAAATGTATTTTGTGTGTTTGGGCGAAAAATAGAAATTTATGAAAAAAAATTCGAAAAAATGTAAATTTGGTTTTGTCCATTTTTGCTTTTCGTATATTAAAAAACAATATTTTTGACAAAATTTTGCGAAAACTCATTCCTCGTTCCCAATGGAGAAGTACTGATAGGTCCATTAACATCTTCATTCAATAAATCTCTTCTAACATTGAATTGCTAAAGAGTATAAAGATACTATAGAAAGAAGTAATAATTTGAACTTCAAACCAAGGTAGTTAAAGCGTGAAGCGAATGCGAAGCGATTGCCATGGCTTAGCTTTAAGCGAAAAACGATCACTTTACGCAAGTAAAGTGACCCTAAAATGATTTTAATTTTATATAAAAAATGTAAATATATGCATTTTGCTTGTATCTAAACTTCTAAATATATATATTATGTTTTTCTACTAGATTTAGAGGTGTTAGCTCAAGTTAATGTAAGTTTTCATATTGCTTCTTATGTTATGATATGTTTGTTACCATTCACTGTACCACCATACATCCAACCAATGTCTTCTCGAGTACTATTCTTTGTTGCTCTACAATTTTCTTTCATAATCTATTACTCAATCACTTTTAAGTAAACAAAAAATAACAACATTATTAATGTATAGATTATTAATGCATAGATAATCAATATATAAATGTAGGTTCCTTCTTCGGGGTCATGACAGTGGAAATTTCGGTGAAGCTCTATTGAAGATAAGAAGATTTGTACCTCGAACAAGATCTCCAATTCCTGCTCTATTGAAGCTCTTTGATTCAGCCATGAAACCCTATAGAGAGAAGGAGAAAGAGAAAAAATTACGAGAAAAAGAAAGATAAAAAATGCAAAAAAGAAAAAGAATGTTTTGTTTAATGAAGCCATGACTTTGGTGGCTTCACGCTTCAACAAAAAGTGCTAAAAGCGATTTTTTTTCCTTCAGAGTAGTGGCTTGGCTTTGACTGAGGCGAAACGAGATTATGGCTTGACTTGGCTTTTGACTTTAAGCAGTGGCTTTGGATGACTTTGACTACATTGGTTCAAACACATAAGATTGCTAAAATCAATTTTGTAATTTTTTTTTTGAAAAGTGTTAGAGGTTTTAAGGACCCTCGAACCTTTATATTAATAAATCCACCAATATAAAGAAAATTACTTGCTTTCATATAGCTTCCTGGGTGCATCATCATAAACAACTTATTCATGTTTTCTGCAAAGGAGCTAGGAGTAAGCTGAACAAATTCTAAGCTCGATTCCAGCATTGTCAAGTGACCAACTACCTTGTATTTCTCGCATATGAATTCTATATTGAAAATTTGTGCAAGATTTGGACATTTTTAATAAGAAATAGAACATATGTTTTTTTGGAAACGACTACTCCACACCATCAAAAGTACTTTCTCACACCATTACACTCTCCCACACCACCTCCTTTATTTCCCACACCACCAATATAAACAAGCAAATCAGAAAATTTCTCCCCCATTCAAAACGCAAAACTTATTCTTCTCGCATCTTCCCTCTCGCATTCAAATTGCATTTGCCCTAATCAAATTATTCTCCCACATTCATTTGATTAGTTCGATTGCTCTCCCCCTTTCTTCTCCACTCTCTCCCCCATTCGATTGCTTCACCATCTATTAAAAAAATAGTAACATAAAAATAGAGTAACTTTTGACTAATTTAAATCCTCAACTGAGACTGATTCTCAAGCTCATCAAAACATGAACATTGTAGTAATCTGAGTTATCTAATAAACATAATTTGAATCACTTGAAAATGTTTTGAAATGAGAAAGTTATGGTCATTTTACTAAAGTCACGCAAATCAGTCTCAAAATGAAAATGGGGTAGTGTCCCTGACTTTCGGCCAACTTATATGCTCGATCGAGATCGTATATCAAGCTGATCAAAACACTAGAATTGTAGTACTAGAATTGTAGTACTAGAATTGTAGTAGTCTGACTTATCTAATAAACAAAATTTGAATCAATTGAAAATGTTTTGAAATGAGCAAGTTATGTCATTTTACTAAAGTCGCGCAAATCTGTCTCGCAATGAAAATGGGGTAGTGTCCCTGACTTTCGGCCAACTTATGTGCTCGATCAAGACCGATTCTCAAGTTGATCAAAAATTAAAATTGTAGTACTCTTTGTTATCTAATAAACACAATTTGAATCACGTGAAAATGTTTTGAAATGAGCAAGTTATGGTCATTTTACTAAAGTCGCGCAAATATATCCCCAAAAAAAGTCAGTTTTCACCCATTCACCCAGACTTATGTGAGGATATGCAAAAAACTCGCCTGAGACAATGCTTGGTTTTGCAAAAACCTTGCATTTGTTCCCGTGAACAATACTTTTTTCTTAAGAAATTTCATAAAATCTTTTGTCCTGTTGACCTGGACCCGTGCAGGATTTTGCAAGAATCTCGCATGGATCTCTGCGACTCGCATTGGCCATTCCAAGGTTTTTGCAAATTCTCGCATTGGATCATGCGAACAATACATTTTCTGCCAAAATTGCTGAAGTTTACTTTTTTTTTTTGTGATTTGTAATAAAGTTTTTGAAGTTTACTTTTTTGAAAAAGTTTTTGAAGTTTACTTTTTTGAAATAGTTTTTAAAGTTTACATTTTTTGCCAAAATCAATTTAAGTTCCTCCAAGGGGAATGTAGTGGAATGCGAGGAAGAGATAAGAGAATGCAACCGAGGAGGGAGAGATGGGGGAGAAGAAGAGGACGACGACGAGGAAATCGAAGGGTTTTTGTGATTTTAGGGAAGGGGTAATTGCGATTTGGGGGTTTAGGTTTTCCATATTTTGGTGGTGTGGGTCATCATCATCAAAGCCCATTCCCGAGATTTTGATGGTGTGGGTAAGTAAGAAAAAATAAAATAAAACAGAATGGTACAGTGAGACAATGCTTTTAGTGATGTGGAATAATTGATTAAAAAAATAAAACATAAGCTTCATCCATATAATTTAATGAGTATAATTTAACTAAGGGTCACTTATTGATTTGTTTAAGCATTCATTAAAGCCTCCAACAATCAATAATACACTAATAGTCAATGATTTATTTCCATACGAGGGAAGATATTAATTTGGGTAAAACAAAAAGCAAAAGATCTTTACAAGCATCAAAGAGAGATTTCTCTCCTTATTTAATGGGTTAGTTTCATTTTTTTTAATGAAAATTGACTACAATTTTTAGTTTGCTTGACAAATTCATTAAAAATACTTACTTGAAAGGAATCTCTTACCATTTATGAGGAAAAATGTTATTTTTGGGTAAAAAAAAAAAATTGAAAATGATCTTTACAGCATCAAAGAAAGATTTCTCTCCTTATTTAATGGGGTTTTATTTTCCTTATCTATTTTTTATTAAGCATTACGCATATATATTAACTTGAATTAAGATTACATAAAAGTTGGCCTGCAATTGAGCAAGGTCGCGAGCTTCACCATTCGGGTCTCGGGGAATAAAGTTACAGAACCAGTTACAATACATAGAAAGTAAAAGTCTAATATTATTAAGAAGAGGTTACCACAACCAACACTTTGTGGATTGACTTGTCTGATCTGTGGATAGGAGCAACGAGACCAGGGAGCCTGAGTCGCCCAGAAAGAAGCTCGTTTCCCAACATCGTGTCAGAATAAACAAAAAGGTCGCCTCTGCAGCAAAACACTCTGCCATTGTACTATCAGCTACTCATCCTGATATAGGAGATGAAATCCTTGTGATGACACTGCCATTAGCATCCGCCGCCAAGACTCCAACTACACCTATCTAGGAAGAAGAGAAATAACAAGCATCATAAGAGACCACAATCATATCAGGCCAAAGCTCCAAAGCGATGTTCTGAGCCTAGTGTGCTTGGGCGTTGATGGGATGATTTTTGACTGCTTGCAGTTGTTTCTAGAAAGTAACCAATTGGAGGGAGTGGTTGTCGGACATGGAAGGTTCCGAAGGCTGGTGTGATGTGGCCCTGGCCGATCGGGTATTGGGCGGGACGGGCGTGGGTTGGGGGGCAAGAATTGTCGTGGATATGGTCTGATATATATGTTCATAGGATCTAGATGTGAGTTACTAGGGACATGAGTGTCAAAATATTGTTTGAACTAAGTTCCTTAAGTGTGTTGAAAAGACTTGTAGAGAGCTAGGATATTGAAATTTAATTGGTTGAAAATGATTTGATTGCAATAAGACCAGATGGTATGAACAGTTGCCGTGAAATGAGACAACATTTCCTCCTTAGTTGAGCCATGGAGTTTGGTCGTGTCCCACATACAATAAAAAGCTTTTTTGTGGATGGAGGGTTCATGGCAGCTACCCAATTGATAGAGAGCATAGTAAGTTTCCCAAATTGAGAGATGATCGGGCAAAGAAAGAAGAGGTGAGGAGTGTCTTCTTGATGATTGTGGCAGAAAACACACAGGTTTTCAATAGGGACATGAATCCTATTTAAGTTTGACATTGTTGGCAGGATATTCTGAACAATTTTCCAGATAAGAAGGATTGCATTAACCAGTGCCTTATTCCACCATAGGTCACGGAGGAGTTTAGCTGGGATGGGGTTAACGAGATCTCAAGAGGAAGAAATTTCCCAGATGTCAGCAAGGAATGCTTTGGTGGCACTCTTGACCGAGAAGACTCCACTTTTGTCATAGGTCCAAATGAGCATATCGTGGTCAGAAGAGGAACGGATAGGGATATCCAAAATATCGACCACCACCGATAGTGGAAACCAAGCTTGAAGAAGAGTCGAGTTCCAAGATCTGATGGAGCCAACCGGGGGATCCCAGAAGTCCTAGATCATGTTGGGGAATTTCGTCGAGACAAAAGTGAAAGAAGGGCAGTCGGCTAGAGTGAAACCCGGTCGGACCCAATAGTCTTTCTAGAGATCGATAGCATCGCTTGATATAACTTGCCAACGAATTAAGGAACCGTTTCATTTTGGCAAAAGTGCTGAGGTTTCCCCTCCAACCTTATCTATCCAAACTACTATAACTCCTATTCTCCAAATGAATAGTGAAAAGTGTATGTCTTTAACACCAACTTTACTTTTCAATTTTGCTCCCTCATATTCTTAATAATTACATGTAAAATCAAAGACCAATAAATAGTTCTACGAATACTTGTGTCTTTTAATTGAAAAATACAATTACATTTTTTTACACTTTTGTCTTCCCAAATTCAGATTATTTATAATCAAACCCAATTACTCTCAATATTCATTAAATGCATCTAAGTCCCTAACATAATTTATTCAAAGTCCTTCAGTTATCTATAAATCATAAATAAACCCTTACAAATGAAAGTATTATTACACATTTTTTAAAATTACTGAATATTCGCGCACGTAGAGCGTGTTGATACCCTAGTTAATGTGTAACCACTAATCACCAATCAAAGACTTATCATGTCTATAGTAGTTTTTTTTTTTTTTGGTATGGGTATTTCATAACAGAGCCAACTAAATATTACATAACTGTTGATCTGCGGTGGAAGCCAAAACATGTGCTGTATTGTTAAGTAGTTGTTCCTCTTTTTTTTTTTTTGAATTTTGAATTTTGCTACATGACTATATATGACATATCGGTTCGGTAATTTTCGGTTTCTATACTCAAAACCAACAAACCGATGTGAACGATTTAGACATTTTTTCAATCGAACATGACTGATTGTAAAAAAATATAACGAAAAAAAATAGATAAAAATAAAATCATAAAATACTTTTCAAACAACATCCATAGGATAGTCCTTTACCTCGTTAAAGTTTATATAGTTAGGAGTTTAATGTAAGACTAATTTTCTCATGAACTAACCCCATTGTAAATAATGAAACCAAGTTAATTTTCAAGTTGATTTTTTTTTCTTTGAAAGAGGTTGGGAATGTTTATGACAATCTAAAAATAGTGTTAGAGGGGGTGGGATGTTATCTGAGGCTTGCTGAGCCCTTAAGACAATATTCAACCCGTTTCGGTACAACATTGATGGTCGTTAATCTCTCAAGATACAACAGATCCATCTCTATTCCTATTGCACTTTAGGATAGAAACTCAGGTGAATAGATAAATTAATTGACTACTTCGAGATAAATGAATTCCTAATCGTTTGTATTCCAATGTGGCTTTTATTGGCTAACTATTTTTCGTGACACCTATGTATTTTGTCCTACATGTGATCGATACCGACAAATAGGTTCCATTTTCTCGAAGGAATATAATGTCTCTTACTAATATTCTCATTGTGGAGATTTTTTATGTTTGGGGTATTGACTTTATGCGACATTTCCCTTCATCGTTTGGTTATCTTTACATCCTTCTAGCTGTTGATTATGTTTCCAACAAATGAAAACGATACCTTGTAAAATGAATGACCACAAGGTTGTAGTAAAAAATTTGAAAGATAAATACTTTTTTCTCGTTTTGGTACTCCGCGTGCAGTTATAATTGATAGTGGTTCTCATTTTTGTAATAGATCATTTGAACTGTTGGTTAAGAAATATTTCATTACTCATAAAGTAGGTACTCCCTATCATCCACAAACAAGTGGGCAAGTTGAAATTTCCAGTCCAAAAATTAAATACATTTTAGAGAAAATTGTTCGACTAGACAGTAAGAGTTGGCCACTACGTTTGGATGACGCTCCTTGGGCTCATAGGACAACGTTTAAAACCCCGCTTGGAAGGTTTCCATATAGACTTGTCTTTGGTAAGCTTGCCATCTGCCTGTGAAATTGGAACATCATCCTTAATTTTGCTATCAAAACATTTAATTTGGATATAGATAAGGCTGGATCACATCATAAGTTCAAACTTAATGAGTTAGAAGAAATTAGGAATGATGCATACCAAAGTGCTAATTTTTACAATGAACAAGTGAAGGTGTTTCATGATAAAATCCATTCTCCGTAATTCCTTTGAGCCTTTTCAAATGATTTTGTTACTTAATTCTCGTTGCATCTCTTTCCGAACATTGCGATTTCGATGATATGGACCTTATGTTGTGAAAACCGTTTTTTTCACATGGAGCTATTGAGATTCTTGATCCTAAGGATGGTTGTGATTTTAAAGTCAATGGTCAGCGTGTTAAACCATTATTAGAGTTTCCTACATCAGAAGTCGAGGTTGATGTGATGTTATTAAAAGATTATGTGTATCCGGATTGAGGACATATTTCTTTGCCATCTATGGTCATCTTATAGGTACTCTATGTGTTTCGTCGGGCTGACGACGTTAAACCGAGTGCTTCTGGGAGGCAGCTCAGCTTTAGTTGTGTCATTATGGTTGGTCTGAATTGATTTTTGATTTCTTTGTAGTTGCATTCCACTCGTACTCGTTAGCACCGTAAGAATTTTGACTTACAAGTGGTGTCTACATTCTTTCGTTTGTGCATTTTTTTTTCGTGTCATGTATGTGTTTTATCAGTTTCACATTATATGTCCATATTTGATAGTGCAAGTTACGACTTCTTGATCGTATGGCCAACCCCAAAGCTATGGCTTACTGTGAAAACTTGTTTTGGATATTCAAAACTTGTTATGACATACCAGTGCATCTGTGATGGCATAGATTCAGACCGGTAGCTTTGCCTTTGGAATAATTAATTAATTTTCAAGTAATCAAAACATCTTAATATCAAATAAAATGAACATACTCAAATCTATAGCTAGCAGACTTTTTATTTTAGTTAATTATTCATTATTATTCAATTAAGAAACTGAATCTCATACAAATTAGCTCTAGGCAGATCCAAGTCTCTCATCTATGAACCAACAAAATAACAATCATTTTAAAATGAAGAATTCGACTCAACCTAGCCAGACAACATTGATTAGTTTCTATGGAGTAGAATTCCAATTCCCCCCTCCCCCCCCCCTTTCTTCAAATCCAATGTATTCACCTCCACCACCATGGAGAGAGGGATAAAGTTGAAATTCTATTCTGCCAAACACTAATTAGTTTTGTCTGGCCAGGCTGAGTAGAATTATCCTTTTAAAATACTCTAAACATTAACATCTTCGATTAAGAGAGATAAACAAGTGGGGGAAAAAATGAGATAAGATTAAATTTACCAACTTGATGGAACTCAACATTCAGGACAAATAAGCAACAATTTGTGGTTGTAAACAAATCTTAATAAGAAATATAACATATGCTTCATCCATATAATTTAACTAAGGGTCACCTTTTGATTTGTTTAATCAATCATTAAAACCTCCAATAATTAATAATAAATTAATTGTCAATGATTTGTTTCCATACGTAGGGAAAATATTATTTTTGGGTAAAACAAAAAGGAAAAGATCTTTACAGCATATCAAAGAGAGATTTATCTCCTTATTTAATGGGTTTGTTTCATTTTTTTTAATGAAAATTGACTACAATTATTCGTTTACTTGACATATTCATTAGAAATACTTACTTGAAAGGAATCTGTTACCATTTATGAGGAAAAATATTATTTTTGGTTAAAAAAAAATTTGAAAAGGATCTTTACAGCATCAAAGAAAGATTTCTCTCCTTATTTAATGGGTTTTATTTTTCCCTTTCTATCTTTTTTCTTCATTAAGCATTACACATATATATTAACCTGAATTAAGATTACATAAAAGATGGCCTGCAATCGAGCAAGGTCGCGAGCTTCACCGTTCGGGTCTCGGGGAATAAAGTTACAGAACCAGTTACAATACATAGAAAGTAAAAGTCTAATATTACTAAGAAGAGGTTACCACAACCAGCACTCTGTGGATTGACTTGTCTGATCTGTGGATAGGAGCAACGAGATCAGGGAGCCTGAGTTTCCCAGCAAGAAGCTCGTTTCCCAATGTCGTTTCAAGATAAGCGAAAAGGTCGACTCTGCAGCAAAACACTCTGCCATTGTACTATCAGCTACTCATCCTGATATAGGAGATGAAATCCTTGTGATGACCCTGCCATTAGCATCCACCGCCAAAACTCCAACTACACCTCTCTAGGAAGAAGAGAAATAACAAGCATCATAAGAGACCACAATCATATCGAGCAGAAGCTCCAAAGGGATGTTCTGAGCCTGGTGTGCTTGGGCGTTGATGGGATCATTTTTAACTGCTTGCAGTTGTTTCTAGAAAGTAACCAATTGGAGGGAGTGGTCGTCGGACATGGAAGGTTCTGAAGGCTGGTGTGAGGTGGCCCTGGCCGATCGGGTATTGGGCGGGATGGGGGTGGGTTGGGGGGCAAGAATTGTCGTGGCTATGGTCTGATATATATGTTCATAGGGTCCAGATGTGAGTTACTAGGGCCAGGAGTGTCGAACCATTGTTTGAACCAAGTTCCTTAAGTGTGTTAAAAGACTTGTAGAGAGCTTGAATATTGAAATTTAATTGGTTGAAAATGATTTGATTGCGATAAGACCAGATGGTATGAACAGTTGCCGTGAAATGAGACAACATTTCCTCCTTAGTCGAGCCATGGAGTTTGGTCGTGTCCCATATAAAATAAAAGGCTTTGTTTGTGGACGGAGGGTTCGTGGCATCTACCCAATTGATAGGGAGCGGATTAAGTTGCCAAAATCAAGAGATGATCGGGCAAAGAAAGAAGAGGTGAAGAACATCTTCTTGATGATTGTGGCAGAAAACACACAGGTTTTCAATAGGGACATGAATCTTATTTAAGTTTGACATTGTTGGCAGGATATTCTGAACAATTTTCCAGATAAGAAGGATTGCGTTAGCCAGTGCCTTAATCCGCCATAGGTGACGGAGGAGTTTAGCTGGGATGGGATTATCGAGACCTCGGGAGGAAGAAATTTCCCAGATGTCAGCAAGGAATGCTTTGGTGGCAGTCTTGACTTAGAAGACTCCACTTTTGTCATAGGTCCAAGTGAGCCTATCGTGGTCAGAAGAGGAACGGATAGGGATATCCAAAATATCGATCACAACCAAAAGTGGAAACCAGACTCGAAAAAGAGTCGAGTTCCAAGATCTGATGGAGCCAACTGGGGGTTCCCAGAAGTCCGAGATCATCTTAGGGAATTCCGTCGAGACAGAAGTGAAGGAGGGGCATTCGGCTAGAGTGAAACCCGGTCGGACCCAATAGTCTTTCCAAAGATCGATAGCATCGCCTGATCTAACTTGCCAACAAAGGAACTGTTTCATTTTTGCCAAAGTGCTGAGGTTTCCTCTCCAAGCAAACGATGCGAGGGATTTCCTTATCTATCTAAACTACTATAACTCCTATTCTCCAAATGAATAGTGAAAAATGTATGTCTTTAACTCCAACTTTACTTTTCAAGTTTGCTCTATCATATTCTTAATAATTACATGTAAAACCAAAGACCAATGAATAGTTCTAGGGATACTTGTGTCTTTTAATTGAAAAAATACCATTACATTTTTTTACACTTTTGCTTTTCCAAATTCAGATTATTTATAATCAAACCCAGTCACTCTCAATATTCATTAATTGCATCTAAGCCCCTAACATAATTTATTCAAAGTCCTTCAGTTATCTATAAATCATAAATAAGCCCTTACAAAAGAAAAATATTATTACACATTTTTAAAATTATTGAATATTCGCGCACGTAGAGCATGTTGATACCCTCGTTAATGTGTAACCACTAATCACCAATCAAATACTTCTCTAGTGCAGAGTAGTTTTTTTTTTTTGGTAAGGGTATTTCATAACAGAGCCAACTAAATATTACATAACTATTGATCTGCGGTGGAAACCAAAACATGTGTTGTATTGTTAAGTAGTTGTTTTTTTTTGAATTTTGCTACATGACTATATATGACATATCGGTTCGGTAATTTTCTGTTTCTATACTCAAAACAAGCAAACCGATGTGAATGATTTTGACAATTTTTCAATCGAACGTGACTGATTGTAAAAAAAGTATAACGAAAAAAAAATAGATAAAAATAAAATCATAAAATACTTTTCAAACAACATCCATAGGATAGTACTTTACCTCGTTAAAGTTTATATAGTTAGGAGTTTAATGTAAGACTAATTTTCTCATGAACTAACCCCATTGTAAATAATGAAACCAAGTTAATTTTTTTTTCTTTGAAAGAGGTTGGGGATGTTTATGACAATCTAAAACTAGTGTTAGAGGGGGTGGGATGTTATTTGAGGCTTGTTGAATGCAATATCCTTAAGACAATATTCAACCTGTTTCGGTACAACATTGATGGTCATTAATCTCCCAAGATACAACATATCCATCTCTATTCCTATTGCACTTTAGGATAGAAACTCAGGTGAATAGATAAATTAATTGACTACTTCGAGATAAATGAATACCTAATCGTTTCTATTCCAATGTGGTTTTTATTGGCTAACTATTTTTCGTGACACCTATGCATTTTGTCCTACGTGTGATAGATATCGACAAATGGGATCCATTTTCTCAAAGGAATATAATGTCTTTTACTAATATTCTCATTGTGGAGATTTTTGATGTTTGGGGTATTGACTTTATGCGACCTTTCCCTTCATCGTTTGGTTATCTTTACATCCTTCTAGCTGTTGATTATGTTTCCAAATGAAAATGGTACCTTGCAAAATGAATGACCACAAGGTTGTAGAAAAAAAATTGAAAGATAAATACTTTTTCTCGTTTTGGTACTCCACGTGCTGTTATAACTGATAGTGGTTCTCATTTTTGTAATAGATCATTTGAACTGTTAGTTAAGAAATATTTCATCACTCATAAAGTAGGTACTCCCTATCATCCACAAACAAGTGGGCAAGTTGAAATTTTCAATCCAAAAATTAAATACATTTTAGAGAAAACTATTTGACTTGACAGTAAGAGTTGGCCACTACGTTTGAATGACGCTCCTTGGGCTCATAGGACAACGTTTAAAACCCCGTTTGGAAGGTTTTCATATAGACTTGTTTTTGGTAAGCTTTCCATCTGCCTGTGAAATTGGAATATCGTCCTTAATTGGAACATCGTCCTTAATGATGCATACCAAAGTGCTAAAATTTACAAAAAACAAGTGAAGGTGTTTCATGATAAAATCTATTCTCCGTAGTCTATTGAGCTTTTTCAAAAGATTTTTGTTACTTAATTCTCGTTGCATCTCTTTCCGAACATTGCGATTTCGATGATATGGACCTTATGTTGTGAAAACCGTTTTTTTCACATGGAGCTATTGAGATTCTTGATCCTAAGGATGGTTGTGCTTTTAAAGTCAATGGTCAGCGTGTTAAACCATTATTAGAGTTGCCTACATCAGAAGTGGAGGTTGATGTGATGTTATTAAAAGATTATGTGTATCCGGATTGAGGACATATTTCTTTGCCATCAATGGTCATCTTATAGGTACTCTATGTGTTTCGTCGGGCTGACGACGTTAAACTGAGCGCTTCTGGGAGGCAACTCAGTTTAGTTGTGTCATTATGGTTGGTCTGAATTGATTTTTGATTTCTTTATAGTTGCATTCCACTCGTAGTCATTAGCTCCGTAAGAATTTTGACTTACAAGTGGTGTCTACATTCTTTCGTTTGTGCATTTTTTTCGTGTCATGTATGTGTTTTATCAGTTTCACATTATAAGTCCATATTTGATAGTGCAAGTTACGACTTCTTGATCGTATGGCCAACCCCAAAGCTATTGCTTACTGTGAAAACTTGTTTTGGATATTCAAAACTTGTTATGACATACCAGTGCATCTGTGATGGGATAGATTCAAACCGGTTGCTTTGCCCTTGGAATAATTTATTAATTTTCAAGCAATCAAATCATCTTAATTTCAAATAAAATGAACATACATTACATCAAAAGGCTTGATTAGCTACATGAAGATGGCCACGACTCAAAACCGTTAGTTTATTTGCCATGGCCAAAAATCGTGACTAGAGCCTAAAATCGGTATACTCAATCTATAGCTAGCATACTTTTTATTTCAATTAACTATTCATTATTATTCAATTAAGAAACTTAATCTTATACAAATTAGCTCTAGGCAGATCCAAGTCTCTCATCCTTGAACCAACAAAATAACAATCATTTTAAAATGGAGAATTCTACTCAACCTGGCCAGACAAAACTGATTAGTGTCTACGGAGTAGAATTCCAATCCCCCCCCCTCTTAAAATATAATGTATTCACCTCCACCACCATGGAGAGAGGGGTAAAGTTGGAATTCTATTCCGCCAGACACTAATTAGTTTTGTCTGGCCAGGCTGAGTAGAATTATCCTTTTAAAATACTCTAAACATTAACGTCTTTGATTAAGAGAGATAAACAAGTGGGGAAAAAAATAGATAAGATTAAATTTACATACTTGGTGGAACTCAACATGCAGGACAAATAAGCAACAATTTGTGGTTGCAAACAAACCTTAATAAGAAATATAACATATGCTTCATCCATATAATTTAACTAAGAGTGACCTTTTGATTTGTTTAAGCATTCATTAAAGCCTCCAATAATTAATAATAAACTAATTGTCAATGATTTGTTTCCATAAGTTGGGAAAATATTATTTTTGGGTAAAACAAAAAGGAAAGAGCAATTCTAGATGTCGAGGTTTTGGGCGAGGGAGCCTCCCTCGCACGTGCATGAGTAAAAAAAAAAAAAAAAAGAGAGGGAAATTGAAATTTGGGGAAAATAAGAGGGAGGGAACAAAGCAGAGAAGAGAAAGTGGGTTGAAGCAGAGAAGAGAACTTGACAGACCTCGCCACCCTCTCCCCATCATCGAGTCAACCGACCGAAGAAGGCGAAGAGAAGAAGCTTCGTCGTCCCTTCCCTCGCCGAAAAGCTCAGTCTCGAAGAAAAGCTCTCCCCAACTGAAAAGTTCAACCGAAGGTAAGTCTCCCCTTCAATTCTAGATCTAGGGTTTCTCTCTTGTTGTTGCTTCTCTTCTTCTTCTTCACCTTCTTTCTGTGTTTGTTGTTGTTGTTGGTGTTTGGGGTTTGCTAGTTAGGGTTCGGATTTAGGGGGGGCGTCTTTTTATTTGCCTCAAAATCATCTTATTTGCAACGTCTCAGTAGAAGCTTTGCTTGAAACCCCATTGATTTGATTTGGAGGTGTTTCTGCTTCTTGTCTGGGGTTTCAGTTGCGGCAAGGCCAGTTTTTGTTTTTTGGGTAGAAATGTTGATTATTTAAAGTTTGATGAAAACTTTTGAAACCCCATTTCATTGTTGGGAAAACCCTTTTAGTTCATATAAACTATGAAAAGGAAAATCCCATTTTGAAGTGTTTTGGGATTTTCTTCAATTATGATATGTGGATATATGGTTGATGTTAACTATGAAATGGGTTGCTTATAAATCTTTCTATTCCATACTGATGGAAAGAGTTTCGATTCTATACTACGGAAATGCCATGAAAAAAAAAAGGAAAAATTATAGGAATTGATCAAATGCAATGTCAAAACATTATTAGATACCTCAACAACTTGATTAGGTTATGAATCTGTTTTTGCAGCCGCCTGATATTTCTTTACTTGCATTAATGCTTTCAGAAATTTGATTCATGATGCCAAGCATTCTATAGTATGTACTTGAATTTTCAAGACTAGAGGGCTGTGTTTAGTTGCATTGGAAATTTTCATGGACAGTTCTTAAATGCAATGCATAATTCTATGAAGAAGCCATTGACACTTTATAAACATGGCTCATGATCATATCTTCATTTCTTGTGCCCATGATCCATTTTTGAAAAATGACTATGGCTTCCCTATAGCCTCACTAATCTTATTCTCAAGCTCCATTATAAGGAGGTCATTGTCACCATAAAGACAAAAAGCATCCTGTACCTGTGTAAAAACAACCGAGAGTTTTGTTTGGAACTTATGTGCTGATAATGTCCCTTGGTAATATTAGTGAAACAGTGCTTCCTTAAAATTACTCTGTAAACATCACTCCCTGTTGATGTTGGCAGAATAAATAGGCGTTTTTAATCCACGAGTTCATGCAAGTTGTGTTCCTCTTCTAGTATAGTATGTACTTGAAATGTCAATGTAGTGGTGTTTCAAGAGAGAGGAGGAAGAGAAGAATAGGGGAGACTGTTTAATAATGTGAACTACTGGAAAGAGTAGAGTGGTTTACACTTATATACTTAAATTGTAAAATCATTGATGTTGAGTGTAGACTATTTAATAATACTCAATGATCAGACTAGTTTTCAAATTTTGAAGTTGGTGCCATGAAATGTGATATGTTTACTGAAATGTGATATACTGGTAGGCTTTCAGAGATGCTTGTTGTCAAGTTTTAATATGTTTTCATATGTTTTGGCAGATACTACCTGATGAGATACTTGCCACCACTCTCCGAGGATTTGATTGCCAATAATATAGATTACATGCTTTCTAAAGGATGGAATCCCTGTCTTGAACTTGATGAGGTATGATCATTTGCTCATGGAAGTATATAAAGATTTGTTGGAATAAGCAAAATCATTCACACCTTTGTATGAATTTTCACGGCAGGTTGGACATGTGCATAGAACCAGATGCCAGGGTACTATGATGGAAGATATTGGACACTGGAAGCTGCCTATGTTAGGGTGCAACAATCCTGTGCAGATTCTGAAAGAAATTCGCAAGTGCAAGAAGACATACCCCAAGTGCAACAATCCTATGTTAAGGTGCACGTGATCGATCTTGGAGTCAGGACTGGAATGCACTGGACAATTTTGATCCAAGCTCTTGCATCCCGATATGAAAACCCGGTGGAGTTTTTGAAAATAACTGCTGTGGGCAAAAGCGAACAACCAGCTAATATGGAGGCCACTGGTCAGAGGTTGTTGAGCTTTGCTGATGCAATGAAGCTAAACTTTTCGTTCACAGTGATTGTTTTATCAGACATGAAAGAATTCAAGGAAGATTTATTTATGTTAGAAGCTGACGAAGCAGTAGTGGTTCATTCTCCTGTGCTACTACGAATATTATTACCATGGCCTGATCGCTTAGAAGCTCTACTGGCAGCAATCAGTAGGCTCAAACCTTGTGTAATGGTTGTCACTGAAATGGAAGGTAACTATAACTCATCCTTCTTTGATCACCGCTTTGCTGAGGTTTAGCAATGAGGTTATAATGGACGCTTTAGAAGCAAACTTTGGTACGAGTATCATTAACATTGTTGCAACGGAAGGAGAGGAGAGGACGACTCGGGTGTGTGGGGCTGAATGTCTGGAGATTGTTCTTTGCGCGATTTGGGATGGTTGAAACAAAATTAAGCAAGACATCCTTGTTTCAAGCTGATCTGATTCTCAAGCAGTTTAGCAGTGGGAGTCATTGCACTCTTGACATGAATGGGGAATGCCTCACTGTTGGGTGGAAGGGAACTCCAATTTATTCTGTTTCTGCTTGGAAATTTCAATAGGGAAAGAGCTTTGTCTATAACAATCCTTCACAAAGTCCTTCCTCTTAATTCTAGTTTGTTCTATGCACCTTAATAACTATAGTTTACGATGAGTATGAGGTGTGTCTACAACTATAGTCTTTCCTTCAATTTCTGTTTGTTCAAGTCCCCAAAGGTTGTAGTTAGCTTCTGTGGTAATTGCAGGGATTACTGATCACCTGTAAACATTTTTGTTGCTTTGCAGAGCGAGAAGCCAACATTAGAACCTGCAGCCTGCAGTTGTAAATATTCTTGTATTGTGTGTACAGAAATGCATTCTAGTTTGTTTATTAAGTGGTGTTTGATTGTAATCTTGAGTGTAAGTGTAAGTGTTGCTTCTCGCTTGAAAGCCAATCCCTGTGTTGAGAGATATTTAGTTGGAAATACCTTTGTTTCCACTGAGTTGTAAAATAAATTTTGAAACGCTTTTGTTTCCACTGAGTAAAAAAAAAGTTTCATCGTTTTGTCACTTGAATTCTTGTCTTATGGATGTACTGATCGAGTTTATTATGTGAACCTGTCATTCTTTCAACCATAACCAGGAGTAAATGGCCTGCAGGCCACTCTGTTTCAGAATATATTTTGTGTTTGCTTGAGTTCCTGGAGTCTGTAGTGAATGAAAAAAAAGAACCACTTGGTTTCCCTTAAAAAACCTAGAGCCTGGAGAGAACAGTTATGTTATTAAAGATTCGACACATTGGTTTCCCGTCATTGCGAATGGGGTATACGAAAACAATTGAATACCAAGTTACAACAATTTAAAAGTTCAGAATTGACTAGGAGTCTACAAGTACATGCCAAAGTTACAACATTATAAATTCTGGAAAAGAGCCCTGCTGTGCTGATTGAACTGACAATAAATGATGGTGTAATTGTTCATCGTTCTGATTGATTTCAACGACATGATTTCACGAAACAGAAAAACAAAATTCAGGACCTTTCTCCCCTAGCTCAGGAATTTGCTTGACCCTTTGATACAGGTCTGAGAGACTCATCCTGAAGAAAAGTATGATACAAACTTCACTTAGTACTTGCCATAAAGAGAATATAACAAATTGCTGATCTTCTACTGTTTGTGTGTTGGATAGAATCAAACCTTTGTACACACATAGATGTAATGAACTTCAGGGTTTCTATCGAGAGCCGAGTCAACTGAGCTACCATTGTCATCCAATGGCACGGGATTGTTCAACTCCCATATTCGTTGTTCTGTGGTCCTTTCAGTAAAGGTTTTGTCTGATAGAATTGAAAACACTCAGCCATTTAAGAGTAATTTCAATATTCCTGCGATTCTGAACTTGAGGTGTCTTTCAGAATTCATATTACTTGCTACATTTCTCAAATATTCCCGATCAACCAAAGAATCAAAATGCAAGCAAACAAGCAAATAATCATTTGGCACAAAATTATCAATGAAAGAGATAACCTTATTCGAGCAAAAGCATTATAAGGAAGAGATCGCAAATAGGCTAATAGTGCCAGGTAATAAAACATGAAAAAATTAGGAAGGTCATAACAATCTGAATATATGTTTACCACGACTAACCTATTACATGAAGTTTTACTGTCCACAAGCATGGATCTCTCAACAAAGATAGCCGATAAAGTGGAGCTCCATATGTAATCTGCAATTAAAAATATCATGTAGAAACATACTTCTGAACATGTATCTTTGCCGAGTAGAAGTAAATGAAGTCATAGGGTAGAAGCAACTATAGGAATGGGCAATAAGTAGCATAGCAATAAAAAGCACCCTCCTATTTTCTAGCCAAAACAAGCTACTACTCAAACATTGTATACATCATCAAGCACCACACAGTCTCATCACTATTTGACCTCACAAAAATAAAAATCAAGACTCGGCAACACAGAAGGCAATCAGACAGAGAAAAAAACACAATGAATCACCACTAAATATTTCATTAAAACATGACCGATTGGACTCAAAATGGCCAAATTCAATCACATAAACACACTTTCCACATAATCTCAACAATCAATCAATCCAACCCAACAAAGAAAAAGCCAACCCCACCAACCAAATCAGACCAAAATTCCAAAAAATCCACACAGAATTCGACCTTCTAAACCAAACCCAGATTTCAGTTTCAACTATTTTACACTACAACAGATCATATACTTACCTTCTTTGTACATCAACAACATCAATAGACAACGGAGCAGTGCCATCCCTCCGCCACCACTAGTTTTCTTGAATAGGCTTCTTCCCTTCCCTTCAAATCCATTTGTATCTAGGGCTTCAGGGTTACATGCATTGGTTTCATTCCTAACTAAATCACATAAAACAAAATGATCAAAGAAAAACTGAGAAAACAAGCACATTCGGGTAAGACCCTTTCATTCACACATAATTTCATCAAACACTTTCATTCTGCAGGAAGAAAGAACTTTGGCGGTTTGGTTTCATACAATTCAGAGTGCCAAAAACTTCAGGCTTACAATTCCTGGACTTAAATGATGCTTCTTTGGACAGCAGCAGCAGTAATAATAATAAACATGTTTTTGTTTTAAAAACCAAGCAACAGTGATAGCACTGAAATAGAAAGCATGGACTTGCACGATAGCATCAAATGATATTGAACTGAACTTCTTTGTAGCATTGAAGTATCAAGCAAACTAAACATCATGTTAGTCTATATTGGTCAATCCAGATAACCAATTAAAACTTCTCAAGGGTACAACTTTCTACTAATCTCTTTTTGTATTATAAAAAGGAAAAAGAACTTCTACTACTCTCAATCCAGCAGTTTTCCTATGATTTTCATCCGAATGACCTACCTCTTGTCAACTTCTTTACCTTTATATCGACCCCATGGAAATTAAAACAACTGCAGGTTCAAGTGGCCTGGTAGCTTCTTCAAGTTCATTTTGGTATTGTCGGTTCCTCTTCAACATCACTTAAATGCTGCTTGTTGCCCTCCTCATCCAATTCACTTCAACTGTCTTCTATGAAATCATTTGAATGCTTGTTAGCTTCTTCATCACCAACTTTCTCCAATTCATTCGTGCTCTTGGTAACTTCATCAAGTTCATTTACGAAGCTCTTGGTAATCTGTGTTACATAAATAATAGATCTGAGGATTACACAACAACAGACAAACAACAATCAACTAAAGGCCTTCAACCAAGAAACTGAAAATATAATGTGCAGCTTAATCAAAATAAAACAAGCTTCTTCTAGCATGCTCATCTTGCAACAACCAAGAAACTAAAGGCCTTTAATCGTCTGAATTTGCAACAACCAGTGAGGCCACAGTGGCCATGAGGGTGGTGTGTCATTTTTTTTTCTTTTAATTAAAAACTCGTGGCTTCATGAATGGTGAAGTGTGTTAGTTTCTCTTTTAATTCCTTCTAGGATGATCTTGTAATCAGCAAAGCCAATCTGGATATAGCACAAGCACAAGCAAAAACATCTAGCACCGCAAGCTCTGCGACAAAAGCACTTTGAAGCAGCAAAACATTCTAATTCAGTGACAGCTCATGAATCCACATGTATTGATGTTGCCAAACATGCAGAAAACTAGTGCTCTCTTATTCACAACTCAACATACCAAACATAGAGAGAAAAAGAGATTCCAGAAAGTGGACCAAAACTAGTAGTAAAAACATCTCTAGATACACCAAAGACCACACACACTCACCTAAATGTAAAATCTAATCGAACTCCACTATTGACATAAGTTAAAAATGAAAATCCTAGAGCATCTCCATGTCATAATCATAGCCGTAATAGATCACACTCGAATATAAGATATGGGTTAAGGGAACTCACTGAAAAGAATGGAGTCTAATCCTTTGTTCTCCATGTACTCATAGACAACCATCTTTTCCTCCCCTTCAACACATCCACCTAAAAGACTAACAAGATTCCTATGTTGTAGCCTTGCAATTAACATAACTTCATTTTTTAACTCCTCTGCTCCTTGCCCTGAATTCTTCGATAATCTCTTCACAGATACCTCCTGTCCATCATCCCATGTACCCTGTCGAATAAAAATTGGCTATATGTTTAATGCCTTAAAATACATTTTGAAGGAATGAATTTTTAAGAATTCGAAAACAACATGAGTTTTACCTTATAAACACATCCAAAACCACCTTGTCCAAGCAAGTTTGTATTATTGAAATTGTTTGTCGCCCTCATAATGGTATCCATATCAAAAAGATTCAACTCAATACTGTCCTTCTCTCCACTATCTGCCTGCTTTTCAGATAAAATCAATGAATGAATGAGTGAGTTCAGTAAGTTCTGCAAAAATAAAAAGTCTTGAAATTTTCTTCATGGATCATAGTGGTGGTGGTGGTAGTGAAATCCAATGAGATAAGGTGATGGGTTGTAGACTTTATGACATTACTAGTATCCCATTCTCCAATTTCACAAAAAAAAAAAAACCACGAATTCGAACTCAAACACTCAAATCAGCACCCCCAAATAAATAAAAAAAAATATATATTTCAAAAACATAAAAATTGAAATTTTATAAGGAAACAGATCAAATGGGTGGGTGAGAAACACAGACCCCAGCTTCTCCTTCTCCAGTCTTGATCGTCCTCAGAGTTTCTCCTTGTCGAAAGTTTGAGCCAAACAACCACTCTCCAAATCGAGCCTTTCAAGCTCCAGTCGACTTACAGACTCTTCACAGAGCAATCGAACACCAGTGAGATTCACAAATCACAGACTCATAAAACTCCTCACAGACTCACAGAATCCTCACAAACTCCTCACAACTGACTTAAACACCCGATCTCGAACCCTAGATTTGAGCCAAAAACCTGAGAGTATTTCCTCGTCGAAATTTTGAGCCAAAAATGCCTCAAAAACCAGATCTGAAATGGGTCCTAGGAGAGTATTTCTCTGGCTTCGTTTGACCTTCTTCTCTTCTCCTTTGTTTGAGTCGATGACGATGAAGGTGGGAGAGGGAGAGGGAGAGGGAGAGAGAGCGCTTCGTTTGGAGGAGAGGGAGGGGGAGACCTGTCGAGAGGAAGCAAATGGGGAGAGCGAGAGGAAGAAAATGGGGAGGGAGCTCTGTTCCCTCCTTCTTCTCCCAAAAAATTTCGATTTCCCCCCAATTTTTTTTTTTACCACGTCACCTGCTCGCGTGCGACGCACCATCCCTCGCCCAAAACCTCAACATCTAGAATTGCTCAAAAGGAAAAGATCTTTACAGCATCATAGAGAGATTTCTCTCCTTATTTAATGGGTTTGTTTTAATTTTTTTTAATGAAAATTGACTATAATTATTAGTTTACTTAACAAATCCATTAAAATACTTACTTGAAAGGAATCTCTCACCATTTATGAGGAAAAATATTATTTTTGAGTAAAAATAAATTGAAAAGGATCTTTACAGCATCAAAGAAAGCTTTCTCTCCTTATTTAATGGGTTTTTTTTTTACTTATCTATAACGAGAGTTCTTCCACATGAATGTTCAACCTGATTTTTTTCTCTATTTTGTCTTCATAATTTAATTTAATTTATATTTAAACTCAGTCCATTCCAAACATTATATAATTATATCACAACCCTTTCAAATACTCATTAATTATATCTAAGCCATTAACATAAATATTTGAAGCCCTACAAGTATTTCTAAATTATAAATAGGCTCAACATGTAACATTTGTATTTTCCATTTTGTCCTTCACATTTCATAATTTATACTCCTCTTAAATATGATAAATTATACCTAAACTTCTAACATAATTTATTTAAAGGTGCTCAAATTATCTATAAATTATAAAAAAGCCCTTACAACTAACTTTTTAATTTCTTATTTTGTCATCCATATTTCATATTCTTACAATCAAAATCAGTCTCTCTTAAACATTAATTAATTATACTTAAGCCCTAGCATCATAATTTATTTGAAGTTTTTTAATTATTCATAAACTACACATATGCTCTTAAAATTATAAATAATTTTTTGTTTAAAAATTCACTAATAATTTTTACAATGTTGTAATAAAATAAAAAAATATTGAATATCTGCAACACGTAGAGCACGTCCATACCCTACTTAATGTCTAACCACTAATTACCAATCAAAGACTTATCCTACCCATAGTAGTTGTTCATCTTTTTTTTTGAATTTTGCTACAAGACTATATATGATATATCGGTTCAGTAATTTTCGTTTTCTAATACTAAAAACCCGTAAACCGATGTGAATGATTTTGACAAATTTTCAAACGAACATACTATAAAATAAAATAAAATAACAATAGATAAAAATAAAATCACAATATACTTTTTAGATCCAGAGGCTAGCTAGTGTTTTACCTCGGTAAAGTTAGTTTAATATAAGGCTAATTTTCTCATGAACTAACCCCAACTAAAATCACGAAACCATGTTAATGTTCAAGCTCATTTGTTTTTTTCTTCCTTAAAGGAGGCACGGGTGTTTATGATAATCTGTAACAGTGTTATAAGGGATGAGATGTAATCTAAGGTTTGCTGAATGTGATGTTCTTAAGACAATATTTTGAACCTTATCTGATTTTTTTTTCGAAATGTGGGTTGAATAGTTTTGATTTTTATTAAAAAAAAGTGAAATATGTAATTTAATTTGTAATAAATGAATTGTGGATTTAATTTGTAACAAGTGAGTGGAGAAAGAGAAAATGAGAGCCATTAGATCATTTTTATCTGAATCCAATGGATGGAATAAATGTGCACTGGAATCATATGCACTGTGCACATGAGTCGACCTCGATCCTCAACAATCAATAATTAACTAATTCTTAATGATTTGTTTCCATGCAGAGGAAAAATATTATTTTTGGGTAAAACAAAAGGGAAGGAATATTTACAGCATCAAAAAGAGAGATTCCTCTCCTTGTTTAATGAGTGTGTTTCATTTTTTTAATGAAATTTGACTATAATTATTACTTTTACCAACTAAATCCATTAAAATACTTATTCGAAAGGATTCTCTCACAGTTTACGATGGAAAAGATTAACTTTTGTCTTTTGGGTAAAACAAAGAGAGATTTATCTCCTTATTTAATGGGTATTTTTCATTTTTTTTTAATGAAAATTGACTACAATTATTAGTTTACTTAACAAATTCATTAAAATACTTTTTGAAAAGAATCTCTCGCCATTGAGGAGGAAAATTATTATTTTGGGTAAAAAAAATAAATGAAAAGGATCTTTACAGTGGGGTGGGCACGGGATGGGGTGGGATGGGATGAGATATATTCATCCCGTTTATACGGGATCGGAACAGGACGGGATGAAAAAAACCCCATCCTAATCTCATTCCATCCCAAACGAATTCGGGACGGGACGGGATCAGCGTGCTTCATGTGACTGCCGCGAAGATTATCATCATATAAGAGTGTGAAAAATAATTTTTTTATAATTAGATATAGATGTGGCATGCAAATATAAGGGTAGCCACTAAATCCCTTAATAATGAAGTCGAGTGGGCTTGACTTTTAGAAAATGACATGATAAATGTGACTCACTAAGAGTATTGTGTCGCTGTGATGGCCTCCCAACTGATTTTACAATTTCATTACTGTGGGAAATAAAATTCATGTTTCTTGACAAAATGACATTTCATATTTTGTTAGGAAATAAATATAGACTTATTGGTGATGCTCTAACATATTCATAATGGTTTCCCATCAATACATATATTGTAATTAAAATTAATATTTTTACAGTCCGGGGCATCTCAAATTCTTGGCTCCGCCCCTGAATGTTCCCTTTTGAATATGTATTACTCAGTTAATTGTCATTTTTCATATTCACCTGGGTATTATCAATATTTGAAAGTTAAATAATTGGAGCCACTTTTATTGGGAATCCAAGCAACAATCTGCTATTTTTCTCTTGCTCAATGAATATTTATTTTTTGAAGTAACATTTCTGTTATTACTGCAAACGCCATGAGTTTCTGTCAGTCATCTGTAAGTTTATATGAATAAAAATAAATAAATAAATAAAAATATTAATAATAAATATTAAAAAAATAGCTCGAGCCGGGACGAGATTGGCGGGATTGAAAATCTTCATCCCATTCTAGAACAAGACGGGACGGGATCAGGATGAAATTATTCAATCCCATTAAGACCCGAAAAAATCGGGACAGGACGAGATCGAGATTGCGGGATGGGATGCCCACCCCTACTTTACAGCATCAAAACAAGATTTCTCTTCTTGTTTAATGGGTTTTTTTTTTTCGTTATCTATAACGAAAGTTCCTCCTCCACATTAACAGCGGAGGAATAGAAAATGTATTCAATTTGATTTTTTTCTCCATTTTGCCCTCATAATTTAATTTTATTTACATTTAAACTCAATCATTTTCAAACTTTATATAATTATACCATAGTCCTTCCAAATACTCATTAATTATATCCAAGGACTGTGATTTCGTTTTTCGAGTATCCCATGTGTTTATTAAAGGGCGTGTATCTATTCTCAGAGAATTTTTGTGTATCATTTTCATTTTTGTTAGCCATAATTCAAACTCCATTACAATTATTAAAGACCTAATTGATCTTAAGTAACAATTCGTTCCGTAACTGCGAAAATTGAATATATTCCTATCCACATATCATATTCATTTCATTATTAAATAAATCTGTTTTTTCACGATAATTGTATGTGAACTAATCCTAATTTAAGATGAACATGGACAAAAAAAAAAGAAGTCATGACAGGTGAGTGGGTGTAAGTGGACTAACCCTACAAAAACAACTAATTATGTAAGACCAAAAAAGGAGCACCCCTACCCCATTGAGCTTTGAGAGGGGTCGAGGGAGGGATGGGTGGTACCACCCATTCGCCTTGAGATGAGTGCATCGGTTATGAGATGTGCGATATCGCTCATCTCGAAGCAAATGGGTGGCTTCCACCCATCCCTCGCCCCTTCCCTCATTCTCTCCCTCGACCCCTAAAATTTTCGTACCCCATTCACTACACCTTTTTTATGCTCAGAAATAGATTCTCTCTAAGTGCAAATTAAAAAATGGCTTCTCTAATCTAGGAACTTAGCGAGGGGTCAAGGGATAGGTGTAATCACCCATCCTCTTCGAGATGAACACATCACTTTAGAGATGCACACTGGCATTCATCACGAGGAGGACGGGTGTAACCACCCATCCCTCGACCCCTAGAATTTTCGCTAATCTAAATTCCCTTCCTCGTGTATTTATGAACAATAGCCATCACTACACACCCTCCCAAAACACAACTGGAATTGTCCTCCTACAAGCTAAGTCAAAATAACAATGGCACCATTGCCTCATTTCAATGTGCAAGTAGGGAAGCCGGAGTTCATCCAACCCCAGTTACCAACCCCTCACGAATTCAAATATTTATCAAACATAGATGATCAAGCTGGTCTGCGAAACCATACTCCTTTTGTACATTTCTACCCCACAAACATAACAGCTGCTCACGGTGGTGGTGGCTGTTTCATTGATCCCGTCCCTGTTATAAGGATGGGTTTATCCAAGGCTCTTGTTCACTACTATCCTATAGCAGGTAGGCTTAGAAAAGCAGAAAATGGGAAGCTTGTTGTGGATTGCTGCGGCGAGGGAGTTCTATTTAGGGAGGCGAAGTGTGACATTACACTAGAGAGGTTGCGGGAGGTTATGGGAGGGCTGCTTCAGCCCCCTTTTCCTCAGTGGGATAGTTTACTCGTGGATGATGTATGGGGTAGTGACTTTGTCATTGATTCACCATTACTCCGATTTCAGGTTGGTGATATATTTATTGATATAATATATATACTGCATAAAAGTTTGGTAATAATATATATGATTGATAATAACTTTTAATTTGTGGATTTGTTTGTTCATGCCTCAGGTAACTCGTCTTGCTTGTGGAGGCTTTGTGTTGGCCTATACATATAACCATTGTGTATGTGATGCTTTCGGCGTTCTTCAATTCATAACTGCTATATCTGAATTCTGCCAAAATCCTCATCGAGATACTCCATCCATCACACCTTCCTGGGGAAGAGAAACCTTAAAACCCAGAACTCCTCTTCGTGTGTCCTATGCACACCCTGAATACGACCTTGATCACCCTTCTTCCAAGTCCCAGATCACGTTACCCACACAAACCGATTTCAGACAACTTGCACAAACTTCAGTCTTCCTATCCAACGCAGATATAGCCAACCTTAAAGCTCAAATAAATGGGGGGAAATGTGCCACATTTGATGCCATGGCGTCGTGCCTATGGAGGGCTAGAACTAGAGTCATCCTTAAACCTGAAAGCATCGCAAAACTTCTATTCCCAGCTGATACTCGTTTCCGTTACAAACCTAGATTACCAAATGGTTACTATGGAAGTTCAGTTGTGTTCCCTTGTGTTAGTGCTAAGGCATCAGATCTGGTTGAAAAACCATTAAGTAATGCAGCAAAGTTGATATCAGAAATCAAAAAGGGAATTATTGGAGATGAGTACAGGGCCTCGGTGTTGGATTTCATAGAGCAGAATGGACGTAGAGGGTTTTGCGAGGAAGGAGCATTTATGGTGACAGACATGAGCAAACTGAATTTCGTAGATATTGATTTTGGGTGGGGTTCGGCGGTTTACGGTGGACCACTCAGAGCTGGAGCTGGACCAGTGCCGGGGATGGTTACACCTGTTGTACATCACAAGAATGAGAATGGTGTTGAGGGATTGTTGGCTTTGTTTACCCTGCCATCTCAAGCCTTGGAGACATTTCATGCAGAGGTGAGAAAACAGGTTGCTGCTGGTTCTGCCCCTGCATCTCCAATTTCTGCCTTGTGATTTTTACAATGTAAATTTTTTTTTTTATTATCTGTGAATGAACAAGAAATAATATTGACGGGCCGAAATTCAATGAAACAAATATGGGAACATGTGAATAATAAAAACTTCAGTATAGTATCATTTATTTACATAATAAAATCAGATCAAACAACGACCCAGGAAACAGATTTTTATTGCGATAGAAAACAGAGTTACAAAGGTTGGTGAAGCAATAATTAACCAAACATTACATGAAACGATTTACAATAATAAGTGATAGCACCCAAACATGAACATATCAAAATTTGTACTGCTCCACGTACACTTCTGCATTACATCCCCATTGCTAGAGAAGAGCTTTGATCATTTGTAGAATTAGTCACTGTCTTCGCCATCAGTTCTACCTGTATCACTGTGATTGAAAATGATTTTGTTTTCTGATTCTCCTCTTCCAGATTGTCCAAAGTGTAGTCCAACTGTTGCAACAATTGACTAGGAAGCTAATTTGAATAACCTCATATCTAGAAATTTACAATATAGAAAAGTATATTGATCCCACTGCTAACTAGGAAGCTAGTTTCTATAACCTCATATCAGATACATGATAGAACTCGAGCATGCTACATGTGATGAGCATTATCCAACTTAAACCTATCATAGTCAGATATTAATGAAATCGCCTGATGTAATAATAAACTCAGAATACGAAACACACACTTTTTTGCATTTATAGATTAAAAACATAGAATATAAGATGTACAAGTCATTATAGATACTTGTAATCTTACCATTAATGAAAATAAAACATCTTCAATCAAATCCCTTTTAAATACAAAAGCCAATATGGGAGGAAGTGGAGGTACCCTTCTAAATTCAAAATTGTACATGTAGATTAACCGTAGGGAAATACTTTCAAATTTCAATTGCGCTGACAAATTCAGAGATTATTACAAACAAATGGTTTGACCGTTATCCAATGAGTTCATAATTATTATGACCAACCATAATCATATAGTTAAGAACATAAACAACCACTAACGAGAATGGGTATAGAAAGTATGCAACAGAGCATGTCCAAACTGGAAATTTATTACGGAAGCTAGCAAGAGCACCCATAACAGCACAAATGACGACGAGAACTAAAACTTCTGCAGAGAAATCCCATGTCAAGTCCCGTGCATACACAATAGATAAGAGCAGAGACAATCCAAGGATATTGTTCATGATCACGCCCCCCATATATCTGCATTCAGTAGCAACTTCAAAAGTTAAATTAATCTCAAATTTCTTGTCTTGATCTTCAACCAACTAAAAAATATGGATTTTATAGTGCATAATTCTACATATAATTTTCAGTTGAAAATAAACAAACCAAAGAGAAAGAGAGCTGTTGTCACGTGTAGTATAGTAATATATTTGAATTAACCTCAGAAAATGTGAGAGACGTAGTTCTAGGCTTCTTGTTACTTGCAGCCATGATTGCTGACACGGCTTCTCTAGAGTTCGTAGCCAGAGGGATTAGGACGAAGGATGTATAGAAAGAAGGTATATGCTTTGCAGCTTCAGAGAAATGCTGAACTGAATCTATCAGAGGTTCAGCTAGTAATGTTAATATAGCGCACAGTTCCAAACAACAAGAATATTATTGACTTGCACCATTTCCATTAGAGCCTATAATATTCTCTCGTCCCGACTCAATTTCTTTGTCAGTTGCTACCCAAGCTTCCTGTGTATAGTTTAATTAGATCAGTCATTTGTCAATCCTAACATTAGGGATTATTGAGAGAAGGCCAAACACAATCGGGGTTACTTGATAAATGTCATCAAGAGTCTTCACTGAGCCAAACAATGTGGAGAGTCCCGCCACAACAAATTCTTCCTCATCTATCTTCCCGTCACCATCTTTGTCTAGCACTTTCATGAAGTTTTCAACAACTTCATCTGTTTTCGGTCCCTTCTTCCCCATGCTATGTATTAATTCTCTGAACTCCGAAGAAGTAATGAAATTGAGAAATTGCAACTCTCTAAAAGCTCGAACTTGTAGAGAAGGTGAATCCAATCATATATCAAGCAGAAGCGAGAGCGAAGTCGTGGGATTATAACTATATCAGTGGATATCAATCGTACAACTACACCGTATAAATTCACACGGTACTACCGTGGATAAGTACATGAACAATTTTAGGCCCATGGATAATTGGAGTGGGTTTAATATTCTAACCGAAAATCATTAGCCATAAAACAAACCTTGTATAAATTACCTATGGAGATTGGGTGGACAGAACCATGGTTGTTAACTGCATGCTTAACCTTGAGAAGCCACTTTCCAAACATATGTTGGAACTCCTCCAACGAAACCTTTTGGTCCTGATTTAAATCAAGCTCCTTCATTAGGTCTTCTACTGCATCTCTCTCACTTGGATGTATCTTGTCAGACATGAGATCTGTAATCTTTTCTCGTAGTTCATTCGAGGTGAGACAATTGTTTGCATCACGATCAATGCTTGCAAATAGCCTAAGTAAAAAGAACATCTGATTATCCAATATATTATGCATCTTACACAAATTGCTTTAGGAATGCTATATCTGACCTTCTAATAGCCCACGGATTTGGTGCGCACTGCTTGGTTAGGAGTATTCCTGATGCTTGCTTTTCAACATGTTTTAAAATGTCTACCATCAGATGGTCATTCTTTGCATATTCTAACCTCCTCTTTGGAATCCAATGTTCGAAGACCTACAGATGTAATGATAATAATCTATCAACAGATCCAAATTATATTTTGTGAAATCTCAATTTTACCAGGACCAGTAACACATGTACATATACTAAGCAATTAAGATTTTCACCGAAAACTTTTCTATGCCTTTACACATATCCATAGATGACGGTCTTTTAGATATTACCTTATAGCAGGGGATAGAGTGTAGATACTATGATACTTTCAGAAGAAGTACCTGATAAAGGAAGAAACCGAAGAGGAACAAGACAGAAACCGTAAGGGAAGTCAAAATTACAATCGACGCCCAAGAAGGCTTATTGACAATTTCTGGTAGTTGCACAATAACGAATGGGACAACTGACAAAACCATGATCATGGCAGTGTAACTAGTCTCCATATCAGTAATATTACCATGACCTGTGATAATGACAAACAAAATGTCAGTAAATATCTATGATCATATTACAAAAAATGTTTTAATTTGTAAAAACGCGTCAGGTGTCTGTAGGTACCATTGTGAGGTTTCTTCATGAGAACTTGATTATTTCTGACTTGTAATTTAATTGTTATTAAGGTCAGTTTGCTTGATCAGATCACTTGCCAGTAGGAAAGAAGAAACAAACCTGTTAAGAATGATGAATGTCTCATTTGTTGTTGTGAATCATTTGAAGTTGAGCTTTCTATACCTTTATTTTTGGAGGTTTCTTTAAACTTGCGCTGACCAACAATAACACAGGTTCCACACAATTGTTAGTAAATAGATCCAGAGAGTAGCCCAACGCTCCAATAATTGGTATCAGAGGCGTTTGGCTGAGATTCGGTGAGGTGGGGGTGCATGCGACACATTGTTTAGCGGATTAGACACAAGGTAGCGAGCCAGGCAGAGCATCGCAGGTGTGCGGTCCACTAGATGAATGATCCAGATTACGTTCAAATCCTTAATAACAACAAAGTCTTTTGGGAAAAACCCCACACCACCTAAGCCTAAATGGAAGGCCCAATAGGTGGTGTTTAATTTGGTATCAGAGCCAACAGTTCGGCTCGAACTCGGCGAGGTGGATGTGCAGGTGGCACATTGTTCAGGGGATCAGGCACAAGGTAGCGAACCAAGTAGAGCATCGCAGGTGCTCGGTTCGCCAAAAATAGGCGCAGGGTAGCAAGCCAAGTAGAACATCGCAGGTGCGCCGTCCGGTAGATGAATGATCCAGATTACGTTCAGATCCTTAATAGAAAGATCCTTAAGGAAGCCTTTTGGGAAAAATCCCACACCACCTAGGCCCAGATGGAAGGCCCGATAGGTGGTGTTTAAGTTGAGGACAATATCGTTGTAATGTATAGTGGACCAAGGGATGCGCGCGGGTGCGCAACGCCCAAACAATATCTTCCATCTGAGCCTAGGTGGTGTGGAATTTTCCCCAAAAAGCTTTGTTGTTATTAGGGAGTGGATCTCTCCCTTATAAACCTTTGCGAAAACTCCTCCTTACTTGATGTGAGACTATTCAAGCCAACATTGTTCCAACCATTTCAACCTTTGGCACAAATCGTCACATATCCTATAATCCATCGACCGGTCTGCAACATCTCAAAGTACACCTCCTCCTCGAGTATCATGCGCAACCACGATTATGTGGGTAACACTCGGTGTACGGGCTCGACTATTCAAGGCATTGTTGGCTCCACCTAGTCGCAACCACCGCACTAACTCCATTTCGTCCGGACTTGTAGAATACCTCATCGACAAGAATCTGGAGCCTAATCTAAACCATTCATCTGGCGGACCGCACACTTCTGATGTTCCACCTTCAACTACACTGCCTTGTAGGAAATATAAATTTGCACGCCTAACTGCTGTCATAAGCAATCTGTCACCAAGGTAAACATTGCAGTATCCATTCTCACCAATACACTTGTAGCCCTGAGCTTCAAGCACCTCAAGATAAATCTGCCCCGTTGAAAGAGCTGGAATATGATGTACTTCGGTAAGCTATCTACATGACCCATCTGTCAATTGAAATTTGACTGTACCAACACCCATTGTCTTGCAAGGCCGAGAGTCACCAATTTTAACTGAATTGCCCTTAACCTCGTGATAAGTGTTGAACCATTCCTTTACGTGACATATATGATACGAAACTCCCGTATCCAACATCCAACCGTCATACAAATGATCATAAGATTTTGCCATCAGTGCATGTGCTAAGTTATCCCCGACTAGAATATCCTCTACCACATTCGGTGTCTCAACAACATTCACTATGCCCTTACTTTCATTCTCTTGCTTGTTGTGATTATCCTTCCAGTCTGGACAATCCCTCATGTAATGGCCCTTACGCTTACATTTGTGACATTCAACCTTTGAAATATCTCTGTCTTTTGATTTAGACCGGTTCCTTCTGTAGTTGTTCCCCTTTGTTACTAAAAGACCACGTGCTTGAACCTCCTCATTCGAAACACTCTTTCTGAAAGCCTTTGTGAGTACAACTTGAACAATATCACTATACACAAAATTTTCTTTCTTCAATGTTTTCATCTGATCAATAAACTGTTTCCATTATGGTAATAAATAAATTAACAAGAATAATGTTTTCTGACTATCTTTAAATTTAGCTTTCAAGCTAACACAATCTGAGTATAAACATTCAAATTCATTTATGTGATTAGTCATGAGTTTACCTGGCTGCAACCTGAAAGTGAAGAGTTTCTTCTGTAGGTACATCACACTCATCTGGCCATTCTGAAGATACATAGCCTGAAGCTTATCCCAAATACTATGAGTTGTTATCTCATCAATAAAGTTGTAAGTCACATAACGAGAAAGACACAAACGAATCGTATTACATGCCTTCTGATCCATTTTACTCCACTTCTCGATAACCTCAACCATCGCCTCATCCGATGATGATTTATTTTTTCTCATCTAGTGCATCAATCTGATCCAAACTAACCAGAATATTTTTACAATCCATTTGCCAAGCTATAAAATTGTTCCTAAATTTTGGCCATCTTGAGAGAGAGAGAGAGAGCTCTTAGCAGCTTAACATGTTAGATACGGTGTTTTAGAGTTTAAATATCAGCTTAACATGTCAACTTTTTTAATTAGTCGGTTAAATATTAGAAAGGGATCAATAATGTTTAGTTCCTATGTCATAGTGTAAGTTTTGAAGGTCTAACCAAATTTGTCAACCCTTCATAATTTAAGACAAGAAAAGTTCTTCTACTTCCAGTCATTTGATTAGAAGACCATAGAAAAGTTCTTCTACTTCTAGTCTCTAATTGAATATCAGATTGAGTTGTTCTTCCTAGGGGTGGGCATCCCATCCCGCGATCCCGTTTCTGTCCCGATCCCGTCCTGTCCCGTCCCGATTTTTTGGGTCTTAATGGAATTGAATAATTTCATCCCGATCCCGTCCCGTCCCGATCTAGAATTGGAATGGGATGGGATGTGATGAAGATTTTCAATTCCGCCAATTCCGTCCCGTCCAGAACTAATTTATTAATATTAATTATTATTTTATTTAATTATTTATTTTAGAATTGTGGATGCCCATACAAATATACTGATCATAGGACCAGTCTGGCCCATGGATTGTGGTAGAACACCACCATCTGGGAGTCCTACAGGCTCAAGTGAAACAACAGATTAGCACAATTCAATATTTGGTATACTAAAAATGTGCAAAAACAAGTCGAGATGAAGTAACTTTAGCCTGAAAGTTAAACTTTTTTCTCATGTGACGCTTAAATTGTTGCCTACCTTTGGGTCTCGCTATTATGCCTAGATCTTCTAGTGATGATCATATGTTTGGTAGAAGCAAAGTGTTTGGCGACACTTTAAAACTATACGTTTAGAGCAGATTTAATTGCAAGGTGTTTGCTTGCATATTAAGTGGTTGCCATCCGAAAAAGCAATGTCTATTTGTGGCTCTAGTGAGAGGTTTTGGTTAGAGGTGTATAAAAGATTGTATAAGAATGTTGTATGTTATTTGATTGGAAACCATTAGCCTAGCTGATATAGGCTGAACCATATTTGATTGGAAACCATTCAAAACTTCAGACTTCTAGATTTTAAGTTGATAATATGTTCAAAATGTATTCTCCAAATTAGCACGCTGATCCCGTCCCGAACCCGTTTGGGATGGGACGAGGCCGGGATGAGGTTTTTCCCATCCCGTCCCGTCCCGATCCCGTATGAACGGGATGGGATAGGGATGGGTATATCTCGTCTCATCCCGTCCCGTGCCCACCCCTAGTTCTTCCTCGAGGTTCGTTCGATCTAAATATCTACGTCTTATTAATTCACCATTAAATGGCTAATACAAAGCATACTTTTTTTTAGCGCTGGTCACAATTTTATTTAAATTGAATGGCTTTATTGGACCAACTGAAAGAATGTTGGAATGTTGCTTCAAGTGGAAGAATAAAAGAAGTATTGCTTTTACTAGACCGAGTGGAAGAATATTAGAATCAAGATTGTATTGTAATTTTGAAGTTATCAATATAATTTAAACATTTTAAACGCTTACATACTACATAATGAGTCTCACAAGACTCATAATGTTATATAAACTACATATTGCGTAAGAATAATTTCTATAACAAAATTTTTGTTATTAAACTAAGGTATAAGTTTATAATTGGTATATGTACAAAACTGAGATTGGCCTAATGAAAAAAAAAATCTATATTTCAAATTTCAAAAGAAAATTCGATAACTAAAAAAATGAAATATTTCATGGAATTTCGACATTTTTTGAGAAGTCACATTCCTTGGTTAGAATGTTGACCAATTGAAGAATATGGATTAAGGTAAACATTAGACTTGAATATTAATCTATTGGATCACAAATTTGGTCATTTAGAGCCCATGCATTTATATTCGAATCATTCAAATTGTTTAATTGTTTTATGTTTGTTTTAACTATTAACTTTGCTATGTCTAAAATAGTTTTTTTTTTTATGGAAAACATAAAATCCATATATACCCTCATATCATATCTTAGCCCCTCTCAGTACTCAACACACTAACATGTCTCAACCTCATGCACATGATTTTAGGTTTACAAAATATGACATTTTCATCCCATTCCCTAATATGTAATTAAAATTGCAAGAGTCTTTCAAAGATAAAATTGGTTTGAACTATGTCGAAAGAGCTACAAGGAAGAGAGGTTCATACCAACTCACCTCAAGTTTAAGGAGTTGCTACGTGTACTCGATTATTTGGCTCAGTTGCACAAACGCTTTGTTATTGGTATTTTGTACTCCAAACCATTAGATATGTTAGATCTGTATTGTAATTGACCATAAAGAAGATAAATATATATTTCAACTAGGTCTGTTAATGAACATGTCCTCAACTTAGACACCCGCTAGGCTCGGGTGTGGGGTTTTTATGAATTGGGCTCTACTGCCCCCAAAAGCCTTGTCGCTACTAAGTAAATGTAAAATCCTTTGTTAACTTCACATGAACAACTACCTTTCCTCCTTTGTCATTCATGGAGGACATTGTCCATGAATGTACGACCATCATGTTAGACATAAAGCTAGAAAGTGAATCAAGTACAAATCCAACAGCTTGTTATTAACTTCATTCGGGGGATTCAGAAGTATGAGAGAGAGCTTTTGAGGGCTTGTCGCAGTCGCGAGGAGGGGCTGCTCTAGATCCGAATTGAGATAGGAACTATGTGGGAGAGGGAGGTCAGATCTGACTTCTAGACCTGGTTTCTTCTGATTTGAGCAGCTTGGAGAGATCAACTTCCTGATCTCTCTTTCATGTCAGTTCTTTTTCATTCAAGTTTTCTTCTTTTTTAATAAACTTAATCAAGCTTTCCACTCCACCAAGCCATACCCTCCCCCACCGTCCCTCATCTCCCCAAATCTTTATGGCTCTGCTACACTTTCAGCTACACGAACCCCCAATGTCTGCCCATAAGCACTTTTAGACTCTCATGGACTCCACCGACCCGATACCGGATGGATGAGAGGTTGTATCCAGGGATGGAATTAGTGGAGATGGAGAAGTTTCTGTCAAGAGTCAATCTCAGGTGAAATGGGCTCAATTATTTGGAGGAAACAAGAATTGAGATGGGTTGGAGGCTCCAATCCACTACTCAAATCTCATGTTTGAGGAATGTGTGTTACTAAGTCCACCAGGTATTCGAGAAAATGTCGAACAAATATGGTCAGACCAGTAGGTACGGATGTTCCTTGAGAAGCCCCCTCCATTCAGTCAAGTCAAGGTAGCTGTGGACATGAAGTGGAAACCAAAAGGAGTTTTTGAGGTTACATCGAATGAAGAATTTTTCTTCTTCAAGTTCACGAATGAAGATGATTGAGCCAAAACACTTGAAAAAGCTCCTTTCAAAGTTAGGGACAAACTCATGGTGATTAAACCATGGAAGGAAGACTTGTGGAGTCTAAGGAAGGAGATCAATACAATTCCAGTATGGGTACATCTTTACAATGTCCCCACTTGCATGTGGTCCAAGGAGGGGTTGAGTTATACCGCTAGTTTGATTGGGAAACTTGCCAGGTTTGATCGAGCCACCTCAACTAGAGCTCGAATCACATATGCAACGATTTGTGTGGAAGTGAAGCTAGATAAGGAGCTTCCAACCCTCATTAAATTAGATGTGGGTAGGGAAGGAGGTGAGTTGGATGAAATTGCAATCGACTATCCTTGGAAACCATTGATGTGTTATGAGTGTAGTGTCTTTGGGCATGACAAAGGCCATTGTATGATGAATGGACATGATAAAATGATGGTACAAAAGGAGAAGATAGCATCTAGAAGAAATAAATTTGAAATGAATACTCAGTTGAACAATAGGAGGAACAATGACAAAGAAACTAAAGAATGTGTCGCAGAATGGGTTGAAGTGAGGCGGAAGTCGAGACTCACGAAAAAAGATATGGGGGATGAGAACCATAGGCCGAAAAATAATTCATTCAATGCTCTACAAGGTATTGATGATAATAATAATATGAAAATGACAAACAGTACAGTGCCCCTATGTGTAGATACAGAGATAACAGTGCAGGATGTTGACGAAGGTAGAGAGGCAACTCCCAATGACGAAGTGTTACAAGTGACAGCTGCTACGAAAGCAGAAATGATTCCAGAAGTCGGGCAAACTAGGATCAATGAAAATGAGTTGGAGGATGGTAATGCGAAGGAAGACAACAATCCCCATGGTTCCAATAATGGTGAAAGATTTGGATTCTGCGATGTGAAACTACTCACCATTGCAGAACTGGACGAAGCAAAAAACATCATCTTTCTACCTAATATTGAATATGTCTTAATGATGACAAATGAATACGACAAGGGAAACAAAGTTTCAGATGTAATACAACAAGAAGTTAAAGCACGTGGCATGGAACACTTTAAGAAAGACTACATATGGCTAAAAGAAGTATGGGAAGAACACAAGAACCACACATACAATAGGTTGAGACAAGAAAGTAGTCAGGATTCTGAAAAAGAACATGAGCCAGACCCCTATAGTGATGATTTGATTATAGAATTGACTGCAATCGCCTACACCAAAGATTTTAGTCTTTGCCCCTGAAAGTCCAAAAGAACTAAGAAAACAAACAAAAAGTACAAAGATTGACTTTGTACATTGTTTAGGCTTGTAATGGTGAATCCTCTCTCCACTAAGAGATTTCTTTTGTATTTGCTTTTGCTTCAATGATATAAAGGTTAAGGGGTCCTTAAAACCTTGCTTGCTTTCAAAAAAAAAAAAAAAAAAACTTCACATGATGTTGCTCCTTACCCGATGTGGGAATAAATTTGCACGCTCAACTCGAACCAACATCTCCAACAATATCTCCAAAAAATAATATACCACCTAGTAAATGATAATTTTGGTTAACCCCTTGTAACAAAATACAGTAGAACCTCATTTTTTTAATTCCAGATAAATAACTAACCATAGTTAAATAATATTTTTGGTCAGTCCGGAGTTGGGGATAATGTGCTAAATTAATAATTTTCTAAATTTATAAGATAATACAATTATAAAAAAATTCATATAGGTTCCAAGTAATATATAAATTAATAATTTTCTAATACATAGATAATTCATGAATTTTACTTGGTTAAACAAATACATAAAAAAATTATTAGTTGGTAAGACGAGAAACTCAATACAATATACAATATTTCAAAAAATGACGAATACGTTGATAAATTAATAAGTTATTAATTAATCGATAAATTTATAGTTATTAATTAATATATAATATTTGCTAAATTTATAAATTTTCTTGATCACAATCCACATACACATTGGATCTCATATTAATTGGCTTGGAGTTGGAGTTAGAGTTTGTACCCCAATAGACCATCTCCTGTGAGAAAGCAAAATTCTACTCATCAATGGCTGGTTCTATTTGTCATTGATTACGAGAGATATGATTGCATGTTCCCAATGGTTTATTGAATTGCATGTGAGAAAACAAATGCATTGCAATACACCTTGTTGCACTAAATCACCTCATTCTCTCAAAGTTTTCAATTTTGGGCTAAAAATTGAGTCTATAAAAAAATTGGACCGGTAAAAAAATTGAATATGTTTTAATGAAAGTCTTTCAAATGCTTGAGCCTGAAATTTCGGTCCAACCGAACCGAACCGATCCGAAATTCGGTTCAACCGAATTCATCGGTTTACAAATACAAAATTCGGTTTCGATTTGGGTTTTGGACAAACCGAATTAAATCGATTCGAAATCGGTTTGAAGCTCAAAACCGAACCGAACCGACATTGTCCACCCCTAGTAGAAATGGTAGAAATGTAAGAAGCCCAAAACCTAATTGCGTAGAATTGAGACATCTGTAGAAAGGGTAAAAATGTAAGAAGCCCACACAATATCACTGGAAATAAGGGATCCTAGAAAACCCTCACGTTTATGGATGCTTCTTTGTTGGTGGCTAACATGGAATGGATGACCCAACACGATAAACGTAATCGAAACATGTCGTGGTGACATCATCTCGCTCACGTACTACAACATTTGTTTGTTGAATCGAAGGTCTGAACCTGAAGATTGTACTCGCCATGATCTTCATTGGACTTTCCTTAAATTATTCTAAACATTAACATCATTGATTAAGAGAGAGATAACCAAGTGGAAAAAAAAAATGAGATAATATTATATTTACCCACGTATACACAACGTCAACTTCTTATATTGAGTAACTAGTTGGAGACTTGGAGGAACTCATCATGCAGGAAAAATGAGCAGCAATTTGTTTAGTAAACAAATCTTAATCAATAGATGAACATGGTGCAGCAAATTTTGGATATTGTTTTTTATAAGAAATAGAACACATGCTTCATCCATATAATTTAATGAGTAGAATTTAACTAAGGGTCACCTATTGATTTGTTTAAGCATTAATTAAATCTTCCAACAACCAATAATACACTAATGTCAATGATTCATTTCCCTATAGGTCGAATTATCCAGGTCCAGGGTACCCAAAGCTAGATCCTATCGCATCTAGTTGTATAGAACTAGCTAAGATATGGAAAATAAAAATAAAAATAAAAATAAAATTATAATACACTTCTCAATCGACGTAATCAAGACGTGTTTTCGTGACATTAGCTTGCTCACGTACTACAACATCAACCACTCTCAATTTTTTTTTTAAATTTTCTTGTACAACCCTTTGTTTTGCTGCAACCAGGTTTGAACCTGAAGATTCTACTTGTCTTGGTGTGAACAATCTCCATCTACCTTACATGACCTTCACAGGACTTTTCTTATAAGGCCAGCCTATAGGTATCACAAGTACATATCCATTCTTCCTTTCATCTCTCTGCTGCTTCCAATTGACCAGAAACTAGTCTTTATAAAGAACACTTTAGCTCTGTGTATTCGAAAACCCCTCCCAACCTTCGGTCTTTTAATCCAGTCATAACTGAAGTTGTCTTTCGTTTCAAGAAAAAAAAATGATGAATTCAAGAAATCGGGATGGAGATCTTTTGATCAATGAGTTGAACCAAGGTAAGGAGTTAGTCAATCAATTAAGGTTCCACCTAAGACCCTCTTGTCCCAATGGAGAATTACTAATCAGACAGTTACAGTCTTCATTCAACAAAGCTATTGCGATGTTGAATTGCAATCAGGCTGAGGCAGAGACTAAACTTCAAGAAATAGTAAAAGAGTCCCTCAGGTTGGTTAGCGGCAGCCCTCAAAGTCACGTATCAGAGTACAAAGATATCTGTAGAAAGAGGTATAATTTCCCCTTAGATAATTAATTTCAGTATTGTTACTGTATGATATTTGGCTGAAGCTCTTCTGTAGAATCCTAGTGATCTATTTTGTGTCACTTTCCTTTACATAGGAAAATACTCCCTCGGTGGACAGAACAAGTTCATGGAAGCCCGGAGATGGGGCTGGAAGAGCCTGTAGATGACGGATATGGTTGGAGGAAGTATGGACAGAAAGACATCCTTGGAGCAAATTATCCTAGGTGAGAATTTCATCATCCCCAGTAGCCATGAAAACTATGACAAACTTGATAATTAAGTTCGTAGATCAAACTTGTGCTTATTATCTTTCTCTAATGCTGGGTCCATAAATTTGCAGAGGCTACTACCGCTGTACCCATCGCAATGCTCATGGATGTATGGCTACAAAGCAAGTCCAACGATCAGACAAAAATCCACTAATATTCGACATCACCTATCGTGGTAAGCACACTTGCATTCAAGCCCACCATATCATTCCAACATCACAATTGCCCATCAAGCAAGAACAAAGACAAGAAAGTAAGAAGCCAAATCATTCAGAAGAAAGATTTATAAATTTTGCAGCTGACCCTGAGGACATTACAGTCAATTTTAATACTTACCAAATTTCTCCTTTCTTATTCCCTTCCACGTTATCGATGGAGTCTACTAAGTTGAAGAATAAAAACGTCTCTTCATTTCTTTCAAACAAGAATACCATGGACAACTCTTCAAGACAGTTTATGTCTCCAACAACATCTGAACCCAATTACCTCTCAGTGTCCCCACCGAACAATAGCTTTGGAAGTGCATCAACTTTTGCAAACTCAGATTCCACTCCCACTTCTTCATCAAATTCTTCAGTTCATGAATACTGTTTTGCACATAATGCAATTGAATTTGATCCGGATGTTTTCTTTGATGATGAGATGTTCAGAAACTAATAGATTAAGATTAAGTTCAAATGATGTTATTGAGAATATATTACGATATTGAGAATATATTACGAATATCCTAATTGATTGGGAATATGTGTATTAGGAAGGTTGCTTATAGAGTGAATATTGTATCATGGTATCAGAGCCTATCATACGATAATCATAAAGGGAGAACAGGTACCTGATCGAAACCTTTTTGAATGAAAAGGGTTTCTTTGAATAAGAAGGAACACAGAAGAAGAACCTCGGCCTGATCAACGAACCTGTGCGATTCAGATCTGAACTGATTCAGATCTGATCGAAACTCTAATCGATCGTGATCGAAGCTCCAGGAACCTGATCGATCCTAATCGATTCTAATCAATCCTAATTGAACCTGAACGGTGAACCTTGCGGTGAACCTTGTGGGAACCGAACCTTTCGGCTTCCATTACCGAACTGAACCTTTCGGCTTCCGTCGCCATCGCACCGAGAAGAAGAGAAGAAACCAGAAGAAACCAGCGAGCAGAGACGCCACTCCTTTCTCTGTCTCCTTCCTAAACCAGAACGGTGAACCTTGCGGTGAACCTTGTGGGAACCGAACCTTTCGGCTTCCATTACCGAACTGAACCTTTCGGCTTCCGTCGCCATCGCACCGAGAAGAAGAGAAGAAACCAGAAGAAACCAGCGAGCAGAGACGCCACTCCTTTCTCTGTCTCCTTCCTAAACCAGAACGGTGAACCTTGCGGTGAACCTTGTGGGAACCGAACCTTTCGGCTTCCATTACCGAACTGAACCTTTCGGCTTCCGTCGCCATCGCACCGAGAAGAAGAGAAGAAACCAGAAGAAACTAGCGAGCAGAGACGCCACTCCTTTCTCTGTCTCCTTCCTCTCATTTCTCTGTCTCAGCGAGAAGAGATAAGAACAGACGCTTCTTTCTGTGTTTCTGCGTTTCTCTGTAAATTTTTTTTTGTTTGTTTTGTTTCTCTGATTGTGTATTGCATCAGTACAAGAAAGAAAGAAAAAAAAAAAAAAAAGAAAGAAAGAAGGGAATATATTAAAAAAAAAAATCTAAACACCGATCATGGCTGGCGGTGAAATCTCTACTGGTGAAACTCGGAAGACGATTTCACCTTATGACATCACTTCCCTTGATAATCCCGGACTTTCAATTACTCAGGTTCAATTGAAAGGGGACAATTATGATGAATGGGCTCGTTCGTTTCGAACGGCCTTAAGGGCTCGGAAGAAATTCGGGTTCATTGACGGAACTATCACACAACCTGGCGAACAGTCACGAGACCTCGAAGACTGGTGGACTATCAACTCTCTTTTAGTGTCCTGGATCCGAAATACCATCGAACCTACGCTACGCTCCACTATCTCTCATGTGGAAGTAGCGCAGGATCTCTGGAATGATATCAAGGATCGATTCTCCATTACTAACGGACCACGGATTCAACAACTGAAATCAGATCTTGCAGACTGCAAACAGAAGGGGCTGACCATTATGGATTACTATGGGCGACTCAAGCAGCTGTGGGATGAACTAGGTAATTTTGAACAATTGCCAACATGCAAGTGCGGGAAGTGTACATGCAATCTTGCTTCTATTCTGGAGAAAAAACGGGAGGAAGAAAAAGTACACTTGTTTCTTATGGGTTTGGATGACAATTTGTACGGAACAGTGAGATCCAATATATTGGCTCAAGATCCGTTGCCAAACATGAACAAGGTATACTCAATTCTCATTCAAGAGGAGCGAGTAAAGAAAATCGCTCGCGGCAAGGAAGAACGCGGGGAAATTATGGCCCTTGCCACACGAACTCGTCTTGACGAAAAGGATAAATCTAGTACGGTGTGTTCCCACTGTAAAAGGACGGGGCATGAATCTAACAATTGTTTTGCCTTGCACGGATATCCAGAATGGTGGGGTGACCGACCCCGAAGTGATGGGAAAAGTGTTGGTGCTGGTCGCAGTAGAGGCCAGTCAAGTCTTCGAGGCCGTGGTCGAGGAACCAAGGGTACGCATCGTGCCAACGTTGCTCAAATAGGTTCTGCTGGGGCAGGAGTGACCGAGACAGATACATCTCCACTGCCTGGGCTGAATACCGATCAGTGGCAGACACTTCTCCAAATGTTGGGCGGGTCAAAATCCGCAACGACCGATAAGATGACTGGTAAGCCTTGGATTATTGACACAGGAGCCTCGAATCACATGACTGGCACGATCGGGGATCTCCGTGACTTAAAGGCGATTGCTCAATGTCCCGTGGGATTGCCAGATGGGAGTAGTGCTATCGCCATTAAAGAGGGGACGGTCACTCTTGAAAGCAATTTCTGTTTGAAAAATGTTCTTTATGTGCCAGGGCTAACTTGCAATTTAATTTCTGTGTCGCAGTTAACTGATCACTATAACTGTTTTGTCCAATTCACTAATGATCTGTGTGTTATACAGGACCGCACTTCGAGGATGCTGATTGGTGCGGGTGAACGACGGGATGGACTCTATTTCTTCCGGGGGCTGCCACAGGTTCACGCAATAAAGGCCAATAATGTGGTGTCTCTTGATCTATGGCACCAGCGACTGGGTCATCCATCTCTACAAGTAACAAAGTTAGTCCCCGAAGTAAGTTTTAGTGAAACGAAAAATCGTTTGAATAAAAATTGTGATGTCTGTCAGAGGGCAAAGCAAAGTAGAAATAAGTTTCCTGTTAGTGAACATAAAGCTACGACCATTTTTGAACTTATTCACACTGATCTATGGGGACCTTATAGAACGACTTCTTCTTGTGGTGCTTCTTATTTTTTGACCATTGTTGATGATTTTCCCGTGCTGTATGGATTTACTTACTTGTTGATAAGAAAGAGGTCTCTCATACTCTTCAAATGTTTTTTTCAATGGTTAAGAGACAATTTGATAAAGAGGTCAAAATCTTGCGGAGTGATAACGGGACTGAATTCACTTGTCTGCGACAATATTTTCTTGATCACGGGATTGTTTTTCAAACATCTTGTGTGGGAACACCTCAACAAAATGGGCGGGTTGAAAGAAAACACCAACATATTTTGAATGTAGCTCGGGCGCTGCGTTTTCAGGGCTCTCTTCCTATTGAGTTTTGGGGAGAATGTGTATTGACGGCTGGATACTTAATAAATAGGACTCCCTCCTTGGTCTTGAATGGGAAAACACCCTATAGTGTTCTATATGGCAGCACACCCACTTATGATCACTTGCGCATTTTGGGGTCCTTGTGTTATGCGCATGTACAGACAGGGGATAAGTTTGCCAGTAGAAGTCGAAGGTGCGTCTTTGTTGGGTACCCGTATGGAAAAAAGGGATGGCGTTTGTATGACTTAGAGAAACGAGACTTCTTTGTTTCTCGTCATGTTGTATTCTCGGAAGGAGTTTTTCCCTTTTCGGATCATTTTAATTTAGACCACGATGGTCTGCCTAATATTGAGGCAGTTCATGAGGACTTTGATGAGACATCTACGGTTGTTTTGAGGGGGGGTGCTGAGGAGTTTGTACAACCAGATGGGGATGCTGGGCAGCCGACATGTGCTGAGGAGTTTGTTCAGCCAAATAGGGCTGTTGGGCAGTCGGCATGTGCCGAGGATGGGGCAAATGCTGGTGCCGAGGTGATTGTACAGCCGGATGAGGCTGCTGCTGGGCAGCCGATTTCTGCGAACCAGGAGGACAATCCGGACGCTAGTCAAGAAGATGTGTTGGGCAGGGGTCAACGCAGAAGGCAAGCCTCGGTACGACTCCGTGATTATGTTACTCATACCATTCAGAAAATGAGTCCATCCGTACCCGCTTCATCCGTACCTCGGCATTCCTCAGGTACACCCTATCCTATAGCACATTATGTGAATTGTGATAATTTTTCTATGCGACATAGACATTTTCTTGCAGCCTTGACAGCAAATCGGGAACCTGTGTGTTATTCTGAGGCCGTGAAAGACAGCCGCTGGAGGGATGCCATGCGACGAGAAATTGAGGCTCTTGAGATTAATGAAACCTGGGTTGTAGCCGACTTGCCACAAGGAAAGAAAGCTCTAGGATGCAAGTGGGTATACAAGATCAAGTATAACTCTGATGGGACCATTGAACGATTGAAGGCTCGGCTGGTTATTCTTGGCAATCATCAAGTTAAAGGAGTTGATTATACAGAGACTTTTGCTCCAGTAGCTAAGATGGTTACAGTACGGGTCTTTCTTGCTGTTGCGGCTGTCAAGAATTGGGAAGTCCATCAGATGGATGTTCATAATGCCTTTCTACATGGTGACCTTACGGAGGAGGTATACATGAAATTACCACCTGGTTTTCAGGTGGGGACTTCTCGAAAGGTGTGCAAGCTTAAGAAATCATTATATGGGCTGAAGCAGGCACCCCGATGCTGGTTTGCTAAACTGTCGACTGCTTTGAAGAATTATGGTTTTCGGCAATCTTATTCAGATTATTCTTTGTTTACTCTACAAAGAGGTGCAGTTCAGCTCAGTGTTCTTGTCTATGTCGACGACCTTATCATCTCTGGGCGTAATCCGGGGGATATACAGAAATTCAAGGGTTACCTCAGTGTTTGTTTCCATATAAAAGATCTGGGTCCTTTAAAGTATTTCTTGGGGGTAGAAGTGGCACGCGGACCGGATGGGTTTGTGCTTTGTCAACGCAAATATGCGCTAGATATCATCTCTGAGGCCGGATTGCTAGGGGCAAGGCCCGCGGCGGTGCCATTAGAACAGAATCATCGACTCGCCTTGTCCAAGAGTCCGGAGCTCGCTGACCCGGAGCCTTACCGTCGCTTGGTGGGACGACTAATTTATTTGTGTTTCACTCGACCCGAATTATCTTATAGTGTTCATGTTTTATCTCAATTTATGCAACATCCTCGAGCGGACCAATGGGAAGCCGCTTTGCGCGTGGTTCGGTACTTAAAAGGTAATCCAGGTCAAGGTATACATTTGAGTAGTAAGTGTGACATGCAGTTACATGGATGGTGTGACGCTGATTGGGCCGGATGCCCTTTGACTCGGCGGTCCCTCACTGGTTGGTTGGTGTTCCTTGGGAACTCGCCGGTATCTTGGAAGACAAAGAAGCAACATACTGTATCTCGCTCCTCCGCAGAGGCGGAATATAGGTCTATGGCTATGACTACATGTGAGTTGAAATGGCTTAAAGCTATTTTAGCTAGCCTCGGGATGCCTCACACACGTCCTATGTCTCTTCATTGTGATAGTCAGGCGGCTCTTCATATATCTCAAAATCCCGTTTTTCATGAACGGACAAAACATATTGAGGTCGATTGTCACTTTGTCCGTGATGACATTGTTGCTGGACATATCAATCCCACATTTGTCCCATCCAATGAGCAACTCGCTGACATTTTCACAAAAGCATTGGGCAAACGTCAATATGAGTATCTACTTCGCAAGTTGGGCATACGGGATCTCCATGCACCAACTTGAGGGGGGTATTGAGAATATATTACGATATTGAGAATATATTACGAATATCCTAATTGATTGGGAATATGTGTATTAGGAAGGTTGCTTATAGAGTGAATATTGTATAATAGTTTTAAGGAAATTAACAGATTATATTGTGAATATTCTCACAATATTCTCTGAATTAGTTTGTATATAAACAAGAGATTGTGAATGAGAAAGAAAACACAATACACACAAATCATTTTCTTTGTGTCTAACATTTTATCAGATGTAATTATATTGTTGAAAAAATATGCTGAAAATTCGAAATAAAAGGAACGATGATACCAATTTTGCTTGGGTTGAGTCGCGGACTAGGTCGCTCTCTTAAGACGTTTCGCGGCTCTGCCCAAAATTGTGAAAGCAGTTTCGTAGCCCCGCCGTCCCCAGGATAAAACAACCCAGAATCTTCTCTGTCTCGTTCAAAAATTGCACAATAATTAAACGGTATACAAATGATGTAATTATATATTTATGTAGGTTTGTTAAAATATCAGTTAGCCCTAGTGATTGAATCTATAGGAATTTTGGTTGTATTTTTTTATTGTATGGTAGAGTAGTGATATAATAGAAGATAATGTCATTATGGTGAGCTTCTATCTTAGAGTGGGTATTACGGATCATCTAGGTTGAATGGATACGGACATGAGTACTGGTATGGCTATGAAACTGATATGGGGATTCAATAAATTTTCAAAATTGAGGATACACCACAATGACAAGCTAGCTCTGCCATAAATTCTGTCCATAAAGAATTTGAATTTTATAGGCATATATATGTGCTCCCATGTTAGCCACCTTCTATTTAACTTACCTTCAAAATCCCTCCAAGAGAAATTTGGCAAAATTACAATTCATGAGTAAGTAAATTTCCTCACTCTTCTATCTTCCTCGCCCTCCTCGCCACCACCTTTCCTGATCCACCCCACCTCTCGCCCTCCTAGCCACCACCCACCCTGAGCCTCCTCACGACAACCTCCCATTCTTTCCCCTCCTTTCCATTCTGTTGGAGAGGATGTAGAAAGAAATACTTCAATTTGTGTGTTTTTGATTCATCCCACAACAGGGGTATATATACAATAGGGTTTCTTGTCTTATAAGAAACAATCTTACATAATATATTCTAGATTACCTAAAGTTACAATAATATATTTTAGATTACCTAAAGTTACAAGAATATATTACAGAATATATTCTAGAATATCTTGAATATATATTCTTACAGAATATATATTCTTACCTAACAATCTTACGGAATATATTCTAGAATATCCTGAATATATACATGTTTCTATGATTAGAATATATACAACTTTCTATACTCCCCCTCAAGTTGGTGCATAAATGTCTATCATGCCCAACTTGTCAACTGAGCTGTCAAACACTTTCTGAGATACTCCTTTAGTAAGAACATCAGATAATTGCTCTTCTGAGGTTACACATGGAAAGCGAATAACTTTCCTGTCAAGATTCTCTTTAATAAAATGACGGTCAACCTCCACATGCTTTGTTTGATCATGCTGAATTGGATTATGTGCAATCTGAATGGCAGCTGTATTATCACAATGTAAATCCATAGGCCTTTGTAACTTAAAACTCAATTCCTTCAGGACATTACGGATCCACAATATTTCACAAACTCCATGTGCCATACCTCGAAATTCAGCTTCTGCATGCACTTGATCTAGCAACAACTTTCTGTTTTTTACTATGCCAAGTTACAAGGTTCCCACCAACAAAAGTGAAGTACCCTGATGTAGAGCGTCTATCAGCTTTATCACCAACCCAATCCGCATCTGTGTATCCACCAACTTCCAATTCATTTTTTTCAAACAATAATCCCTTACCAGGCGCCATCTTCAGATATTTCAAGATACGAAAGAGTACATTCATATGCTCTTCACTAGGACAATGCATAAACTGACTAACAACACACACAACATAAGCAATCTCAGGTCTAGTATGAGAAAGATAAATTAACCTTCCTACAAGGCGTTGATACCTTCCTTTATCAGTAGGGACTTGATCAAGAAGAATAGCAAGTCCATGATTCATCTCAATGGGCGTCTCTATTGGTTTGCAGTCCAACATCCCTATTTCAGTGAGCAAATCAATAACATATTTCCTTTGTGAAAGTGAAATCCCTTTCTTCGACCTTGCAACTTCAATACCCAGAAAGTACTTCAATTGCCCGAGATCCTTCAATTCAAATTCCTTCAACATATACTTTTGCAAATCATTTATTTCTTTCGGAACATCTCTTGTAACGATCATATCATCAACATACACAATTAGAGTTGTAATCTTACCATTCTTGTGTTTGATAAACAAGGTATGGTCAGAGTTGCTTTGTTTGTACCTAAAAACTCTCATGGACTTCGAAAATCTTCCAAACCAAGCTCTTGGAAACTGTTTCAGGCCATACAAAGACTTCTTCAATTTACACACCTTACCATCGTCTCTTGGGTTATTCTTCACGCCTGGAGGCATATCCATGTACACTTCTTCCTCCAAATTTTCATTGAGAAATTCATTCTTCACATCAAGCTGGTGCAAGGGCCAATCTTTATTTGCTGCAAGTGAAATTAAAATTCGGACAATATTAATCTTCACCACAAGTGCGAAAGTTTCCTCATAATCAATTCCATGGCATTGTGTGTATCCCTTGGCAACTAATATTGCCTTGTATCTATCAACAGTTCCATCTGCATTAAGCTTCACATTAAACACCCAACGACATCCTACAGTATTCTTTCCAACAGTCTTGTCTACTACCTCCCATGTGACATTCTTCTGAAGAGCTTCCAATTCTTCATTCATTGCTGTTGTCCATTTTGGATCCTTCAATGCGTCCTGCACGTTACTAGGAATAGATACACTAGATAATTGATTAATAACAAGTGCATGTGACTCAGAAAGCCTATGGTTAGAGATAAAGTTAGCTATAGGGTACTTAGCTTGGGCTTTGATCACTACAACAATTAAGGCATTTTTCAAGAAAAAATGTCCTTGACAAAACTCAAAATTTTGTTGAAAACTACTTTTAACAAGGAAAAAAATTCTTTGGTGGGTTCCTGGAGGCATCCCCGAAACTAAAGGTATTTGCCAAGGAATTACAGTTTTTGTTGGTAAAAGGGATGCTAAGTCAAGAAAATATTTTGTTGGTAATATTGACAACTACCAAGGAAATTCGTTGGTAAAAATCAAATATCGTTACCAACAAATTGTTTGTTGCAAGAACTATTTTATTTACTTACAAAATTTTTCTCGAAAAATCTTAAAATCATCAAGGAAAATTGTTGTTGGCAAAGGTAACAACCTTTATCATAGAACTTTTTCGTTGGTAAAATGCATGAATATCAACGAAAGTTGTCATCGGTATTGTTACCAATTACCAAGGAAATTATTTTCAATAAAAGAAATGATATATTAAAGTTGTCTAAGAGACGACCTAATATAGGTCCCAAACTCTAAGGACATCACCCACTACCTCCCAAACTCTAAGGACACCACTCTTGATGATAAGACACCACTATGGAATTCCATATATAATATATTTATTTTTAGGTTTAACGGGAATCGAACTTCATACCTATAGTAAAATCTGTTGCAATATTTACCAATTGAGCTATTTGAATAATTGTGTTGTGTGAAACAACTTTATAGTTTATTAAATCAAATTACTCATTTTTTGCAATAAAAAAACCATTGCTACGTATATAATAGAGACCAATATATAATATTTCGTCACTATAAATTAAAACAAAATATTTTCACGATTATAAGATTTATATTAAATATCTACCACTTTTAGCAATGAAAAAAAATTTCACAGTAACACCATTATAATTAGCAACAAAATAGTAATAGCATTTCAATGCTATATGTTATTGAAATTGGTTATATCCTCAATGAAATAAAATTAAATTGTTGTAAATAAGAAAATGAACCTTAATAAGAAAAATGTTCATGGAAATTTTATCAATATTTAGCAACGAAATAAATTGTTGCCATTAATATTATAATTAACAATAAAATAATGTTGTATTGTTAAATAAATTTTATTTGATTTTTCAGATGAAATTATATCAATGCTACTAATAAAAATTTCAACGAATTGATATTTTTCCACTATAAAGAAACTAGGAGCTTTAAATATAAAAAAAAAATTCATTATAAGTAACCAAATAAATCGTTGCAATAACGTGGTAATTAACTAGAGAAAATTTAGTTTCATTGTTGAAGATACACGAACAAGTGTTATAATGCATTTACTAAGAAAATGTTTGTCAATAATATTAATATTTATTAGCAATGAAATAATTTATTGTAAATGACGTCATTATAACTAACAAACTAAAATTTCGTTGAAAAAGAAATATTTTGTTGCTAAATAATGTTGGTGGGAAATTGATTTTGGAATAAATATTTTTCGCCGTCTCTTTACAAAGAAAAGTTGCCAACAAAATAGATTTTGTTACAAAAAGTGACAACTCTATGGTTTTTTCAATGAAATATATTTTTGTTAGAAATAGTAACATATTAACAAGGAAAATAAAATTTGTTAGTAACTAAAACATTTTTTTGTAGTGAGTATACCAATTTCCAACAAAATAATGACTTATCGCTATAAAATAGTTAGTGAACTTTAATGAGAAACAAATTTTCATGAAAATAATTATCAGTTTTTACCTAGAAAAAAATTTGTTACGAACAATGTTATAATTACCAACAAAATCTTATTTCATAGCTACAAAGATTTCATTAAAAAATATATTGTTTCCAACAAAATAAAAAACGTTGCCAATAGTGTGACAATTCTCAACGAAATATTATTTTGTTCCTATAAATTAATAAACGAGCTTTAACAAGAAAAAACCTAATGAAAAAATTATCAATCATTATCAACGAACCGAATCATTACTAATAATGTGATTATTGTCTAGGAAAACATATTTCCTTACTAAAGAGGGATGAATAAGATTTAATATTCGTTAACAAGGAAAGTTAGTTGTTGTTAAAATTAGTGTTCTTTAGCAACAAAATATTTCATTTTAGATGATGCCATAATTAACAAGGAACAAGTATTTTGTGGCCATAAAAATAATTTTATTGTTAAATCAATTTAGCGAAAAATTGGGTTTGGAGGGAATGTTTCCCGCTACCTATTTAACAAGGAATGTTTCCTATAAAATATATTTTGTTGGAAAACAGTAACAAGTTTATGGCTTTTTCAAGGAAATTTTTTATTCGTTGACAATGCTACAATATTAACAAGGAAATCAATTTTCGTAGCAATAATTTTATTGGTAAAAGATAGATTTATTGTAGTGGATGTCTGGTTCATATTGCTTTTTAGGAACTCCCTTAGTAACCCTTTTTGATTTCCTAGGTTCAACACTTTCTAACACAGAAGACTCATTAGGGGTTAAAGATACCTGAAGTGGATCATTCTGAGCGAGATCTTCAGTTGCTGATGTAGAAGGGGGAATGTCGTGTGTGTGAGTTTCAGATACATTTTGATCATTCGCTTCTGTCTCATGAGGGAATTGATCGCTAGGAACCAAGTGGTCAATTGTCTGCCCATTGGAAGTGTCTATCTCTCGAGACAAGTCATTTTTTGCTGCTGCGGGAACAGTTTCTGCTGCTACATGAGCTTCAAATTGTTCCTCAAAGTGTTCCAATTCTTCAAAGACATCAATATTAGCAATAGAACGAGGATTCCCTTCACTATCGCTCTCCCCCTGAAGGAAAGACTGGGAAACTCCCCCTGAGTATATGGCTCAGATTCATGGAATGAGACATCAAGAGATATATGCATTCTGTTAATGAACGGGTCATAACATTTGTACCCTTTTTGGAGCATGCATAACCCACAAAAATACATTTCTTTGCACAGGGATCAAGCTTGCTCCATTGTGATTTTGGTATGTGGACATAAGCTGTGCACCCAAACACTCGAGGCTCCAAATTAGGCATAGATGGGATGGACAAAAGTGTATGAAGCTTTTGAGGATTCTTGAATTCAATTACTCATGAGGGAGTACGGTTGATAACATATGTTGCAGATTTCATTGCTTCACCCCCGTAGGATCGAGGTACATTCATGCCAAACAGGGAAGCACAGACAACTTCCAACAACTGCCTGTTCTTTCGTTCTGCCAAACCATTATGTTGAGGAGTACCGAAATTGGAGGTTTGATGAAAAATTCCATTTGACCAGCAACACTCAGACATAAGGCCATTTACAAACTCTCCACCATTGTCAGATTGAAACACTCTGATGGATTGTTGGAACTGTATCGCCACCATTTTGTAAAAATCAGTAAACATTCCAAATACATCTATCTTACTTTTCAGTAATGACACTCAGGTCATCCGAATGCAATCATCAATAAAAGTTACATAATATCGAGCTCCAGAAAATGAAGGAATTTTTTCAAGACCCCAAACATCGGAGTGAATTTTCATAAAGGGAACATGACATCTATTAATACTTGGCAAATATAAAATACGGTGGCTCTTGGCCAGTTCACAAATGTCACAATGAAATTCTGAATCACTAACAACCGAAACACAAATGAGGCTACAACTTCTTAAGATAACTAAAAGACAGATGTCCTAATCGAAGATGCCATAACCATACAACTTCCTTCGCATTATCGACCCTTATGACCTGATTAGCTTTCCCCAAAAGATTCTTGAGTTTCTCTCCAGTCTCTGTCAGATCCAAGTAGTACAATTTCCCCCTTCTAACACCATAACCAAGAATCTGCTGAGTCTGAATGTCCTAAAATACATAGAAAGATGGATAGAACGTCACAATACATGCAAATGTTAGAGTAATTTGACAGACAAACAAGAGGTTATAAGCTAGTGATGGAACAACTAAGACGAATTCAAGAGTTAGGGTATCAGATAACACAATAGAACCTTCTTAGCTAACAAGGGTTGGAGTACCATCAGCAATAGAGACAACATTTTGAGGGGAAACTCTAAGATTTTCCACAAGGTTAGGGTCATTTGTCATATGATCAGATGCACCTGAATCAATTATCCATGTACTATTCGAAATAACTTTATCATTCATACCTGATTGTGCTACATTAGCAGAAGCACTGTCTAGATGTTCATTCCCAGCAGTAGCAATGACAGTCTTGCTTATATTCTTTCGTGGCTTCTTGGTGAAGTCCCACCAATCAGATAACCAATCACTTCATAATTACATCTCTACTTGCTATGGCCTAATTCTCCACAAACATTACACTTTTTATTTGCATATGGATTTGATTTACCTGTAGGACGATGAGAAGGAGAATCGGAGAAGCCTGGAGGAGTAACTGCCCTGCTCTGAACAACCAAAACAGAGGATTCAGTAAATACAAAATGCCCCATAGCCTGTTTCTCATATTGCACCTTGCGGATGTAAGCATAGCTCTGTTCCAAGGAGAATTTAAGTTCCTTGCACAGGATCTCTCCACGTACCTGATCATACTATGAGTCTAGTCCACTAAAAAAACATATGAACACGCAATCGTGACATCATTGAATTCTCATGGACTACACCTACAATATTATTATTTTGAGAGGTCACCCTTTGATCAATCTCCTGGAACATGGCCACCAATTCGTTGTAGTAGGTAGGAATAGGTCGACCATTCTGCTTTGCTTCAAAACACTTCTTGTTTAATTCAAAGATCCAAGTTTCGTAAGAGTCGTCATAAAAAGTTTTCTCCACAGCTTCCCAAATATCTTTTGCAGTAGGAAGATGAATGTATCGATTCATAAGAGAGGTCTCCATGGAATCAATAAGCCAACTTTTTACATTTTCATTGTCTGTGGCCCAAACTTCATATCCTGGGAAATTCATATGGGGTTCAACCTTTGCGCCAGTCAAATAACCAATCTTTCCTTGTGCTCCAATGCACATCCGCATGAGGGGAGCCCATATGGTGTAGTTGGATTCATCCGATGAAATAGTTTTTGGAAACGCAGAGTTGTCTTGTTGGGTGTAGTGGCGATGAATGATTTGTGAGGATGATTGAGTTTCTGGCATAATTGAATTTTCGGGATTTGATTGATTGTCATCAATTACAGATCCGGCCATTGAGGAATTCAGGTTTGAGATTCAAGGATTTGGAGATGGTTTGATTTCACTGGTTGTAGTACGCAGCGGTTTTGTGGTGTTCTTCGAGATGATTCGAGATTCAAAAAAAGAGAAAATATGCAAAATAAGTTGAAAGGATTGAACCTGCTTTGATACCATGTAGAAAGAATTATTCAAATTTGTGTGTTTTGATTCATCCCACAACAGAGGTATATATACAATAGGGTTTCTTGTCTTACAAGAAACAATCTTACAGAATATATTCTAGATTACCTAAAGTTACAAGAATATATTCTAGAATATCCTGAATATATATTCTTGCAAAATATATATCCTTACCTAACAATCTTACAGAATATATTCTAGAATATCCTGAATATATACATGTTTCTATGATTAGAATATATACAACTTTCTATAGAGGAAACCTAGGTTAGGTTTGAGTTTGGGGAGATTTAGAAGGAAATTTGTGCATGATGAGGTGAGATTTGAATTTGACATTCTTTAAGGTGAGATCCAACTGCCTGTTTCCAGGGTTTTTGGTGATTTAGGGTTTACTTCGTGATCAACTGTCGGATGATCCTATATATCTTCAGACGTTAATTATGATTAAAAATGATCCGTATAAGGATCTCCTATTATCTCTCTTAGGGATGATTCAATGGGCAAGAGAATGCCTTTACAACATGTTTTGCAATTGATTTTGAGTTTTGAGAGGAAGATCAGAGAGATGGAGGGGAAAATGGCTCAAATGTTGTAGGAAGCTATTGAGGAGCAAAACTTTCTCCTTTGAAATTGACGTGGACCATAGCAAAGGAGGCTGTAACAGATATGAAATCAGAAGATGACAATGCAAATGGTTCGGGAGGTAATGAGGACAATAGTTATGCGAAGATCGACTGTGTAAAAGTGGTAAGCAATACGCATGATGCAGACAAAGATACATCAGTTAATGTGAGCATTAAAGGTAATGGCAGTGAGGTAAATACTCATGCAAACCCAACAAAACATGGGTTGATATTTTATCAAAAAAGAAGACGGGAACATCAAGCTTGCATATAAGGCCCTTGCTCAAATTGAAGGAAAGAAGGTGGTTCAATTGCAGATCGTTGGTTTTTTGGAAGAGGAGGGAGTGTGAAGAGTAATTGATAGGTAACTTTGTTGGGAAGACGTTGGTGTTTGGATATGTGAATGAGGTTCACACTAGAGCATGGAAGCTTAAGGGATAATTTGACATGAAAACCCATCGTGACAACACCTTTATGTTCAAGTTCAATGAGCAAGAAGATAGGAATAAAATTCTAGAGATTGGTCCCATGCATATTGCTAGGAGGCTCTTCGTCATCAGGTCACTACAAGCAAGATATGATTGCATGTTCCCTCACAACCATCCCCTAATCTCTCTTCCACCGCCATAGATCCAGATCCGCCCTCCCCCTCCCTTCCTTTGTACAACCCCATATCCCTCCACCGCCCTCCCCTCCCCTTCACCATGTTGCCGATCTGAGGTGTGAGAAGATTATTGTGAGATCCAGATTCTTTTGGTGAAAATGGTACAATAAAATTAGCTAAAGAGAAGTTCTCAAATGCATGCACCAAAGACTTTAGCTTCTGTGCCTGACGATCTACTAGAGCTAAGAAAAGGAACATAAAGTATAGATGATGGAGTCTTCACGTCAAAACAAAAAGGTAATATCATACTAATGTTAATGAATGGTGACACTAGTAAAGCCTTGTAGTGGTGCTTCTCCCTATGGAGAGGTATTGTATTTTCATTTACTTATTTTTAATGAGTAGAATTTACTAAGGTTGCCAATCAATAAGTTTTCAAGCGTTCAATAAAATCGATCTCCAACAACAATATATCAATGGTAAATGGTTTATTGAGTTGTCAAGGTTTTTTTGTTGAATAAAGCAAAACTGTATAATTTCAAATTTCTAACTAAACAAGTTGGAGATGAAAAGTGGGAGGAAAGCCAATCTCTTGATATGTTGAGGTAAGAAGGCAAAATTAAGCTCATGTGCTAACAGAGTACCACGCATTATTAGTGGAAATAAGGGATCCAAGAAAACCCTCACGTTTATGGATGCTTCTTTGTTGGTGGCTAACATGGAATGGATGACCCAACACGATAAACGTAATCGAAACATGTCTTCGTGACATCATCTCGCTCACGTACTACAACATTTGTTTGAACCTGAATATTCTACTTGTCACTGTGTGAACAATTTGCAACCTCACCTTCATTGGACTTACCTTAATATGCCAGAGCCATATATAATAAGTACACATTTAAATACTACTTTCCCATTGATCATAAATCGGGTCTTATATAGAAAACTCCTTCCTCGATCTATTTCATCATAAACACTTCTCCTTTTCCTTAAATTCTATCATTTGCAAACTATGTGTAATTTTAAATTAAGAGAGAGAACCAAGTGGGAAAAATGAGATAATAATATATTTACCCACTTGTAAACACATCGTCAACTTCTTATATTGAATTAGTTGGAGACTTTTGAGGAACTCATCATGCAGGAAAAATGAGCAACAATTTGTTAGTAAACAAATCTTAATCAATAGGTGAACACGGTGAAGCAAAATTTGGACATTTTTAATAAGAAATAGAACATGCTTCATCCATATAATTTAATGAGTAGAATTTAACTAAGGGTCGCCTATTAATTTGTTTAAGCATTAATTAAATCCTCCAACAACCAATAATACACTAACTGTCAATGATTCATTTCAATACAGGTCGAATTATCCAGCTTCGGGGTACCCAAAGCTCGATCCTATCACATCTGGTTGTATAGAACTAGCGCAGATATGGAAATAAAAAGAAAAAAAAATCATAATATACTTCTCAATCAACGTAATCAAGATGTGTTTTCATGACATCAGCTCGCCCAGGTTCTACAACATCAACCACTCTCATTTTTTTTTTCAATTTTCTTGTACAACTCTTTGTTTGTTGCAACGCGGTCTGAACCTGAAGATTCAACTTGGCTTGGTGTGAACAATCTCCATGTCCTTCGCATGACCTTCACAGGACTTTCCTTGTAAGTACATCTCTCTGCTGCTTCCAATTGACCATGAATTAGTCTTTATATAGAACACTTTAGCTCTGTCTATTCGAAAACCCCTCCCAACCTTCGGTCTTTTAATCCAGTCATAACTGAAGTAGTCTTTCGTTTCAAGAAAAAAAAATGATGAATTCAAGAAATCGGGATAGAGATCTTTTGATCAATGAGTTGAACCAAGGTAAGGAGTTAGTCAATCAATTAAGGTTCCACCTAAGGCCCTCTTGTCCCAATGGAGAAGTACTAATCAGACAGTTACAGTCTTCATTCAACAAAGCTATTGCGATGTTGAATTGCAATCAGGCTGAGGCAGAGACTAAACTTCAAGAAATAGTAAAAGAGTCCCTCAGGTTGGTTAGCGGCAGCCCTCAAAGTCACGTATCAGAGTACAAAGATATCTGTAGAAAGAGGTATAATTTCCCCTTAGATAATTATTTTCAGTATTGTTACTGTATGATATTTGGCTGAAGCTCTTCTGTAGAATCCTACTGATCTATTTTGTGTCACTTTCCTTTACATAGGAAAATACTCCCTCGGTGGACAGAACAAGTTCATGGAAGCCCGGAGATGGGGCTGGAAGAGCCTGTAGATGACGGATACGGTTGGAGGAAGTATGGACAGAAAGACATCCTTGGAGCAAAGTATCCTAGGTGAGAATTTCATCATCCCTAGTAGCCATGAAAACTATGACAAACTTGATAATTAAGTTCGTAGATCAAACTTGTGCTTATTATCTTTCTCTAATGCTGGGTCCATAAATTTGTAGAGGCTACTACCGCTGTACCCATCGCAACGCTCAAGGATGTATGGCTACAAAGCAAGTCCAACGATCAGACAAAAATCCACTAATATTCGACATTACTTATCGTGGTAAGCACACTTGCATTCAAGCCCACCATATCATTCCAACATCACAATTGGCCATCAAGCAAGAACAAAGACAAGAAAGTAAGAAGCCAAGGCATTCAGAAGAAAGATTTATAAATTTTGCAGCTGCCCCTGCGGAGATTACCGGCAATTTTAATACTTACCAAATTTCTCCTTTCTTATTCCCTTCCACGTTATCGATGGAGTCTACTAAGTTGAAGAATAAAAACGTCTCTTCATTTCTCTCAAACAAGAATACTATTGACAACTCTTCAAGACAGTTTATGTCTCCAACAACATCTGAACCCAATTACCTCTCAGTGTCCCCGATGAACAATAGCTTCGGAAGTGCATCAACTTTTGCAAACTCAGATTCCACTCCCACTTCTTCATCAAATTCTTCAGTTCATGAATACTATTTTGCACATGGTGCAATTGAATTTGATCCGGATGTTTTCTTTGATGATGAGAAGTTCAGAGACTAAGAGATTAAGATTTAGTTCCAATGATGTAATCATATATTTATGTAGGTTTGTTAAAATATTAGTAGTTTGGCTCTATTGATTGAATCTGTAGGAATTTTGGTTGTATTTTTTTTTATTATATGGTTGCAGTAGTGATATAATAGGAGATAATGTCATTATGGTGTGCTTCTATCTTAGAGTGGGTATTACTGATCATCTAGCTTGAACAGATACGGACATGAGTACTGGTATGGCTATAGAACCGATACGGGGATTCAATAAATTTTCAAAATTGAGGATACACCACAATGACAAGTTACAATTCATGAATAAGTAAATTTCCTCACTCTTCTATCTTCCTCGCCCTCCTCGCCACCACCTTCCCTGATCCACCCCACTCCTCGCCCTCCTTGCCACCACCCACCCTGAGCAGCCCCACGACACCTCCCGTTCTTTCCCCTCTTCTCATTCTGTTGGAGAGGAAACTGTGGGATTTCGTGGCTCACAGTTTCAATCCGTAAAGTTTGAAATGGAATAGGATTGCTATATATGTGACAGAATACAGATCTTATAAAATAGGATCCCTATTCTATAGGGATTTCTATTCTTATTAAGAAGTCAGATACAGATCAGGCGTACAAGTTTTCTTTTGTATTCAAACAAGGACACAGATGGGTTTTCAGGTCCTATTAGGACTCAAAATAGGAAGCAACGATTGCTATAAATATCAGCCTATTCCAGGGATTAAGGATTGTATTTTCTGAGGCAGAAAACAGGGTATTGGGGCTGGTTTTTATCGAGAGAAAACAGAATATTGGGGCTGTTTTTATTGACAGAAAACAGGAGTTTATTCGCAGCCATTGATCACAGTTTTCAAGGTAAGGTTTGAGTATTACCAAGGCAGAAAACTGAAGAGAATCTGCTGATTTTTCTTTGTATCGAAAGTGTAGGGAAGAACGGTACAATCCGTGAGTATAACGGATTACTTTCAGATTGAGAGTTGAGAGAACTGGAAACTGTTCTCAAGAGTTTGTACTTCTTAGATTACTCTTTCATAATAAAGAATCTCGTCGTTGTCCCGTAGATGTAGGCACATTGCTGAACCACGTATATCTTGTCTATTTACTGTTACTAATTGCTAGACTCTTACTTTTACTTGCAAGTACCAATTAGGTTTGGGCATGTTTCGAGGATAATCATACAACAAGTGGTATCAGAGCTCCAGGGTTGGTGTCTACAAGGTTTGTCGATATGTCAGAAAGGAAAGGTGAAGTCTACGCAAAGGTTCATGGATTTGATGTTTTTCGATTCAATGGAAGGAACAATTTTAGCAGTTGGCAGACAACGGTGATGGATATACTGATTAACAATGATCTGGCAGACACGGTAGAAGGTGAACCAGATGTGAAACCAACTGGTTGGGATGCAGATAAGTTCAAGGCAATGGATAGGAAGGCATGTAGTACTATCCGGCTATGTCTCGATACGGGAGTTGCGTATAACTACCATGATGAAAAGACGGCGAAGTCAATTTGGGATAAGTTGATGAATACCTAGCTCAGGAAGACATGACTATTTTAATATCCTCAGGAAGTCAATTTATTAATCTATGCCCGAAGGCTACATGACTGACCCTATCCCAGGCCCCAAAGCTACAATATTGTTGCTATTTTAATATCCTCGTCGCCTCCATCTCGCATAGAGACTTGCTTTCGCTCCGGTCCATCGCCTCCACCTTGTATGAAGACTCATTTTCACTTTGCTCCGGTCTAGTTCATCTAAGCAGCTGCATTCAATACTCGAAGGCTTATCAACGGCGGAGCAAATGTGCTCCTAATAATCGGACGAAAACTCACAAAATTCTAACTAGTGAGTCTCTAACCCACGACCTCTCACAAGGGAGTGAATGTCCGACCAGTTGAGCTACAATTAGTGGACATTGATCATCTAGCTTGAACAGATACGGACATGAGTATTGGTATGGCTATAGAACCGATACGGGGATTCAATAAATTTTCAAAATTGAGGATACACCACAATGACAAGTTACAATTCATGAGTAAGTAAATTTCCTCACTCTTCTATCTTCCTCGCCCTCCTCGCCACCACCTTCCCTGATCCACCCCACTCCTCGCCCTCCTTGCCACCACCCACCCTGAGCAGCCCCACGACACCTCCTGTTTTTTCCCTTCTTCTCATTCTGTTGGAGAGGAAACCTAGGTTAGGATTGAGTTTGGGGAGATTCTGAGGGCGATTTGTGCATGATGAGGTGAGATTTGAATCTGACGTTCGTTAAGGTGAGATCCAATTAAAGGAAGCTATTGAGAGCGATGGTAGGGATGTAGTAAGGGCAAATCTCACATTGATCAAGGCTTTATGGGAAAAAGAGAGCAAATCAATAGGAATTACGTTGAGCCAAGAAAAGTCAAATTTTAAAGAGTCAAGTCCTTTTGGTGAAAAGGGTACAATAAAATTAGCTAAAGAGAAGTTTTCAAATGCATGCACCCAAGACTTTAGCTTGTGTGCTTGACGATCTACTAGAGCTAAGAAAAGGAACATAAAGTACAGATGATGGAATCTTTTCACGTCAAAAGAAAAAGGTAATATCATACTAATGTTAATGAATGGTGACACTAGTAAAGCCTTGTAGTGGTGCTTCTCCCTGTGGAGAGGTATTGTATTTTTAATTTATAAAAAAAGTTTAGGGGTCATTAAAACCCGGTTTGCTTTCAAAAAATAAAAAAAACCTGCCAACGAAACAAATGATTTAATGAGTAGAATTTACTAAGGTTGCCAATCAATAAGTTTTCAAGCGTTCAATAAAATCGATCTCCAACAAAAATATATCAATGGTAAATGGTTTATTTCCAACAACAAAATATCAGGGTCCCCAACCTCATTGAGTTGTCAAGGTTTTTTTGTTGAATAAAGCAAAACTGTATAATTTCAAATTTCTAACTAAACAAGTTGGAGATGAAAAGTGGGAGGAAAGCCAATCTCTAGATATGTTGAGGTAAGAAGGCAAAATTAAGCTCATGTGCTAACAGAGTACCACGCATTATTAGTGGAAATAAGGGATCCAAGAAAACCCTCACGTTTATGGATGCTTCTTTGTTGGTGGCTAACATGGAATGGATGACCCAACACGATAAACGTAATCGAAACATGTCTTCGTGACATCATCTCGCTCACGTACTACAACATTTGTTTGAACCTGAATATTCTACTTGTCACTGTGTGAACAATTTGCAACCTCACCTTCATTGGACTTACCTTAATATGCCATAGCCATATATAATAAGTACACATTTCACTACTACTTTCCCATTGACCATAAATCGGTTTTTATATAGAAAACTCCTTCCTCGATCTATTTCATCATAAACAATTCTCCCTTTTCCTTGAATTCCAATTCTCCAGTAATCCAGATTATACAGTGATAAGCATTTGCATACTTTGCGTAATTTTATGTCTGATATGAAAAATGCTGAATTCAAGGAATTTGGGATGAAAAGCTTTTGATCAATGAACTTAACAAAGGGTAAAAAAAGTTAGTGAATCAGTTAAAGCTCAATTTATTCATGCCTACCATGAAGTGAATGCAATATATAATCTGTAGCATTAATAGGAGAAGAAAGGGTTCATAGAATTTTGATGCATCTTCTTCACTAGAATACTGAACCCTCTAGCTCACCTAGATATACCACTGCATTCACTTCGGGTATGGACAATAGCTGCTTAGATGGATCGGAGCAAAAACTTGACATGACATACCAGTGCATCTCTGATGGCTTAGATTCAAGCCGGTTGCTCTGCCCTTGGAATAATTCATTAATTTTCAAGTAATCAAAACATCTTAATAGCAAATAAAATGGCCCTACACAATCTATAGCATACTTTTTATTTCAATTACTATTCATTAGTAATAAATTCAGAAACTGGATCTCAAACAAAATAGCAAAATATTAATAATCATTTTAGATTACTCTAAACATTAACGTCATTGATTAAGAGAGATAACCAAGTGAGAAAAAATTGAGATAATATTATATTTACCCACTTGTAAACACATTGTCAACCTCTTTTATTGAATTGGTTGGAGACTTGGAGGAACTCATCATGCAGGAAAAATAGCAGCAATTTGTTTAGTAAACAAATCTTAATCAATAGGTGAACACGGTGAAGCAAATTTTGGACATTTTTGCTTCATCCATATAATTTAATGAGTAGAATTTAAGATTTAATGAGTAGAATTTAACTAAGGGTCACCTATTGATTTGTTTAAGCATTAATTAAAGCCTCCAACAACCAATAATACACTAATAGTCAATGATTTACTCTCATAATGGTCGAATTATCCAGGTCGAGGCAACCCAAAGCTAGATCCAATGACATCTTGTTATATTGGTAAATTTATATATGTAGAACTAGCAAAGATATGGAGAAAAAAATTACAATAAATATAAATAAAATCATAATATACTTTTCAATCAACATTCATAGGCAAGTGCTTTACCTCGTTGAAGTTTGAATAATTAGGAATTTCCTAATGTAAGGCTAATTTTCTCATGAACTCACTCCAATGTACATCATGCAAATGGTGATCAGTGAGGGTATATAAGAATTTCCAGGTCCTTATCCAACATCGATCAAAACAACCCTGTTACCCAAGAACAACATAATGTTTGTGGATGAGTATTTGGTGGTGGCTAACATGGATGACCTAACAATATCAACGTAATCAAGACGTGTTTTCATGACATCAACCACTCTCATTTATTTTATTTTTCTTGTACAACCCTTTGTTTTGCTGCAACCAGGTCTGAACCTGAAGATTCTACCTGTCTTGGTGTGAAAAATCTCCATCTCCCTCACATGATTTTCATAGGACTTTCTTTATAAGGCCAGACTAGGTATCACAAGTACATGTCCATTCTTCCTTTCATCTCTCTGCTGCTTCCAATTGACCAGAAACTAGTCTTTAAATAAAACACTTTTAGTTCTGTCTATTCGGAAACCCCTCCCAATCTTCGGTCCTTTAATCCAATCATAACTGAAGTAGTCTTTTGTTTTAAGAAAAAAATGAGGAATTTAAGAAATCGGAATAGAGATCTTTTGATCAATGAGTTGAACCAAGGTAAGGAGTTAGCCAATCAATTAAGGTTCTACCTAAGCCCCTCTTGTCCCAATGGAGAAGTATTAATCAGACAGTTACAGTATTCATTCAACAAAGCTATTGCGATGTTGAATTGCAATCAGGCTGAGGCAGAGACTAAACTTCAAGATATAGTAAAAGAGTCCCTCAGGTTGGTTAGCGGCAGCCCTCAAAGTCACGTATCAGAGTACAAAGATATCTGTAGAAAGAGGTATAATTTACCCTTAGATAATTAATTTCAGTATTGTTACTGTATGATATTTTGCCGAAGTTCTTCTGTAGAATCCTACTGATCTATTTTGTCTCACTTTCCTTTGCATAGGAAAATACTTCCTCAGTGGACAGAACAAGTTCGAGGAAGCCCGGAGATGGGGATGGAAGAGCCTGAAGATGACGGATATGGTTGGAGGAAGTACGGACAGAAAGACATCCTAGGAGCAAAGTATCTTAGGTGAGCCCAGTAGCCATGAAAACTATGACAAACTTGATAATTAAGTTCGTAGATCAAACTTGTGCTTATTATCTTTGTCTAATGCTGGGTCTATAATTTGCAGAGGCTATTACCGCTGTACCCATCGCAATGCTCATGGATGTATGGCTACAAAGCAAGTCCAACGATCAAACAAAAATCCACTAATATTCGACATCACCTATCGTGGTAAACACACTTGCATTCAAGCCCACCGTATTAGTCCAACATCAGAATTGCCCATCAAACAAGAACAAAGACAAGGAAGTAAGAAGGCAAGGCATTCAGAAAAAATATTTATAAATTTTGCAGCTGACCCTGAGGACATTACCAGCAATTTCAATACCTACCAAATTTCTCCTTTCTCATTCCCTTCTACATTATCAATGGAGACCAAGTTAAAGAATAAAAATGTGTCTTCATTTCACCCAGACAAGAATACCATGGACAACTGTTCAAGACAGTTCATGTCTCCAACATCATCTGAAACCAATTACCTCTCACCGTCCCCCATGAACAATAGCTTTGGAAGTGCATCAATTTTTACAAACTCGGATTGCAGTCCCACTTCTTCATCAAAATTTTCAGCTCATGAATATTGTTTTGCATATGAAGCAACAGAATTTGATCCCAATCTTTTCTTTGATGATGAGAAGTTCAGAGACTGAGAGATTAAGATTAAGTTCAAATGATGTGATGATGATATATGTATGAATATTGTTTTCCCCATGTAGGTTTGTTAAAATAGAAGCTTGGTCCTAGTGATTGAATATGTAGAAATTTTTGTTGTATAGGGATACAATCAGGGACAGAGCCACGAGGGGGCACTGACATTTTTTTGTTTTTTCTTTCTTTCTATTATGGTCACCCTTGCAATGCCGACTAGTCCGTCCCGCCGCCCCCACTGACTTTTTTTTTTATTTTTCTTTCTATTATGGTCACCGTTGCAATGCAGACTAGTCTGTCCCGCCCCACCCTTCCTCTATCTGTTCTCCCTCCCTACTCAGCCAGTTTCCCCTCTTCTGCTCCCTCTCTCTGATTACGGCGACATCAGCAACCGCCTCCCTCCTACTATCTTCCACTCCTTCCCTTTTTGTTTGATTAAGTTCTTTTTCCCACCATCACCATCAACAACTCCAACCTTTCTTTCCTGCTTTGAGGAAGAAGAATATTTATAAAAAAATGTATTTTCTCGAGATAAATTCGTAACTCGATGTCTAGTTTTGTCTTATATTCATAGGATTTTTCTAGAGATATATGAAAGTTTTGATTTTAATTTTTCCCCAAGATACATATTTGTATCGCGAGATTCTTTTTTGATTCGTGGTGTGCGGTTCAAAGCTTTCCGCTGGCATGATGGTTTCAGTCTGAAGGAGGACCCGATATCGGTGCCACTGTGGGTAGAGTTGCCTAACTTACCTTTACATCTTTTTCATCCCCCTATTTTAAAAGCAATTGTCAATTCTTTTGGTGTTTTTTTGAGAATGGATGACCATACTAGATGTTTATCGCGCCCGGGCTTTGCCCGTGTGTGTGTTGAGATGACTTTGGCGGACAAATTACCAAACAGAGTATGGATTGATAGGGCCAATAATAGAGGTTTCTGGCAGAAGATTGAGTACCCAGGTTTCAAATATTGTGATTTTTGTTCCTTGCTCGGGCATCAGGAAAGTGTTTGTCGCAAAAAGCTAGGCATTAAGGGCGGTGGCCGGGTTTCGGAACTAGGTAATGTTGAGAAGGTAGCCAAATCAAAGACTGAAAGTAACAATACCAGGCAACAATATGTTTCAGTGATCAGAAAAGGAAATTCTTCAAACTCGGAAGTGGGTGTGAGTGGCACAAAAAATAGCACAGGCGAGGAGATTTCGGAGGGAGTCGGGGATAGAAAGCAGGTGGCCATTGATCCGGTAAAGGTGGATTTGTCGAACACATTTGAGGCATTGATGGAGAATATTGAGGAAGATGAAGGTCCTCCAGCGGAATTACAAAGAGCGGGTCACAAATTAGAGCATGCTAAAACCGGGGTCCAGCATGAGTCTACGGAGGAATGCCTACTAGAGGCGGGTATACAAATTCAGAAATTGATAATGTTCTTGGACAACAAAAAAAGTTACCCCCATACGAAAATGAGATAAATCCGGAAACAAAGAACAATCCTTCTATTCAAAGTGCAGCGTCGCAAACTGTGACGAATGATTTCACATGTGAAACTCAGATTGGGCAGACTGTTTCAAGGTCGCAGCAGCCATTGCTCTACCCTTCAAGAGGGGCCATGATTTCTCCTCAGCCAGAGGCCATGGTCTCGCCCAAGCCAGCCACCAAGGTTGTGGACGTGACCTGCGCCATTGCCGCGCCATGCACCACACCAGAGAACAGAGTCTCGCCTCAGCCAGCGCCCCACACCAAGGCAGTGGAAGTGGCCTCGCCCCAGACTACGCCCTGTACCAAGACAGGGGTCGAGGCTTCGCCTCAGCCAGCACCCTGCAACCCATTTATCGGTGCTACTAGCACAGAGCTAGGGGATGCTATACAGGGTCAGCAAGCGCAGGAATATTCGGAAGATGATTTGCAGTCTCTGCTCAGGTTAAAAAGACATTTTGACAAATATGCTATCAAATCCTCCCCGGATTATAAAAGAGTCGGAGACAATTTGAATCAGGCTATATCTTTGTTCAGAGAAAATAGGTTACTTCGACCGCCGACTTATGACCTCAGTATACTCGAAAGTTCTAGTGAGGATAGTGATGACGTCAACTCAGAACCTGAACTTGATCCACAGGTAGCGAACAGTGATTTGGCTTTAGGGGCTATGTCAGACGGAAAGATGAATAAGAGGCGCCATACCAAAGATATCAGCATTTGTCCCCGTAAATCCAATAGAACGAGGACAGAAACCAAAAGGTACAAAGATTGATTGGTGCATCCTATCTTTTGTGAGGCTTTGTTTCGACTTTTTAGTTAACCCTATTGGGTCAGTCATGTAGCCTTCGGGCGTGGATTTTTATATGAATAAAATGGATGTTCTTTAAATAAAAAAAAAAAAAAAAAATGCACGTTAACTACTAGTCCTGAGGAGATTGCAATAGTGATTAATGATGGGGTAACATCTAATATCTATTTATGAATGGTGGAAAATCACAAATGATTCAAAAAAAAAAATTCACATCTAATTTTACATTTGAAATTAATTTTTGCTACTTAACTTTAAGTAAGTCTAGGGAGCCATGTTTGGTGGCCGTTTTTGGTTTTTTACACTTTTTACCCTTCCCTTTAAAACACAATCACAAACACCATTCATAAAAGTGATAAAAATATTAAAAAAAAAACTCCAAAATGGCCCAAAAGTGGCCACCAAATATGGTTCCCTAGAATTGTTGTTTAACTTTATATACCAATTTAATTTTTCTCCATATATTTATCTTTTGTGCTCCTACAAAGTAGCTTGTTGGACTCATTGTCTTCCCTATAGGTTAGACTGAGTTTTGTTTAGCAATTAATATTTTGAATAGTTATTTATGTATTATTTGAGTTAGTTTTTTTGTTAAAGTAATTAATTACTATATTATCATTAATTAACTATACTCATCACTTCGCCCCCCTTCAACAAAAATCCTGGCTCCGTCACTGGGTACAATGAATCATATTCATAACTCTAAACATAAATGCATAAACATTATCATTTCGTTCATTTGTCAGACACCAAAAAACAATCATAGCTCATAAATATATGCATCTTAAACATAGACATCCCAAAAAAAATGTTTGTATCTCATCCTAGTCTTGCAATTTGCGAAGAAAAAAAGAGAAAACAAAAATGTTTGTAATATCGGGGCCATATACTGGCCACTGACCATGAGATACACCCCTTAACTGTATTTGGGCATTTCGACACGAGTATACATTTGATTTTTTGGTGTATCAATGCTTCCTATATGTTCATCATCATCATTATTATTATTATTATTATTATTATAACAATACCTCATATGTAGACGAAATATATGGCGAGTCCAATGGGGCGGATAATATTGGTCATGTTCAAGAGTGATGTGTACTATTGGTACGAAAATCTCTTAGAGAACAAAATTCATATTCAAACTTGACAATGAAAAAACCTATGCCAGATTAGAATGTGAGTTTCCCTAGGCACTGATGAAGAAGTTTGGTTTCTTCCGATCAGTTGATAGTTTCGATTAAATCATGCGAGATGAAGTCTTATTAATTATTGTTTTTTCAAGGATTGTTTTAGGGTTTTCTCAAGTTCTCTGGAAGTCTCAGGCAGGGAAATCATTTTTCTCATTTATGAAAAATTATCATTACCTCATAGCCAATTATCACTAGCGCATAGGTCCTGAGCAAGGATTGTGATTTCATTTTTTGAGTTAATTTCACTATCTTGATATTAAGAAATATTTCGGTGTGTAAAGAAAAGATGTAAAAATTTCGAGGATACCTGAAATACATATAATAAGTTTCGAGAGTATATGAAATATGTGAAAAAAAATATGATGCAAGTAAATAAATCTATTAAACACAATTAAATGAAACATGAATACCAAGAAATGAAACAAACAAAAAATCAATATATAATTCGAAAATCATAGGGTGGTTTCAAAAATCAATATATAAGTAGAAAATGTCATAATTAGAAAATCAGATGGTGGTTTAAAAGATTAAAAAATAATTAGAAGACATGATAATTAGAAAACTCCAAAACTTTTTGATAAAATATCCTTTGCAAAAATGTAAATTTTGGTCGTTTAGGTTTTTTTATTTTTGCGAAAAACAAAATATACGAAAATAATCTCAAAAATTTTCGAAAAAAAATTTAATTTTTCCTTTTGGCATTTTCTTTTCATAGTTTAAAAAAACTAAAAATTTTGACGAAGTTTTGGGAAAACATAATCCTTCGACTTTCGAAGTAATTCGGTTTCTGATTTTAAGAAATATTTAGGGAAATGTTTCATTGTATGTAGAAAAACGTAAGAATTTCGAGAATATGTCAAACTATATGAACATGCGAAAAGTATGATACGAGTAATGAACCTAATAAACACATTAAACATATTAAATGAAGTCTAAGTACACAATTATTAATTTTAGTCTTAATTTTTCAGATTTTACATAAAAATGTTGAAATCCACAAAAAAATGTTGAAAATATTTTGACCAAAAATATATAATTTGCTTCATAAATTTTTGGGTTTTAGAGGAAAATACCAAAACTCATTGGAATAATGTAGTTTTGGATTTTGGTACTTTAAATTTTGAGATCTCAAAAATGAAATATCTCATGAACAACAACAGGATGGTACTATTATTCAAACCTTGGGTTCATAGGCTGAAGTTGGTCACTATTCTCTTGTGTTGATTGTTAAATGAATAAATAAAAACTTGATGTGGGTAAGTTAACTTTAAATGTAGATGCCTACATCTAGAGAGGGTTTGGTTGTTGGAGAGAGGTTATCTATCGTACAAATCAGAATGATATTTTAAGGAATTGGAGATAAAAGATAGCTAAGATTGAAAGTTGGGAAATTTGTTGAGAGTTAAGATTCGTTTTTTATAATGACTTGTTTGTGAATATAACACAACTATAGGGGCAAAGAAAATGAAAAATGGTGTAAAATGTTAGTGGAATGTACATGTGGAGGGAAGAGAATTTTGTGTGTTTTTTTTCTCAAAATTAAAATTATCAATATTATTTACTTGATTGTCGAATTTTGATAAATTTAGTATTGTTGGAATGCATTTTGGAAGATATTTCTAATGAAACCAATGATAAATACAAACGCTGTTATTTTAAAAATCTATATTTTATTGCTAAATAATGCATTTCATGCCGTTAGTATTTTTCAAATAAATAAGCGAGTCGATCATCCCATAAAAAAGAAGAAGAAATGAGATAGACATCTTAATGCACATTTAAACAAAAATCTTGAACTTCATGTTTTGGCGAACTCAAGGGTTAAGAGAGAACTCACTCTCGGCATTTGAATTTTTTTCCTAACTGAAATTTTTTTTTAACCGAGTCTGACCCTAAAGTTTATATTATATATTTTTACCTTAGAATTGGCTTGCACTTCAAAACTGATTGAGGGCGAAATTTAATGGTAGCGAGGGTGTTATGTACATGATATTTAGCCAAAAAAAAATATGTGGAATGTTAACGACATGAGGAATACCATAAGACTATTATCTCATATTATATATCCCATAGTATTTTTCAAATAAATAAGACAAGTCGATCATCCCATGAAAAAATAATAAGAAGAGATGAGACACGCATCTTAATGCATATTTAAACAAAACTCTTGAACTTTATGTTTTGGCGAATTCAAGGTTTAGGGGAGAACTCACTCTTGGCGTTTGAAATATTTTTTCCAACTAAATCAAATTTTGACTGAGTCTAACCCATAAGTTTATATTATATATTTTTACCTTAGAATAAGCTTGTACTTCAAAACCGATTGAAGGAGAAATTGGGGATGGTGGCGAGAGCGTTAAACACATGATATTTAGCAACAACAAAAAAGTACGTGGAATGCTAACAGCACGGGGAATACTCTAGCTTATATTACAAATCAGATGTTTCACTATTTGTAAGATAAAAGATGGATGTGATTTATCCAAACATGAAGATTTAATGGTTGGCACTTAAAGTAGCATTTATTTCTTATCTCCAGTCAATATTCAATAAGAGAGTGCATAAGTTCGATTCTCATACCTAACATTATGATATTTATTTATTTATTTTTATTCAAATGTTGATGATGGTGATTAGGCATGTAAGTATACTAGGCTATTCCCCCTGTCAATGGCACTACCGTACGATGTTAAATATTTTCATCGCTGTTTGTCTTTCGAAGTGCCTCTCAGGGCTTTTATTGTGTTGAAAAATCTTCCGATATGCCTCTAGGGATTTTAGATCAATATGTTATTAGCACCTGACACGTGGGTTTAAGCTAAACCATAATTAAAATAAAATGATTAAAAAACTTACCTATCCCTTCAATGCGTATTAAAAAGATCTATGTAAATGAAACAAAGTGAAAAAATGAACATTTTTTGCTACTTCTATATGCCCACACACTGTGTTCTCCATGACATTTAAAATTTGCTACTTCTATATGCCCACACACTGTGTTCTCCATGACATTTAAAATTGATTTCCTCATTGAAGATTACTTGAGGTTAAAATTTTGTACATCTTAAACACCAACAAAAATCCTTCAAAGGCTCTGCATCTGCATCTCTGTGACAAAAAAAATTGACAGGTTTTCTCACTTGATATAGCAACCCTGAAATGTAAATGAAGATTGCTCTGTATTTCGAAGAACCGAGTAAATAAAGAACAATCATTTATTGAATACTATTAACCTAATCGAAACTGATTTCAACTATTAAGACAAAGATTTCAACATACATGAAATCGTGAGAGGGATTTCAACTTATCCAAAACTAAAAAAATCGAAGAGATGATTGAGAGAATGCTCGAGAGAATTGAGAGATCCGTGAGATAGAGTTTGATTGAGAGAGGGTTGTGAGAGTTTGAAATGGTTGAGTTTGTGAGAGTTTGAGAGACGGTTGAGTACTTGAGTTTGAAACTGTTTGGTTGCTTTCTATGAGCCATTAGATGGTTATCCTAAATTAATCCAAGTCTTCTTTTATCTCTCACCCCAAACACCATCTTATTTTGAAAGATTAATTTATTTATTTATATACCCTACTCAAAAATTTAGCATGTAGAATAATACTATAGTGGTCCATTATACATATTTATTTATTTGATGAATTACACATTCAAACTTACAATGTATGACAAGGTAGGTTGTCAAAATTTCACAAAAAAATTTTGATTAATTTAGTTTAAGCTACTGTTACAAAAACACCTAATATTTGTGGATGAGATAATGTGACAATGGATATTAAAAAGTAAATACCATGATAGATATTAAAAATATATATTTAGTAGTAATTGTATGCGTGCCGCAACCTTGGGGTATGATTAGTGACACATGTCTTGAATGACAATATATATTTATTAGATAAATTTTTTATGGTAATATCTAATTATTATTTGAATAAAGAGTTTGTTTTTTACTTTGGCACTCATTAGGTTATATGTATTAGAGTTTGACCCTCGTTTTAAAAAACTATTTGAGTCTAATCTTCGTTTTTTGACGAGAACCGTTAAGACGTTGTGATTGACTAGTCCAAAATATTTTTTAACCCTTTTACCCTTACCTTGGCATGAGGTGTGTTTCAAAAAACCCCAAAATCAGTTTTTTCTCTTCTTCCACACAAACCCTTTCTCCCACACTCCTCTCTAAACTCTCCTCTCACCACAAGAAAATTCATCGAACTACAACATTTTGAAGCAGTTAAATAACATTTTGAAGCAGTTAATACAAGAAAATTTATCCACTAAGACATGTTAAAAAGTTAAATAACTAACCACTAGGCAAAAGAAGAACAAATAGCTCGTTTAGGTAGACACCACAATGGCAAAGCTAGATCAGCCATAAATCTGTCCATAAAGAATTTGAAGTTACTATATTCCACAAGGCTTTGAGCCTATATTACATTAGCCATCTTTTATTCACGTTACCTTCAAAATCCCTCCAAAAGAGTATGTCTGCGACTGCTAATGGAACTGTAGAAGCTGCAACATAAGGATGACTATCCAGGTCTGAACGCGAAGATATATCTATCTACTTGTTTGTTCCTTCAAAGTGACATTGGACTTAATTAACAGGCCAACCAGTTTTAAAATGTATAATCACTAGTGGAATACCCGTGCCGTTGGCACTATTGCAAATTACATCCTACCTTCACGGCTATGTCGAATACTCACATTTGGGGTTTTGTATCGATTTCTAAAAACACTTGCATAATTGTTTATTACAACAATTATGATGAATGAATTTTGTAAATGTTAATACTCTTGAATAGTAAAACACTGTTAATAAAACTGATCAACGCAACCAATTTGCTAAGGAATTTAATCTCCATCAAATGTCAGCTTAACTAAAAATAAGAAGGAAAGAATTCAATATTAAAAAATATCACATGTTTGTCCAAGTGAGTATTTGATGAAATTGATGCCCAATTTAGTAAAGCATCATTTTGAAGAAACATAATATAATTAATTTGGACAAACAGAATGGAATACTCGTGCCATTGGCATTATCGCAGATTACATCATACTTAAACGGCTATGTTAAATACTCATGTAATTTGGCATAAAAAAAAACTTGTTGCCTGAGTGCAATATATGTTAACCATTTTCAGTATACTAAAAGTGTTTTTTTGGCGGTCGAAGAGACACGCACACAAAATTATATCCAAAATGTCAATTTTATGAATAAAGAAATTTATCCGAACAAATTTATAATGACAATCAATGCCACGAACACCAAATAATATATGCACACGCCAAAATAATATAAAAACGTGTAAGTACATCAAAGCCATACATTTTTATATACATTGTTTATATGCACCACCATATCTCTTTTCAAAAAATGAGAACAAAAAGAACCCACAATATACAAAAATGGGTTAAACTGCATATGTACATCAAAACTACGTATCAACAACTGCTCTAAACATCTTGTGCATCACATTATCAAATGAATCGGCGTCTATATGCACCAACTTTGAGCAAGGAGGGAATATGACTGAAATCTACAAATTTATCACACACAATATTAGAAAAAAAATGTTAATAAAATAAGCTATTTTCAATCATCGTTAGAGATAAACTACCTTATTTGCCAATTTCCAATGACGCCCACCATTATACTTTTGTTTTTTAGTGGATTTTTTGAACTCCTCGACAATGATATCCCAATTCTACAAAAATGTATAATCAATATTAGATTCATATCGTATGAAAGCAAAATATCAATATCAATAGAAAATTTATTAAAACATACCTTTAAAAATTCTTACAACAAAACTTCTGGATAAACAATATTGGTCGTAGAATCCAGCCCATCTTGAGGTAAAAGGACGTTTATTCTATTAGAAGCTGTGCATCTAGATAATGCAACATAAAGTTGGCCATGGCTGAATACCGGTGTTCGTAAATCAACTCCAACGTATTTCACAGATTGACCCTGCGACTTGTTTATCGTCATTGCATATGCCAACCGCACTGGTATTGTGTGCATTATCGTCATTGCATATGCCAACCGCACTGGAAATTGTTTTTTGCAGGTACTTGGATGGGTGGGAGGGGTAGGTAGCAAAACTGAGGTTTCGTTGATCTTGGAGATGAAAGGGGTGTCTCAATGGCTGATAATTGGGATTTCAATTGGGGTGGTGATTGGAGTACTATTGGGATTTCAAATAGGTAGTAGCAGTTCAGATCTCTTTTCCTCACTCTCTCCTTTCATTCTTCAATTCGGTGGAGAATGAGGAGAGGTGAAGCCGAAGAGGAAAAGTAATATCCTTCATTTAAGTTGTTGCCATTACATAACTTGTTGCCATGTAGGACAAAGAGTCACAAATTACTGTTCATGAACAGTAACACAGGTATCTGAAATGTAAGATAGATTCTTGTTTCCTATCCTCTCTGTACTTTACTACTTCCCATGCATTGACAATCGATATATCATAGAGCAACAATTCAGAAGGGTTAAGTCTCGATGTACCTTCTGCTTTACGCATATTCAAGTCCAAGGATGAATTTGGTTGATCGTAAATATTGATGATTAGGCGCCAGAATATTTTTGCTCTTTGGACTTTTTGCTCCTTGCGTGATTGTCCAATAAGAACATCATCATCATCATCATCAAAGCCCATTTTCAAGATTTTCGGGATCGGTTACATGAATTTTGGTTTTCCAAGCAATGCGATCTTCCCACATTTTCTCACATAATCCAAGCTCAATGATATCTTCATTCACCATCTTCATCCAAGCTTTCAACGGTCGTCCCCTCCGTCTACACCCTCCATTAACTTGCCAATCTAAACATTTTCTAATTGGAGCCGTGCTTGGTCTCCTCCGCACATGACCAAACCAAGTTAAACGTCTTTCTCTAATTTTTTCCTCTATGGGCGCTACACCTAAGTATCTCCTAATTCTTTAATTTCTAATTTTATCCTTACGAGTTTTACCACACATCCACCTTAACATACGCATTTCTGCTACTGACATCCTATGCATATGTTGTCCCGTAGCAGCCCAACATTTTGAACCGTATAGCATGGCTGGTCGAACAATTGTCTTATAGCATTTCCCTTTTAGCCTTGCAGGCATCCTTCTATCGCATAATACTCCTGACGCCACTCGCCATTTCAACCAACCAACTTTAATCCTGTGGTCTACATCTGTTTCAATAGCCCCATTCTTTTGAATTATAGACCCTAGCTAAATAAGAACATGACTCGATAAAAGTTCCTGAAGATAATCATAAAATAAAATAGAAAGACTATCACTTAACGTGTAAATAAGTATCCAACAACGATATGATCTTAAGCAGATTCAAGTGGCTATATATTATTAAGCCTGAAGTTCCCAAGGCATGCATACATGGTAACATTAAACAATTTTATTCCCATTTAAGTAACTAATAACAATTAAAACTAAATAAAGGAAAAAAACACTATGTATTTGCAAACTGTTTTAACTTTAAAAGAAAAGCTACTGCTTTTACATTTTTATTGGATTGAAAAAGCTAGAAATTAGCAGACTACTCATACATCTGGATGATGATTTTCAAACTCTAGACAAACACAACTTTCTCAAAGCAAAGGGAAAGATGACACATTCTGCTTAGACATCTTGATGTAAGCCACATGAGTTTGGTTAGAGACTTTAGTCAGAGTGTCTAGCTCAGGAGCCAACAAGCACTTGGATGACTCTTCCCTGTAGAAGAAACCCAGGCATCCACAGTCTTTGTTACACAAGTCCCTGCACTGAGACACCGTCATCGGCCCTTCTCCCTCTGTGTATGAGTTCATAAAGTGCTCAACGCCCACAACTTTGTAGTATTTCACATTGTTTCCACCATTGCATGGGGGGAGTGTTGGAGGTGCACAAGTTTTGCTCCATCCCATCAAACCTTTTGGCAAAGGACAAGCAACACACATATCATCCTCACAAACACCCAATGATCCACACTTGGAAGGTAGGCTGCACTCACTCACTCTGATAGCACTGAAGAACCTATCATCATCTCTGTTGAATAGAATGTATGAAATCTCCCATTTACCAGATTCGGCATTGGGGATGTGAGTGTAAACCCTTAGATTGCCATCTATTCCCAATCGAAGCATTGAGTAAGTGGCATTGAATTTGGGTGGAGCCAAGATTAATGACCCAGCACTGCTACCACCAGTGTTGTCCTCATAAAGTTCAAAGGTTAAATCATACTGAACGATTTCATCCGTTGAGCGGGAAGCATTGAATACTACACGCTTAACAGTTCCAGGTCGTCCTGAAATGAACTCACCAGTTGTGTAATATTGTAGTGGCTTTGGGGAGTTTTTACTCTTGTAATACAGCACCAAACGGTTTGATTCAATAACCAAGCTGTATGGCCCTGGTGATCCATCAACTTCGGATTTCCGGCTAACAAGCTTGGTAGGTCCAGTAAGGCGAAGTGACGCACCCACTAACATGGTGTCAGTTGGATGGTCGAAGCTCTGCCACACAAACCCACCACGGCTGTCCTTAAGGACCAAATTCCCGTTGGGCAAAAGCTCAATGTCAACTACACCCTTATTGGCTGTACCAGTTTGCCAGGCGATTCGGCCATTAGCATCAGCAAGGACCAAATTTCCATCAGCACCAAATGTCAAAGTGGCATTTTCACCTACAGGGTTGCCACGGTTAGCCTCCCAAACCCAACGCATGAGAGATTCGGAGTTGACAGAAGCTAAACGTATCCCTAATGTGTAGGCACCAGGGGTGATGTTATAGTAATAAAGAGCGAAAGGTTTTATAGAATTAAGACCCACGAAACGGTAGGTTCCACCATACTCAGTAAGGACATCACCAAATTCACCTTGATTGATGTATTTAAATGTCTTTGAAGGGGGAACTACAGCTTGAGCAACAGATGCGAAGAAGAGCAAGAAGAAAATGACTGAGGAAATTCCAAGTGAAGTAGAAGAAGGCATTGTGTTCATCTTTGTTTAATTGTTCTTAGAATATACAGAGCTCATGCGCTCTATTTATAGGGGAATGAAACCTATAGCTTGTATTATTTCTAAATCTGGACTAAAATAAACAAACTTTAATAGGAGCCTTATTTGTTTAATAGGAGCCTTATTTGACTCTTGACCTCTAGACTCAAGTGCTCATTTTTTATGATATCCAAGACAACCTGTCGTTTGGCCTTATCCAGTTTGCTTCCATGCATTTATGGGTTGTCACATATAATTTAGTAGAAATTAGGGAATATAAAATTCAATCTTTTGCATAATAGCATAAATGGGACATTGTCACATGTCATTTTGGAGAAATAGGGAACCACATGTTGAAATCTAGATCTTAGGCAAAAATTATAAACTAATCTAGCGATTAGCAATCACCATGGTGAGGCATATTCTTACGCATTATTCAATATTTTTTATTTTAGGTTTGTATGCGTATATGTACGAGGGAAAATTCTACTGTATTTGGCTACAGTGCCCGGTGTACTGTAGTACTGTAAATATGCATCGAGATATGCAATCACTCTTATCTCGATGCATATCTACGATGCTACAGTGCACCAAGCACTGTAGCCGGGCACTATAGCATTACTCATGTATGGGAAAATTCTACGGTATTCGGCTACAGTGCCCGATATACTGTAGCACCGTAAATATGCATCGAAATATACAACAACTCTTATCTCGATGCATATCTACGATGTTACAGTGCACCAGACACTATAACCAAGCACTATAGCATTACTCATGTCTGGGAAAATTCTACTGTGATCAACATTTCTTCAGAGTTATTAAAAACCAGCCTGTATCGTTTGGTGTGGTCTTTTTCATCCTCCCTGTGTCAGCCCGACTTATCATTTTTCAATTAAAAAAAGACACAAAGATCGAAGGGGAATATTCAATCATCCACCACTACCTCATTAGTGAAGGAAATAGGGCTAATGAAAGCAAATGGCACTCATTTTGTTTATTATTCTAAATTTAACTTTATTTTTTTAGTACTCTAAATTTAACTTTGTGTTGAAAAGGTGAGGCTTGGTAGGCTATAATGCAATGAGGTTCACACGAGCTGCTCGTGGTTAAAGACAGGTTGGGTGATACTCATGATAACCAAGACGTACAAGAGAGAGATTTGTAAATGACATGACTTCTACTTGGGCCATACTTCTCCAAGAGTCATGCAACACAACCTGCACAATTTTCATGTAAGATTTTCTGCCTATTATAAGTTTATTTATTTTATTATGCAACATATATACTGAAACTGATATTTAGATACTAACACTGGGTAAAATAGTGATTATTCAGTAGGCTAATAATAACAGATAATTGACAGAGAATAATATAAGAGAATAATCCAGAACACAGAGAAATAACTCTAATGTTCAATTAAATTACTCAAATCAAATGTCTCTTCCATTTTGAGGAAGAGCTCTATTTAGAGTGCTAAAAAAACTTGAATAATAAACCGCTTATTCCTAAAAAAAAAAAATTAAAATCAAATACTAAAATAACAAGCAAATTAGAAACCATAGAAACCTAAATTAGGAACCCTCGAAACCCAAATTATAAACCCTAGAAACTCAAATTAGGAACTCTAGAAACCCTCTTGCATCAAATACTCTACCAAATGAATAAGATCTATCACTAGGGGTGGGTAAGAATCTCGGTCCCGACCCATCCGACCCGGACCGGTATGGTTCCGAACTGATTTAAATCGGGACCAACCGATTTATATAGTTTTTATCCTGGTCCCGGACTGTTCCAGTCCGTCCCTGTTACTACAGTAAGCCCAAGCCCAATTAATTTTTATTAATTTTAAGCCCATGCCCATCTCATAAACCAAATCTCACACATTTACTAAGAATATCTCATAAACCAACACACAAAGTGAAAGGCAGCAGAGCGAGATCAATGGCGTCAACTTCCCCACTTCTCCTGTGTTTCCTCTTCGTCCTCCTCCAGATGAAAAAGTCTTCTTAGAGCTTTGAGGAAAAGTTGCCATTGTTGTAGCATCAAAGTGTTTGTCCTTGTACAAAGCTTGAAATTCAATCCGAGGGTGGTGGACTCTGTTTCTACAATGGCTATAACAAGACATGCGAAGTGATCTAAAAGTATTTTTTTATTAGGTCGTTGATCATTTTTATTTATTTATTAATCCATATCCGAAGGCTACATGACTGACCCTATAGGATAAACCAAACCAAGTTCGAAGGCTACAATATTGTTGCCATATCCTTGTCCCTCCATCTAAGCAGCTGCATTCAATACTCGAAGGCTTATCAACGTCGGAGCAAATGTGTTTCTAATAATCGAGCGAAAACTCACAAAATCCTAACTGATGAGTCTGGGCTACAATATTGTTGCCATATCCCCGTCGCCTCCATCTAAGCAGCTGCATTCAATACCCGAAGGCTTATCAACAACAGAGCAAATGTGCTCCTAATAATCGAGCAAAAATTCACAAAATCCTAACTGATAAGTCTTGAACCCACGACCTCTCACAAGAATAGTGGATATCCGACCAACTAAACTAAATTGGTGGACATCTAAAAGATTATTGTTGAGATAAAAGCAGAAACAAAGATGATTTAGTATTGAAAGAGCGGTGCCCAAATTAGGAGGGAAGCTGCAAAAAATATTTCTTCGTGTTTTATATATATGTAGACATTTGGTGGAAGAAGATGGATTACAAGAAACAATAATTGTGAAGAAAGTGGTGTCGTTGTTTGTTCAAAACTCTAGACAATGTCAATGTAGTGTGGGGATGGGCTTACCAGTTGACTTTTGCTTGGGTTTTATTTCTAATTTCTATTAGGGTGGACATGGGACGGGATGGGACGAGATATACCCATCCCTATCCCATCCCGTTCATACTGGATCAGGACGGGATGGGAAAAACCTCATCCCGACCTCGTCCCATCCCAAACGGGTTCGGGACGGGACGGGATCAGCGGCATCCGAAAAATTTGAAGCAACATCCAAAAAATTTGAAGCAATATATACCTGTAAATTTCATACTCTTAAGTTCTTATAGCAATCACTTTATGCTGTGATCCTTCGCCTTTTTTCTGAATATATTGTCTTATGTCAAAATTTCACTTCAATTGCTAGGGACCTCATCTGCTTGCTCCAGCTGGTAGTGACCTTCAACGATATGGGAAGTTGGGCACTGTTTTTGCAGGTTATCACTATGATCTCAACTTCCTAACAATCCATGGTAGAAGCAGATTCCCTGGTCTGAACATTTGGTTGAGAAATGGGAGGAAGGTAGAAGTGAAGGTTCCCGTCGACTGTCTCCTTATTCAGACAGGAAAGCAGGTAAATTGAAATGAGTAAGAAGTGGTCGTTAGTGTTTAGTCGCAAATATTGTATGCTAATATAGTTGTCATCTGAGGGTGGAATGATACTCGAGAAGATTTGAGAAACTAAAAGATCATCTCATGGGCTTGGATGAAAGAATATAACACAATTAATATGTGCATGTGTTAGTTATAAAATAACACGTACACATTTAATTAGTGTGTGCATCAATAAAAATCTTTGTATGTTCATAAAAAAATCTCATTTGCATTGATAAAACCCGATGGTTGTAAGTCATAAGCATGTTCTAACCTCCTTTCTATCTAGGTGTATACTTCTTTTGCATGGTTTTTCCTTCAATCTCTCATTCGTCAATATATCTTTTGGCCTTCCCCCTTTTTCATGGGGTTTAAATTTACACAAACTATTCACTCTCAGCCAAATCCTTGCCACAGATGATATACTTGCTAAAGTTGTTTCATTTGATCTTCAGTCTCTAGTTGAGAGAGTGAGTGAGAATTGTGAGATATTCATGGAGATGTGTGAGATATTCATGGAGATGTTAAAAAATTAAATATGTTATATACATCAGTATATTTGTATGGGCATCCACAATTCTAAAATAAATAATTAAATAAAAATATTAATAATTAATATTAATAAATTAGTTCGAGACGGGACGGGATTGAAAATCTTCATCCCATCCCATCCCATTCTAGATCGGGACGGGACGGGATCGGGATGAAATTATTCAATCTCATTAAGACCCGAAAAAATCAGGACGGGACGGGACGGGAACGGGATCGCGGGATGGATGCCCACCCCTAATTTCTATACCCATGATTGGATAGCCTTATTTCATTTTTGCAGGTGGGATAATGTTTTTCAATTGATCCATGTTTGCCACAATCCATGTCTCTTATGCATCTGAATGGCGGATCTATTCTATTAGTGGGCTGACGGTTAAAAGTAATAAGCGGTATGGGGGTTTCAATCTGAGACATTTGGGCTTAAATCTATAGTGGGCTTTGGGTTGTGTTTGGGCCATTTGACTGTGAAATTTGAATCGGGATAGAATGGTCCCGACCCGGACTGTCCCGGTTCAAACCGGTTCAGGACCAATCGGGTGTGCTTAAGAAAATCTTGTATCCCAAACCATTTCGGTCCCGTTTCATTGGACCGGAACCGGGACAAGCCCAATCCCGGACCGGGACCACCCCTATTTAACACATTATTACAGAAAAAAGTGTGAGCATGGAATGACAGACTTGTTTAGGTGATTCAAATTAACATTACGTAAAAATATTTATGATATTTTTCTCACAACAAGGAACGAGAAGCTAATGAACCTCCTGATATTAGAATAGAACATTGGAAAGACATTTTTAATAATGAGTCTACTATTACATCTAAGGAGAAAAGGAAGCAAAACAAGAAAAATAGATCAAAGATCCATGGTATTTACAACAATGGCCATTTTGGTTATGCTAGGGTAGAGTACAAAAACAGAACCGTAACGAAGCAGTGCAATGAGAGAAGGAGGCGCAATTGCATGAAAGATAAGAAATTGACAAGGGAGAGGTTCAATTGAAGATTGAGAGAGGAAATCAGTGGAAGGAAAATTTACCATGTTTTTGAGAAACTAGGGTTTTCCAAAGATTTAGCTTTTGCTCTGCATCTGCTTGTGGAGAATGAGAATGAGAGAGACCGAGAATGAGATCTACTTGTGGAGAATGAGAGAGACTGAAGCGACGAGGCTTGTGGAGAATTGAGAAAGACCAAGGCTTGGGCAAAGCTTGTGTTGTGAGTCGTGACTGCTCTCTGCTCGCTGCTGCCTGCTTGTGGTTGTGGAGAAATGAGATAAGAGCTTGTGGTTGTGGAGAAATGAGAGAAGAGAATTTAGGGTAAGAAACTAAGGGATATATGTAATCAGATCGAAACCGAACCGAACTGTTTGAAAAAAAATTTAGGAACTGGAACTGGAACTGAACCGAATCATTTCACAATTTTAAAAATAAAAACCGAATCGTTTGGTGTTAAACGGTCCGGTTCGATTTGGATCCGCAGTTCTTGAACCCATTTGCCCACCCCTACGCATTACTATCTTTCTTACTGCATTGTATTTCCTACTGCATGGTGATAGGCAGGGGGAGAGCTACATACATGACATGAGGGGCAGTTGCCCCCATAAAATTTTCAAAATTAGATTTTTCCATTATGAACTATAGTTGAACAGTGGTAAACAGTAGTCAAATAGTGGTAAACAATACTCAATTTTAATTAATGGCCTCCCTAGAATTTTGCTATTTTTCTTGCCCTCTCCACTTTGCCTCCCCTTGTGAACATCCTGGCTCTGCCCCTGATGATAGGTAGCTAGACTGAGTCCAGTGACGAAGACAGGATTTTTGTTGAATGGGGGCGAAGTGATGAGTATAGTTAATTAATGATAATATAATAATTAATTACTTTAACAAAAATTAATTAATTCGAACAATACATAAATAACTATTCAAAACACCAATTGCTAAACAAAACTCAGTATAACCTATAGGGAAGACAGTGAGTCCAATAACCTACTTTGTAGAAGCACAAAAGATAAATATATAGAAGAAAATTAAATTAGTATATAAAGTTAAGCAACAATTCTAGGGAGCCATATTTGGTGGCCACTTTTGGGTCATTTTGGGGTTTTTTTTTAAATATTTTTACTCATTTTATGAATGATGTTTGTGAAGAGAATGATAAAAAGTGTAAAAAAAAACAAAACTGACCCAAAAATGGCCACCAAACATGGTTCCCTAGACCTATTCAAAGTTAAGTAGCAAAAAATAATTTCAAATGTAAAATTAGATGTGGACAAAAAAAAGATTATTTGCGATTTTTCACCTATCATAAATAGATATTAGAGGTTACCCTATCATTAATCACTATTGCAATCTCTCACAGGACTAGCAGTCAACGTGCATTGATTTTCAAAAGGCTCATGCCTTTCAAACAATAACCCATAGAAGAACCTCGAGATACAAATATGTATCTTGAAAAAAAATTAATGGATCAAAATTTTCATGTATCTCTAGAAAAATCCTATGAATAAAAGACAAAACTAAACCTCGAAAAAATACATTTTTCAAAACATTCTTCTTTCTCAAAGTAGGAAAGAAAGGTTGGAGTTGTTCATGGTGGTGGTGGGAAAAGAACTAAATCAAGCAAAAAGGAAGGGAGAGGAAGATAGTAGGAGGCGTGGCGGTTGCTGGTGTCACAGTAATGAGGGAGTAGAAGAGGGAAAATGGGCGGAGAGAGGAGGGAGAACAGATAGAGGAAGAGGTGGGGTGGGACAGACTAGTCGGCATTGCAAGGGCGACCATAACATTTTATAAAAAATAAAAAAATAAAAAATAAAAAAATAAAAAAATAAAAAAATAAAAAGTCAGTGGGGGCACCCTAGTGGCTCCGTCCCTGACTGAGTCCCCATCCCAATTCTAAAACCCTCAACTATCAACGCCAAATTAGTCCAAAAATAAACAGATTAGTTAAGTTGTGCTTCTGCACTGGTGATCACTGATCACATATAGAACCTTTACAGTTATGGGTTCAGCTCGAGGCCAACCCAATCTTGACTTCAGGTTAATCAGTTTGGTCAAGTTGCTTCACATAGAAAATAGTAATAATTGCATCTAATTTTTCTTCATTAATGTTGTAGAGGTTGTTCTTAATGATAGAAAACTGAGTGTGTTGCCAAGGGTAGCCTAGTTAGTTGGTTAAGGTTGTGATAGTTCACCTTTCACGTCTTGAGTTTTATACACACCTGCGGCACGCTGACCTTTCAAAAAAAAAAAAACTAAGTGTGTTGAGCCTCATATTTTCAACCCTATAGGTTTGTTCCAAAATGAATTTGTAGTTGCTTGATCCTCGTAGTAAAAGGGAAATCTTAAGAACGACCCTTCTCAATTTGTCGTCATGGAACTGTCACCTCCGAAAGACTTTGTTTATCATTGATGAGACATCAAACAATCATCCAATCGTAGCCAAACACTTGACAGACAACACTAAGATGACCATTACTATAATCCTTTCTACATTCTTGATCACATTTGTGATACAAATTTTTTGCAGAATCAATAAACAATTTAAGATCAGATTATTAATCACTCAAATTGGGGCAAAATCCCTAACTTTTTCATTGATAAAATAAGAGCTTTCTCACTAAACAATTCTTATAAAACAACCATGACCTTCTTTGAAATAGATGAATGGCCACATGAAACATTAAATACTAAATGCACCCATACTAGTTAACATGTGGTGGCGCTTAATTGTATGTCTTCCCCTCCCCACCACAGTGCATATCGTTAACTTGTAATTAACGTTTAGATCCTTCAGCAAGTCATTTTTTGCCACACACCCTCCACTGGAAAAGACTTCACATTTGCGCACAGCAGCTTCTCAATGTAAGCTGCATTTGGAAATGCTTTCAGCAATTCCAACCATTCTATTGACAAGTTGTTCAAGCCCTTCAAACGTAAAACCTCAACCTTCCATCCAGGATTCTTCTTAGTGCCTAAACTTGCAAGTTCCCCTCCCAATATATACAACCTCTTCAACTTATTTAGTACACTAGGTATCAACCAGCCTGGTGCTTCTGACCCAGGGAAGCCATCAAGTTCCAACTTTTCTAGTTCCTGAGAAACAACTGGCTGAACTGGGAGAGATGCTATTGCTGGTTGGCCTCCGGAACCGATGGGTTTTGGCTTTCCCCATCTTATTTTTAAGATACGGAGTGTTCCCAATTGATTCAGCTTACCCAGTTTTGTTTCTTCAAGTGTAGACTTGTTAGCTACACGTATGCTCAGTTTCCGTAGCTTCTTTAATTCAGCCAACTCACTGAGCCTCGATGAGCCTTTCCTTTTAGTATCATTGATCAGAAACCCTTTGAGTACTTCAAGTTCTGTCAGAGATTGGAAACCCTTTGGCATATACTCAAGGTAGTAACATTTTGAAACATCCAAGTGAGTGAGCTTCTTCATGGATGTAATCCAAGAAGGCAATTTCTTCAAGTCAGAACAACCTCAAAGATCTAGAATTCTTACACTAGTGAGGTTACATAAGGACTCTGGAAGCTCGTAAATTCTAGAAATCCCTTGAAGACTGAGATACCTCAAGTGCTTCTGAACCTTCAAACCCGTCAAGAAGTCTGTTTTGTTCACATCAATGAATAGTTCCTCTGAGGAGTTCCATTTCCCAAGCTGAAGAACTTCAATCTTCTTCAGCCTTGTCAACCATTCGGGCTCAAGTCGAAGAGTTTTAGCATCGACATTAAACAATGTTACCACATTTTCAGGCATACCACTTAATACTTTGCCATTCCCCACTAAGAAACCACGCCAGGAGGAGGTCAGCTGAGCCACCAACCTCCCCGTATGATCATCCAAATCAGGGAAACCAGCGCTTGTAGCAACAGTACGCACCATACGCTGAATCCATGGATGAATGGTACAACTATCCAGCGTAGGTATGCTACCTTTGCTTTCAGGCTTAATCACACCCATATCCATCAGCTGCTTACAGTACATTTTACCCGTCTCTTCTGCAGTCTTTCCGTCTTTGCCGATCACTATGTCTTCCCCAATCCACCAGTAAATCAGAGACCTGACTTTATGATAGAGTTTTCAGGGAAGATGGAGAAATATAGCAAGCAACGTTTTAGCTCAGGTTCCAGTATGTCATAACTGGTCTGAAGATTTGCCATGGCTGGATCATCTAGAATGTTCTTCTCGATGTTGAGATTCTCCCATGTAGTCCTTTCTTTGGACTCATTCTTTCCTCCATTTTCTGATCCAGAAGGATCAGTAGCACTCATGATGAACCTCTATGAAAGTTGTCTAGAGGTGTTCACTGAAGAATTGTACATCCTAGCCTTTAATGGATTGGTGTTTTATGTAATGCAGAGATGGCACTTATGACATTTTAAAATTGGTTGATCGACGACTTCTAGATAGACTAAAACAAAGTCTACTTATTTAACATGTTAGGCGGCCATTATTGTCTTCAACTTGGGTAAAATATAATCTGTGACCTGGCCGGCTTGGTAAAGTCACCAGTCAACTAAAACCATTACTTACTTAATATGACTTCAAATCTGATTCCGGATTAAAATACTTCAACAACCATGCTGCATGTTGGATTATAGAAGACTTCAACAACCATGTTGCATCTAGAATTAAATCTAGTACTGAATTCTTCAGTAAAGTAAGGGTTGGAATCACATGAGATGAGACCTTGATCCTATAGGGACGATAATACCCTCCTAGCAATTTATAACGACCTTCTACCTTGATCAGAACCACAGAACTACCTTAGATGCTGCTCTCATAATCGAGACGTTGCATATAATTCTTGAAACTACACGACTAGGAAGCACCTGATATGAGTAAACTTTTGACCAAAATGCATAATAGGAAAGATCAATCAGAGATATCCACAGGTATGCATTGATTATCTCATTAAAACTTTTTCCACTTTGATGAGCCAAGATAAAATTAGATATTTAAAATTAAAAAAATGTTGCTGAAGGACAAAAAGGCGCAAAAATTTTACTACAAGGAAAACAGATCGAGAGAACCAAGGAGAAGGTGTGAAATTTACCTAATCACAAAAAACAAGTGGGAAGCCAGCAAATGAATAAATAATAAAAATTAGAAAATATTTAACAAAGACTTTATATTGTAATATATAAGTCAACATCTTACTTGTTTGGTTTGTTACATAAGAAGACCCTCCATGAATTATCCTAAACCCATCCATCAGGACCATCACTCAAGGAAATTTTCATAATGGCAGTCGATCCAATCCCAGGATGGTTTCAGAAACTGTGGAAAGCTTGGGATGTCAGGACTTTTGTTCTCTTGAGTCTTGTAACTCAGGCCTTTTTGATCTTCCTGGCACCATTGAGGAAAAGAATGCCGCAAAAATGGGTAACCATCTTGATCTGGTCTGCATACCTACTGGCTGACTGGGTGGCTATTTTCGCTTTGGGACTCATCTCCGAAAACCAAGGGGACGACTGTGAGCCTCCCTCAGTGCCATCCTCTAAAGCCAAGAACAAATATCTTCTCACATTCTGGGCCCCATTCCTTCTCTTACACCTTGGTGGCCCAGACAACATCACTGCATTCGCTCTTGAGGATAATGAGCTGTGGATACGACATTTGATTGGTTTAGCCATACAGTTTGTAGCTGTTGGTTACATCTTCCTTCAGTCTCTCCCTAATGAGCTTTGGGTCCCAACATGTCTCATGTTATTTGTCGGGGTGATCAAGTATGCAGAAAGGAGTGGTTCTCTCTATCTTGCAAGCTTAAAAAGCTTCAGGGATTCTTTGGTTACCAAACCTGACCCTGGTCCAAACTATGCAAAGCTCATGGAGGAGTATGCGTGGATGAACGAGTCCTTACTCCCTGCCAAGATCGCAAAGATGAAAGACCCTGAGGCAGATCGACAAAGAAATATTCCAATTGAAGAAGAACCAAACGACAACAATGATCCAGACGACATTGTCATGGTGGAGAAAGCATACGAGTTTCTTCGACTTATTCAAAGGAATAGTGGACCTTATCTTTAGTTTCCATCAAAGGGATGATAGCAGAAATTTCTTTATCAACATTTGCGAAACAGAAAAAGCCTATAGAGTGATCGAGATTGAGCTAAGTTTCATTTATGATGTGCTCTACACCAAAGCTTCTATTCTGCATTCTCTGAAAGGGTATGTTCTTTGAGCAACTGCTTTTGCTTCGATCTTTGCAGCACTCATTCTCTTCCTCTTTATTAAGAAGGGCGAGATGCATGATATTGACATCACTGTCACTTATGCTCTGCTCATAGGCGGAATGAGCCTGGAGGCTGTTGCTCTCGTCAACCTCATATTCTCTGATTGGACAATTGCCTTGCTCAAGAGTTCCAAGACTAACTCTACGCTTTCCAAGTTCTTTGTCTCCAAAATCCTCACCAAAAATTTCTTCTTCAGCAAATCCAGGTGGTCTACATCTGTATCACAGCTTAGTCTTATAAATTTTTGCCTTTGCAAGCGTCGAAAATGGTTGGAGAGTACTGTGGACTGTTTGAGATTAAAGGACATACTCGATGAGAGCCAGTACAAATCTCGTATACCTCTCTCACCAAAGTTGAAAGAATTTATCTTCAAAGAGCTGAAAAGGAAGTCTGGGCAAGCCAAGGATTTGGACACCACTAAGAAGATATGCTCAAGTAAAGGTGAGTATGTTCTTCTCGACCAACCTGGCCTAAGTGATATAATTGGCTGGAACTTTAAGGTTGAATACGATGAGAGCCTTCTCTTGTGACACATTGCTACTGATATACTTTACCACCAAGAATCTGAAGATCCAAATGATAGTCGAGAGTTGTGTAAAATTTTATCAGACTATGTGTTATATCTGCTAGTCATCAAGCCAACAGTAGTCTCAGCAGTAGCAAGTATTGCACAGATTAGATACCAAGACACTTGTGCAGAGGCAGAGGTCTTCTTTAGTGAAATGGAACCTTTGGAAGTTGGGGAAGCTGATGCAGAATCAGTGCCGAAATTTTTCGATTGGTTCAAATTGAAAGCGAAGGCGAACGAATTGAAAGAGGTCTGCATGAGACTACTAGAAGTGAACACCTCAGTTAAGCCTTCAGATGTCAAGGGAGATAAGAGCAAGTCGGTATTGTTTGATGGGGTTATTCTAGCCAAAGATCTAAAACAGTTGAAGGATTTGAAGGTTGATAAGTGGGAAATAATGAGCAAAGTGTGGGTGGAATTGTTGTGTCACGCTGCAAGTCACTGTAGACCTACTACACACGCGCAACAAGTGAGTACTGGTGGAGAGCTGGTCACTTTGCTTTGGTTGCTAATGATTCATTTTGGTTTGGGAGAACAGTTCAGCATAGTGGCGGGGCATACCGGAGCAAAATTGATTATGCAAAAGTAGAATGGCTACTCTACAATGGGTGTAATTCTTTGTGTATATCAATGTATTTTTTCTTATTTCTTTGTTTTTATTTGCATCACTAATACTCAGTGTCCTGTCTATTGCTGTCAATAACATTTCATCGGTAACTCGGGATATAGATTTTTTTTTCCTAGGATGAATCTGAGATTTACGGTAAAATAGCAGAGAGAGATAAAGGGAGACTTGTAGTCAACTGATGCACTATAAGTGCGTATAATGACCATGACTTCCTTGTATTGACGATGATTGAATGAAAACTTCCTAATCTAGTGTATAGGAAGGGCTCTGATTGAGGTTTCCTGAGCTGCAATGGGTGAATGAAGCATCTTCATGTTAAAGCCTTTACATGAAGCAAATGTGGATACAGTCTCATTCCAGTATGCAATTGATGCACTGGAATGTAGATGGCCTTCCCTATGGTAATTCTGCATAGAATTAAACAAGACCACGAAGGAATTCGCCCATATCAAATTTAGTCAATAAGGAGTTGTCTAACCAATCCCTTAATTTCTTACCTACATTGAAAGGTGGTGGTCTGAGTGTATCTTCTATCCCGCCTCATTCCCAAAAAAAAAAAAAAAAAAAAAAAGATGTAATTGTGTATCCATGATTTGAATGAATCTTCGCACATTAGGCTGCAAACAGGTTTTCGTACTATCTTGTCAGGGTGCAGCAATGCATGTAGTGCGAAGGTCCACCACTAAAGCCTTGGCAAGCGTTGCTGCAGCAGAGCCTGTTTTAAAGGATAGGGATTTTAGTGTGGTAGCCCTCACCTTGACTAATGTATGGTCTTACAATATGGGGCGAGGCACTTGACAATAAAATAGAGCCTTGGCGGAACTACGAGCAACATAGCTTCCCTATTTATGTTTTAGGAGGGTCTTTTTGTACAATCCTACGACGTCAACAGATAAAGAAAAAATAAAACACAAAAAAAGTTATTTTTCAAGAAAAATTGGACATAAATTACAAAAGCATCAAAGGGGTAGTCCTATGAGAACAAACAGTACAAAGGTGAACCTAATCAATAAATTCTAAAGTTGAACCTAGCAAAACCAAACAGAAATTAATCAATCTAAAACTTTCTCCTGTATAAGAGAGAAATGATGAACAGAAAAATCTGGTGGTGATAGTTTCATGATTACCATACCAAAATAGAGCTTTACGGTAGTCTAGAGATCGATCACCCTTACAGAGAACTTTTTCGAACACTATATATATATAACCCAACCTCTTTTATGAAAGCTTATGCTCTTTATTACTTCTCAATCATTATATCAAGTTCAAAAGCTTTCAGATTTATTTCTATACTCCACACATTGATACAAAACATAAACAGATCAATAAATGAAGTAAAGAAAATAAAAACTCCTTGAAATCAAAGAACAAAAGCTGCAGTTAAAAATTATGCCAAAATTGGGAGCAATGTATATTTACCTGATTTATCGGGTTGTCTTTGGCATCAAGTTGAAGAAGAAAAACACTTGCCTCAATTTTGAAGAACTCGTCAGCTGAAAAATGAAACAGAATATTAATTTTTAAGGAGAAATGGAAAATGATTAAAAGAACAACTATGGCTTGAAATCGTACAACATACAAAGGTACAAACAGGAAGTTAATTTTTTTTAACCATCAAATAATTTAGAATGCATGTATTGGCACGGATTATTATTAATACCACCTCCCTACATCATCAAATGCAATATATACTTCTCACCAGACAACTCTTCATGAGCTACTACCCATGCATAACGAGTAAGTAGTGGTGGCGAGCTGCTTAGTTTGGTTTGGCTACTACAAATTCAATTTGGTTTGGAAGATCAGTTCAGAATAATACCATCACTGAACTAAAGTACAGTCAATATATCCTTTGTTTTTCTCTATGTATTTTTTTCTTATTCTCTTTTTAATTTCATTACCAATATTAAGTGTATTACCCAATGCTCTCATCATTGTCAATAACCCAGAATTAAGAAGAAGATGAAAGAGTTTTTCCCATGTCAAATTCATTCATGTATAGTCAGTCTAACAAAAAAAAAACCCGAACTTGGGCATCTTGAAAGGTTGTGATGCTGCGATGTGTAACCTCCATTGTGCAGCGACCCCATTCAAGCCTCTTAGAAAATATTGGTGCATGGGTATAAAATCATCTTACAAAAATCAACTTATTTTGAATTTTCTAAGTGGGTGAAACATGTGTATATGCATAGTATTTAAAGACGGTGTCATAATAGTATCCTAATCCTTGGTACATTCGACTGTGAAGAAAAATAAGAATATAATCACAAAGAAATGTGAAATCAGATAATCTATAACTTCCCTGTGCACAAACAACTAATAAGCAGAAAAATCAGAAATTAGTAATTGTTTAATGATAACCATATAGACATTTCTTCGAACACTCTGCAGACTTCCTAAATCATTCATTATATTCCAACCTAAAACATGTATTGAAAAGACCGTAAATGAATGTAACATCGATAGAAAAAAGCTGAAAATTGAAAATATGCCAAAACTTTCACAGGTTTTACACGAACCAGATTCGATTCTTCGGGTTGAGTCTGACGTCGAGTTTTACGCGCCATTCGTCTCCAAATTTTTGTACGAGCACCCTTCAGTCTTCAGAACAATGAGCATCCGCAGCTAGATTTTCACAGCATGTGCTACTGTTCACATAAAATTTCTCATTGAAATTTTCGCGTAGATTTCATTATTTGCTCGCATAAATTTTTATGCGTACATGTTTATGGAGCCATTCACACTTCGAACTTGTTCCAAAGTCCAAAAAATAGAAGAATAGGGTTAATATGCAACTAAGTCCTAAATTTTGTACTGATTTTGAGTTTGGATCTCAAGCTTCTCCAGCTTTAATTCTGAGTCTCAGGTACACGTTGACCGTAAGTTTTTCATTATAAATATATGACTGCCTAAATACAAAATCAATATAGTCTGTGGGACTTAAAGTATAAATTTTATTTCTAACAAAGTCAATATTATTTTAAAAAAATCAATTTATTACTGGATGGAGAATTAATGATCAAAATGGTCTTGGGACCTGGCCAAACTTGGGACCCAAACTCAAAATTGGTACAAAATTTAGGACTCAAATGCAAATTAACCATTTCCTTGCTATATGTGTTCTTATCTACGTCTATACACATGTCGTATGGATCATATTATCACTGAGTTTAACTTAGGCGAGTATCAACTAATTGAATGTGATTTTCAAGTTAATATATTAAGCTTAAATTTTGAAGATAAAATATTAAATAAGTAGATTATCTCCAAAAATGAGTTAATTGACCCTTGTTGGCTCAATGTGACAAAGAGGATTGGTTATGCAATCTAAGGAATTCTTCCGATAGGGAGAAAAATCGAAGAAAATCTTTAAAGAATGAGAATAAGCAATCGGATGAACAATTCAAAGAGAGAGAGCGCAGTTGAAGGAACCTTTTAAATAAAGATGAATAACAATCGATGAAAAATAAGGGATTTGAGAGAGAAACCGCTAGTCAGAGCATGAAGTAGGGTTTTGAGAGAGAAATTATACTATGAAACTCTCATTCTCTCTTCCTATAAAATAAACAAAAAGAAGTTCACATTTTATACGTGGGTCTGTAAAAAGGAAATTGTGAGTGCAAATAGTAGCTCCTTAAAAAATCATCTTACAATTTCTCTTACATACTACCACCTATACAAATGATCCAAGCACCATTGTTTTTCTAGCCCAAAATCGAGAGAAACTACTTCTCCCATTAAAAATTTCTTCCCCAACTCCGTTTTATCTCTCAGTCATTTTCCAAGCATCGCGCCTTGTTGCACTTCATGAATTTGCACTAAATCACCGCAATGACAATATCATATGAAAACAGTTCTTTATACCCCATAGGAACCATTTGGAATCGAACCGTTCTAAACGGTTCGTGTTAGGTTCAGTTCCAATGATCAAAATGAGGAAATCCAGACTAGACTGGATTCGTTAAAATTTAAATGGTTCAAATTAGGTTCTTCAAAATTTGGAACATATCCGAATTGTGCCCACCCCCAAGATAGACTCATGTCTTGTTGTAAAGTTCTATGTTCTAAGTTCTAACAATGATCCAAATGTTTAAAAGAACACAGATGGCATACCGTCATGATTCTATGCACTATATATGACATTCTCAAAGCTTCAATTTTTTTTTTTAATTTTTAATTTTTAATTTTTTTTTGCTTTGACGGTTCATTTGTAACATCTACGGTCTCTCCCCTCCATTTTTTTCTTATACGTAAATCTTCCATAGAAGTAGTTTCCTTTCTTTATTTTTCCCTTTTTTGAGCAAACGCAACCAATCATAGTGTATAAATACATAATTACATTGATAACCATCAACCAATCACTCGGTGTGAATAATAATTGTAATATAGCTTGCATGATATCATAATATGACTTGCGATGAAGACCTTTTGGCTGATTATTGCGAATCCTCCGGCCAAGCTGTCAATTATGACAAGTCCTCAGTGTTCTATAGCTCCAATGTTCGCCCCAAGCACGCCAAAATAATCAATAGAATACTTGGGTCTAAGTTTTATAATCTGAAGGACAAGTATATGGGTCCCCCTTGCTTCTCTAAAAACAAATGCCTTTGACTTTCAAATCCTAGTTGATAAAATTAATCACAAGTTATCCTCCTGGAAAGCTAAGGTTCCATCCCAAACAGGGAGAACAGTTATGATTAAAGTGGTTATACACTCCATCCTAGTGTACAATATGCAAATATTCCTTCTGCCATCCTCGTTCACTACCCAAGTCGACACCCTGGCCCGAAATATTTGGTGGAATGCTACGGAGGAAGGCAAATCCAAACACATATGTACATGGGACATAATTGCCCTCCCGCGGCATTTGAGAGGCCTCAACATTCCACAGGCCCAAATCAAGATTCTTGCCTTAAAAGCCAAAAACATTTGGCATGCAATTGCGCAACTAATCCTTGCAATGTGCAACTCAAGGCAATTTACTTCCGTAACAAAAGCCTTTTTCAACTCTCTAAAGCACTGAACATTGCATCCTTTGCTTGGAGATGCAATATTACCACACTCAATAAAATGAGAAAGTACCTCATTTGGCAGGTCCGCTTTTGCAATGAGATTGATTTATGGAAGGATTGCTGCGTTAAACCAGATTTCCTTCTGGCTGACTGCTCGCCATTACCTGGTAACTCTAATAATATATCTTCTATCAAGGATCTCTGGATTTTGGGCACAGACCTCAGGTCTCACTGGAACAATGAACTCCTCTCATCCCTTTTTTTCTCAAACGGTGGTCAAAAACATGCTTGACATTGTCATTTGCCCTTCCACCTTACCAGACATCCCTATTTGGAACTTTGACAAACGAGGTCTGTTCTCAGCCAAAAGTGCTACCAAAGTCTTTGTTCTTTCGAACTTAAAACCTCCACGTCTAAACCCTCAACCCAACAACTCAATTCCAGAATCTCAAGAAAATTATGGAGAATTAAGGCTTCGGCTACGGCTATTCTCTTACTTTGGAAAGTTTTCCGCAACTTATTGTCAACTATGTCCAAATTGAGCCGTATTCATGTTCCAGTGGATAATTGTTGCGCTTTCTATCAAAATCATATAGAGGATATTGAACATCAGTTTTTTTTTCTACCCAATTATCCACAGACTCTAGCTTATTTCCCCTTCCCTATCAATTGGGCCGACACCAATCTCCCTTGGCAAACTACCAATGATTTCCTTAAATTCCTCTGGGAAACAGCGGGGACGCATCCTTTGGTCAAGGATGAAATGCTCTCTCAATTTACGTCTGTTGTTCACTCTATCTGGCTAACCTACAACCGTATTGTTTTTCAAAAACTGAAATTCTCCTTCCCACGGTTTCTCCAAGATATCCAACTCGCCACATCCCTTCATCATGTCATGTCCACCCCCCCCCCCCCCCCCCCCCCCATCACACACTTCTAGCCACCTTTCTACTAGGGACCCACTTCTTGAACCCCCAACTGTAGAACAAGTTCTAAGACTTCAAACCATTCACCAACAACTTAGTGCTATCAGGAGTCATAGACTCAACTCCTTATCCAGACCCCTACCCACCACCCTATCCCCTGATATGGTCTTGGTTACTTATGATGTCTGTTTTTTTGCATCCTCTCAGTAGGGAACTTTTGGTGTCATTGCGGTTGATGTTGTTGGTAGGGTACATGCTAGACTGGCGGACATGATTCCAGGCCGAATTACAGATAGTATTATGGCCGAATGTTTTGTTGCTGAAGCTGCTCTTTTGCTTATTCAGGCACGCCACTAGCCAATTGAGTTGCTTCTGGGAGACTCTAGAACTCTCCAATCTCTTTTGCAATCTACGAAGGGAAATAGACAATCAGACTCTAGGTGGATGTGCGACCCATTGTGTGTAGTATTCAATCTTTGCTCTTAGTTCTTTTTAGTTGGTACTATAATTTTATACTCAGGGAATTTAACCAGGAATCACACACCTTGGCTTCTAGCGCTGGAAGACAACTATGTAACTGTTTTTAATATCTATATATATATGCATTATGCTTCATCAAAAAAAAAATGAAGGCATTGGCTACATCACAAAATTAAAAAATTGGGATGTCCTTGTTATGTATTCATCTTTGATGTATAATTTTACTTTTCCGTTTTCCCTCGTGTCCTATGGCAAGAGAATCTGATAGATCTCTTGTTAAATCCAACTGTCTTTAGAACTTCAATTTTCTAAACCCAAATATCGAATGTCTTCTCTCCTCTGATTACCCTGTAAATCTAGGTTTATTGACTTGATAAAGCCAACTCTATTACACACACGCAACGGATTTTGGGGACTTTGCTTTCTGATCAAAATGATAATCTTATATGTAATATATACACAGAATTAATACATTTTTATTTATACTTAACTCGATGCCTTGTTTGTTTTAGATTAGTCTTTCTGTGATAGTTTATACCAGTCACATTGACTAAACAAGTGGATCAGACAAATAAATATATGTAAGTCACTGGCCTTCTCTCTATAAACAGGCATCATTCTTCTCTTTAAGTTCCCAAGCTACTCCAAGAATCTCTCTCAAACCTCTTTGTTAGCAAACATCTCTATGGCACCACCAAATCAATTAGTCTTCCAGGTTACAAGGCATGAGCCTGAACTAATCCGTCCTGCTAAGCCCACACCCTATGAATTCAAGGTCTACGATTTCTTGTTCCCAATATACAGTTTTCTCCTAGTAATGCAGGGATGAAAGGGAGAGACCCTGCAAAGATTATTAAAGAAGCAGTAAGTAAAGCACTTGTACTCTACTATCCTTTTGCAGGAAGGCTTCGAGAACGAGTAGGATGAAAGCTTGTGGTGGAGTGCACCGGCGAAGGTATTTTGTTCATTGAAGCAGATGCTTCTGTGAGGTTGGATCAGTTTAGGGAACCACTTCAACCACCTTTCCCATGTATAGACGAGCTTGTTTATGATGTCCCCGGATCTTCTGGTATGCCCTTTGTTGCTCATTCAGGTGAGATATTTTGTTTTAGACTAATGATCATGTTTTTTAAAAGTGTTATATAATTAATATGTAATATATCTCCAATCAAACTCAAAATTTAAGGCACATTGGCTTGCAAAGAAAATGAATACGAGTCCTTGCGCATGGAGACATATATATGAACATAATTATATATAAGAGAATATGTGCAAGCAAACTCATTGCATCAACCATCTTACAACATCGAATGAACATATTTCTGAATATAGGTAACACGTTTACTAAGCGGAGGATTCATCTTTGCCAGTCATACAAACCATGCAATGTGTGACGCAACTGGGATTTCTCAATACTTGACAGCCGTAAGTGAGATAGCCCAGGGAGCGCCCAACCAATCCGTCCTACCAGTATGGAAGCGAGAACTACTCAATGCCTGTGACTCACCGCGTGTGACCGGTACTCACCATGAAGACATTTTAGTAAAACTCGAACATGTCACTGAACTGAAGCAACAACAGAGCACAAAAGGCGGAGAGGCCAAACCCAGAGCCTACTCTACTTCATTTTCAACTTTAGAAACCCAAGAAGACCGATCCTTTCATTTTTATATTAATTTAAAATAAGAAGATGCAAATACAATCTCTCAAAATGGGAAAACACAACTATAAGGCTTATTGATAGCATAATTCACTAACATTGGTAGTAAGCTAATTGTTTTTTCCTTTGAATGGGAAGACAAATAATTCATCATTTCTACTTTTTGTTCCTTCTTCTAGCTTTAATGTATTTTTTTTTTTTTTTTAGGACAAAGGCTAAAGTCTTGAATGTGATGAACTATCATGAATTCTAAATTATGATCAATTGTTGGGAGTTGATCGTATTCCCATGAATTTAATTCTTTCGAGGGAGCAAGGAGTTTGGATTTTTATGGGAGTTCAATTTCTACGAGCAAAATGTAAAATTCACTATAAGTAGTTTACCTCATTTTGATCAAATTTGGATTGAACACAAGTGAACCCCATGGATTCCATGGAATTGGGATTCATGTAATCAAATACACCAACTTTTAAAATGAGGATTGGACTAGGAGTCTCTCTAATTCCTTAGATATTCTTTGATAATGGGGGCCGTAAAAATAGACTCCATTTGTATTAGGCAACGACTACTCCACACCACCAAAAGTATTGTCTCACACCATTACGCTTAGGGGTGGGCATTCCATCCCGCGATCCCGATCTAGTCCCGTCCTGTCCCGATTTTTTCGGGTCTTAATGGGATTGAATAATTACATCCCGATCCCGTCCCGTCTCGATTTAGAATGGGATGGGATGGGATGAAGATTTTCAATCCCGCCAATCCCGAACTAATTTTTCAATATTTATTATTAATATTTTTATGTATTAGTTGGAGCGAGTCAATTTCCATTATTCTCGAGTTTTATCCTATCACTATTGCATTTTGTTTTCTTTATTTTTGAAAACCGTCGCTACTTTCTCAACCTTATATAGACAAAGTGATTGCCTTCTGATTTTTCCATGGGTTTATAAGCTTGATACAAGTAAAACACAGTCCTGATTCAAAATGGTGTAGAGATTTAGTCATTGAAAAAGAAAGAGCTGCCTCAATTTTTTTATGCTGAAATGACATGGATGGGTTGAAGTTCCTTTTGAAACAGGGAGCTTATGTTATGTGTTGTGGTGTAAACAATCTCAGTACTTAATCAATTTGGACTTTAGGGTAGAACTGTTGTTGCATTGCCCCAATCATCTTATTTATATAGCCAACTTCCCAAGTAAATGGTTGGATTGTCGGACCCTTGTCGATGATAATCTTCGCAGCAGTCACAGGCAGCATGTTGATCCCGTCCTGTCCCGATCCCGTATGAACGGGATGGGATAGGGATGGGTCTATCTCGTCCCGTCCTGTCCCGTGCCCACCCCTAATTACACTCTCCCACATCACCTATTTTATTTTCCACACCACCATTGTTTTCCCACACCACCTATAAAAAGAAGCAAACAACATTTTTCTCCTCCATTTCAAAATCAAAACGTAGTGGTCTCCCCCATTCAAATCTTCCCTCTTGCAAAACGCAAATAACATTTTTCTCCCCCATTTTGCATCTTCCCTCCGAATCCATTCTTCACTTCATCTTAGATTTTGCCTCCAACGCTCTTGAAACAAACTTTCAAGTTATTCATTTCTTCCAAAAAAATTTAAGAAGTTAACATTGTTAACATTTTGTTAACTTCAACATATTTGATAACTTTAGCAAATTTGTTAACTTCTTCTATGGTAAAAGTTGTTTGTTCTCTTTACAATTGATTGTTCAATTTGTTAACAAACTTTCCAAAAGAATCATAAATGCGACAATAATGCAAATTTAAAAAAAAAAAAACAAAGTAATCTCGTAGAAACATCAGAAATATTTTCAATCACAAAAACAAAATAAACTTCAGAAAAAATTTCAGAAATCACAAAAAAAATATATTGTTCACATGAGACAACGTACTGATCTGGGCGAACAGTAAAAAATTTTTACTGAAAAATTTCCTGTTCGCCCAGAATAATGCAAGGTTTTGCAAAAACTTCGCCTAGGTCCAAGCAAGCTTTATTAAAAATCTCGCCTAGAACAAAGCCAGGTTTTTGCAAAAACTCGCATTGTTCTGGCACGAACAGGAAATTTTTAGAAATATTTGCGCAACTTTAGTAAAATGGTCATAACTTTCTCATTTCAAAACATTTTCAAGTGATTCAAATTGTGTTTATTAGATAACTCAGAGTACTACAATTTTTATATTTGATCAGCTTGATAATCGGTCTTGATCGAGCACATAAGTTGCCCGAAAGTCAGGGACACTACCTCATTTTCATTGAGAGACAGATTTGTGCGACTTCAGTAAAATGACCATAACTTTATCATTTCAAAACATTTTCAAATGATTCAAATTATGTTTATTAAATAACTAATAGTATTACAATTTTAATGCTTGATGAGCTTGAGAATCGATCTCGATCTAGCATATAAGTTGGTCGAAAGTCATAACACTATCCCGTTTTCATTGCGAGACAGATTTGCGCGACTTTAGTAAAATGTCAATAACTTGTTCAGTTCAAAACATTTTTTCAAGTGGTTCAAGTTGTGTTATTAGTTAATTAAGAGTATTACAATTTTTGTGTTTTAGTGAGCTTGAAATCGGTTTCAATTGAGGGTTTAAATTGGTTGAAAGTTGTCATATTTTTATTTTACTGTTTTTTTCAAAAACAATTTTTTGGATGGTGTAGGTTAGTCGGAAAAAAAATACATGGTGTGAGATAGTACTTTAGCTATGTGGAGTAGTCGTTGCCTTTGTATTATGACATTCCCCTGACATGTGTTTTTTTTAAATATAAGTCATTTGAGAAATACTCCACTTGTTTGGATTATAACATTAGCTAACTTGAGTTATTGTATACCCTTACATGATCTTTCTTCCCCAATTATATTTTTTCTCTCTTATTTCATTTCCTCCATTAAACCATCTCCACTCTCTCTAACTCAAATTTCTTTTTCACTCTTTGTATTCTTCTTCTTCCCACTATTTTCATTCCCTCCATTAAATCCTTCATATTCTCTTAAAATTTCAAATCTCTTTCTCATCTTTTCCTTGCTTCATTCATTTTATCCATTCAAACCCCACTCCCTCTTCCCCCACCGCTCATTTATTATCCCCAATCTCACCAAATCGGTTCCTCACAAGGAAAAATTTTTCTTTGAATTTCATTCTCTTCCCAATGTGCCAAAACTAAGAATAAATTTTTGAAAAGTTGTTACCGGTTCAAATAGTTTGCTCAAAAAATGAGAACTAAATTTTCATGATTAGACCAACCGGATTACCTTGAAAATCACGGTTTGAATCAACCATGTGGCTGCAAGAATTTTTTTCAAGAGCAAGTTTTATAAAAATTATAGCAATTCTCATGATTTGATGTTTAGGTCAAACGTAAATTTACGGTTAAACCAACCATGTGACACTGAAAATTAACAACAGTTTGTAGCAACCATGGGGATGCAAGAAGTTTTTTTGAGAGCAAAGTTTTTGAAACGTTGTTGCATTTAATATGGTTAGCTCTAATTATATATATGCAAGCAAAAATTCTAACTGTGTGAGGGAAATGGCGAGGGAGGGTGGGGGGGCCGTCCATCTCCCTCGAGATGCATGTTAAGCCCCCTCGGAATGTGTGCAGTGACTTTTCTTGCACGCATCCCAGGGGTGATGGACGGCTATAGTCCAAAAATCATTTTTCTTTGGAAAGAAAGAGATAACATAATCTAATATGTGCAATACTTGCCACTGCAGAGATTATCATCGGCTGGATGACTAGCAGATGCAATAGAGTATGATAAAATTTAAAACTTTCGATTTTCACCTTGATATTCATCTTCTTGGTGATAAAGTATATCTGTAGCAATGTGTCACAAGAGAAGGACCTCATCATATTCAACCTGAAAGCTCCACCCAACTACATCGCTAACATCAGGTTGGTAGTCACGGAGAACATAATCACCTCTGCTTGAGCATATCTGCTTGGTGGTTTTCAAATCCTTGTCTTGCAGACACTTATTCTTTATCTCTTTGAAGATAAAATTTCGCAACTCTGTTGAGATTGTTATATGAGTTTTGTATTGGCTCTCATCTAGTACGTCTTTTATTCTCAAGGAAGGTCCAGAATCCATGGTCTGCAGACTGTTGAGATCGTTATATGAGTTTTTGCAAATCTTTGGCCTGATTTTGGAGAGCCCAAATTCATAGCAGCTTTACACACTTTCCAAGGAAGGTCAAGAATCCATGGTCTGTGGACTTTTAAACATACATGGAGTAGACCAGGGTACAAAATCCATGACAGAACTATGGTGTAGTTCTCCAACTCCATACATAAGATCGACTCATAATAAAGGTTTAGTGTTTAGACGTCAAAGACTTCTGTCTTAAAACAATTTCGCTATAAAGTCTCTGCTAAAGTCTAGAAAATGCATGGTCCGAAGACACAACCTTCAATATATATTAAAAATAATATGTTTTGAACTGTGTAACCGAGATATAAATACAGTTGCCTGTAAGATCAGATTTATGCTACATATGAAGTTAGAACTCTGTGAGTTCTCCAAGTAATATGCCAGAAAATAGAAATCAAACTCCTCATTAAGAGATATAAATCCAGTATTTAACTTCTCTGTCTACGAATATGCACCAATGTTAATACAAATTGTCTGACAATATATATTTTTAATAATGGTAATACAAAAGCTGAATTTAAAAGGACAAAAAAATGAAAACCCGACCAAAATGAGGGGAAAGAAAATCAGCATATATTCTATGTAATGGATCTTACCTAATTCTGTAAGTGAATAGAATTGTGAAACTCCAATGTCAATGTGATCTCTATAAGCTGTTTATGAGATGTTCCATGCTCCGTTAAAAAGGTATTTGTATCTAGCCTTCTACAAAATCTATCAGAAGTCAAGTTGATATCCCTGTGGCTTCCTTTGGTATCAAAAACAGGAACCCAATCGGAATGAAAGTGCAGATGACTTGAAGTGTGACACCAATTAGAAGGTTATCAAAAGAACCTGATGATATGTTCAGCAACGAAGCCACACCAGCACCTACAAACGACCCCACTGTTGAGCCAAAGTTGTTAATGGACATGAAAAGGGCAAATAGAGTTCCTTCGATCCCTGGAGGGCATAACTGTCCTGAAAGGATAAGGAAAGGCATAAACCTGCAATATGAAAATATACAAAGTTTAGTTTTCATTCCAAGAGATAGTTGACAAAACTGAAGAATTTAACTTCAGAAAATGGTTTACCAAGTACATTCGATAGAAAATTACCAATGTGACTTAGGCAAGTGTGCTGAGAAAATTTTTATAGATGTGTTGAAAACAAAAGTGAAACCAGTAAACTGGTTTTCTTTGAGGATTAAAGACAGATTCCTTGATACTGTTTTTCCTTTTTTTTTAGTGAAAAAACTTGATAGAGCTTTCAAATTTACATGAAATCTCATAAAGCGGAGTATAATTATAAATCGCAACTAAACATCTTCTTCACTTATAGACGGGCATAGTTCTTACAATTTGAGATTTCACAGTTGATACTCGATAATGCATAGATAGGTTTTAACTTTTTTTTTTTGAAGTGATCAGTTTTTTTTTACTTTTTGTATACAATATAGTCATGGAATGAGTTTTCGTGAAATCTCATTGAAATTTTCAATTTTTTTTGAATTACAAAAAGAAAAAAGGCGAAATATAAATGTATATTTTTTCAAGGTTTTTGAAAAAAATTTCAAATTTTTTGGAGATTTCCGTAAATTTTAAATTTTTTTTGGAGATTTCCGTAAAATTTCGTTTTTTTGCCAAAAACATAAACTCAGTGACCAAATTTTGGAATTTTTTTCCTAAATTTCAAATTTTTTTCTAATTATCATTTCTCCTAATTATTTATTGATTTTTGAAACAACCCCCCTGATTTTCTAATTATATATTGATTTCATGTTTGTTTCATTTAATATGTTTAATAAATTTATTTACTTGCATTTTTTCACATATTTCATATACCCTCAGAATGCATTATATGTATTTCATGTATCGTCGAAATTATTACTGATGATATATCGTAACGTCCTTTTTCTATATTGTACACGTGTCATGATGATTTCTAGGAATAACAGGCCCAAGCATCAGTCTAGCAATGATCCGGCCCAAACGGCATCAAGCCCGCGTAGTGTAGTCCGCCATCCGGACCTAAATTACTGTGTTCTGCTAAGCCCACATGTCTCATAGCCATCTCCAATACCCGTAAGACCTATTAAGGCAAGTATCTCGAGGATCAGCTTCAAAGGGACAAGCCAGTAGTACTTGGTTTTCAACTAGGAAGCAAATACCAAAGTATATGTCATACGTGAAAACTTTCACCTATAGACGACACTCCGATTGGAAACTATCTCTCGCGTATCTAGGAACACAGGTCTAACAAGAAAAGCTTCCCTTCACAAGACAACTTCTAATTAGCTCTTTCCCTAAACTGCCATCGATAGCCTAGCCAAACTAGGACTCCAGCACTATAAATAAGACAGGAGGTTGGTTAACAAAGATATACTACAAATTCCCTGCTTACAACTTTAAGCCTTCATCAAATCCATGTCTGACATTAGCATCGGAGTGCCGTCGACCACCACAATGGTAGTTTGTGGCTCACGTGTGTTCCTTGTGCAAGTCGGTAGGACAAGGTCAAGCAGGGAGCAAAAATCGACTGCATTAGTTTGGCACCGTCCATGGGGAAGACAGAGTTCCTAACAAAGCATTGACATCATCTCTCTTCAAAGTTCAAAAAGATAGTGACTACTAAATCCCGTAACAATGGAGACCAAGGGGACACGTCAAACGCTCAGTTGGCGCTATACCACCACTTCCAACGATACTAACGACACAGGGAGAGCAGGCTCGCACCCCCATGCTAGCAGCAGCAGTGACAAATCTCGGGATGGATCTGCTATCATTCCAAATACAACAGATCTCTAAATCAGTGAAGATCCTCACTCAGCAGAACCCTCCATCCGCTGATGGAAATCAAGAGCAGCATAGACCTCAATCTCCAGACGACAACAAAGAGCAGGCATAGGAAAATCAAGCCCCCGCCAGTTATCACTGGACTAGAGGTGGCGGGGCGACCAACGGAGATCCAACTTTCAGGGCAAAGAGAACCACCACGCAAAACTCTCTCCGCCGAGGGGCTCACGACCTGGATGTGCTATAAAACCTTTCTATTCCCCTGTTCATGGACCACATCATGAACAAAGCTCGTCAAGAAGTTCAGCCCTTCGAAGCTCGAGTTCTACAAAGGAACCCATGACTCGTTTGATCACTTACGTCATTATCAGCACGTGATGGCGCTCAAAGAATGTTTTGAATCGGTGATGTGCAGAACGATCCCTACCACCCTGAAGAAGTCAGCGCTGATATGGTTCCATAGCCTTCCGCCAAAGTCAATCGACTCATTCAAGACACTGGCCAAAGCATTACTAACACGCTTTGTTGGCAATCAATGGATCAAGAAGGCCCCGCACTATATATTCTCCATGAGGCAGAAGTCAAATGAAACACTAAGGAAATACGTCATGCACTTCAATGATAAGTTGACGCTCATTAACGGCTGCAGCGATGATATCTCTGTTACGAATTTTACTGCGGGTCTAAGATATGGAAAGTTTTACAACATTATCACCTTGGAACCCCCTTGGATATGACATAACTCTTGAAAAGCGCCAGAGGTATATCACCTTAGAAGAAATAAGATCAGACCAGAGGGAGAACAGTCAAACAAGTCCCAAAAGCGAACACTCTTTGAGATGCAGACACAACCCACCAGCGAGGACCGACACGTGTATTACTTACGAGTACAAATCCCAATCCCGACCTTGACTTTCACTGATAAAGACCTCGAAGGCGTCCGCGCACCGCACAACGACGCTCTTGTTATTTCAGTCTCTATAGCGAGGTGGAAAGTAAAAAGAGCCCTAGTAGACAACTCCCTCAATGTTCCATTCTACAACGCATTCTGTAGCATAGACCTCAAGGAATAAAACTTGACACCTTCCGACTACTCGCTAATAGGGTTTAGCGGAGAAAAATGATTCTCAATCGGGAAGATAAAGCTAGCAGTGGTGGCAGGAAAGCCACAACTAAGGAATGTCCTGTTCCAAGACTTCATGGTAGTAGATACTAGATGCATTGTCTACCTATAACCTCATCTTGGGGAGGCTCTAGCTTCACCAAATGGAAGCAGTGGTCTCCACCTTTCATCAGTGCGTGAAGTATACGACCAACCACTCAAAAGGAACAATTCGCGGGGACTAATCAACGGCACAAGGTTTCAACTATGCTACGCTAAAGCAGAAAGATTGCTCTCGGATACAGCTCGGGCCCGCCCAACAAGTTGAACAGAAGCCGGACACAGAAACTGGGGAGAAGTCGCTCCTCCCAGATGGGGACGAAGACCCAGCAGCAGTGGCTCAACTTAGCAACGTAAAACAATCCAGCATTTCAGGAATGGTCTGCACTCTAGCCCGACGAGACGTCTGGCCAAACAGAGAAGTCACCGCAAACGGGAGCGCAATCCCACAACTGTCAACGGGTGCAGAAGCCCCCCACCCCACGCTAGGTTCACTCTTCAGTAACCTCAACAGCGTCGGCGAAATTTGACAACTCGCCAAAGATACTTACGATCCAAACAAGGGCCATGCAAATTTACTTCAGGGCCGAATCAGCCTCTCTCCGCAAACAGTCAATCTATCTAGTTTTTTAGCTTTTCTTTCAGTAGTCAGTTTAGAGTTCTAATTCTTAGGAACTTATGTGATTTTCATTTGAGAAATAAAAAAGAATTAAACAAACACACTCTATAGATTACTGAAAAGATATTACAATGTTCGCTCAGATGGCGGGTGCAAAAGATTGCCAACTACAAGCATCCAAACCTGATGCGATGTACAATACAGATTTGCTTAAACAATTCAACTTCAGAAGATGGCTCAAAAGTGACAGCAAAAGTACCCAAGGTAAACTACATTGCCCACCGAGAGTTCCGCTTTGTGATTTCTCTGGAGAAGATGATTTACAAACAAGAACAAGTGTACAAAAAGAAGTATGAAATAGCGCACTCAATTCAATACTTCGTCGGACCCACCTTGTAAGGATGAGTTGAGGTGGTACAAAATCAGCAACCTTAAGCCCCACGACACACCAGCCGAAGCTACAGCCAAATCACACGCTCAATCCGCCCAATCAGCCGAACTTGAGACAAATATCAGATTGAAACGAATTGAGTGCACCCTCTCATTGAGGGATGAGAAGGGCGTCTAGGAGTCAATGACCCACCCCGACAGGCCATGTCCAACTTCATTCCACCTCGCAACTCCGAGTTCCAGCGCAATGTGTCAAGGCTAGCTGAGGAACTGTGCAATTAAAACAACGTTATAACGCCGAATTAATTCCGATATAACGCTTAACGAGGGTGAGCCGTTACGTTGTGATATTATCACATTATGGTATCACAGCTCTGATATAACGACATTATATGACTGTTATTGAAATAACTTTTTTTAATAACGCCGTTTTAATGTTTTGTTAAAAAAAATCACCCATTTCATTATCGATCGAACCAGAATCCTAGACTCATAGGAAAAAAGGAAAACCACAGCTTGTCGTCGCCAATCGACAGGGAACCGGACCTTTGCATTTGACAAAGAATGAGAGAATAAGAAGGGAAGAAGACGAAGAGTCAATCTCACTTTCATACGAAAGGAAGGTATATTTATTAATGTTTTTTTATTTTTTTTTGAATTTAATGTTATGAACATGATTTATTTTTTTGACTTTATAATACATTAATACTTTGTCAGGTATTAAAAATATATTTAAAAGTTATTCCGTTATATACTGTTATATCCCGATCAAGGGCGGAGTTAGGATTGCAGATAAAGGGGGACAAATAATATATAACTATTTACAAACATATTAAGAAATTGGGTTTTAACCATATTTTGCAATCAGGGTGACATGGCGTGATCGTGAAAAAAATGATGATTAATTCAACCATACAAACAATTTACATAGCATGTTTAATTCAATTGTAGCTAGCTAATTAAGAGGTTCCGTTTTTTACTTGAAGAAAACAGAAGTAGGCAAGGTGGTATAAGATGAGAGTTGCCGATGAGCAGACCTCAGACTTTCTTTCTGACATTAAGGTAGTAGGACGGTATGGTCCAAGCCAAGGAGTAGTAGCAGCAATAGCTTGACTGGACTAGATGGATTCAAGTGAATTTGTCGGACAACAATTTTATTTTTGGAATCCTCCTTCCTCTTCTCCTCTTGCTTTATCTGTCCATATGTCTCTTCTTCTTTGAAACTCACTCATAAGTCAGAGCCTCCGAGGATAACACTTACACAACCAACCCACTCTCTTTTGTCTTCTTATTCTTGTTTGTCTTCTCGGAAGGGAAATATATGTGTGTATATAGAGAGAGCTTTCTCCTTTTGGACTAGCTTAGGTGAAGCAGATAAACAACATCTTAGATGAATTGACCTACAACCATCGTGTTTTTCCAACCGCCCTAAACCCAAATGATTACTTTTAATTTTGAAAGATCAAAGAGAAAGCAAAACAGATCAGATTCCAACCCCAAATTAATCCAATGTGTTAACTAATCTTTTATCACTCCTATCACCATATGCTAGCTGAGTCTGAGGTAAGATAATCCTAATTTTTCTTTTCTTTATTTTTTTTAACAAAACAAAAGAAAACCAATGATGATGATGATGTAAAATTTTCTCGGCCGGTCCCCAACCCAATTAAAATTTTTAAATTGAATATGATCACATGGGAAGCAAACCAACTATGTATGGTACCTCTCTTCTGGTTTCTTTGTTGTTCTCTGCGTGTGTAGGGGGTGAGTGAATTAAAATGAGTTGGTAGGAATTAAAAGAGAGAAGGAAAGATTAAAAACACCTGCTCTAAAGTTGGTTGTTGGTGTCGTCTTGGAAATTATGCGATTCGAAGCGCTGACGGGGCACCAGCACATAAACAACAAACTCGTCTCTTGAGGGAAAGTTCGTACTTTTTCTTTGCAATACGAGAAGAAATTACAAAATATCAATGAACCAATCGAGTGCTTACCCAGAACAGGTGACCATACATAATAGCAAGTCTTCTTTAGATTCATCGCTGCAAATGTCAAAACATTCATAGACTTGAAGACAAAAACACTCTATAATCCTTTGGAAAATCCAAAGCATATTCTTTGAGTAAAAACATTGAAGAGTGCACTCTATAGAAGATAATGCCTACAATGGTGAAGAAACGCCATTACATAAACGAAGTGGCTCACCAAACAGACTCATCAGCATTAAATACCAGCATTGAATACAGTATGAGAAACGATGAGAAAACGGTTCCCATAAAAACTGCACAGGTTCACGTTCAATCAATTAATGACGTTGCACACAACCCCATTAATTGGGGAAGAGTAACCGATACTCTACCGTCTCGCAATCTACGTCGTACACATGACACTATGACCTTGCGATAGAACCTAGTGTTTTCTTATATGGGCCCACCAGCTCGGTCCACTATTGGAGCGACACTCTACTACGTGCACCGACGCAAGCAGTAGAGACCATATTCACTCTTGACACACAAAGCACACCTACATATCACTAGTTGATTTAAGGTACCACTTTTTAAATAACTTTCATTGAAATTAGTGAAAACCAATCCGCACAATACAATTTGATTTCGAAAATAGGCTCGCACGTCCGTAATGAGCGAAACCCCAACCTAACCAGGTAAGCTTAGTCAGTTTCGACTAATGACGACGGCTTGTGATTCACTTCGACACCTAATTCACTCCGCGCGAACATTGACGGCTTAGGATGTGGGAGTCTAGTCAGTGCTTTTATGTCTGATGATGATGACTCGCCCGAGATCATTTCCCCCTCCATAATGATCGCCGAACCTGATCAGGTAAGCTTAGTCAGTGACAACTTCTGGTCAGTTCCCAAACCTGTAGCTCTCTCTGCGCGGGTGTAGATGGTTTGGAAGGTGGGAGCCTAGTTAGTTTTGACTGATGTCGCCAGCTTGCCACAGGACCACTGCTTTCTACAGACCATGATCGCCGTATTTCCAACTCCCAAACCTATAACTCGCTCCGCGCGGGTATAGATGGTTTGGAAGATGGGAGCATATTCAGTTCCGACTGATGTCGACGGCTTGCTACGGGACCACTGCTCTTCTACAGACCATGGTCGCCGAATTTCCAACTCCCAAACCTGTAGTTTGCTGCGCATGGGTGTAGATGGTTTGAAAGGTGGGCCTAGTCAATTCCGACTGATGTCGATGGCTTGCAACGGGACCACTGCTTTTCTACAGACCATGGTCACCAAACTTGTTCATCCCAAATCTGTAGCTCGCTCCGCGCAGGTGCAGATGGTTTGGAAGGTGGAAGCCTAGTCAGTTCTGACTGATGTCGACGGCTTGCCATGGGACCATTGCTCTTCTATATACCATGGTCGCCGAACTTGTTTGTCCCATGTCTGTAACTCCCTTTACGCGAGTGTAAATGGTTTGGAAAGTGGGAGCCTAGTTAGTTCTGACTGATGTCGACGGCTCGCCAAGGAACCATTGCTCTTTCACAAGACAGTGGTCACCGAATCTGATCACAGCTCAGTCAGCGTCTTCACGTCCGCATAAGCTGACATCCCATTATCAGCAATGGCCACTTGAGCCGACCCGAAAACTAATCCGCTAAGCACGGACAAATGCTACACGGGAAACCAGCGCGAGCTTACGAAAACTAATCTGCCAAGCGCGGACGAATGCTACAAGGGAAACCAGCCCGAGCTTACGAAACTTAACTCGGGCCAAGCACTCTTGCTTAATTACCGACGACAATGCATGTGCTCAACTACAATAGTTAACTCATGCCAACGACCGCAACCGACGGTCTAATATATAACTTGAGCCTCTAATGGCTTACCTCAAGGATGAGCTGCAACCTGGGTAAAATAACCCACTGCCAAACTATCCGCAGAATATTCACTATTTGGCATAATTACACGACAACAACCCTGAGACTTCATGGAAGTACATGTCAGAATTACTCGCGACATAAACGTTCGAGCTCTCAACAGCGGATAGACCACTTGGCTCCCTGCTAACCCAACAGAACCTACGTCAAAATAAAACAAGGCAAAATGGAAAGCATGCAATAGGGAGACCGAACAGAGCAAGGGTACAAAGCGTACTCGAAATAAACATGTTTTCATTAACAGTTTAAACAAAAGGTACAGATGTATGAACATCAAGAGGAGGTATAAATACCAGTGTTTAAAAATCGACCTAGGCGCTAGATGGTGGAAAACCGGCCAGATTAATGGCTGGGCGAGCAGTCTGAGAAGTTATGGGTAGTCTGGGCGGGTCTAGGGGGTCTGGGCGATTTTTATTTTTTTAATAAGGCTGATTGTGTTCTTATTTTATTTTTCTTTCCTCTTTTTTAGAAATAAACTATTTAATTGTTTTTTATTCAGTATATATCTAAATGTAGCAAAGGATGATTACTTAATGGAATTCTCAAAGGATCTGCCGGTACCAATTTTACTAATGTAGATTTTATCAAACATGACTGAGATTATTCATGCAATTTAAAGAAAAATAAAAGAGTAGGTTTGGATATTTGTCCACAAATTCAATTTTATATAAAGTACCTATCATGACCAACTTCAGTCATTTGAATTTTAATAAATTTTGTTCATGATTGTTAATTTTCATGTTTTTAAATTTTGCATATGTATATTGGCATTAAATTAGATGTAATCAATAAGGTATTATGCTTAACTTTTGTAAATTATTAAAGTTATAATACAAAACCTAAGACCGCCTAGGCGCCCGCCAAGGCCCCTGAGCGCTAGGCACCTGCTCGCCGCCCGCCCAGTGCCTAGTGATTTTTAGAACACTGATAAGCACAGAGGAACTAAGCTTAACAAGAGAAGATGCAAGAGTTGCAACTGTTCATGCCTCAGCTTGAGCGCCATAATCCGGATCGCCCTCTTCCTTTGACAGTTCAGATATCTCTCCGAAGTCTGCAAAGGACACCTTCCTGTAACGAGAAAGGTCCCAGTCTGGATGCTTTTCTTTCATCAGCACCAATAGTTATAACCTCCCATGCACGATCCTGCGGAATTCAAACGTGACTTGGGCCTTGAGAAGCCCTTCATCACGCGCCTTTACTTCAGCAAGTTCACGCTTCAGCTTGTCTGTCAAGGCATCAATCTGAGACCACTCAGTATTCAAGCTATCTTTAACTGCACTAAGCTCATGCTGCTCCAGGTGGAGCTGGTCCCCAACTTTTCTTACTACCCAAGCGTTGAATTTCACGTCGGCCTCTAACTGCTGCCTCTGGACAACCCACTCAAATTTTATCTTGGTATTCTCCTCAGCAAGAGACTGCAACTCGGAGTGCACATTAGCCGCAACTTCTTGTGCAACTTCTAAATCATGGCGGACCAGGTTCAACTCTTCTATGGATCTGCCCCTTGCGGACACAGCCTCTGCCAAATTGGACTCAAGGGCTTCCAAATGAACCCTCTAGGTCTCAGCATCAATGGATTGTTCCAGCCTCCTCTCTTCAAGCTGCTTTCTCAGTGATTCAATCTCGAAGAGTGCATCAGAATATGACTTCTACATATTTGAGAAGACACGCTCCATGGTGTACACCCTCTCACAAGCCGCCTCAACTTCCGTCCTAGCGACGACCACTTGGCTCAAATGCGACATCTTTAGCATAAGATGTTTTAACCCCTTATTCATGCGCTCCCCCAGCGCATTATCCTCTGGCTATGTAACGTGGTTCACCAGCCACTCAGCCAGCTATAACGTCTGTTGATATGCTTCCTCGAAGCATAATTGACATCAACCTCCTGGTGCCAAGCCCGGTTGCTCATTTTTACTACATCTGAAGGATACAAACTCATTCGCGCATCCGGATGAAGTTCTTCCGGATGCGGAATTACACCAGCTCCGCCCTTTGCAATCTTCATCGCAGCCAGACCATCATCCACTGCCTTCCCCTTGTCACCAGCGGCCGATCATCTGTTGTGAGCTAGCTCAAGAAAACCAGAAATGAGAAAAGGAAGCGAATTGTCTGTCGGACCTTCCATTATCTCGATCTACGGCCTAGAGCGAGATGGAGGGCAATGCGGACTGCAAGGAGGGTCCACGCCGTCATGACCACTGTCAGACAATCTACCAGCAGGAAGAGAAAACTCGGGGGCCACAGACAAATATTTATCAAGACCTTCCAGCAAAACAGGCCTGGATCGGTCAGTATTAGTAAAAGCCGGCATCATCTTTTTGTTCAGAGCTTCAACCTGATAGGTACTCAGCTTCGACGCATCATCAACCCCTGCTAGCCGCAGGTGGTCCTTCTCCAAAGTAGATGCTACAACCTCCACCTCGTAAGACAGGTCAGAATCACGGTCCTCTCTCGACGGAACAGATCGTCTGGAAGCAGGCTCAGCCCCAGTGTGAGACCTTTTCGAGCCTATAAAGGAAGCAAGCATCTTAGAAAGCCCCTCTGTGTCTGACAGGCTAGGAACCTTAACTTTAGAGGCTTTCCTCTTTTTGGAAGGAACCCCACCTTCGGACTGAACCTTCAGCACTATGAAAAGAGTGAAAACCACATGTCAGTGGACCCATAGCCCACTATGACTAAAATTGGAAGGGCAGCTAACATCCTCCACTCTCACTAGAGGCATGCCACGAAATGCCTTCATGACAGTTTTTTCCTCTAAGGAAAGAGCATTAGTAGGGAATCTCCCTACAAACACACAAAGATCAGCATACAATCAACACAGCGAAGGATGAAATTATACTTACGATGTGGCCTGAACTCCCGCTCAAGCGGGCAACCATTGAACTCGAAATATTTTGGGTTTGAGGGAGCTAAGAAGAAGTGTTTCTGCTAGAACTTGAAGTCATCTGACAATTTCCCGAAGCACGCCGGTGATTTCATCTCACATACGGCATGATTGTTTAGTCGATGAGAAGTTAATAACTAAATCACCCTTGGAGTCACTCGGACACCAGCGTCCTTTGCCATGATCAATATAAGGGAACAATCTTCTACCCATTCGGTATCAATTGGGCAGGCGAGATACCAAATAATTCCATAAAACTCCATATCTCATCAATTACAGTAAAACGAACACCGGTCTGAAGCATGCTCCAGTGCAAACAGACAAATCCATCTGAGGGAAATATTGGCGTCTAATAAGCACTCAATGTGTAGACTTGCATGTCTTCATGGACCCCATATGTCTTTCGAACCTCAGTCAAGCTCGATTCGGAAGCCGACCTATCTTCAAAGAATTGGAGGCCCTTAGCAAGAAGCTCATCGTCAAGTTGATTTTGACGAGCCATGGGAAAAGAGAAGAAGTTTTCAATCAAAAGCTGAACAGAGCGGATTATCTAAAAACGAATAAATGAAAAGAGTCGATCTTTGCAGAAAGGTAGATCCAAAATGGAGATTGATTTTTTGCCTTTTTCCACTAAACCAACGCACGCTTAATTAATGAAGCGCGCCGCTCAAGTAACGGTTCAGACTCAATCATCATGAGCGGCGTATATTTTCGAGAAGTGACTTAGTAGACCGATACGATGGCCCACTAACTCGGGGGGAGCAGCTGATGATACATCAAAACAAATTTTCTTCTCCACCGTACAGTGTCATAATGATCTCTAGGAATAACAGGCCCAAACATCAGTCTAGCACTCATACGGCCCAAACAACATCAAACCCGCGAAGTGTAGTTCGCCAGCCGGACCCAAATTACCTTGTCCTGCTAAGCCCACACATCTCACAGCCATCTCCAATACTCGTAAGACCTATTAAGGCAAATATCTCGGGGATCAGCTTCGAACGAGCAAGCCAGCAGTCTTGGTTTCCAACTAGGAAGCAAATACAAGAGTATATATCGTACGAGGAAACTTCCACCTATGGACAACACTCCGATTGGGAACTATCTCCCGCGTATCTACGAGCACAGATCTAACAGAAAAAGCTTTCATTCACAAGATTTCTTTCTCTAAACTACGCCATCGATGGCCTAGCCGAACCAGGACTCCAACACTATAAATAAGACAAAAGATTGGTGAACAAAAGTACACTACAAATTTCTTGTTTACAGCTTTAAGCCTTTCTCAGATTCCTATCTGACTTTAACATCGGAGTGTCATCGACTACCACAAGGTGGTTCGTGGCTCACATGCGTTCCTTGTGTAAGTCAGCAGGTCAAGGTCAAGCAGGGAGCAAAAATCAACTGCATCAGTTATGTTTTTTTCTTTACACGCCGAAATATTTCTTAAAATAAAGAGACCGAAATTAACTCAATCTATACACAATCTTTGCATATAGAAGCCTTGAGTCTAAGTCGCATGGGGTGCCTATGGACACTCATAGGTTTTCTTTTGGGAACAAGTGGCAAATAAATGGATGGATATTGATAAGCAATAACTTGTATATGTTACACAAGTCCTATATAAAGGCTAGGATTATATTCTTATATTCATGGATTTGTTTTTTACATCGCGACTTTAAGATACATAATGATAAGTTATTTTATGCACATTTAAATTTAAGTTTCTGATGCAGCTGCAGGGTAAAGCAAGAATATACATGAAACTAATTTGCCTCGAAAGTCCTAGAAATCTCAAACTGGTACTGCAAAACCTCATAATGATTGAGCCAAAAAATTTGGAATGTTTGGCTTCGTCAGCTTATAATTTCATAGAAATAATGCACAACAAAAAAACATATCAAGAATGAATAACAATTCACATACTTTAGTTGATTGACTGCATCCGCAAGAGCTGATCCAAATAGCACCATGACCTTATCAGATACTTTGAAGCTGACATGCACTCGTGAAACTAAAACAATATCCAGGAGACCTAACATGGCCAAACCAAGATGTGCCCACCTGCATTTCACAGAAAACTTTAAATATAAAAACAAATGAATGTGAAATATGAGTAAATTACAATGTTTGGGAGTTGAGACTTTTATTGAGGTCCAATTATAGAATAGGAAATTAAGGAGTTATCTTATAAATGAAATATGAAACAAAAAACATTAAAAAAAATAAAAAATGAAAGGCTTCTAAGATTAACTGATTACATGAGAATTTTTCTCAACTTCATACGTATGAAATAGCGATTGTAAATGAAGGTTCCAATCATAAGACTCAACCACCCAACAACACGAGTAGTCCCTAGAAAGGATGGATCCAGGTGCAAGAACTCTGTCTGGTAATAGAACATAACCGTCGAGAGGTTGGGAACGGTCACATGAGCCAAGAAAAACCATGCCATGGGTCTGACCTTATCAAAGGAAATTCGAACACAAAATGCTAAACATCAGGAAGAAATTAAAAAAACAAAGAAAACTTGGTAGAGTTTTAATACTAAATTATGAACTACACATTTACCTCAGAATAATTGGTTGCCTAAATGCTCGACACAGACTATAGAAAGCTATTTTGACAGAGTGGAACCATCTAACATGCAAGAGTCCTTCATTTATCTCTCCTTCCTTTCCCGGGGTTTTAGATTCAGCTCTATAGATTTTTCTTGCATTTTTGTTCTTGCGACCCCTCTTTCTCCTTGAGATGCCGAACCTAACTGAAGATACTTCAGTACCTGATATGCTACCATTGTCACTCTCGTGGTCAGAGTTTGGAAAATTAGAATCCACTGCCAAATTTTGCCACCTAAAGAATCCTCCTCAACCAATCCACATGATAATAGCTGTAAGGTTGGAAGCACACAGAAAAGACAAAAAATTGTATCTATCTGTAAGCTGGTTAAAGCATATCCTCCTAACAAACTTCCACATAATCCTCCCAAAGCCATGGCTGACCAAGATAGTGATTGAAGATCACCAGCAAAAGAAGCTCTGTTCAAAGGCAACAATGAAATTCCTTGTAAGTCTCTTCCAGTTCTACAAAAGATATTACTCAGAGACCCAGTGGTGAAATAAAGAATGGTTTGCTAATGTGCACTTGCAGTTTACAGAAAGCAATATTTGAAGCACATATGAATGACATAGTACATATTGATAATCAAATAACAATCAGCTCCATCTTTTTGTGCATGAATAAACATGTCCCTATGGATGAGATAGCCAAGAACCTCTGTTTGGCTAGAATACAGACAAGAACTCTGATTTCTCTGAGGAAAAATCCATCCTAGGGTCAATTTAAGTATTTCATGTCCTGTAGGCATGACATGTGGCATGGCACTGTGAATATTCACTTTGCCTGGTATTTGAGTTGAATTAAAAGGATACAAAAGATAGAAAATCAAAGAAATCGACATACCTCTCAGATCGTACTGCTTCAGCAATCATCGCATCAACCACAACATCTGCCATGGCTGAGCCTATATTTTGTGCAGTTAAGAAGATAGTGAGGGGTAACTGTGAACTCCTCAGAGATTCATTTAGGCCTAGAATGAGCCATGGAAACAGAGAGAGCAAAGTTGCAATGAACAAGTAAGGCATCCTTTTCTTACCCTTGATAGGGATACAATCGGACAAAATTCTGCAAACAAGATGAAATTCAGGTTTTCATGGGCAAATTGCAATCTCATTAACAAAGAATTAAACGAAGTCCAATGTGGAAAACAATTTGGCTTGCCGCTTGGCTAGCTTTGTACTTCATTTATTCGTTTAGCAAAAAGGGTTTCCTCTTGAAACCCCTACTTTGTTGTGAAATAAATAAATAAATGCTTTCTGGACTAACTGATGATAATGCATTTGATTTCTTAATTCAAATTAACTATTTGATCCTGATTTTGTTTGAAATCGATGTTGTAGTGGTGATATCCCCATGCACATTTTACACACATGGAAATTTATTAAGTCAATTTGTATAATAAACGCCTTTAGGGAAAATGTCTGGTTAGGAACATTACCCATAAAATGGCTTTATACTCCATGGAAAAAAAACAACAGAAAACACAAGTTGTGAGGCAGAAGGTGACAACTGAAGTATGTCTTTAAGTTGGTATGAAACTGCTGTCCATACAAAGGATCTGAAACCCTACATTAACAAAGAACCATTAATGAGAAAGTGCATAAAAGGACGTACATCTAGAACAACAAACAAATTAAAATGGAAATGACAGATCAATTTTGTCGATAACAAGATAAAATGTCTATGACGATAATTCACTGCTTATGTAACAGTCACACGGTTTAGGGGTCGGATCAACTGAAATCTGCACCAAAAAGGTGTCACATTTGCGTGTTACACTATACCTGTTTCAATTACACACTTCAATATTTGTAAATATTACTCTTCTCCATAATATACTCATAAAGAGTTAGATATGTGAAATAGCAGATAATCTAATTATTGTGTGTTCATTGAAGTATACCCGCGAGTGTCCAACACGTATGAACAACAGATTTCGATGAAAGTTAAGTATCCATTGTTATATACCACAAATGGACACTGGCTAGCAGTAAGTCAAAATCCAATTTACTGTTAAAATTACCCCTATATTATCCATTTTTTTAACCGTTTTAAGTCTTGAACAAAGATAAATAAATAAATAATAAAAGGTATTATTAATTTGACCCTACATTTGACTAAAAAACCAAGAATGGACTGGCAAATATCAATAAAAACACCTCTAACCACACCCAACAAACCCTCTCCCCATTCTTTAACTCCATCCTCTTTAACTGAAAACCATCTCACAATAGTGAAGATGGAGAACCCCTCAACATAAAACCCTCCACAGAAACCCCTCCTCTATCTCTCTCAATCATTTTTTTTTTTCTCTTATCCCCACCCCCTCTCTCTCACCATGCCTCTCAGTAAGGTTAACTACTGATTTATCAATGCTCTTTCCTTCCTTCTTACTTTGTTTAGAAAGTTGAGAAAAGCAATGTTAGTGAGTCTTACCGCTGAGATAGCACCTGTTGGCGGGTAATTTACGTTCTGGCTCTATTAACTCGTACGTACCAGTTTAGGAGCCATGAATTCCTTTTATCATTTCCATTCAATACCAAAATTAGCATATTATATTCACACTTCACAGTTTGAAATTTAATATCCAATTAAATTAGACCTATTATATTCATTTTTGTTAACCCTTTTAAATAATTCTTTAATAACCATATGTGACACACATGTATCGTCTACCAAAATTTACCCAACTAGCCGTTGAGGTTTGATGAAGTCCTTAAATAACAAAGTAGTTGTTGCAGGGTTTGCACTTTCCTTATCAGCCTTAGAGTGTTTCCCCTAAGCTATTTGCACTCCAAAATCATGGCTGGTTGTTAAAATGGTAGTTAAACTGTCTTCATAAAACCGACTCAACCTGCTCCAAAGCCTTTTTACATGTATCTCTTATAGGAGAAGATGGGGACCAAATGGTCAACTATAAAAGCTGTAGGGCCCAAATGGTGAAATTGAGGACCTTACTTCATTTAATATTCAATGGCCAGGATGTCCATCTGAAAAGGTGACACCTCTTGTATGTAAGATGGGTTTAAAGTGTGTATGAGACGACCCGTTCCCTGGATTGATGCTATTGGGAAACTCATATGATCAAGTGTCATTGGGGAAGAAATGCCTTCAATATTAGTTCCAAAAATTTTTGGCAATTTCAAGTGGTTGGAATAGGATATTAAGGAGGCTGATACAAGTGTTTCTAATATTGCAGAAGCCACCGTGGTGCTGAAGGCAAGCCTTTAAATGTGGGAGGAGTCTCTTCTACAAGTAGTGCTGCAAGTACTCGTGCTATATATGTGGTTCAGGTGGTCCAGGTCCTATCCTTGGAGAGAGACACATTGCCAAATGGTTGCCGACACCAAGGAAGCTCTTCAAATCTCAAGATGCAATTTATAGGTTCAAGACTTGTAATTCACTAATACTTGTGGTAACTATGCCAACACCAAATTACTGAGTCCAACAGACATTGTTATATAGCTGATGGTATATAGAAGAGGGAATAAATTAACTGATTGGAAATTCTGTCTCTCTTTGAAATAGCATGGGACCCATTGTGGATGACGATAGAGATTTTAGAATTTTGGACCTTGTGAAGTTTAGGATAAGGAAGTCTGGGATTGCTTTAGGTATTGAATCTGCACTTCTGATTTCCCACATTAGTTCACTTGGATTCAGAAGGCTAGCACTTCCTCCCAAATAAATATGCTCTTCTTCAGCAAAGAATTACTACCTGATTCATTAGGGTATGGGTCGGTATGTGTAAACCAAAAGAAGGGTGAAAAAATTCAACCAAGCCTTCCTTTAGAAATTGTTGTGGAGATTTAGTAGGTAGGAAAATGCACTATGGGACAAGTATGGGGTCCAAGCACCTGGGTGGCACACTAATTCGATTGTGGCAATGCATGGGTGCGCAGATTTGAGAGCAATTATAAACTTAATGACACAGTTCCATGAACACATCTTTTGAGACGAATAGAGGTGATGAATTGAATTTTCGCAGGGAAACGGTTAAGAGGGCAGCTAACTCAATAAAGCTTTTGAAGATATCTTCATAGTTTGCAATAAGTAGTTAAGCCCAATCTCTCAATTCGCTGTGATTTCAGATAGTCAAATATATTGAGACTTAGCCCCAACAAAAGCGTAGAGTGAATGGGAAGTTAGAGCATCTCCAAGAATCCCCTTAAAGAAACTACTTAATTCATTAAAATAATATATATTAAGGAATAAGGAGCTCTTAGACAACAAGGAGCATCGATTTTCAAATGACTTCCAAGAGCCTCCTTAAAAACCCTCCATCAATATTTTTTTTTATTTTTTCTTTTAATATATGAACCCAATAGGTATAAACACTACAAAGCATTTATTATTGTGAGTAGCTATGTACATACGTTAAAAATAATTAAATTAGTGTTACGGAGCTCCTTCAACTCCTTAGTTGAGCATCTCCAAGAGACCCTTTAAAGCCTCCTTAATGCATATGTGGCAATTTTTTTAAGGAGGATATTCTACCTTTTGGCTTCAGCAACCACCTTAAGTATGATATGGCATTAAGGATCCTCCAAGGAGTGCATTCTCTCTCCCTAAACTAAGGAGTAAACACTAATTTAATCATTTTTAACCTATGTAGATTCAACTATCTACTCACAATAATAAATGTTTTGTAGTTTTGTATATCTATTGGGCACACATATTTAAAAAATAATAATAAAATATTGATGAATGAGGGTTGTTAAGGAAGCTCTTGGAGGTCATTTGAAAATCCATACTCCATACTGTTAAGAGCTTCTTACTACTAAGGATTATATTTCAGGAGACAAGAGTCTCTAAACTAAGGAGTGTGAAGAAGCTCCTTATAACTAATTTAATCAATTTTAATCTATATGAATTCCACTATCTACTCACAATAATAAATGTTTTATAGTTTTGTATACTTATTGAGCCTACATATTAAAAGAAAAAATAATAAAATATTAATAAAGGAGAGTTTTTTAAGGAGACTCTTGGAGATCATTAGAAAATTCATGCTCCTTATTGTCTAAGAGCTCCTTAATATATATTAATGAATTAAAGAGTCTCTTAAGAAGACTCTTGGAGATGTTCTTAGGGAGAGAGAATGCACTCCTTGGAGTCTCCTTAATGCCATGTCATAATTAAGAGGTTGCTAGAGCAAAAAAGTAGCATATCCTCCTTAAAAAATTGCCATGGAAAAATACCCGATGCAACTCTGCTAAGATGGGATTAAAAAAACACTGCTTTTTAATTATGAGTTGTTCACATCGTCGCGTCTCCAAGGACACAGGAGGTAATGAAATGGATTTCTCTGCTTCCTTGTGGGAAACAAGTCTCAAGCGAATTTCTTGATCTTGATTTTTGACAACTGCCCACGGGTAAACACTAATCATTGACAATTTGGCAAGAAGAGGTTTATTATTGCAAATAAGTGCAGTCTGTGTGATAGGAACCTTGAAACCACATTACCTATTCTTCATGTCCCCATTCTCTACGGAGTTGTGGTCTTCCTGAATCTTAGAATATGTTGTCAAATTCCATTAGCCATCTCAATTCAAGGGTGGGAAAAACAGCACAAGAATATGTCATTCTCTACTACAGAGTTATGGTGGACAGATCCTAATAGCGGTAATGGTTGCACAAACATTCTGACATTTTACCAAACACATCGTTCGGACACTAACATCCATTTTGAGATTATGCCTGATTCTGAGGTTTAACAAATAACCCCTAGTCTGATTTTGAGGAGTGATTGAAAAAATAACATTCCATGACCTAGTGATTAATTGGTTTCAGCTCTTCAATTTCTAACGGGATTTTTGGGTTGCACAGGTTCTGTGTAATTCTGTAATTTATTTGCTTTGTAATTCCTGCAAAGTTTCTCACACGCTTACTATTCTAATAGACTAATATCAATGCTATCTATCACATGTCATCATTTCATAACAGTAAATTTCTGATCTCTTGCACCTACAATTGGCCTCTCATGAAACCCAGTAGTAGTTCAGCAAGATAACAAGGAAATGCAGAAAATTAAACGAAACCCCCCATGCATTAACCAATCCAACACAACAAGAAGAGGAGGTAAGATTATCACATGAACATGACATGTCCCAATATCAACACGCTATCAAATTCCTGATTATATCCCCACCACCCCAAATCTCTAAATAAACAACACAAACTATTTAAACAACCTGTAATTCGATAAAATCTTCGAACACCCAAAATTAAAAAAGTACAAAAAAAAATCAAAATTTCAAGATCAAACTACAAAAATTTTGACACCCCCATTAACCCAAAATCCATAGAACAACAAACCCAATGGAAAATTTTCACAGAACTCATCAATCCAACAAACATTTCTAGCATAACCCATTGTTTAGAAGATGATTTCTAATCAAATAAATCATGGGATTGGATGGAAATTCAAACCTGGGTGAAGTAAATCAAGGTGATAAGCCAAAGGAATGAAGTTCCAAATGCCACCTGCATCTGTTTCGCACATTTTATCATTTTAATTCCACCCGAACACTCAATAAGGATGGAATTGGAGAGAGGGATCGCAGTTCTCAAGAATCAAAGACTTGACTTGTTATGCTCTTATGGGTTTCTGAGTAAAGGGAAAAGAGCGTTCTTGTTTAACGCGCATGCTTTGATTTCTTACATTAACTCCCTCTGCACGCTATTTGACTAGGTGCTTCAGCCATCCGATCTGTTGAAAAAAAAAATTTATTATATATATATATTATTTTATTTTGAGTTTGGCACCAAGGCACCAATTAGCCTGTAGTTGTTATTATGCACTTTGGAGCGCCACCACCTATGTCTAAGCAACACCACCTCTTTCAGTGTCTTTCTCGATTTATTCAAAACAGAAAAATAAGATATGTTGTTGATTGAGAGAGGTCGGAGAATCCACCTCCTTGTCGCTTGCAAAAATGAGGGAATTGAGCTACTTAATGGTGGTGTTGCACGAAAGTTAAATTGATGAGCTATTTAATGGTGGTGTTAGTCAGATTATTTTTTCCAAATACAGACTATTCAATTGGAGGTCAATTTGGGTGTAATCGGAGAATACGAGGATTTGAGTGAGTAAATGGACTTCGCTTGACTTGAAGCCATGTGGGTACATTTATAATGACAAATGCAACATGTTGGCCTCAACAAACAAGTTTGGTTGTGATTAACAAAGAATGAAAATTCATTTGTACGTTGTAGGCTCAATTGGAGGCTAATTTGAATTCAATCCGAGAATACAAGGATTTGAGTGACCAAATGGACTTCGTTTTACATCTAACCTCGTGGTTACCTTAATAATGATAAATGCAGCATGTTGGCCTCAACAAACAAGTTTAGTTGTGTTTAACGAAGAAGGAAAACTCGTTTGTACATTGTAGGCTCATTTGGAGGCCAATTTGGGTGCAATCGGTGAATACGAGGATTTGAGTGACCAAATGGACTTCGTTTGACATCTAACTGCATTGGTACGTTAATAATGACAAATGAAACATGTTTGACTCAACAAACTTGTTTGGTTGTACTTAACGAAGAAGGAAAACTCGTTTGTACGTTGTAGACTAATTTAAGTGCAATCAAATAATACGAGAATTTGAGTGACCAAATAAACTTCGTTTGACTTCTAACAGCGTGGGTACCTTAGTAATGACAAATGCAACATGTTTGCCCCAACAAACAAGTTTGGTTGTGTTTAACGAAGAATGAAAACTCGTTTGTACGTTGTAGGCTCAATTTGAGTGCAATCGGAGAATATGAGGATTTGAGTGATCAAATGGACTTCATTTGACTTCTAAAAGCATTGGTACGTTAATAATGAAAATGAAACATGTTTGACTCAACAAACTTGTATGGTTGTATTTAACAATGAAAGAAAACTCGTTTGTACGTTGTACGCCCAATGCCAACTTGTAAAAATTGAATCGTCCTTCCGAAAAAGTCTCACAAAGGTGAAAAAAGAGTACATTGTTCTACTATTTAAAAAAAACTTCATGGGTTCGTGTTTCATAAGGCTCTTGACTTGATAATATCTGAAATTCGCAGGTCCGATGCTGAATTTTTGGATGTCGACCCAATGAAGTGTCGATGTGTCGATGTGCGTTGAGAATCACTCATGGAGCTATAAGATTTTGCACTTTCAACGTTCAGAATTATTATTATTATTATTATTGTTATTATTATTATTTAGTTGTCATTTTCATTTGGGTTTGTGTTTCTTTTGTTTGTGTTTCCTCTTCCTAATCTCCACCATCTCTAAATCAAGCCTGAGTTTTTTGAACCCCTGAGTCATTTTGGGATGGTGGTTTCACAAAGTATCTCGCATCCCTTTCAACTTTTGAGTTTGATCAATTCACACCTCCAATAACCCACGTTGTTTTCCCACAAATACAAAAGTTAAGTCAAATAAATTTAGACTGTTCAATTTATATTCATTTGTAATCCACCCACAATCTCTCTCTCTAAGGAGAGGGGATGCTAAACCAATTTATTGATAAATAAATATATTTGTTTATATTTAGTTGATCGTATTGAAGATCATAATCTTAAAACAGAATATCTTCAACATATTAAAACAAACCTAACCACAAAACCAACCCAGAGGTCATAAATCCATTTTATGATCACAAACAAATTATTGACAGATTTCGAAGATCCACCTCTTCCATCACTGTCAATTTATCTGATCTTCAGCAAGAAGTTAATCATATCAAAAAAGATGTTATGATTTTAAAATATAATCATTATCTCCTTGATATTCGTATCAATGGATTACAAAATACATCTTTACCAGATATGCCCTCTTCTTCTGAAACCCTGATAGAGATCATTCCTCATTTTTTTCTTAATGAAATCAACAAAATTACACATCAGCGATGGTTTTGTCAAGTAAACCTCGTTATTAATAAAGAGATTATTATCCCATGTAAAGCTCTTATTGATTTTGGTGCTGATCTCAACTGTATTGCGAAATAATTAATACTTACTAAATATTTTGAACTTACAAAACAAAAATTGTATACAACCACCAATTCTAAGTTGACTATACAATATATTTACAAAGGCATTCACATGAAGCCACTGTTCACCCACTTCAAAAGCAGCTACAGTCGAAGCATTTTCCACAGTACCTGCCGACAGTCAAAAGCAAATAATTTTGCATTATCACAAAGGACAAGTTGTCCACCTACCTTATCTTTCCAGCGATGTTTATCTTCGTTTGGATCTCATCTATTTAAGTAAGTAGTTTTCTAAGTTGAGGGTAAACGAGTTTTCAGTTTGAAAAACCTTACGCCTTTTATCATGTAAGCTTCAATCTTTTCTTTCATTTTGTATATTTCAATAAATCATACCTTTTATCATAGTTTGTTTTCTTTCTCTGTTATCTCTATTATAATTATAATTCAATAAACTAGATACTATCTAGCTTGATCTTACAATTAATTCCCATATATATAACATATATATATATATATGTTCGATTCAGCCAATGCCACTAGTGGAATAAGAAGAAAAAAGTGTATCTCCATTGAATGAAACTACTAGGGATTGTAGTGATTTTGCTCACTAGCGGTATTTAACAAGACGAAAAACATTGGCTCACCAAATCTGATCAGTTTTCTATTGTGAAGCCATCAGAGCAAGACAATATAGTTTGGTTCATGTTCATGTTGATAATCAATCTCGCGGACTTGCCCCATCCACATGTTGTACTTTCGATGGGGTGTTTTTTTCTTTCTACTATCAGAGTGTATACGGTGAATTTTTGCAATTTTTTATCCATGATTATATGTTTTAGCTGCTTGCAATTTAACTGTACATTAGACAATAATGGACATTCAACATACTTCAATAATTGTTTCTTAGTAGTTATTCTAACAAATTATATCATACTCATTTGACAATGGCATATGTGCATAGTTCAACACACGCTTCTGAAAAGTATTCCATCCAAATCAAAGCATGTCCTCGTACATTCCATGATGGAAAGGTTTGTACCTTAAACAATATAATGTCAAATCGATACGAGCAATATGCATCAACCTTATTCAAGTCCTGTGTAAGAATCCACTTCTGTATACCAATCATCGTTTCCCATGGAGCACCCCAATCCCTTTCTTTTATAGTAAACTTCTCTGGGTGCAATTTCGTTTCCACTGGGAGATGCATTCCAAGAGAAAGCTCTCTGAGCACCTTTTTTCAAGTTACTAAGGCGGTTGGTAAAATTTGATCTCGTAGGCATGGCCAATCTTGTCGTTCTTTGTTTTGGTCATGTAGCTGAAGCAACCTCGGTTGACTGGTTCTCTTGCATGAAGAATAATACAATACTAACTGATGAGACATCAAACAATCATCCGATTACATTCGAACACATACGTGGATTAGCGCAAGCCCTAGCCTGGTCTAAGACAGGCAAAAACCAGGTCTAACAGAGGCCTAGACTAACTACTATTCAGCTTATAAGTCAGGTGCCCAAGCCCGGTTCATGCAAGTCCAAGTTTGGCCCAGGATAATAAGGCTCGAATACAAATCTCTGGACTATAGCAAAGCCAGGGTCCATTTGCGAAACTATTGGACCAATTAAGTATAGGGTCACAAAGAGAGCCAAGTACCAAGGGAGACTCAATTGTGGACGGGTGAGATTCTAAGTGAGATCTCCTTCCTCCATCATACCCTCAGTAGTAGAGTCATTATAAGGTGAATAAAACGAATGAGAAAAGTACAGACATGCAACTCTAATTTTATCAGTTTATCTCCATCCTTGTTTAATGACTGACTTTACTATTGGAGTGTCTTGGCTGCCACAACGATGGTCTCTCATTCTCCGTTATTCATCTTTGCACGTCAAAAATCACAGCGACGGATTTGGATACATCAGTTTGACATCGTCCGTAAGGAGAACAAGAAGTTTTCCTTAGAGCAAAAACACTAACTTTGTTTAAGTAACATAGTCTCAAAACATGGTCACCAACACTAGATCCCTTAGCTAACAACAACAATGCCGAGCCCAACAACACTCGAACTGAAAAAGCTCGCAACAGGGCTGAATCGATCCAATTGCGGAAACATAACAGCCGCAAGACCCTGCCACTGGAATGGCCGCAAAAAACCTCCACATAGATCAAATCCTGCTCCACATGAACCACCTCATATAGGTGGCGAAGAGACTCACCCAGGGTCAACAACCGCTATTAGAGAATGACAGAAACCCAGCCGGGTTTCTGGCCCATGAGGATACCAAGACGCATGTTCATGAGAGAGACAACGTCCCCATCGTGGACCATAACGCCAAACATGAGGGGGACCTAAAAGATGCAGGAGCCCAAGGGGACCACCCTCCGGAGTCCAATAGGATCATCGTCGAGATTTCGTTCCAACTGAGAACTATCGATCCGGACGTCCTATACAATCAGAGAAGTTATCATGGAGGAACTGAAACAAAAGATTAAAAGAGGTTCCTTCTGATCCTAGATGAACTCGAGTATCTCAGTTCATATGATCTTGATGCGTTAGGAGTGTCAATCCTCAGTCAACAAAACAAATCTTCCAAAATATTGATCATTAGGACCAATCTTGAGTTTAAGTGTATAGCTAGTGATATGGTCCTTTTTGTGGATGCATTGCCTGAAAACGTAGCATGGGACTTATTCTATGAGAAAGTTGGGCTAGAAAACGAGCCTCCAACTGTCCATAAACTTGTCGAACCTTTGTTCAAGAAATGTAACAATGTGCCACTTGAGATCATCACCGTCGCAGGAGCTTTGAGAAATTTTGAAGCAGGTGCTAGTCTGGATTGGGAGGCTAAACTAAGAAATGCAAATGACCTTAAGGGCACTCTGAATTATGACGAATTTTTTTATGAGATGTTGCTGATCAAGGTCATGAAAAACCGCTTCTTGTACTGCACACTCTACCCACAGTATCATCACATAAGCATTAAAGAGTTTATAACGTGTTGGATATGGAAAGATTTTTAGATGGATTTGATTGATTGCAGAAAGCATATAAGAAGGGCAAATGTGTAGTGAAAGAGCTACTAAATCCTTATCTGCTATTTAAGGTGAATAAGAACCATGTAGCTATGCACGATGGACTAAGTTCCAGGTGGACACATGTGGATATGAGAGAGAATAAGAAAATCTTGTTGCTGCTCGTTACCTTGCCGTGTTTATGATCTAATCTTGATCTCTTCTAGGTCAATCGTGGTCCTCCATGGCAGTGCCCCTGACTGCCAAAGAGTTTCCTCCCCCGGTTGGGAGTGGGGGAAGTTCGGTTGAGGTGGCTAAGCCCTCTTTTGCTCAAATACTTGGCAAGATTGTCGTAGAAGAAATCAATGATATGCCTATGGAAGGTACAAGGTTTCGAAAAGAAGGTGATCCGGCCACTGGCATCACGGTGACATATGAGGTACGTGGCGAATCTTTTATGGAAAAACATGTTATAGTGCTTAGGTTTTTAAGTTACTGACCTACGTTTGAAGTTATTCGTGATTGCATTCATAAAACATGGGGAATCATGGGCGAATTCTCGATGGGATTACTTGATCATTACCAAGTTTTGGTGAGACTCCATTTGGAGTCGGAAGCGAAGAAAGTGTTGTCAATGGATTCGTTCCTTATTCGTGGAGTTAGATTTAAGGCGTTTCGTTGGCATGATGGTTTAGCTTAAAATCAGATCCGGTATCGGTTCCGTTATGGGTGGAGTTGTCGAATCGTCCTTTGCATCTTTTCCATCCCCCAATCTTAAAAGTAATAGGTGACTCTTTTGGTGATTTCTTATGCATGGATGATATACAAGATGCTTAACTCGTCCAAATGCTACCCGGATATGTGTTGAGATGAATTTAGCGAAGAAACTCCCTAAAAGAGTTTGGATTGATGGGGGAAACAACGGGGGATTTTGGCAAAGTATTAAATACTAGAACTTTAAATATTGTGAATATTGTGCGATGATAGGACATCAAGATGCCTATTGCAGGAGACAGCTAGGTTAGAAAGGTAGGGCTCCCGGTATTCCAATTGAGAAGGAGAAAAAAGATGAGATGAAAAGAATGGATTCCAAAGTCGCAAAACATTAAGTTACAGTTGCTAAAAAATTGAACGATCCAAACGATGACATTGGCTCGAGCAAGGGCGGATCTAGGATTGCAGATAAAGGGGGGCAAACAGTACACAACTATTTTACTATACAACTGTTCAACTAAACAAATATACATGACATGATTAATTCAACTATAGTTAGCAAATGAAGAGTTCACCTTTTATAATTGGAGAAAACAAAATTAAACATGATGGTATAAGATGAGAGTTGGCGAGAAGCATAGCTCTGCTTTCTTTCTAATTTTTTGGCGTTGAGGCAAGCATAACAGTACAATCTAAGTCCAAGTAGTAGTAGCAGCAGTAGCCTAAGTAATGTCTATTCTCTGGACTAGAGTGGATGGAGAACTTTTTCCTTTTGGGCTAGCTCGGACAAAGCAGACAAACAACAACTTTTGAAATCTAAAATTTATAATTGTTTAATCTAAAATAAAGAGATTAAATAGATAGAAATTTAAAAAAAAAATCTTGAAATGTATAATTTCCCTTCCTCCGGTCTCCAACTCAATTAATGGTGAGAATTAAAATAGAGAGATATTAAAAAAAAGAAAAAGAGAGAGATGGTGGATGGATATATGAGAATTAGAAAGAGAGAGAGAGATATTAAATAAAAGAAAAAGAGATGGAGTGGAATTGGGATTGAGATTGGTGAAGGTGAAGTTTAAAAAATAGAAAACAAAACCCTTTGATTTAAAATAACCTGGAGTCAATAACCAAGATTGTATATAAAGAGGGCCAATCTAAAATTTTAAAGGGGGGCAAGATAAAACATACAATTAATTTAATGAGCTTTTTTCAAAATTATAAGGGGGTCAATTGCCCCCCTTATCCAATACGTAAATCCGCCACTGGGCTCGAGTGGGGGTAAAAAACAGTCAAGGGATAAAAATAAAATAAGAATAAGGATGCAAACAGACTTTAGGCAAGAAGCCTTTGAATATCGAGTTGGCAAACAAATATGCGGCACTAGTAGAATCTACTAGGAATAAGTTGATTCAAGCAAGCAACAAGAACTCCATTTGGCTGAGCAGGTTATTCAAGGTGGGCAAACAGGTTTGACTGGCGGTAATGGAAAAGAATATGTCGAGAATGACCATGACGGTCTTCTTAAGGTTAGGTATACTATTAGTAAAACGAAGAATGTGACGCAAGAAAAATCTGCTAATAAGGAAGCGGCTTTGAAATCTATTTCAGCCAGTAAAATAGAGTCTTCACGCTCTGTTTTGGGCCAAAAGAGAGAGATAAAGAAGTTTGATTTACCGGGTAATTTAGTGTCCAAGAACTCCGTCTCACTGGAGATCGTTTCGTCTCAGGAGCGAAGGTCAGGAGTGTTGAAAAAGGTGACAGTGCTTCAGATGCAAAGGACACGTTAGGCCCTGGTGTGGAGAAGGCAAATTCAAGTAAGCTAAGCAATAAATTTGCTAATATGGCTGAAGATGTAGAGGCCATTACACCTAGATGTATTGTTCCAGTCAAGAAGCAATGGCGTTTTGTTGATCTTGTAGGAGTGCAAGACGATGGGATGGCAAATGACGTTGATGCATCTCCTAATCGCAGAGTTTCAGTGGACAAATAGCAGAATCAGAATGCAGTGGGAACTGAGATTCAATGAGGTAAAAAGGTTTTGGTTGAACAGGCCGTGAAGCAGAGGATAGTTGTAGGGGAAGGCGAGGCGTCTAATATGGCTACCAAGGAAGAAGGTATTCGGGATTTGCCTTGATCAATTTTGAATTCGGAGGGGAACATTGATATAGGCGAGATTCTTGATAAAGCAATAAGTTTGATCAAAGAGGGGCACAGGCTAAAAAAAGAAAAAAAATTAACATAAACACTTGGGAGAGTGCTAATAAAGATAGTGATAAGGCATGTTTTGACTCGGAATTGGAGCCTCAAGCATCATTAATTAGGGATGTGGAAATGGGAGCAAGCTCAGATGGTACTCGTAGTAGTAAAAGGAAGATGAAAGTCAAACTGGCAAAGCCAGGTCTGTCAAGTGAAGATATTGCAAAAGAATCGACTGCTAAGAGTTTTTCAAATGCCTGCACCAAAGAATTCAGGCTTAGTCCTCGCTGATCTTTTAGAATTAATAAACGTAATAAAAAGTACATAAATTGATCCATGGAAATTGCAGGGTTGTTTTATTTGGATAAAAGTCGTACAACATACATTCATAATTGACAGAATTTTTTCGAAACAAAATGTTAACGGTGATTGGTTGCAAATTTTTTGTTGGAAGAGAACATGTATATGCCTTGTATTCCACTCTGATTTTTATGACAGATTTTTGCGAGTTTGGGTAGCTTAAGGTCTTGAAGGGCAGCAAAAAATTTAACTATGGTTAGTTTTCTTATTGTTAATTCTTTCATTTTTCAAATGTTCTTATTCGGGTAAAGTCATAACACACCCGAAGAGATTGTAAATCATTTTTGATATTGAATAAAGATCTGGTATTAAAAAAAAAAAAAAAAAAAAAGGTGGACACATCTCACCGAGGACGGGCACTGACATAATATTGGCAAAAGCTGGTCTGAGGCTAACTCTTCCTCAGCTCGGGATTCAACCGTAGAGCTTCAGAAAGATGTGTCTGATGCCCCCTTGATGAATTAAGCAACAATTCTAGTCCGCCCTGTTTGCTAGCATTTTTGATATTTTTTGGGTTTTTTTTTTTTACACTTCTACCCATTCTATAGATAGTGTTTGTGGTTGTGTTTTAAAGATAATAGGTAAAAAGTGTAAAAATATCAAAAAAATGCTACCAAACAATGTTGGCTAGACTTACTCTGAATTAAGAGATGCTATCTTTGAGTATCTGCCGCAGCTAAGTTCAAGTTCTAACAGTTCTCCATGCCAGAATCAAATCTTTTCCCCGCATCGCTTTCCATCTTGAAACGCCTCCGTGTACATATGGTTCTCCAGAAAACTTGAAATACATCCAAGAACTCCAAAACCTTGTAATGCTCAATCTTTCAGGTGCTAGCGCCTTAAAGAACCCCAGATGAATTCCTTGAGCATTTCCCGAAGCTTAAATCCCTCTATCTATCTAATTCCCATCTTAAACAATTACCTGAAGCTTTGTAACTCTTCCATTTCCAGTAGCATTTGGAAGATTAGAAGTGCTTGATCTTTCTTGTGCTAGTTCATTCAAAGGATTTCAAGATGAACCCCCTGTACTTTAGCACCCTTCAATTCAAGTAATCGATCTCTCTGAAACCCAGATTATTCAAGTACCATGTCTTTCCAGATGCAGCGACCTTCGTAAACTCTTGTTGAGGAATTGCTTTAACTTGGAGAAACTTCCTTTGTTCAATAGTTGAATGGAGGTACTTGATCTATCAGGCAGCATTACTTTCAGGGAATTTGATAATGAATCTTTCGGTTGGAATCTTCGAAGCCTACCATCTTTATCTGGATGCTATTATCTTAGCCATCTCATATTAAGAAGTTGTGTGTCATTGAAAGAATTCAGTGATGATGTTCGAGAAACTTAGTTACCTTTCCGAGTGTGGCAACCTACTACGCTTGTTACTAAGAGATTGCTCAAACTTGAAGATGTTGTCGTGCCTAAATTAACTAGAAAGACTTGAGGAGCTGGATCTTTCAGGAGCTGTTGCTTTTAGGCAGTTTGAAGATAAAGATTTGGCAAAGAATTATGAGCTTAGAAAACTTGACCTACAGTTACCACTCCTTTCTGGATGAATCAATCTCAATCAACTCTTACTCGGAGGTTTTTGAAGCTATACACTGCCAAAGTTAAACACTTACAAGACTGAAGGTGTTTGATCTTTTTGGTGCTTCTGCATTCACACAGTTCAAAGATGACTCATTCTTGTCGAACAATGCCCTTGAAATACTCAATCTCTCTGTCACTGCAGTCACGGAGATCTCATCCTTTCCCATTGCAACAATCTCCGTCAGCTCATATTGCAGCAGTGTTTGAAGTTAGATAAGCTATCCTTTGAAGGCCTATTACACCTTCTTGAAAAACTTGACCTCTCTAAAACCCAAATTAAGGAATTGCCATCATTTTCAAAACTTGAAAACCTTAGTCATCTGATACTTAAAAGGTTGCTCAATATTGGAAACAGTACCCATTCTAGAAAACTTAGCAAAGCTAGAGTTGTCGGACCTTTCATGCACAAACGTTGACGAATTCCCTGATGGCATCTCTGGATTGACTCATTGAGGTTTCTTGAAATAACAAACAGCAAGTACCTTTGGTGGTTTGACTGGCCACTGGGAAAGCAAGGCAGAGGTAACTGAATGGCTTAGCTGGAAGCCATGCAATGGATCTAATCCGTTGAGCAAACCTTAAGAACATATCACAGCAAGTGACCTTGACATTTTCTCCTTGGTAGACGAGAAGTCTCCAGGATTCCATTTCTACCTGTGCACTGTTGAAGAGAAGGCAAAAGAAGAAGACATCTAGCTGCAAGGAAAACAATATGTTTTCAGTGATGTGTAATATCTACAGACCAGACAACTTCCACAGTCGACAAAGGAGCCTGATAATTTTTTTAAGATTTACCCTGTTGGTATTGAAGAGGTTCTCTGCCTTGTAGAACTCTTATATTTGAAGAAGAACACTTTTTTCACTAGGCTGTCTGATGTGGGTGCTGAAAATGTTAAAAGTCTTGAAGCAACGTTGGATAGAGAGATGTGACAACATGATGAGTGTTTTCATTGGAGAAGAGAGAAAAGAAAATTGAAAATTCTAGGGGTCGAGGGAGGGAACGTGGGAAAGGGGCGAGGGCCTCGAGATAAGTGACATCGTACATCTCGATGTCAATGCACTTATCTCGAGGCGAGTGGGTGGTTATCTCGAGGCCGATGCACTTACCACCCATCCCTCACCCCTTTCCTCGCTCCCTAGAAGGGCTCAAAATCGAAAATATGGCACTGGGAAGAAATTTAGAGGGGTCTCTGGCTTTCAAATCTTTCAAAACTAAGGAGCACATATGAAGGAGAAGTGCAGACTAGCTTTGCATGCCTGAAACATTTATATATAGATTGTTGTCCAAGCCTAATTGCCATCTTCAAATTCTGTCAAGTTTAGAGAGGGTACCTAGTGTACCAGGGGAGGAATCCCTACAAGCTGCACACACTAACTCTCTGGAAACTACCAGCACTGGAGAGTATTTGTGATGGATTATTACCAGTGTTCTAAAAATCGCTAGGCGCTGGGCGGGCGGCGAGCTGGTGCCTAGCGCCCAGGGGCCTAGGCGGGTGCCTAGGCGGGCGCCTAGGCGGCACCTAGGCGGTCTTAGGTTTTGTATTATTACTTTAATAATTTACAAAAGTTAAGCATAATACATTATCAATTACATCAAATTTAATGTCAGTATATATATGCAAAATTTAAAAACATGAAAAATTACCAATAGTGAACAAAATTTATTAAAACTCAAATGACTGAAGTTGGTCATGATGGGTACTTTATATAAATTTGAATGTGTACTCTTTTATTTTTCTTCAAATTGCATAAATAACCTCAGTTATATTTGATAAAATCTACATTAGTAAAATTGGTACCGACAGATCATTCGAGAATTCCATTAAGTAATCATCATTTGCTACATTTAGACATATACTGAATAAAAATAATTAAATAGTTTATTATTAAAAAGTAGGAAATAAAATAAAATAAGAACACAATTAGCCATATTAAAAATTTTTAAAAAATTAAAAAAAATAAAAATCGCCCAGACCCGCCTAGGCCGCCCAGACCCGCCCAGACCCGCCTAGACCCGCCCGGACGCCCAGACAGCCCGCCCAGCCATTAATCTGGGCGGTTTTCCACCTTCTAGCGCCTAGGCGGCCGCCTAGACCGATTTTTAGAACATTGATTATTACCATCACTAGAAATTCTTAGAATCAAGGATGCCCAAATCTTAAGAACCTTCCATCGTCAACACATGGAGATCAGAGGAAAACAGCAATGGTGGGATTTCTTTAAATTGGGTCATGAGGGCTTCAATGCACTGCCCCGCCATCTATATCCTGAACAGTGCAAGTGTTCATTCCTACTTGTGTGTGTATGTGTGTGTTTTTTTTTATTTTAAGGTGACAAAGAACAAATAAACAAAGAAAGAATAGTGTTTTTTTTTTTTTTTTGGATAAATGATCTCTGGCCAGATGCATGCTTTCATAATGTTATTTTTGTGCTTATTGGAAAATTGTCTCTGGCCGGTGGATGTAGTTAGAATTCTGACACCATATAAACATATTGCGGTGTTTCATCTTTGTTTTGTTTTTTTTTTTTTCTGTTTTTTTTTTTTTTGATATAGTCTAGCTGACTTGCAAAATGAGCGATTGCTCCAACAAGCTTAAAAAACACAAAAAAACAGACCTGTGCAATGTGTAATTTATCATACTCCTATGTGATCGATCAGAATGCTTATGTTTCATCCTCTCAATCCCACTAACCTGTGAACAATTGCCCTTATGTTATTTGCTGCAAATTTTGTATCCTTTGTTGTGACCAGTATCTTAGTGATTCCAGTTAAGAAAAGTCACCATGTCAGACCTACTTAGTTCCAAACGAACATGGCTTCTTGGCAGTGACGATGCCCAAATTCAACATTTCCAAGTTCTCCTCTTGATCGGTATTTCATTGTTTTTACTTTTTTAACTATTATTTTAGGAAGTTTAGATTATTCTATCTATAATGCTTCATCAATCATTGTAGTTTTTCTGGATTCATATTACTCACTAGTCATGACTGAATGATAAGTGGGTTCTTATTAATAATTTATTGAGACATCAAATATGGTTATGTTCTCTTCTCCAACATTCTTCCAGTGAATTCAGTATAAAAGTTGTATGATTTGTGGCATTCACTATCTACATTTAAAATCTATACCCTGTCTGAAATCCATTACCTGAAATCCTAGTAAGTGGTAACAAGAAGAAGTAGAGAACCGTATAGTGATGTGTGCTAGGAAAAGAAAAAGATAAATGTGACTTAAAGAAATCTAAATATAGTCTTATATATTGTAAAGATGAGAAAGTTGAAAAGAATGAGTGTTCAAATGAGATACAGAGAAAGAAAGAGATAATGATCCATATATTCTAGGCAAACAGATAAAGATCCATATATCCTAGTTCAACCCATTGTCACTAACCTGCTGAATTTGATCAGACACATGTTGGATGCAGAAACACAGCAGAAGCAAAGGTGCATATATTAGAGGTACTTTTCTGGAACACTAAATTCTATCATATAAAGAGGGTGATGTTTGAAGACTTTTGAGAAAAGACTGGTCTATCATATAAGAATCCGAGGGTGTATTTTGTTGCATGGAATCCTATGCTATGGGAATCCATGAGGGAACCACCGAAATCTAGGAGTGGGCACGGGACGAGATGAATCACATCACGTTCGTTTGGGATCGGGACGGGATAAACATCATCCCGACCTCGTCCCATCCCAAATGGGTTTGAGACGTACTAAATAGTACTCCAATGAAAAATAACAAAAAAAAATTTATCTCACTATGCTCACACACCAATAATGCCAAATTTATGTACATATAACTTTCATCATAACACTATTAAATGTCTTATAAAATTTGTGAAGGGTTACAATGGGATTAAGTTCATCATAACACTATTAGATGGAATGAGCCCCTCCATAGATCCTTCTTGCATATTTATGCAAAAGTTCATATATCATTCATACAAGATACAATTAGTAGCAATATTCTAAGTTGTCTCAATATAAGTTCAAAAATGAAAAATATTGCTCATTTACCAAATCTCCAACTACATAATTCATAGTGCAAAACTAACCAAAACTATCATTTTCCTTTATTTTCTACAAGAGTAATTGTCCTATCTAAACAAAGAGTACCAAATCAAGCAAGTAATTAGTGAAAAATGGGCCAGAATTCTATCTACGAAACAACCTTTTTGTTGCAGAGAACAACAATCCCATCAGATCGTCATTGTCTAATTTCCCTTCAAAAACTCTTTATGGTTTGTCAAAAAAAAAAGCCTAATATGTTTGTTGTTTTTGTTATGGTTTTCTGTCGGTACATTGTTTTACTTAAAGATCTCGCTGTCATTTCCTAGAGTTCATATCTATTTCTTTACTTTTGTGGCGAGGAGATAGAATTAGAACATGTAATTTTATCCACATTTAGAAGGATCTTAAACTATTAATTAATGAAAAATTGGCCAGAATTCTTTTATGTTTATTTTGGGGCCGCAAGGGTAGAGTTTAGGGCTTATTTATTGAGATCATCATCACAAAAAATTAGCTAGTATCGAAGTAATTAGCTGTTTCAAATATGTTGAAGGGCACCTTAAATAAAATGGCTAGCTGATAATCATAACATTCTTGCATTTGGTATCAAATGTCGAAATAGGATTATATTATATTCATGTGGACTACGTGTCATTGATCTTAATGTGAATCAGGAGGGATTACTCTTGAACAACTACAAACAGTACTGTTGCTATTGTAATATAATTATCAATTATAATTAAGGGACATAAGTTACAAGCACCCAAGTAATTCCTACAAACAGTGTTGAAGCTCTTGACAATCTTTTGTAAAGAGTTCTACAACACTATACTATACTTTACATCAAATGCAGTACATTGGAACACTCGTCGGTCGATATAGAAAAGGTCTAATGGTGTGAGAATAACCTGATGGAAGATTGTAAGTGAACCTGATCCCTTGATTCACATGACTGTGATGTGTGCAGTGCCCATGGAAGCTGCTGATCGGCCTTGCCAAACATACATTCCAACGATCGCTCTCAGGCATTGTTTCTGCCACTGTGTAGATCCCCTTTGCATTAGTAAAGGCCTGGTAATTGAGGACTTCCCCAGATTTTGTTATGCATAGAATAGCAACTTCGGCACCTGAATCAAGCAGTTGACAACTTCATCAATGAACTGAATCTACTTACACTACAATATCTGGTCAGCTGTATGTGCCAACAATAAAGTAACACTAAAGTTTCATTATATCCTTTACATGTAGAATTTTGTTCTTATTTGTTGTTCAATTTTCACATTCCTGCGGAGACTTTTTTTTTTCTTTTTTTTTGAAGAAACAAATTAGATCATATCCAAAATGCCAATGCAGAGGCTTCAAGAGTTGAGGTAACCAAAAGCTTTCAAACTTATTGAGCTTCCCTTGCACAGACATGAAGACTTTAACTCAATTTTGTGTAGGATGTCAAGCATATTCCACTGGTATGTCGCTCAGTTTGTTAGTTTCAAGGTAATATGATTTTACACAGCATAACAAACCAGGACCCCTGATTCAATCTCCATGAAATAGGGAATCAAAAGAGAGAGAGAATGCTAGTGTTTGTTTCAAGGTGATATGATTTTACACAGCATTACAAACTAGGACCCTTGATTCAATCTCCATGAAATAGGGATTAAGGAGAGAGAGAGTGTTGCATAGTTCTGTATAACTCTTTACAGTCTCCATCTTAATTCATTATAAAAAAATAGAAGTTCATCAAACTAACAAATTTTATACTTTTTAAAGGATTTGAGCGAACTAGTATTAGCAAATTGCTACAGACTGGCTGAAGAGGATAAGGAACTTAAAACACCAGTTCTCCTAAATGATTCCCTCTCCAATTCAATGTCTCTTGTGCATCAAAACTTAATTATTGAATTAGAAAATCGTCAACGATGTGTAGTTTCAAATGCTCAGTTGTTAAGTTAATTTTTGATACAGACAACATTCTCAGCTAGAGAAATGAATGTAACCACAGAAATCTATTGTACTGATATTTAATCTAAGAAACAGAAATGCCATCCTCTCAAGCCATTGCCATTTCATCAACTAAGCCAGTCTAACAATAATCGTAGGGTAATACAAGATATCCATATACAACAAAATCTACAGCATCACTAAACGAAATTTGATTACACCCAATATAATCAAACTTAATCCTTCTATACTTGGCACAACTATCATTAATCAAACAAAACACACCACAAAACCATGCCCTTTTCAGAATCATGAATACCTCAAATAAAGCTTTAATTTTCCAATAACACCTCCCATCAGTCGACATTTTACTCATTTAATTTTCATTGATCTATTCTATCAACCCCACAAACCCCAAATCCCCTCACCCATCTCCTCTAGAACAGAAACCCAAAATCATAACTAATCAACAAAACTTCAAATACTATCAAAACCCAATTCATCAAATAAACAAAAATTACCAATCTAATTAACGTAACCCACACAGATCCTTCCCTTTCATACCACCTCCCACCTCAAAGAAACCCAATATCATGATTAGCCAACCAAACAATCAAAGCTTCAATTTTTATGAAAACCCATTGTAGAAAACGATCTAAATCACAAAACCCATGAATAAAATTACAATAAAATGGACCTTTATTGACAAATTAGATGCATAGGGTTGTTAAAAGAAACAACTTTACCTTCCAAAACATGGTCCTCAGGTCCAATAGAAGAATCCCCACAAACATCACAAACGACTCTGCCATGCACTTCACCAGTCCAAGCTCGCACTCCCCCAGATAGAGACATCAAAGTACAGAGCGCTAGCATCACTACCAATGTCTTCAACGCCATTTCTCCTCTCAATGGTTACTGAATTGCGTTGGCACTCTTTAGACAGACAAACGAAGTTGGATTTTTTTTTAGTCTTCTTTGACTGTTGGAGACTACAATCCACTCGGGTCAACAAAAGTTGCCTGAGTTTTTCTCACTTTCTTTAAGTCACTGGCGTTGTCACCCTACACTTGGCTAGAAACCACCACAAATTTATTTATTTATTTATTTTTTCCATTTCTTCCTATATTCTTGGGCAAGGATTGTGATTTCGCGAAATTGAACAAAATTTTGTCAGAATCTTCATATTTTTGAAATTATGAAAAGAAAAAGGGCGAAATTTGGGATACCTTGCGGTGCATTCTGAGAACATAATAATAATAATAGTAATAATGATATTATTATTATTATTATTATTATTCTGTTTTGCGCAACTTTACTAAAACGATCATAACTTGCTCATTTCAAAATATTTTCAAATGATTCAAGTTTTTTTTATTAGATGACTAAGAGTACTACAATTTTTGTGTTTTAATAAACTTGAGAATCAGTCTCGATTGAACACATAAATTGGTCGAATATCAGGAACACTGTCCCATTTTTATTTTTTGGACAGATTTGCACGACTTTTGTAAAAATGACCACAACTTGCTCATTTTCGAGTGATTCAAGTTGTGTTTATTAGATAACTCAAAGTACTACAACTTTCGTGTTTTGATGAGTTTGAGAATCAGTCTCAATTGAGGGTTTAAATTGGTTTGAAAGTTACCTTGTTTTTCATTTTTTCGGTTTGAGTTTGGATTTGTCTGTTATGTTAAGTTATGCATATTTATTGAATTTGGATTTAAGGGTTTCACATTTAAGGGGATTTTGAGAGTTTTCGAGGGAGAGTGAGGAGATTTGCAAGAATTTTGAGTGTGTGGAGAGTTTTGGAAGAGATTTCGAATGAGGGAGGGAGGGAGGGAGGAACTATTGTAGATTTGAATAGTGAGGGGAAAAAAATGGAGGTTTTATTTATATAGGTGGTGTGAAAGAGTTTGGTGTTATGAGAAAGTATATAGATGATGTAGGAGAGTATAATAGTGCGAGAAAAATGAATTGGTGGTGCAAGGTAGTCGTTGCCTATTGACAATGGTTGTCTTTCAAGGAACATATATGTTTATTTGTAAACAGACTTGGACATTAAACATAATTTGGAACTTAGACGCTAAGCTAGTTAAGTTTGTGAACCAAAGTTTAAGCCAGTACAAATATTTGAGACCTCTTAAGCCAGTAAAAATCTTGAGACCCATTTGTTAATCCACCCCTTCATATTAGCACCAATACATTTAGTGCTTCTCAATTGGTACGCATCACCTACTCACTTTATTACGTATACTAAATTAGCCTTGTAATTTATTAACACTAGATTTTATTGAGAACCCGATCCAAATAAAGCCTAACATAAATTTGAAATCCGGTCCATTTTTTGTCCTGGGATTTGTTGATAGCCAACAATTAAACCTTGTTTAAAGTTGTTTGGTCATGTTGGAATTTCCCCCACTAAAAGTAGGGTAATTTGTTAATGAGGTACCACCTCAGCTGGATTTGTGGTGGATGATATCATAAGACCTAAGTAGCTTCCTGTGTGCCACTCCTAGCAGAGACCATTCAGACAAACTTGTGAGATGGTCGGCAGGGTATTCGGTTTGAAGTATGGAGAAGTCCACAGAGAAAATGGAAGCAGTGGGTCAATCAGTTGGTTCCTTTATATGGATATGTGTGGAATCAACTTGGTATGTGCGTTTTGATTATAAGTTCATCTTACAAGATACATCATGATAAATTGTCAACTCTCTAAAAGCTCGAATTTGTAGAGAATGTGAATTCTATCATATATCAAGCGGAAGTGAGAGCGGAGTCGTAGGACTATAACTATATTGGTGGGTACCAATCGTACAACTACACCGTAAATTTACACAGATAAACACATGGACAATTTTAGGCCCATGGATAATTGGAGTGAGTTTAATATTCCAACACTCCCCCTTAGCGCGCGAGGAAAATACTGAAAATTCTTGAAGCAATTGCGTTGGACGAGACTTGACCCACGATAAATTGCCAACTCTCGAAAAGCTCAAACTTGTAGAGAATGTGAATTCAATCATATATCAAGTGATAGTGAGAGCGGAGTCGTGGGACTATAACTATATTAATGGGTACCAATCGTACAAATACACTGTAAATTTACACGGATAAACACATGGGCAATTTTAGGTCCATGAATAATTTGAGTGGGTTTAATATTCCAACACTCTCCCTCAGCGCAAGCGAGAGGAAAATACTGAAAATTTTCGAAGCAATTGCGCTGGACGAGACTCATCAAGACCGAGGGTTGATGCTTGGGCTATTATAGCATTGATGCCCAGAAACAAATACATTTGTACTTCAATGAGGCGAAGCCACAATCACATTGGAGAACGTGGATTCTCTGAGGGTACCCTGTTCTCAGGGCACCAATTACCAGTCCTCTTTCTGAAGTATTAGTAAAGATAGAAGAGAAGTTGGATGGAGGATGAGCTACATCGAACAACCCAAAGAAGGCTTCAGACGATGCATGGATGAATCACTTCATGGTGAGAAACAACAATTTGGAACGTGTTGCATTTTTGTCGTCATGGCTATCAAGGAATGTGTTCCCAGCTCATCCTGTAAAAACTATGCGGATAAATGTTTTCTCTGTCACAGTTCACTCTCAAGGGACACTGATTGCTCATGTGCCAACAGTCCTTGCAAATATTTATGGGAAATTGAGGTTGCTGACGGAAAATGTGTCTACTTCTGTTAAGGCTATCATCGTTTGGGGACCCTTCCAATTAGTACTACTTTGGGCTTGCTAGTGTTTCCCATTTCTTAAACCAAATAAGCCTAATGCACTTTCCCTTGGTGAGCCTAGAATGGCATGATGGCACAATGTGCGATCAAGTTTAAATCAACAATCTGTTGAGCTGATTCTGAACTTACTAGCAAGCTTTCAGTGGCGTCCTTATGCTGCTAGTGCTAATAATTGGCATTGCCGATCATTTTACAAAGAGAGGCAGGAGCAGTTACTATGTTCAAGCTAACCATGAAGAGAAATTTTCTTTCTCTTGTTGTTTGACTTGTATGCTTATTGGTCTAGGCTGTTCATTAGAACAATATCCCCTGCACCGAGTTGCAAGGCAGTTTTGGTATGATCAAGATCTTCCTGGTCAAGTTTCTCCAGCTGATTGTAATACTGAATTAGCATGGAGAACCTATGATCAGCCTATATGCATGTTGGATATTATGTCCGATCTTGTTCCATGGAGACGGGTGTAACCACAAGGTATAATGGTGGAAGATGTGCATGTCAGCTAGGGAAAAAGAAGTTGAGGAAAGTTTTTAAATATGAGTTCAGCGTCTCATATAAGAGACTATGTTATACTTCAATTCAAGATGGTGAGGAAGTGCGGCAGAAAAAACCGAAGAACGAGTTCTCAGAAAATAGGACTAGTTTGGTTGCAACTAGTTTCTGTGTCCCTTCTTCAGGAAATGAACAAAATTGTAAAAGACAACCTGATCAAGTTTCAGTTCAATAGAAACTGAAAAACAAGTTCTCAGAAAACAGGAATAATTCGGCTGCAACTAGTTTTCGCTGCCCTTCTGCAACTAGTTTCTGTAAGAGAGAGCCTGCTCAAGTTTTGGTTCAAGAGAAGCTGAAAGGTAGCAATGACCTTGCTGTTTCTCCTGGATTTCTTTCCAACGATGGAAACCTAAACTCTAGTGACGTCAACCGATATCCTTCATCAATAAGACTGAAACTCCAAGGCCTTCTTCAGGAAATGAACAAAATCGTAATAGAGAACCTAATAAAGTTTCAGTTCAAAGCAAGCTGAAAGGTAGCAAGGACTTTGGTGCTCCTCCTGGATTTCTTTCCAAGGATGGTAACCTGAACTTCAGTGATGTCAATAGACGTCCTTTATCAATTAGAATGGAACCCCTATGGCCTTCTTCAGGAAATGAACAGAATCATAAGAGAGGACCTGATGAAGTTTCAGTTCAAAACAAGTTGAAAGGTAGCAACGACCTCAATTTTCCTTCTACATTTCCTCCCAAGGATGGCAACCTGAACTTCAGTGACATCAATAGACGTCCTTAATCAATAAGAATGGAAACCCCATGGCCATTTTTTATTAAAACTGAACGAGAAAGTTCTAGTGACGATGACATCATTCCAATGTCAAGAGAACTTGGAATCAGTAAGTTCAAAGCTTCTATAAGAAAAAATTAATGAGGCTGAGGAAGTTGTGAACAAAAACGTGAACCTGCAACCAGTAGAGGAAATTCATGAAGATGCCATGGAGACAGGTGCCGGAGGTTCTGCTGGCAACACCTTAGGAAATGAGGAACACCCAGAAGGAACATGTTACAATACTACAATCCCATTGAATTGTAATGTGTGCTAGAAGGAAAGTTTTTAATAAGCCCAGGCACCATTTTGATAAGTTTTTCCAGTTTACAGTTTCTGTTTAGTTTCTATATTGACTTGTTATCTGATTGGTTATCTGATTGGTTTCATGGAAGTGTATCTGTGTTTTAGACATGAACAAGCAGAAGGTTTTGTGCTTCTTTTATTTCTTATTTTTGACATTCTGATAATGCTAGTGTTCTCAAGGAGTATTTGATGCCTGAAATATATATTGTTTTTTTTTTTTAATCAAGATGCCAGACCTTCATTCAATATCAAAATGATTTGCAGTCTGTTGTTCGGGGGTACGTTATGACTTTACCCGAATCAAAACATTTGAAAAATGAAAGAATTAACACTAGGAAAATTGACATAGCACAACGGCTACCAATCGAAGCCTGCACTACCAAGAACATGACAGCGCTGTGAACAGAGCGAACCTAGCATATATGGTCTTTGTTTTAGATTCCTTTCTGTGATCTTCTTTGATTGGTATTTCTGAACTATAACATCTCCTAGTTGTATGAGCTAGTTTTCTTTTCTTTAGCTAATTATGCATCTTATTTCCTATGGTGAATAGGAAATGTTTCAGTTTTTCAAAAACTTGGATTTGATTGAAAATTTCTTCAAGGTCATGTTTGTAGATTTGAAGTGACTTCTGACCTATTTCATAATTTCCCAATGAATTAACTTGCATTTGTAGTGTGTCATGAAGTATGCAAATTAATAGATATTGACTGGGAAGCGTTGTTTGCTCCTCAACCGAGTTTATAACACGGTCATCAGTGCTACTTGGTGGTTGCTGCTAAGACTAGCTGAATCTGCCCAGAGGGATCATGTGATCAAGTTGTTCCAAACCCATCCTTCCATTAAATTGAAAATTATTCTTGTGATGTTTTTTTTTTTTTGGGTGACTTCTGTTTGATTCAAATGACCTATCTTTTGATTTTCCCTCGCAAGTGGTTTTTCCTATTTCTATTTCTTCTTTGAGAAACATTTGCTCTTTGCTCACTTATTCTTCTAAAGAAAATGTATGGAAGAAGGCATTCTGTCAGCGATGCAAGAGGTGAAGAGCAATGCTTCAAAATTCTTCAATGACTGGAAAAAAGATTTTTCTTATTGCAGCTGTTGTTAGGGGTAAGGCTCGTTACGCCTCCCCTCCCATGTGATTAATATATACACAATGAACCTGTAAAAAATGACCTGTTACATTGTTTTGCAGCCATATGAGCCAGTAAAGTTCAGCTCCCTATACACACCAGTGCTCAAAAGAAGCAACAAGTCTAATAATATGTGCCCAAATAGGCTTTCAAGTCCATTGCACTGAAATGCTAATGAATCGCCTTTAACTAACTTCACGACATTGAGTGAATCGAAGCAGAACACACCTTGCAGTCCAGCCATTCTCCAAATTCTGCATCAGGCCTGGCTCAACGGGAATGATGATGTAGTGTCAGAGTTGCAATGGCCCGACATTGTTCAACCATGTCTCATCCATACACAGCCTTGATTGCAATCAACCAAACCACCAACATATAGAGCAAATCTTCCCCTTACAAGTCCACCAGTGACAGGTTACTAATGTGGATATTCCTGCATCACTTTTAGCAAGATCGATTCAAATCAAACTGCTAAAAATTGAAAGAAATACACGGTGCATTCTCCGATTCCTGTTTCCATTTTATTGTGGTCTCTTATACAAGCCGGTCTTCGTATAAGACTCTCTTCTTATACTTCTGTTCAATAAGTTCACTGATGAATTTAGTTCAGTGAAAGAAATTGTACTTGTCTGATCAAGGAATAACTTGCATGCATTTGGTACGTTTGATATGAGCCATCTAAAAGGAATGCTGATGGAATCAGAGTTAACCACAAACACATAATGAAACATATAATGATATTTGGTTTATATATGTACTAATCCCACATTATAAATACTTAATAATTCTCATATTTGATCATGGAAGTAGACCCTCCCACATCACATACTAATCAGTTGCAAGCAATAATGGAATTAAAGGTGGCCTAATGAGACTAAACTCCACTTGTGTTAAGCATAATACCCGATGGCTTGATATACTTCTAAGCCCTCTCCTTCACAACGTGGACCTTTCAACTAATTGGCCACCAATGGTATGTGTTTAATTTAAACTCATTCAATATAAAGATAAGGTTCATGCACGACACCTCAACAGTTGGAGCTTGGCGGATGGTATCACTTAGTCATGGGTTCGAACCTAGCTTGCAGCATCTTTATCAGTTTATGGTGTGTTGACCAGTTCTGGTCTTTAATGAGTTTCGAGATCCTATAAAAACCCCGCTCGCCTTCAAAAAAAAAATTAATAAGAAAAAGAAATCATCCAACACATGAGAAACATGTCTGTCTAAAATGGCTACCATTACCAACAAACAATTTCCTTCATTTGAATACCCAACCAGGAAAGCCTGCTATTTGATGCTATCATGACTAATTTTAGCTGCTCCAGCGAAACGGTCAAAGACAACCATACAATAAATTAGCTGTTTTTGAAGGAGGTAAAGAGAAAATCCTAATATATATGCTTTCAGACTTTTCAATGTCCCCAATCAGGAACTTGTCAATGCAATAAATTCCTAATACAATAAATTCTAAATCATCCCATACTTCGCCAAATGATATCGAATCATATTGAATGTATGCCACAAACAATTGTTACAACATTGACACGGACACTTGATATGATTTGTCGTACCAGTGACATGTGCCCTTGCAAACTCAATGAAGCTCTCAATCCCATTTAATTATTCATCATAGCATTTGTCCTGATTTTGTATCCACTGTCTTTCCATTACGCCTATTTTCAATTTATAAACAAAACATGAGAATTCAAGAGAGTTAACAACACTAATGCGATTAGGTTTCAATGTGAAAAATTTTCAGCAGTATCTCAATTACAATTCTTCAAGTGGACGATGTAGATATTATTAATTAATAAATATCTAGTATGCACTCGAAAAACAATGACACTCCCAAAAATCCACATGATACCAACCTAATTTCATGAAATTTCAAAAAATAAAAAAATTAGCAATTTCCTCACCGTTCTCCAAGTGAAAGAGAGAGACAGTTAGAGGTGTGGCCGGCGCCGGCGACACAAAGAGAAGACGAAACCTAATTAAGTGCTAGAAGCTTGGAGTATATAGTGAGAGAAATCAATCGAGTAGAGAAAAAGAATAAAATGAGAGGAGAAATAGTGAAAAACGTAGATCTGATTATTATAATTCGTGGAGAAGATGAACAGGTAAGAGCTTGTGCGACGACACTGTTCGTCGCCCTGGAATGTTTTAGGCGATGAACCTGCTTGCTTTAAGCGACAAATCTTTGTTGTGAATACTTTATGCGACGAAGCTTTCCAATTCGTCGCGTAGGATATCTTTGGGCGACGACAGAGTATGTCGCCCTAGGATGCATCTTTGTTGTGAATACTTTTGCGACGCAGCTTTCCAATTCGTCGCGTAAGATATCTTTAGGCGACGACAACGTTTGTCACGCCCTGATTTTCGAGAAAAACAAAATCCTAAAATCCACGTAGGATTATCCGTTTTCCCAATACTCAAGACGTGAAATTCAATAACAACAGAGACATTTAGCAGCAATGACAAAAATATAGTTTAGAAAAATAGGAACAAACTAATTTTTTTACAAAACTCTAACCAGGAAATTCCGACGGTCGCTAGCACCACTAGCGGAACTCCCGTAACGCTGCTCAAAAGTCTCTAAACCTGAAAAGTTAATCGGCTACATTCCCAAAGGAATGTACCCAAGAAGCAAAAACTCACTTGGGTCAGCAATATAGCTGGTGTGAGTAATCTTCACTCCAAAATTAATAAACTTGAACGTGATACACACATCAAGCTAAACACACACAACAAACCATCATACCAATAAGTAGTTCATCAACGAGACAATCATGTCATCATTCCAATCAAGTAAAATTGCATTTACTTATACTTACCTGGTAGAAGTTGAGCATGACAAGTCTAACCTGCAGAAACATTAGTGGACTTGCCATTCTGCATAAAAATGGTTAGAAGTAATATAAACTTATTTTATTCATTTTTATTTGAATTTGATTCATCTTTTTAACGGATTGATCACTTAGACGATACCACATTCGCACCACCTCCGTGCCGAACATACATGCCCGTATGCCTATCTCATATAAAGGAGGACTACTCCGTCATCCATGCCAAAGTGAGGACATCACATACAGGCATGCATCACTGATACCCCTAACTATATGAGTACCAAAAGCCACTCTTGGGCTATCAATGCGCATAAACTCACGTCACATTTTTACGGATAAATATCAAAGCCTATTTTAGGCATACAAATTCACCACATTTTCGCAAGACTAACCCGAAGGTTATTTTAGTTTCTCTAGTAAGAAATTGGTACCCCAACTTCGCAAGACGACCCACTGGTCATTTAGTTTCTCTAGTAAGAGAGGGGAAATAATAAACAAAAGAGGTGTGGCAGTTCTAAGTGATACAAGTTCAAGTGGTTTATATTTTCATAAATCAAGGTTTACCAATATCATTTATTTTTGATAATTCAAAATTCCTCCATAATGACATTTTGTCATACATAAATTGATTCACAATCTATCCACCCACATTTTTGGGGAAAAACATAGCATATGCTTATTAATAACACGGTGATCAAGTCACATTTTGTCCTTTATAGAATGATTCACAACCGTATCCACCCACATTTTGGGGAAAAACATAGCAGTTTCATATACAAACTTTTTGTTATAGGGTAGGGATCAAAACACATTTAATACAAGAAATAAATTCCTTTCAGCAACGCAATCTACGTAACAATCACATTTAAGTCACAAACATACAAATGTCACTTTGTAGAATCATGCAAATACCCAAAACATGAACCCAGCAAGGTAGGAGAAACTCATACATCAAACAGATCACAATAGTAAAGATCACGCGTTTGCAACACAAAACACCATAAATAAGGCAACCTCATTCTCAAACATGCCTAAAATCTCACAATTGAATTACCTGAAATGAAACTCGTCATTTCCATACAAGCAATATTCATGCAGTATACACCAATTAAAATGACCAGCTCTAAGATGATCCCTCTTCCAATGTTAACAATAAAAATTTTCACAACGGTATGGATTCAATTCAATCCTTCAATGTTTCCTATCATCAACCTTTTTCTCTCCATAATACAACTTCTAATAGGTTACTTCCACACATGCTGCCATCACATAAATCAAACAACCCCGTAACTCCCTCAACGACATGAATAAGGATCTCTTTCACAACTAAAATGGAATATCTTTAATTATGTGATTTGATTTTCTACCTTTGCATATGTTAAGACTCGGTCCACCTCACTTGTCGTTCACTATGTTGAACACACAAAACTGATATCTAAGTTCTGAATATATATTTCTTATGATGATCCAATTGGATATGTTTATTCAACTCTTTCAATCATGAGTATCCAATCAAGGGTAAAATATGACAATGGCTAAAAGATGAAGGACTATGAGTTTAGAATATTCAATCATACTTAACATCTATCAAACCAATTAGAATAAGGATGAATATATCCCCACTGAATTGCTCATCCAAAGAGATAAAGGGCTAAAAGTTTCACTTACACCTTACACCCAAAACCTTTGAAATGGGATTTAAATCAAGCAATATAACAAGCCTAAGAATCCAATCCAAAATCATCAAGGACACACAAATACAGGTCATCACACCGCCAAACCAAAATCCAAATCATAACCACACATCCTCGAAACAAAACTCACAAACCCCACATATAACTAATCATCAATCTTCATGGAGAAACATCACAAGAAAATCCCTCATTATAACAAAAACAACATGAACTCACTTTGAATAGACTCCATGAAGCGATAACAATTATGACTATAGACGAAAACTATTGTTCAAACTAGATTGGAGAAGCAGTCACTCAGTAGCTCAGTCTTGATGAACACAAAAACCCATCGTGAAAATCAAACCCCCATTAACTTAAACCATTGGAAAATAAAAATAGACAAAACGTATTTAGAAGAGTAGATACAAATGGCAAGTTTGATTTATAGAGTGTAGAAATCAAGCCCATACCCAAAACGATAACATACCAAATAATCTATTTCAACAAAAGGTATGAATTAGTAGGAAGAAGAACTCACCAATTCAGTCTCCTACAGAAATCGATCTCCAGATTCACACAATTTCAAGCACCGTCCAAGAAGTTCAGCACTTGCAGACTCGTCCACATCAGTAGAACTGAAATCATCAGACGAATATGAGAAACTCTCAGATGAAGATGAAGAGTGGTGATGCTTCCTCCTCCACTTCGACGATCGAGACCCACTGTCCCTTCTCTGGCTCACTGCAGGAAGATGCGAAGACGAAGAAGAGACAGTCTGAAAAGAAGAAGCCAGGTTAGGGTGATGTTGTTTGAGTTCATTTGAGAGAAAAAGTGAAGAAGCAATTCGAATCTGCGGGTTTTGGAGACAGTGAAGCGATGGGCTGAAATCGCCATTCCCCATAGCCGCCATCGAAGAAGAAAGAAAAGAAGAAAAGGAAAAAAAAAAAGCAAGAACTCTTCCTGCTGCACAAGAGAAGAAAAAAGGAAGGGTTTTTGTTTATATAGTGTGGGTGGCTATTCGCCCCCATTGGACTTCTGAAAGCACCCACCTTCTAAACCCACAAAATAAAACCCTAAATTTCGAAATTCACATTCAATTAAATGTAACCTTAGTTTATTTAATTAAAAATAAAATAAATTATCTTTTATGAAATTCGGGGGTGTTACAACGTTTGTCGCCCTAGGATGTTTTAGGTGATGAACCTGCTCGCTGTAAGCGATGAATCTTTGTTGTGAATACTTTATGCGACGAAGGTTTCCAATTCGTCGCGTAAGATATCTTTAGGCAATGACAAAGTTTGTCACCCAAGGATGTATCTTGTTTGTGAATACTTTATGCGACGACGGTTTCCACTTCGTCGCGTACGATATCTTTAGGCAACTCCAAAGTTTGTCACCCTAGGATGTTCATGTTGGTCGTTCAAAGTGGCCAACACATAGCAATAGGTCTTTTAGGGTGACAAAATATTTGGGTTTAAGCGATAATACTTTGTCGCTTAAATTTTGGGCAACGAAGGCTTCCTGTTCGTCGCGTAAGATATATTTAGGCGACGAAACAGTTTGTCGCCCGAGGATATTCAAGTTGGTCGTTTAAAGTGGTTGACATGTAGCCCTAGGTATTTTAGGGTGACGAAATATTTGGTTTTAAGCGACGACACGTTGTCGCATATTAGGTATGCGACGAAAGCTTTAATGTGGTCGCGAAAGAGGTTTTGACGTGACGAAATAGCTCGTCGCGTTAAGTAGTTAGCTATTTTTTGTGCTTGCGTGACAATATTAAATATGTCGTCTCGCCATGATAATTTTAAGCCACAAAACTTTCCTCGTCGCGCAACGAGTCGTCGGAAAAGGGGATTTTTTTAGTAATGCTTTGAGATTATATTATAGCATTCAAGGATTCATAAATAAAAAGGGTAAAAAATGTTAAAAAAAAATTGGAATCATTTGCATAAGCAGAGGGTTTAAAACTGTTCCAGGTGTTAGAGAACTATTAAATGTTTTCATTTGTAACTAAAGACCAATTTGATGGGTACTGTTACACAATTTGTAGCTAAGGAAACCATTCATTAAAGCTGCACATTTTTTAAAATTCTATGTTGGGTGAATAAATGGAAAGTGAAAGAAATGAATGTGCATTGACAAGTTCCTGAAAGACTTGGGGACATTGAAAAGTCTGAAAGCATATATTAGCCCGTCAAGCAAGTTGCCCGACAAGTAATTAAGTGTTTATATAGTGCACAAAACGGATGGGAAGACTTGGACAATAAAATGAACGATTCTAGCTGGCCTGGGTGGCTGCCTGGACGCTCTTTGGCACGTGTCAAAGAGGGTGTCTCGCACGTGTCCGACCGAAGTTTCAAAAAAAAAAAAAGCGGGAAATCTGAATTTGGGGGAAACTAAAGAGGGAGAATGTTCCCTCCCTCTCCCTAAATCCATCTTCACAGAGAAGGGACCAAAGGGTTTTCTCCAAGTCCACCAAAGATTTTGGAGGTTTTCTCTAAATACCAACTGGTAAATCCTTTGAGGAAAGATCCTTTGGTTTGTTTTGACCAAAGATTCACACCCTACTTTGAAGCATCTGAAACCCATGGCGAAGATGAAACCAGGAGTGAAGAAGGACTTGGAGTTCTACAGTCTACACCATCCACGAAACCAGCAAGACCGTGAAAGGTAACGTTTATTTTGAACTTTTGTTGAGTTTCTTAATTTTGCATGTTGTTTGTTTGATGAAATGACAGAGTGATGAGTTTTTTTGAATAATTTGTGAAATTTGGTGGTTTTGAAGTTAGTATGAAGATTTAATGAAATTTAGTATGAAATTTGGTGGTTTTGCATGTGAAATTTGGTGATTTTGAAGTTAGTATGAAGATTTAATGAGTTTGTAATTTACTTTTTTTTTACAGGGTCCAACACAGATTTTAGTAGCTCAATTAGAGCAACTAAAGGCTGAAAAGGAGATCCTAAAAACCGAAACAAGGTTTGGAGGATACCAGGCACCTGAGCAAACCAAAACAAGGAGACTTTCGCAGAAGGCAGATGTGTACAGCTTTGGAGTTCTGTTGTTAGAACTGCTCACAGGGAAAGCTCCAGCATTATATCCACCGCCTGTTCAAGATGAACAAGCCGTCGATCTTCCAAAATGGGTGCGATCAGTGGTTAGAGAAGAATGGACGGCTGAAGTGTTAGACCCAGAGCTGCTGAGGTACAAGAACATTGAGAAGGAGCTGGTGGCAATGTTACATGTGGCTCTGGCATGTGTGGTTCCTCAGGTTGAGAAGAGGCCTTCAATGTTGGAAGTTGCAAGGATGATTGAAGACATTAGAGTGAAACAGTCACCAGAATGTCAAATATGAGATTTAAGTTTGTATGTTTTGTTGCAAGTCATGGATTTCCACCAGGTACTCAAGCATTGGTGCTGCCATTGAATATGCAGTTCTGCAACTAAAAGTACGGCCTTGTTTGTGGTTATTTAGTCTTCAATTATGGATTTACACCTAGAAATTTCATTTCATTTGTGGCAGGTAGAAAATATACTGATAGTTGGACACATTAGGTGCGGTGGGATTGAACGACTCATGTCAGATAAACCCAAGTCCAGGTAACATATTTGTATGCTATAAAAAAAGATGCCAATATTTGTTTCAACAATGAATCCATACTGACATAGAAGGAATACTAAATAGAACAGGGTGAAAATGCATCCTTTTATAATATCCAGTGCATAAAAGAGCTACCTTTCCTATTATTGTTCATGGTAAACCTTCTAATTATGAGGTCGTTGCTCATGTGGCTAGTCTTACATTGATTGCTTGCCTATGTTCATTTGAATAGTGTTTACAGTTAAAAGTATTCAACTTTAGAATATCCTAAGTATACACACTAATTATTATATCATGTGGAGTCATGGTACAAGCATCATAGACTGTATTTTTGTAATATAGAGTTATTAATTATTTTAATCTGATTGAAATATATATCCGCATTTCAACACCCAGTTTGTTCGAACAAGCATTGTTATATGTTAATCATGTATGGATTGGTTAAAATAGGTCATATGTTTACAGAGTATTATAGTATGTTAACTTTTATTTGCAATCATGGTCGTATTATAGTATGTTTTCTAAAGGATGGATTTCCTGTCTTGAACTTGATGAGGTATGATCATTTGCTCATGGAAGTATATAAAGATTTGTTGGAATAAGCAAACTCATTCACACCTTCGTATGAATTTTCACGGCAGGTTGGACATGTGCATAAAACCAGATGCCAGGGTACTATGATGGAAGATATTGGACACTGGAAGCTGCCTATGTTAGGGTGCAACAATCCTGTGCAGATTCTGAAAGAAATTCGCAAGTGCAAGAAGACGTACCCCAATGCTTATATCCGTTGTTTGGTGTTCGACAATCAACACTAAATCCAGTGCACGACCTTTGTCATTCAGATCAAATACTTGAGACCTACCTGTGATGGACAATCATAGACGGTTTCCAGGAAGGCTTTATTTCATCAATAATGCAACTAAGCAGTCTGCATTGCTCCCTGACATGGTTGTCAACACGAATGGGGACTTGGAGTCATGTTCTATGTTTCGAAGACCCAAATCGATGTGTGGGTATTGAATGGAGAAGTGATACTGTTCTGACACAAGAAAATTCATGCTGGCTCTTGCTTTGGCTTGTATGTTTACCAGTCCAAATTCAGAAAAATGAGGAAGGTTCGAGTTAAGGGGCGTAAGCCATGGAGTTCTTCATGCTAGCAGTTTGAACACGTTTGCAACACCAGCAAATGATGAAGAGACATCAGAATTCGACCTAGTTAAGTTTCTTAATGTTGGTCTGTCTTGTTTAAAACATAGCAAGAATTTTTTCATTAAATGTTGTTAAGAAAACTTGGTGGTGAACTAGGGTAGTAGTTTTATTGAAGAATTTGTTTTTGCATCTACGCCTTAATCATTTATCCTGCAATTCTAAAGAAAATGAAAACATGTTGCTTGGATTTATTATACTTGAGCAATAGTAAGTAGTTCTTCTGACCATCTCATAGATTTTGAATGGATGTAATTGTTGCTTATTAAGAAGAATAGTCATTTTTCATTTTTTGTATTACTTCCTTCTTCCTCAGATTTTCTTCTGCAGCTCAAAACAATTTCTTACACTTCCACAATGTCACCAACACTATATCTAAAACAGAAGTTGGATGAAAAGTGCTATGATACTCAACAGGTTACACAATTGCTTCAAAACATATGTAAAACAAAAGTTTTGAATGAAAAGCGCAATGATACTCAACATGATACACAAATGCTTCAAAACATAACACAGAGAAGTGCCGTCTTCCCTTAGCTTGATTTAGTGTTGATTCAGAGACGTACCCCAATGCTTATATCCGTTGTTTGGTGAAAATGTAGCATTTCTTACGAGTATCTGACCTCTTTTTGCACAAATATAGTGATTTATGCAGAGATTATCTGGTTGCAAACGTCTACAAATAAACCCACAAGTACATTTGAAAGTAAATGATTTTATTTGGTTGTTTATAATAAACTAGGATCCATTAAGAGGTTACAACAAACATCCATTTCTTATTTTACTTCTACTGAAACAAGTTCATCAGAAAACTAAGCAAAAAAAAGGCCTAGGAGGTCTCAAGTATTTGATCTGAATGACAAAGGCCGTGCACTAGATTTAGTGTTGATTGTCGAACACCAAACAACGGATATAAGCATTGGGGTACGTCTTCTTGCACTTGCGAACTTCTTTCAGAATCTGCACAGGATTGTTGCACCCTAACATAGGCAGCTTCCAGTGTCCAATATCTTCCATCATAGTACCCTGGCATTTGGTTCTATGCACATGTCCAACCTACCGTGAAAATTCATACAAAGGTGTGAATGAGTTTTGCTTATTCCAACAAATCTTTATATACTTCCATGAGCAAATGATCATACCTCATCAAGTTCAAGACAGGGAATCCATCCTTTAGAAAGCATGTAATCTATCTCATTCGCAATCAAATCCTCGGAGAGTGGTGGCAAGTATCTCATCGGGTAGTATCTGCCAAAACATATGAAAACATATTAAAACTTGACAACAAGCATCTCCTACATTAAAATAATTGAGTTTAAATAATTGCCAAGTAACATCAAAACAACTACGAGCACTCTACATTTAGTGGACTGACATGGAAGCAACCTACATTAAAATGATTTTCAAAATTTTCTAACATAAAAAACACCATTAGAACAACGTAAGATTGAACTTCAGTCCTGGAAAACTGAGAAGATGATCTAATCAAGTCTATATCTAAAGAGACTGAATGAAGTTATGTAATGGCTGAGTAACCCCAATCAAGTTTGTTTGTATAATGCTTTTTGTCCATATTAATTGTGCTCAAGTTTAAATTTTCCAAATGCCCTAGATAGAATATTAATAACATGGTCTTAACTAGTAGAAATGCAGTGACAAATCTATGGACTGAATATCAATTTCCTAACTAGTACGAGCAAGTCATCCAACACTTGGATTTTTAGATGGCATAAAAAAAAAACAGAGGAATAAGACATACAAATATTTAAGCATAAATACATAGCAAAAAAACACGTAGAGCAAGAAAAATTATGGCTATAAGCACCACTAAAAAAAGTCTTGAACACACAAGGACCCAAGGTCATGGCTATAAGCACCATATTATAAACAAAGCTTTGACATCTACCAACTCAGGGCCATAAATTTTCTGCATTCATAAAGAACTTGAAGAATTAATGAACTTACACATATAACATCATTTTCTTCAAAGATGCTACGCATGTTGAGTTCATCAAGCGCTGTTTGTCGTCTCTGAAATCAAAGAAATACAGTTAAATCGACCACTGTCAAAGGTTTATCAATGACAGACTACATATATCCCCACTTTCTAGTATTGGTTTAGCCTGCACATGAAACACATATTTGTAAGTGAAAAGTACTCCTACAGTGTTACAAATGAGATTTTTGTAAGGAGATTTTTACCCACATCACCAAGCTTTCTTGACCCTTTGGAGTCTCTGAGCTAATCGACTTTCTTCCAGTTAACAGTTCAAGTAGAACTACACCGAAGGAGTAGACATCTATCTTGTTGCTAACCTTCCCATACATAAAATACTCGGGAGCTAGATACCCAAAAGTCCCTACCACATCGCCTGTCTCGTGAGATGAAATTGTTGGTGCCCATATGGCAATTCCAAAATCTGATAGCTATTGCAATGGTAAAAAACAAAACATTCATATTGGAAAGAACCAAATTCTGAATTTGGGATTCATATAGTTTACGGCAAAAATTACCTTGATTCAGAACTTCACACTCATTGTCACTTGATTCTGATGAAGAGTTTCATGATGAATCTTCATTGTCGTTCATAGATCTAACAAGCGCGGCGTTGAGCTTCCCGTTCTCTTCTTTCTTCTTCCTTTTTAGGATCTCCTTTTCAGCCTTTAGTTGCTCTAATTGAGCTACTAGAATCTGTGTTGGAACCTGTAAAAAAAAAAAAAAAAATCACAAACTCATTAAATCTTCATACTAACTTCAAAACCACCAAATTTCACAAATTATTCAAAAAAACTCATCACTCTGTCATTTCATCAAACAAACAACATGCAAAATTAAGAAACTAAAAAAAAAGCTCAAAATAAACGTTACCTTTCACGGTCTTGCTGGTTTCGTGGATGGTGTAGACTGTAGAACTCCAAGTCCTTCTTCACTCCTGGTTTCATCTTCGCCATGGGTTTCAAATGCTTCAAAGTAGGGTGTGAATCTTTGGTCAAAACAAGCCAAAGGATCTTTCCTCAAAGGATTTACCAGTTGGTATTTAGAGAAAACCCCCAAAATCTTGGGTGGACTTGGAGAAAACCCTTTGGTCCCTTCTCTGTGTGGAGATGGATTTGGGGAGAGGGAGGGAACAGTCTCCCTCTTTAGTTTCCCCCAAATTCAGATTTCCCACTTTTTTTTTTTTTTTGAAACTTCGGTCGGGCACGTGCGAGACACCCTCCTTGGCCAACTACCCAGGCCAGCTAGAATCGTTGACATTTAGGGTGTGTTTGGTTGCATGGAATCCCATGTCATGAGAATTCATGAGGTGACCCCTACATTTTAGGCTAAATTGATGTATCACTCCACATCCACCATTTAGTTTTGTGATCAATGGTGGGAATGAAAGTCCCATGAACATGGGAATCACATGCATTGGGGGACCAATGAGTGGAATTCTCATGTTCATGGGACTTCCATTCCCACCATTGATCACAAAATCAAATGGTAGATGTGGAGTGATATATCAATTTAGCCTAAAATATAGGGGTCCTCTCATGGATTCCCATGGCATAGGATTCCATGCAACCAAACACACCCTCAGAGTCTTCTGGCCGCCACTGACCCCACTTTCTTTGTATATATTACTTTTTCTTTCTTTCTTTGTCAATTGTCAATTTTTTAAATTTATTTATTAATTCATGACTGAAGGTTACATTAGTGACTCTATAAGGTTTAATCAAACCATGCCTTTAGGCTACATTATTGTTGTCGAGTCCTTCTAGCCCACCACAGATGGGAAGATGAGGACCACTGTTCAAATTAAATTCCATGTTTAGATAGACATAGACTTTTCAGCGAATTCTAAAATATGTTGTAGCATTTTAATTTTTAATTTAAAAAAAAAAAAAAAAACTGGATTGTTGACCATTTATTTATTTATTTTAAATTCATGTCCTCTGAAGGTTAATTGAAAATTTACCGAAGGCTACATCAGTGTCCCATAGGGTTAACCCGACCATGCCTAAGGCTACATCATTTTGTTGCCATATAATAAAAAGAAACTAATATGCAGATATATAAGACAGGCTTATTTAGTAAAACAATCTATAGATTATGGCTCAGTTTGATGGACATCTACTCTTTTTGTGAGAGGTCTTGGGTTCAAGACTCACCAATTTGAATTTTTTAATTTTTTGCTCAATTAGGAGCAAATGCTCCCCCATTGATTAGCTATTTGAAATTGAATGTAGCTGAGGCGACCTATGCTAAGTGGAAAAAATGATGTAGCCTTGGAGCATGGTTTGATTAAAAATAATAAAATAATAAATAAAAAGGTGGTTTGCCTTTACATAGTTTAGTGTGACAAGCATAATAGAGAAAAATGACAATGATTGGTTCAATATTTGAGAGGGCTTACACGGAGGAGGTGATGTGGGTGCTAGGAAATTAAATAAATAGATAAGGGTCAATTAATAATAATAATAATAATAATAATAATAATAATAATAATAATAATAATAATAATAATAATAAGATCTAAACCTTAGTTTTTGTTTGCTTTGGTTAGTAAGGGTTAGCCCCTAGGTTCTTAGTTTCTTTTATTCTGGTAAAGTCGTAATGTACCTCCGAACGGTGTAAAATCTTTTGATAAAGTAATAAATGTCTAACACCCCATAGTGGGCCCTCCCTCCTAGAGGTTAATTTTTTTAAATAAAAATAAAAATAAAAAATTCACTCACCAATCCACTATTAGATTTTTTGATCAATGTGGGAATGAAAGTCTCATGAACATTGAAATCACATGCTTTGGGGGATCATTTGTCCACCAAATTTAGGTCTTGATAATACATCTATTCTTCTTGTGAGAGGTTGCGGGATTCAAAATTCAGTATAGGAATTTAGTGAGATTTTATTGAGCAGAAGGCCCTTGCGACAAGCTTTCTAACATGTGTTCTGTCGTCAAGGGCGGATCCACTACTTGGATAAGGGGTCAATTGACCCCCTTAAGTCAACCCCATATAAAATTCAGAACTAAAATCATAGTGAGAAGCAAATATAAATAAAACAAAGAGAATCAACCACAAGTGATTAAATGCACAGAAGATAGTTTTACGCTTTTGGTGATGATTTTCACTCTCAACAGCGGAGCAGAAAAACATAATCTTGATGCAATTGGTGAAGAGGAAGTTCAATGGGGATGAAATTCAACACTGCAAAAATCAAACAAACTTTTCAGCAATTAAATAACTTTCTTTACTCTATTGACAACCAAAACCTAATAAATAAATAAACTGAATTTTCAACAATTTCAACACTTACCGCTTGTATTTCTTCTCAAACAAGGTTGTTGATTACTCAGGTTTGTGCGAGTCGCTCACTCACGTAAATGACCCAATCGCACAGCAGCAGTCCCCCTTATTGTGTTTCCTCTTCTCTTCTTGCCTTTTCCTCTTCTTTCTACTCTTTGCTCATGAAAGCCTCCATGAACTTTTGTTCTTTTTTCTTCTTCTCTGCCAACTACCTTCAACAAGAGAGGAAATGAGATCTCTTCTTCTCTGCCAACGAAACAATCTAACAAAATGGCTTCGAATGGGCTAGCAATGGAAAAATGATTCTAATTAAAATTTGATGTTTTGCGCGATGAACCCTTCGTCGCGCTAGTTTTTAAAATTTCACACCCCTTTCGTTTGCGCTAGTTTTCAGAATTTCACATTTTGTTTTGCGCAAGTTTTCAAATTTTCATGCCACTTTTTTGCGTTTTTTTCAAAATTTCGTCGCCATAAATCACTGAATTCGTCGCGCTAGTTTTCAAAATTTTGTGCTCATTTTTTCAAAATTGCCGCCAGAAGCATGCACCATGATTTTTAAGAGGGGGAGCATTTTGTGCGACGAAATATTCTAATTTCGTCGTGGAAACATCAAATTTGCTTATTTTAGGAGGAAAATTTTATATCATTATTTAATTAATTAATTGAACTTCGACATTTATTTAAAAAATTATGGTAAAAAATTCATAGTACATTAACAAATTTAATTAAATGAACTAACAAAATACATAATATTATTAACATTTTGTAAACGATCTAACAAATTATAATCCTTCAAATGTAATCTGAATCAGTTGAGTAATCACTTTTGACTTCTTTTTCAAGTTCATCTGACATGGTTGCCTCAGATTCTCCAAAAACTCCATCTTTTGCAGGTGATACTTCAACATCATATTCGCCATCAATCGGAGGAAGCTTGACAAATAACTCAAATGGTTGTTGGATAATGAATTCTCTTGATCAGCGGTCTCATCATCACTGTGGTCATCAGAAGCCTTTTCAGGAATGTCCCATATACTTCTGTGTTGGATCGTCTGGACTACTTTCCATCCACCACCGGCTTTAGGATCATCTAGATAAAAAATTTGTTTTGCCATAGTTGCCAAAATAAAAGGATCATGCTCGTACCAAAGTGTGTTTGTGTGCACACTTACTAGACCATATTCTCGTTTAATACTCTCGGCTTTATGTGGGTTTGTATCAAACCAACGACACTTGAATAAAATCACTTGGCAACGGTCTTTGTACAGTAATTGAATTACAGATGTCAGTTTACCATCAACCAACGGCCGCAAATAAACATCAATGTCTTTTCCAGGATGACCGGGAATTAATAAAGTCATCATTGTAAATTCTTTTTTCATACTCATCCAAGGGGGGAAAGTTATAAGGAACAACAACGACGGGCCAGGTGCTGTGAGTAGAGCTCATATTCCTGAACGGATTAAATCCATCAGTTGCAAGCCCCAATCTGACATTGCTCTTCTGTAAAATCGGGATACATAGTATCGAATGCTTTCCAAGCCTCTCCATCAGCAGGATGTCTCAAAAAATCATCATCAACCCTTCCTTCATTGTGCCGTCTCATATGACTCGCAGTGTGCATCGACATGTACAGTCGCTGCAATCTGGGCTTCAGTGGAAGATAACGCAAAACCTTTTGTGGAATTTCTTCATTTTATTACCAGAATTAGGCTTATATCTTGGCTCATTGCACACAAGGCATGCATCCATCCCTTCAATTTCCTTATAAAATAATGCACAGTTGTATTTGCAAGCATGAATCTTTTGATACCCCAAACCAAGACCATTCAACAATTTTTGCGCGTTACGATAATCCTCAGGCAAAACGTTTTCCTTCGGAAGCATCTGTTTCATAATTCCCATTAACTGAGAAAAACACTTATTCGACATATGATGTTTCACTTTGCAATGCATCAACTCCACAATGGCAGTAAGCAAGGAGAACTCTGTGCAACCGAGGTATAATGCTTGTTGGGCTTGTTTCAACAGTCTTTCATAGTTTTCTAACTCTTCACTTTGCAACATGTTGGGAGGTACGATATCTCCTACCATATCATCAATGCCATCTTCGTTCATCGATGCATATGGATAAGCATCATTTATTATACCTATAACTTGGTCATTATCATTCATGGACGTTTCATCAATGTACGGCACAAGTGGCTGGGAATTCGATGAAGTCAAACCAAATTCTTGTTGCTCCCCATGATAAATCCACCTTGTATAATTCTGAATCATCCCATACCACGCCAAATGATATCAAATCATATTGAATGTCTGCCACAAACAATTGTTACAACATTGACATGGACACTAGATATGATTTGTCGTACCAGTGACATGTGCCCTTGCAAACTCAATGAAGCTCTCGATCCCATTTAAATATTCATCACAACATTTGTCCTGATTTTCTATCCACTCTCTTTCTATTACGCCTATTTTCAGTTTATAAACAAAACATGAGAATTCAAGAGAGTTAACGACACTAATGTGATTAGGTTTCAATGTGGAAAAATTTCAGCAGCATCTCAATTACAATTCTTCAAGTGAACGATGTAGATATTATTAACTAATAAATATCTAGTATGCACTCGAAAAACAATGAGATACTCCCAAAAATCCACATGATAGCAACCTAATTTCATGAAATTTCAAAAAATAAAAAAATTAGCAATTTCCTCACCGATCTCCAAGTGAAAGAGAGAGGATTGGAGGTGTGGCCGGCGCCGGCGACACAAAGAGAAGACGAAGCCTAATTAAGTGCTGGAAGCTTGGAGTATATAGTGAGAGAAATCAATCGAGCAGAGAAAAATAATAAAATGAGAGGAGAAAATAGTGAAAAACGTAGATCTGATTATTCTAATTCGTGGAGAAGATGAACAAGTCAGAGCTTGTGCGACGACACCGTTCGTCGCCCTGGAATGTTTTAGGCGATGAACCTGCTCGCTTTAAGTGACGAATCTTTGTTGTGAATACTTTATGCGACGAAGCTTTCCAATTCGTCGCGTAGGATATCTTTGGGCGACGACACAGTTTGTCGCCCTAGGATGCATCTTTGTTGTGAATACTTTTGCGACGCAGCTTTCCAATTCGTCGCGTAAGATATCTTTAGGCGACGACAGCGTTTGTCGCCCTAGGATGTTTTAGGTGATGAACCTACTCGCTTTAAGCAACGAATCTTTGTTGTGAATACTTTATGCGACGAAAGTTTCCAATTTGTCGCGTAAGATATCTTTAGGCGACGACAAAGTTTTTCACCCAAGGATGTATCTTGTTTGTGAATACTTTATGCGACGACGGTTTCCACTTCGTCGCGTACGATATCTTTAGGCGACACCAAAGTTTGTCGCCCTAGGATGTTCATATTGGTCGTTCAAAGTGGTCGACACATACCAATAGGTCTTTTAGGGTGACAAAATATTTGGGTTTAAGCGATAATACTTTGTCGCTTAAATTTTAGGCGACGAAGGCTTTCTGTTCGTCGCGTAAGATATGTGTAGGCGACGAAACAGTTTGTCGCCTGATGATATTCAAGTTGGTCGTTTAAAGTGGTCGACACGTAGCCCTAGGTATTTTAGGGTGACGAAATATTTGGTTTTAAGCGACGACACGTTGTCGCATATTAGGTATGCGACGAAGGCTTTAACGTCGTCGCGAAAGAGGTTTTGACGTGACGAAACAGCTCGTTACGTTAAGTAGTTAGCTATTTTTTGTGCTTGCGTGACGATATTAAATATGTCGTCGCGCCATGATAATTTTGAGCCACAAAACTTTCCTCGTTGCGCTACGAGTCGTCGCAAAAGGAGATTTTTTTAGTAGTGCTTTGAGATTATATTATAGCATTCAAGGATTGATAAATAAAAAGGGTAATAAACGTGAACAAAAAAATTGGAATCATTTGCATAAGCAGAGGGTTTAAAACTGTTCCCGGTGTTAGAGAACTATTAAATGTTTTCATTTGTAACTAAATACCAATTTGATGGGTACTGTTACACAATTTGTAGCTAAGGAAACCATTCATTAAAGCAGCACATTTTTTAAAATTCTATGTTGGGTGAATAAATGGATAGTGAAAGAAATGAATGTGCATTGACAAGTTCCTAAAAGACTTGGGGACATTGAAAAGTCTGAAAGCATGTATTAGCCCGTCAAGCAAATTGCCCGACAAGTAATTAAGTGTTTATATGGTGCACAAAACAGATGGGAAGACTTGGACCATAAAACAGATGGGAAGACGTGGACAATTGTGGATTGATGAGTAGAATGATGTTGACTTTCATTCCCACCATTGATCATAAAATTAAATGATAGATGTGAAGTGATATATTAAGTTAGCCTAAAATATAGAGGTTCTCTAATGAATTCTCATGGTATAGGATTTCATGCAACCAAACACACCCTTAAAGTCTTCTGGCCGCCACTGACTCCACTTTCTTTATATATATAACTTTTTCTTTCTTTCTTTGTCAATTGTCAATTTTTTAAATATATTTATTAATTCATGATTGAAGGTTACATTAGTGACTCTATAAGGTTTAATCAAACCATGCCTTTAGGCTACATTATTGTTGTCGAGTCCTTCTAGCTGGCTTGGGTGTTGGCTTGGTTTTCATGCCTGACCGGCATTTTTAAACAGATGGAAGACGAAGACCACTGTTAAAATTAAATTCCATGTTTAGATAGACATAGACTTTTCAGCTAATTCTAAAATACGTTGTAGCATTTAAATTTTTTTTTTTAAACTCCTCACCCGATCAAGACAGCTTACCACCCTCTTCAGAAGAAGACAGTTTCTCCATAACTCTTTGCACTGCAATCTTCATCAACTCAACATCATATTCTTTTGACTGAATAAAACTATTGATCCACTTGGGATTGAAAAGAAAAATAATCTGATTATGTGACATTTTCCCAACAAGAAGATTTCATGTCGGCCTTGTTTACCTATTACAACTTGCTACTAAGTTTCAGCTATAAAAGTAGAAAGGGAAAGAGTGAGAGAGTCACGGAGAGTGTTGTGAGCTTTCTATTAGGAACACAGACTTCTTTGGCTATTGAAGAAGTCAGTTTGTTTAAAAATTTTGGGGGGAGAGATCAAGGAAAAGAAAAGTAGATAGAGTGAGAGAAAAGATAGAATCAATGGCTGAAAGTGCTGTAGCCATTCTTTTGCAGACACTGCTTCCCTTGGCTGCTCAAGAAATTAGTTCTGTAAGAAGAGTTAGAAAAGTGATCAAAGAAATCAAAGATGAGTTTCATAGCATGAAGGCATTTCTTAAGGATGCTGATGCTAAGGAAGATGGAGACGAAGGACTGAAAGAATGGGTGAAACAAGTTCGTGAGGTGGCGTATGAGACAGAAGACATTCTCGATGAGTACTTGCTTCTTCCAGACCATCGACTTCAGCGGATAAGAAAAGGGGAGACACGACACCAAATTTTCAACCGGATCAAGAAAATAAAAAACGAATTGAAGCAAATTTCCAACAGAAAAGAATTGTATGGTCTTAACAAGGAACCTGCAGGTTCTAGTTCGAGAACTGGACAAATCATACCGACACGGGATCCGCGACAGGATGCTCTGCTGATCGAGGAGGCTCAACTCGTGGGCATCAATGAGTATAGAGACGACTTGATTGGGTGGTTAGTCAATTTTGACAGAAACTCTCTTGGACTAGGCATCATTTCAGTATACGGAGAGGGTGGTCTCGGCAAGACCGCTCTTGTGAAGAAAGTGTTCGACAGTCAGACCATGAGAGATGTCTTTCCCCACCGTTTATGGGTTACTTTCTCCCAGACTTACGATATCAACAAAATCTTGGAAAACCTGATTCTGAAATTGTTGAATGGCGAGGACAAGACGAAGTTCCAAGGTGAGGTAAAGTCCATGCACACAACCGATTTGAAGGAGATGCTACAGAACTGCCTAAGAGGAAAGAGATACTTCATGAGTTTTGATGACATATGGAAATTAGATGCATGGAATGATTTCAAAAATGTATTTCCTGATGATAATGGGTGTGGTAGTAGAATAATGGTGACTACACGCTACCACCATGTAGCCAGTGCATGTGTAGTTGGAAAAAAGTATTGCCGTGAGTTCAAACTTCCACGCCTGTCAACAACAAATTCCATGAAGCTCTTCTACAGGAATGTGTTTTCATCTGATGATGTGAGTTGCTGCCCAACATACTTGAGAGAAACTTGTCAAAAGTTTTTGCAGAAGTGCAATGGGCTTCCACTAGCAATTGTCTCCATAGCTGGCTTTCTGCGAAGCCGGGAGCAAAACAAATGGGGCCAAATCTATGAAAACCTGATGGAACGAAATCATGAGCATCTTAAAGATTTAAACTGCATCTTTTCATTAAGCTACACGGACTTGCCTTACCGCCTAAAGTCTTGTTTCTTGTATTTGTGCATCTTCCCGGAGGATTACTCCATTGATTGCAATAGCTTATGCCGGCTATGGATTGCTGAAGGATTCGTGGAAAGAAGATCTAGTGATAGCTCCACAATTGAAGATATTGCAAGAGGATACCTTGATGAGTTAATCAGTATGAGCTTAGTTCAAGTAGAAGCGTTTAATGCAACAGGAAAGGCAAAGCGAGTTCGCATTCATGACCTAATGCGTGAGTTCATCATCATGAAGGCTCGCGAGCAAGGCTTTGTGGCACACCTTGATGGAGAAAGGCTGCAGGATCAAATGGTTGGACGACGATTATCTATCTTCAATACAGAAAACTTGGATGGATTGTTAAAAAGCGACAAGCGCTTTTCCCTTAAGCTTCGGTCATTCACTCAGTTTGATCTTCCAAAATGTTCTATTACCATGGAACCCACCCTCCTCTCAAGCTTTAAACTTCTGAAGTACTGAGCCTGGTGTTTGTGCTTCAGTTTCCACATGAAATTCTGAAACTATTGCATCTGAGGTATCTAAACGTTGAGAGTTCCTTCATTGAATCGCTTCCAAGTTCCATTGGAAAGCTGAGGAACCTTGAGGTACTTATCATGAAGAATTGCCAAGTAACTGAACTGCCAAATGACATTCTTGATCTAAACTGTCTTTGGCACCTTTCCATCAGAAGAGGTGACGGGAAAGGGATTGTTTTGCCTGTTAACATCCAGAGGTTGAATAAATTAGAGCATCTTTCAGTAGTTCAAGCTGAAGTTAAAGGGAGATCGGCGTTGCCTAAGAATCTGGCCATGCTGACTCAAATGAGGAAACTGGTCGTAGTAGATCTCATGGAGGAAGATGGGGTGCATCTTCTTGCATCCGTAGAGAAGATGAAGTACCTACGCTCGTTGAGTGTGATTTCAAATCAGGGTGGAGATCTTAATATGTATAATTTACTGTCTCCCCCGTGCCTTGAAAAACTATTCATGGACGGACGATTGGGCACACTTCCTAGCTGGATTTCTAAGCTTCATCACCTCGCCAAGTTAACACTTAAAAATTCCTTGATACATGATCACAAATGTATCCTTAACGGTCTTGAAAGACTACCTTGTTTGGTGGAACTGAGACTTATCAGCGCCTTCACTGGAGGAGAACTGCAATTCAAGATAGGAGGATTTCCAAAACTTAAGCTATTGAAACTTGGTTCACTATGGAACTTGAACGTGGTGATCATTGACGAAGGGGCAATGCCTTCCATTCAAACTTTGGAGTTCATTGATTGTGAAGACTTAAAGAAGGTACCAAACGGAATCGAACACCTTACTGCCCTCGAGAGCATACATAAACAAGGCATGCCAGAGAGCTTTGATGAAGAACTCAAGCGAGTGGTCTGGAAAGCTGAGAAAACTCCAGTCATCTACTGAAGGAGGTTCTAAATGTACTTAAGCTTGATCGAAGTTGTTTGCAACCTATTTATGTTCTTATATTTCTGTGCAAATTCTAGGCTTTAGAGTCATAAATAAAGTTCATCATGTCCTCAATCTCCCCATGTTTTCAAGTTTTGAATTATCAATAAACTGGTGGGGGTCTGCCAAACCCCTCTCCCATCTGGAGGCTTTTCCGAAATGAGAAATTAAACATTTGAATTATTGCAAAGGAATGTATGCCTGTTGCCATTACTAACATTTGTGCGAAAGGGTGCTCTCACAGTCGCATGCCAATATTTTTCCCAACCTTAGCCACCCGAAACATGCAATTTGTGTGGGGCTTCCCATAGGATTAGATAAATCCAGAAGTAATGCTTGGTGATAAAGCAATCCAACTTATTAACCAAGGGCTACAAGAAAGGGTGTGTGCGAAATTCCAACCTTGAAAACTTCACATTAATGTTTTAAAAAACATTTTTCAATCAGGTTTTTTTCAATGCGAAGTGGAGCATTGATACATAATAATGCAGGCTTACACATCACTTTTTTTCAGAAAAAAAAGTGATGAAAACAAATATTAACTGTGATTTGTATGATTTCTTGGTTTTGAACTGATCATGGATAAACTGGAAATCAAATTCTACATGTTTTGTTTGAGATAGGCATCATCGAGATTGCCGCACCAAATGGTGGGAGGAGTAGGTGGTAGGGCACCAAGCTCCCTAAGGAGATTTTTAAGCAACATTAGTTGAGTTACAACATTGTCAACACCTTTATATTCTGATTCAGAGCTGGACATGATCAGAGTGGCTTGCTTTTTGGAACTCCATGAGATAAGAAGTCGGCCAAGAAAGACACAATACCCGCTTGTTGATTTTCGATCATAGAGGCATCCTGCACAAGTGTAGGTATGAATGACATTTGGAGAGTTTGAGGAGAAAAATATTCCATGATCAAGGGTGTCTTTAAGTTAGTGAAGTACGTGCTTCACAACTGTTCAATGAGTATCGGTTGGTGACTCCATGAATTGAGATACTTTATTGACTAATGAATTGAGATAACTAAGGGGGGTGGACTGTGAGACCCTGAAGTGGGCGGACTTGAGGGTGAGGGTTGGAGTCCAATAGATTCAATAAGCTCGAAAGAGGTTGGACAAGCTACAAAGGGGGACATAGTCCCACATCGCCTGGGTGCGAAAGGGGGATGTGCTATATATGTGCGAGGTTGGATCCCCATAGAAAGAGGCATTTTAAAGCCGTGCGGGCCGGTTAGGCCCAAAGCGGACAATATTTTACTATGCAGATTGGGTCGTTACAGAATGGTATCAGAGCCTGACCTAGCCAAAAGTGTGCCGACGTGGACGTTGGGCCTGTGTGGCCAATGAGGACGTTGGACTCCCAAGGGGGGTGGACTGTGATACCCTTGTGTGGACGGACCTGAGGGGGAGGGTGAGGGTGAGGGTTGGAGCCCAATAGGCCCAACAGGCATGTGGATCCCAAGAGGGATTGGACGAGCTACTCAGGGGGGATCATAGTCCCACATCGCCTGGGTGCGGAAGGGTGATGTGTTTTAAGTGTGCGAGGTCGCTCTACATGATATCACACGTTTTAAAGCCGTGCGGGCCGATTGGGCTCAGAGCGGACAATATGGTGTCATGTGGAGGGGGTTGTTACAATTGGTATCAGAGTCTGACCCAGCCGAAAGTGTGCCGATGAATGTTGGGCATTTGTGGTCAACGAGAAAGTTGGGCCCTAAGAGGGGTGGACTAGGGATGGCAGTGGGGCGGATTTTCACGGATATCCGCCCCATCCAATCCGTTTGGGGCGGTTTTGGATATGGTTGAATGGGTTTTCGGGTGGTTTCGGATATCCAAAAATATCCGTTCACTATTCGGGGCGGATACGGATTAAAGGGATTAAACCCGTTTATTAGGTAACATTACAACACCCTTCCCCTATATAAAGGGATTAAACCCTCACACGCCCGCCTCTCCTTCATTCCCTCCCTCACACGCCCGCCTCTCCCTCTCTGCCTCTCATACTCACACAGGGATTAAACCCTTGATCCCTCCTCTCTGCCTCTCACACTCACACAGACACACAGGGATTAAACCCTTGATCCGTCCCTCTCCTTCATTCCCTCCCTCTCTGCCTCTCACACTCACACACAGGGATTCGACTAGAAAGCGAAGCGCCGAAGGCCTCTCCCTCTGCCTCACACACACACAGAGCACAGGCTGACAGGCGGAGGACCATAGCGAAGGCGGAGTCGTCCGCCTCTTCTTCTCTCTCACAGCGAAGCAGCGAAAGCGGGGGTTGTCCGCCTCTTCTTCTCTCTCACAGCGAAGGCTCAAGGCGAAGCTCGTCCGCCTCTTCTTATCTGATCTCTCTCACAGGCTCACAGCCAAGGCGAAGCTCAAGCTCTGCCCGTCGGCCGCCTCTTCTCTCTCACAGCGAAGGCGTCGTCGCCCCTTCTCCTTCTCCTTCTCCTTCTCTGATCTTAGATCCAGATCAACGATCTGCTCTTTGATCTTAGATCTGATCATTGATCTAGATCTGATCTTTGATCGAGTTCTGATATGATCTTTGATCGAGATCTGATCATTGATCTAGATCTGATCATTGATCTAGATCTGATCTTTGATCGAGATCTGATATGATCTTAGATCGAGATCTGATATGATCTTAGATCCAGATCTGATCTTTGATCTAGATCTGATCTTAGATCGAGATCTGATATTTGATCTTTGTTCCAGATCTGATCTTAGATCCAGATCCAGATCTGATCTGATCTTTGATCTAGATCTGATCAATTATCTAGATCTGATCCTTGATACAGATCTGATCATTGATCTCAGATCTAGATCTGATCTTTGATCGAGTTCTGATATGATCTTTGATCGAGATCTTAGATCGAGATCTGATCTTTGATCTTATATCGAGATCTGATATTTGATCTTAGTTCCAGATCTAATCTTAGATCCAGATCCAGATCTGATCTTTGATCTCATCCAACTGATCTCAGATCTCATCTCACTAATCATCAGATCTGATCTGATCTCAGATCTCATCAGATCCAGAAATTTTTTTAATTATTTTTGTACGAAGTTATGTAAATTGTAATTAAGAATTTTTTGTAATGAAGAATTTTTTGTAATTCAGGATTGGCGGATTGGCGGAGCGGGGCGGATATCCGCCCATCCGCACGGGGCGGTTATGGATTTAGGATTAAAATTGTAAACGGATTGGCGTGGCGGGGCGGATTGGGGATCGGTTATTACTGACGGATTGGGGGTGGATTTGCTCAAATCCGCCCCGTTGCCATCCCTCGGGTGGACTGTGAAACCCTGGAGTGGGCGAACCTGAGGGTGGGGGTTGGAGCCCAATAGGCCCGAGAGAGGTTGGACGAGCTACAAAGGGGGACATAGTCCCACATCGCCTGGATGCGAAAGGGGGATGTGTTATATATGTGCGAGGTTGGATCCCCATAAAAATATGCCTTTTAAAGCAGTGTGGGTCGGTTGGGCCCAAAGCGAACAATATCTTACTATGCGGATCGGGTCGTTACAGAATGGTATCAAAGCCTGACCCAGCAGGAAGTGTGCCGACGTGGACGCTGGGCCTGTGTGGCCAATGGGGGCGTTAGGCTCCCAAGGGGGGTGGACTGTGATACCCTTGTGTGGGTGGACCTGATGGGGAGAGTGAGGGTTGGAGTCCAATAAGCCCAACAGGCCTGTGGATCCCAATAGGGATTGGACGAGCTACTCAAGGGGGATCATAGTCTCACATCGCCTGGGTGCGGGAGGGTGATGTGCTTTAAGTGTGCGAGGTTGCTCTACATGATATCACGCATTTTAAAGCCGTGCGGGCCGATTGGGCCTAGAGCGGACAATATGGTGTCATGTGGAGGGGGTTGTTACAGTTGGTATCAGAGCCCGGCCCAGCCGAAAGTGTGCCGACGTTGACGTTGGGCCTGTGTGGCCAACGAGGACGTTGGGCCCTAAGGGGGGTGGACTGTGAGGACTTGGAGTGGGCAGACCTAAGGGTGAGGGTTGGAGCCCAATAGGCCCGAGAGAAGTTGGACGAGTTACAAAGGGGGACATAGTCCTACATCGCCTGGGTGCGGAAGGGGGATGTGCTATATATGTGCGAGGTTGGATCCCCATAGAAAGAGGCCTTTTAAAGCCGTGCTGGCTGGTTGGGCCCAAAGCGGACAATATCTTACTATGCGGATCGGGTCGTTATAGAATGGTATCAGAGCTTGACCCAGCGAAAAGTGTGCCGACGTGGACGTTGGGCTCCCAAGGGGGGTGGACTATGATACCCTTGTGTGGGCGGACCTGAGGGTGAGGGTTGGAGCCCAATAGGTCCAACAGGCATGTGGATCCCAAAAAGGGTTGGACGAGCTACTCAAGGGGGATCATAGTCCCACATCGCCTGGGTGCGGTAGGGTGATGTGTTTTATATGTACGAGCTTGGCTCTACATGATACAACGCATTTTAAAGCCGTGCGGGCCGATTTGGGCCCAGAGCGAACAATATTGTGTCATGTGAACCGAGTCGTTACATGATGTCTAGTTGCCGTAGAGACCAGCCATAAGAGACAACAAGACTACATACAACTCGAATAGTGGCATGTTTGATTACTAGATTGTGTTTTATGCAAAATACCAATTTGCTGCCAACTAGATTCATGGAGAGATGTTTTAGTATTAATGCCCAGGGGCGATTGGCAATTAAGGCATTGAGTTCTTCTTGCATAGCTTGACGCCATTATGAAAAGTTTGTTGGTGGAGGTGAAGCAAGTGGTTTCAAGGGATTGAGAGAGGTTGGCCATGAAAACATGGGGAAGGGGGTGTTTAGTTGTGATACAAAATTATTTAGGTTTACGAGTGTTGTCACGAGTCCTAGTGACCATGGGATGAGTAGGAGATGGGATAAGTGTAGCAGATGGAACAGTAGCTATGGTGTTTTAAAGATTCTTTTGCTGATATGTAAGTAATAGAATAGATTGAGAGGGTGGTTGGGAACTTGGTTGAGTCTATTTGCGAGTTATCAAATTGAGCTGCGAGGGAGATGGAGTAACTGGTAGGGGTGGGCAAGAATCCCAGTCCCGACTCGGACCGGTATGGTTCCGAACCGATTTAAATCGGGACCAACCGGTTTATACAGTTTTTATCCCGATTTCGGTCCCGGACCGGTTGGAATCGGGACGGTACCGGTTCCACAAAATTCGGTCCCGGACTATTCCGGTTCGTCCCGTTACTGTAGCCCACTTATAAATCCAAGCCCAATTATAATGTCAAGCCCAACATTTCCAACATTTATAATAAATCTAAGCCCAATTATAATGTCAAGTCCAACATTTATAAAATCAAAACCACCAGTACCCTCTAGAACACTTCATTTTCCAACATATTCAAAGAACCTCTGCTTTTGTTGACGGTTCGCGTTTTCTTGACGAGCAAATGTTCGCGTTTTCATGGCCAAGCGAAGAGTAAGCACTCGGGTTCCATCTTGGGTACAAGTTACGCCAACCCATGAAGAGCAGATTGGGTGCAAGTTATGACATTCATCAAAGACTGTACGATTATGAGAATGTTGTCTCAGGTGCTCATGTTCTTGTTATTCTCCTATTCGGAAACAAGAGCATTGGAACAATATTAGCCAACCAAATGGCACAAGAAAGTAATTAACAAAACAAATAAGAAAGAGGATTAGCCATCTTTCTCAATGCTCGGTTGGATTTACATTTGGAGATGAGATTGATTTTTTTTTTTTTTTTTTTTTTTTTGCGTTTTTGCATCTAAATGGCCAGTTGCTTTTCATTTTTCAGTTGATTGCGGTGTTTTAAATTGAGGCTTAATGATCTAATTTCTTATTGGAGTAAGAAAATTTTCTAATTTCATTTTTTATTCAAAAAAAAACAAAACAAAACGGGTAGGCATGGTCCCGACCCGGACTGTTCCCGATTGACTGAACCGGGACTGGGATAGGCCTCAACCCGGATCGACCCAGACCATGCCCATCCCTAGTAATTGGTGTTGGACCTAGTAGAGAAAGTAAATTTGGTAATGTATTTAGAAGATGATGAAATAATGGGTAGACTAAAAATGAATAGGACCAAGTTGAACCGGTTGGGATGGTAAGGATTAGGCGGCTGGTGATATTAGAACCTAAAAGGGAAATGAGGTTTCATCAAATATGACATTGCATGAGATGTATACTTGATTTGAGGGAATGTAGAGACAACGGGTTGGGGGAATAGCCAATGAAAACGCATTGCTTGGATCGAAATTCTAATTTGTGAGAATTATATGGTCGTAAATTGGGATAACATGTACAACCAAAGGTTTTGAGGAACAGGTAGTTAGGTTCGAGTTTAGAGAGTTTCTGGTAAGGAGAACGACCTTGGAGGACACATGATGGTAATCTATTTATGAGGTAAACGATAGTGGTAAATGCATCAACCCAATATTGAGGTGGTAGAGCTGCATGAGTAAGAATAGTAAGGCCGGTTTCTGATAAGCTCCTAAAACATTGATTTTTACACTCAATTTATCTTTTTATTAGTCTTTAGTTGTGCTTAAAATTAATTAAATGTTTATATTTATCTCAAATTTAATTACTATCTTAATTTTTGAAGAAAATCAAGAAATGTGCAAAATTCAAGAAATTCTATCATAAATTTGCATGATGAGAAACAATTGGAGAAATTACGAAATCAATGAAAACAAACTAATAAAAAGTGTTGATTTGCTTGGAGGCGCCAAAAATTTTGAATTAAATCAGTTTCTACTGTGTCGGTGTCTTCTTTCAGCCATGCCATTTTGTCCATGCACGGACGGACACGAAAACCTGTGATTGATACCACAATCTGCAAGGAACTTTTTGAACTTTATATATTCACCACCGTTGTCAGATTGCAACGCCTCTGACAACTCCTTGATTTTCAGACCAAAATATTTTTCAGCCTCTTTCTTGAATAAAATGAACTTCAACAATGCTTCAAATTTGTGCAACAAGGAATACAACCAGATAAATTTGCTGAACTGATAATGTAAAATGTATATAATAACAATATTCCGATACGGATTTAACATACGACCCATATATAAGAGTGGATAAGGGTTTTTTTTTTTTTTTATCCATTAACCCCTTCCACCCTAGATGCCGTTGGTTGAGTTCGACCTGTGACCTAGTGATACAATCCGCCACTTAACCACTGAGCCATCACACCTTTAGCGAGTGAACAAGTTGTAAATGAGCTGAATAATTTGCTTTTGATGAAGGAAATGGAAAATTCGTTACGCTATTTCCTATGCAAATCACCATTGCATTGATGAATACAAAGTAAGCCGGCTTATGTTAAAATTAGATCCTCTCCTTCTCATCTTTTGGAGCTCCAGAACTGAAATTCGTATTTTGTGGCTTCTTCTATCAAGTGACTGAGCATTTCCTCCTAATGTCTCACCCTCCAAGTGTCCTTTTTGTAGATAATCCACAGAAGTGAAACTTTTAATTAACCGAGGGTGATTGAGCTCCCTCCAGTGCTGAACAATGAAAGAATTTGTTCGAAGTTGCAGAAATGTCATTGCAAGTTCAGGTTAAGATTTTCTTCCGGAAAAGGATTGCTTTGCTATTGCTCTTGATCCATTCCGCAAGTGTTGAGCTCCATATGCAGCAGTTGACGCCACGGTCGTTGAAGCAACCAGCCAGCTGTTCAAATTTCATTTTATTTGAGATACATTGGACTTCAAGTTTAATTCATGACCTTTATAGTAAGAATTACCTCAAATAGTCAACATATATTCGAGTTTCTTCAGTGCCAAATTCTGGTTGAAGGAGAGCAGCAGCTACCAGAACCAACTGGAAGACTGTATTAACCTGCTCAAATTGCCGCAACAAGAAGAGTTTAGCAGCCAAACTTGAAGCTGAGAAGGAATTCCATGTTCCACACATACAATAAACGTCTTAATAAATGTGGGATGTCAGGTATATTATTCTGCTGGTCTGACTTCCAGATACTGCAAGTACTCTGAGCAATTTTTTTTAACTAATATGGTGGAATATTTGAAAAAAACTTGACATTGCCGTGTTCGACCTTTATATTATTTTTTTGTCTTCATGCTGTCTTACCAATGAAAGAACACGCCATACTGATAAAAAAAGATCAAAAATGTTAAATAAGTAAACTATCACATAATTGCAACTATCCGTACTATTTCGATTTTCCTCCGTTCTGTGTCAGCTAACTACTATTGTGATTCCAACCGTCTTAAATATTATAAGCTCATGTATTGTGCTTAAGTTGTTTTGTACAACATTTTTTTTTTTTTTTGACTTAGAAAAAATTTAATTGTAGCAGAGGAGGGTCTAGATTATCCAACAAATGACAACAGATATCCACATACTTGAATAACATCCATTTACCAATCTTTGTTAAATAGTCTTGTGATAATATGATAGATTTAATGGTGCGGAAGCAATAAACAAATAACATAAACTCGACTTACAAAGTTTTTCTTTTTTCTTTTTTTTTCCAATTTGAAAATAATTCCCTCAACTTCAAAACTAACTAATTACAACTTTTGAAGCTTATTTAACCAAAATAAAACCCTAAACCTAATTGGACTCAGATTCCAAGTTGAGCTGACCCAATTATTAATAATAACTAATACTAAAAATATTAATCCTAATATTAATATACCATCATTTCCCCTATTTCGAAAAAGCTCATCCTCGAGCTTAGTCGTTGCCAGCCAAGCCATCAGCGACCACGGAGATGTGCTCATGCGCCTCGTGACCTGTATTGTCATCCTGAGGAGGGGAAGCATCCACAACCAACAAATCTCCATCATCTCCATTTGCAATAAGGGAAATTGCCTTATCTTTCAAGCAATCTCGACAAAGATGGCCAACTTGCCCACATCCGAAACATTTGATAGTAGGATTCTAAGCAATAGTACGTGTAACTGGTTTGGTAGGTGTGATAGGAACCAAAGATGTCAGAGATATAATTGAAGTAATCACATGATATTGTGAACGTGCTCGACCTTTTTGGCATTATGCTACGCTTCTGCCATGATAGTAATCGAAATAATATCCAAAGCCTTCTGTATAGGTTGAGAAAGTTCATGCAAATACCTGTCAACCTTTGTTGTTCAAATTCATTCATCTTCAGTCTACTGCACAAAAGACAAAATTCCTCAGTGTATTCAGAAACTGTAGACTTGCCTATTGTAAGTTTATTGCAACGTGCCAAACAAATCTTGTTGATAATCATTGGGGATGAAAGCACGTTGTAAATTTTTTCATCTTAGGGGTGCCTTCCCCAACAATTGTCTTTTTGTGGTCAAATCTCTCCACCAATTAGGTGTGGTACCCTGTAATTTTATTGCAACTAAATGCACAACTTTAATCCATGTTAGAGACTTATATCTCAAAACCTTGTTCATTTGGTCAACCCAATCAACAAAAACATCATCATTACCAAGACCAGCGTAAGTTGGAACATCTAACTTAATATCACCATGTTGTATACGTTCCAAGCAATTAACAAAACGATCCAAAGTCATAGATAAAGCATCAAAATTATTCTCACCACCATAAGCATCATGATGGAGTCCCCTTTGATTGGGAGGATGAAAAGTGGCTCCATGCGGTGGTTCATAGAAGTTCATATCGAAATCATAAGCCCTGTCCCGAGGTGGTACATAAGCAATCCTAAGGTGGCGTATAATATAGTCGCAAAAGCATGCACACCAGTATGGTGTCGAATAGCCTGTTCATCGTCAGAAGAATCTGTATAAACACATGGTGGTCCTGAGTTATCAATGTGGGCGCAATTAAATTATTTCTCATCGGACAATATAGCATGTGCTACAGAACGATGGTCGGGTGCCAATAACTATTTCTTATCAAACTAAAATCACAAACAAAACTCTCATTTGCACTTCATGTTCTTCAAGGGAGTTGTTGAGATGGATTGCAGCCAGACGATGACACATTAGTCGCCGAGGAGGAAGGCGATCAAGCTGGGGAAAACCTGGTCTAGCAATGAAGGACAACCGATCAACTCGTTGCCACGTGTGGGTGCGGGTTGTCGCGAAGGGGCGCGCAACAAAGGGGCTGATGCCGGTCTCGTTCAGGTAATGTCTCTTTTTACTCATATTCTTCGATCTTCTATTACGTTTCGTTGGTGCTTTGGAAAATATCAGGTTTTCCATCTTCAATTTTGTTTTTGCTTTTCTGATTGCGAGCAATCTAGGAGAGGGGGCTATTGCGCAAATCGCAAAGTGTTCTCTTTTACCAACCCTAGAGTTTAGTGTTCAAACACATTGGGGAAATTAGGGTTGTCATCCTGCATGTCAACCACCCCTTTTTTCTATCTTCTTAGAGAAGGTTGTTGCAAATTACTGAGGTTGGATATTGTTCCTCCAAATCAGTAACACGAGGATTCATGGCCTAACGATGTGACAACTCGCGGATAACATGAATATCTGACTCTAAAAGGTCAAGTTCGTCGTCATCTACATAACAAACGGAAGTGCCTTGTTCCCAATCAATGGCAGTAGAGTTCACCTCCTCTGCTTTAGACAAATCTAAAAAGATCGCATCTCGTTGTCCAGCCTCACAACGAGATGTCCGCAAGGGTTGTTCTCCACGCGCTCTATCCTTGCGTTGATGACTCTAGTTCTCTTAGGCAGCACCAAAGATCTCACTACTCTAATACCAATTTATATAATTAACGGTGCGAAAGCAATGAACAAATAAGAATAACTAACTTACAAAATTCCTTCAATTTGAAAATAATTCTCTCAACTTTAAAACTAACTAATTACAACTTAGCCTATTTAACCAAAATAAAACCCTAAACCTAATTGGACTCATATTCTTAGTTGGGTCTTAACAAGGAGTGACCCAATTATTAATAATAACTAATACTAAAAATAGTAATCCTAATACTAATATACCATCATAATAACATCAAACTAACTCCTAAAGAGTTATCTCAAGGCCTTATAATCCGTTGATATGCACTTTTGTTAGCAAAGTATAAACAGAGCCACACATGCCTATATTTTCTTGGCATACCTGTGATTTTCACCATCTGTCTAATGTCCAGATGAACCATGACTCAAAACCAAACTGCTAGCCTTCACAAATTTATCACTTGGGTTTTCCTAGATTTTAATCTACGTCAGAAACAAGCAATCTACTAGTTTAAAATTTCCTGAAAACTCATGCCCTAGCTTGAGTTGATAAGAAATTAAAATTATGATATTATCACTCAAGAGAACTTCACCTTGCTGAGAAATAGAGGTTCCACTTTCTGTGGGTGAGTCCCATCGAGATTGGTGAACTCGGACCAGCTTTTCCACTAATAAAACAGATACTGTTAAAAACATCCTAAATATTCAAACTCGTCAATCAAACCGAGGTGGTAACCTCACCTGCCAATCCAAGGTACTAGCTCTTTTATAGAATGCGCCACTGACAAGTCCTACATCTCGGAGAACAACAAGTCCAACGAGCCAAGCTGCACCAATGCAAAAGCTAAATCTCAAACTAAATGCAAACAAATATTACTTGTAGAAATATGATCTCTAACAATAATATGAAATTGACAACTGATTTACACTCTCATGACAATAAACTCAACTGCCAAGTAAAATAGGGGCCCACAAAATGACATATAGATCCACACCATATATATAGAATGAAAGTATGCTCACTCATCATTGAAAAATGGTTTGGTTAGAGTTGGATAAAAAATCAAATACTGAACTAAACATTCACCAATCATACAATCTAAAGAATATGCATGCTAATATGGATGGAAGTGCTTACGCTGCAAAAGATCCATTTTCACCATTGCTAAAGCAACAGAGCCAATCAGAACCTGCAATACAGGCATGTGAGCAACGATTGATGAGCATAATATATACCTAAAACAATATTAACTAGTCAAAGTAATGAAATTAACGCAATAGAAACAAAGTTTCGACAGTTACCTTGTCTGCTAAGGGATCAAGATATGATCCAACCACTGAATTAATACCCATCCTCCTAGCCATGTACCCATCTAGCTACAGAAATACAATCAGAAAAATTAGATTACATAACCTCAAAATCACTGTGAAGCAATCAATGCCAGAACCATACCCAGTCAGTTGCTCCGGAGACGGCCAAACCAACAAATGCAGGCAGATACCACTCATTTATGATCATCCTGCATCAACAATTCCAATCCAGCAATGCACAATGAATACTTTATTCTATTTTACTGCAAAACCTCTATTTGACATATCACTACTTTACTGTTGCTGCAAATCAACCATGTAACCAATGGGAACTAAAACCACACTAGTTTCTGAAAGAAACACCTTCCTAACTAGGAATTCATCTAACGAGTGATTCCCTCAAGTATCAAGTCCATTCTGGACCAGAAGTTCTGTGGAATTTTAACTCTTTCAATTTATTAAAACATAGTCACAAAAGAGGATAATGTACAATACTTGTTCATTTACATTGAATGCATGCTTGAACATCAAGTAGAATATGTCAGAAAATAACTAAAACCTCACAGATCAAACGTAAAATTAATACTTTTTCAACCTTTAGCATCATTCAGCTCTTATAAAAATCATTTCTTTAAGGCTTAATATGGTCTAGGCTGACTTTAAAACGAGTATGAATTCGCACAAGTGCATTTCTTTCAAAATTCAGGAGATTTAATAGGCATATCCTCAACATTGACCACTTGAGAGCTTGAACTATAAGAAGGATGCATTTATTTAACATATGTAACACCGACATTGACACGGGTTTTGGTGTCCAACACATATAAGAGTTTGTTGCACGTCAACTAACAAAACAAAATACAGGGACACACCCGTATATTATGATATTATTAGTTTTCCACCAAGTTTTATTATGTGAGAAAGATCAATATAACCACATATGCAGCACAGTGCACAACTAACTTTCTTTAATCTACTATTATGCTTATAACCAAGGATAGTGATTTCGTTTTTCGAGGTAATTTCGGTAAGTTGATTTATCATTGTGTATAGAAAAAACGTAAAAAAAAATTTGATTGTAATTTTAAAGTTATAAATATTATTTAAGCATTTTTAACTCTTATATACATACTGCAGATAGCACAAGACTCATAATGTCATACAAATATACTTGATATGAATCAATTATAAGACAAAATTTTAATACTAAACTAAGGTTAAAATGTAGGGAAATTGAGATTGTCCTAACGGAATAAATGAATATTTCGAATTCCGATAACTCGAACAAAAGAAATATTCGTGAAATTTCAACACTTTTCAAGAAATCACATTATTTTCTTATAACATTTTAAGGAACTGAAACTTTCAAAAGATATGTGAAAATAAAAAAAATTGTTGATCTAAAAATGGAATGCCAACGCGTGTTCGGGTGTCAGAGTCCAATACATTTCTGACACAAGAAAATATTGTGTTGCCCACACATCTACATGTGCCAATCACACGCTAAGCAACTTTAATGAGTTTATGTGTCAAAAGCTTCAGCAGGGGTGTGATTTGCATGAACATATATGTATTCAATAGCTTTCTATAAAAATAAAATATTTTGTATTCTTTTCCAAACCATCATTACCGTTAACCAATAAAAACACAGAGTGTGACTTACTGAATCGTCACAGACTAAGCATTAAAAGTGTCATTTGGTAGTGACTAGACATACTCCCATAGTTCTACAATAAACACAAAATTAGACTACAATAAACCCTCTTATGCAGTGAGCTCGTGAGTCATTACATCAGCGAGCACCCCCCAACATCATTTTCATAAAGCACCTACTCCAATTATTACATTCATTAAAAGATCGTATTCTGTAGTTTCCATTACAGATATTACTTACTTAAAGCAAGCAATCCATCATTACAAAATAAATCACATTGACGTTTTTAACTTAATTAATCCACTATACAACTAGCCCAATCAATTGTCTAAATATTATTGATGTTTCCTTCTCATCTACATGTGGTTTCCTAGCAAATTCTTGGATCACTGTCATCAGCATCGACACAAGTACCTGGTACCCATTAGTGCATAACTCCTAAACATGTTTCAATGGCCAATTATATATAGAGGATTCCTAAAGCTGATACAAATCAGTTCCTTCAAAAAATCACATATTTCAAAGAAATCAAACCACACTAAACATAATAGTTTTGAGAAACAATTAAACATGGAATAACAACAATAAGAACGAGACTTGAATTGAGGGAGATGAACATACCATCCTAGAAAAGGCCCCGAAACCATCCGACTAATCGAAATCAAATTCGGCACATTGAAAAACCTCTCTTCTCCATCTCTCCCCGGCAATGCCTCCTTCTCAACCAAATTCCCCAACCTCACTTTACCAACAGGTGCAAACTTCAACTTAATAGGAAAAGGCAACTTGGGGGTCAAAGTCTCCGCCTTTCGGAGAATAAACTCCCCCTGCAGATACAGAGGGGTGGCATATTGGAGCAATTGCCAGGGTGGGGATGACAGAAACAGGGGACCCGAGAATGGGGTGAAGCGGAAGAAGGGAGAGAGGAAGCGGGCAGAGGAGGTGAGGCGGAGGATTGAAGAAGAAGAGGAGGAGAAGATGGTGGTGGTGGTGAAGAGTGGGGGAGATGATGATTGGGTTGATGAGAAGGAGGAGCAGAGTGTGAGAAAGGCTCGAGAGGGGTCTGGGGTTTTGGGGGTTTTGGTGATTAGGGTTTTGAAGATCGCCATTAATGGAGAGTAGAAGCAGAGAAGGGCTGGTTTTGTGGATTAGGGTTTTGGAACAGAGGACCTAGGGAAGGGGAAGAGTGTTATGGGGGAGATGTGTTTGGACAACGGGTGAGTGCCACGTGGACGAGAATGTACACGTGTTGAAATTGGCGACACGTCGATCATGTACACTTGTCATTTTCAAATATTAATTAAGAAATAAACAATTTATCTATAGTACTATATCTCATTTTTACTAAATGAACAGTGAAAAGTGTATATCATCGATCGAAAATTCTTTATTGCACCGGGGGTTTGCTTGGTATTTAGCCTGGTGCAAACCCCTCACCGTTCATTTTGCCTCGAGATGGGTGTAGCACATATCGCGAGGCTAAATGGATGGTGGGGGTAGCACCAGGCTAACCCCCAGTGCGCCGTAGCAATGCTCATCTTCGATTCTAACTTTACTTTTCAATTTTATCATTTTCTGTTTTTAATAATTACATGTAAAATCAAAAGACCGATTAATAATTTTAGGAGTATTTGTGTCTTTTAATTAAAAAATATTATTACATATTTTTAAACGTAAACGGTTGTCCTTCCAAATTTAGATTATATATAATCAAATCCAGCCACTCTCAATATTCATTAATTACACCTAAGTCTCTAAAATAATTTATTTGAAGTCATTAAATTATCTATCAATTATTAATAGACACTTAAAAATGAAAAATATTACTACACATTTTTATAAATTACTGAATATCCGCACACGTAGAGCGCATTAACATCCTCGTTAGTTTAATTACTTTCTCTTCTTCTAATAGTAATAAAATTGGTATAAAAAAAGTATAAAGTTATCGTCGAGGCAAAAATAGTGAATAGAGTTGCCTTACCTTATTATAGTTTTTTGAAATTTGAGAATCATTATGTATGTTTTATCATTGGTGTTACATTTAAAAAGCTAGCTAATTACGATATCGCTATAGTTTTTATTGGATAGTCTATTATTATTTCGTCTAATTTTAGTGATCTAACTTGTATTTTTCTATTGATAAAATTGGTAATCAAAAAAAATCGCTTGTACTCTTGAAACTATACTGTAACTATTGGAACCAAGAAGAAAAAGAAGTGATCTAGCAAGATATTTCAGTTCTTATTTGAGTGTAGATATTGTTTAACAAAATCCAGTTTTCAGTGAGAGTGATGGTAAATTTCATCCATTTCTTTCATGATATAGATGTTAAAAGACTGAGATGAATGGTTAACAAAGAAACAAACAATTTCTAATAGGGATTTTGATGTTGTTTTTACCACCATCCGAGCCTCGTCACTTTGATTGAAAATGATGATTTTGGCTTACCGATTCCTGCCAATGGAATCTTTAGAAGACCACCTCTTCAGTATGCTCCTCTGATATAGTTTATGTTGTGCTAAAAGAGCGACTGACACTACATCCTCCTTAGCAAAACATGTTTTAGGCAATGCCCAACGACTGTTTTACACCACCATAAGTGTTGGCTCACACCATTATACTCTCCCACACCACCTGTTTTATTTTCCACTTCATCAATGCTCTTCCACACACCAATATAAACATGCATCCACTCTCTCCCTCATTCAAAGTCGAAATCGAATTCTTCTCCCCCATTCAAAATCACATTTTCCCTTTTTGCTTAATCGAATTGCTCTCCCCCTTCTCTTGCTACTCCACTATCTCCCGCATTCGATTGGTTTGATTGCTTCATGACCGGCTCTACTCTCTCCCCCATTCGATTACCTCACTACTTGTTCCGCTCTCTCTAGGTTCGTTTGCAAAGTTTGTTTCTGAACGATTTATACGATCTCTTCAACAGGCAATTTCAAACCCTTGAAACCCTAAATTGAACTCAGATCGAACCCAAAATTGAATGGGATGTGAGGGTAAGTATTCGCTTTGCATTTTTCTATCAAAAATTTAAACCAAAATCGTGGTAACCCTCGCATTGGATAAATTTGATAATCAACCTAAATGTATAAACATGTATTATTGGACATGTATAGAAACTTTTCTATCCATACTTGATATGGTCATTGCCTACATTTTCACACCTCCCAATTTCTAATAAAATCAAATCAATAACTTTGTACGCCACCGACCCATGAAGTTTGCCAAATAATCTTAACACATGTTCATTCTTCACCTTCGTCAGACTTTGTTGAAATGACGATTCTATTTCCACCTGTTGGATTGGATTTGGATATCGTGCATCTTTGTCCATACATTCATGAATGTTCTTTGTGAATTTTTCAACGTGTTCTTTAACTCCGAGTGTGCCCCTTCAACGCGACTGGTTGTTTGTTGGCCAAAATGTATAAACGTATCAGTCCATGCATTGACAAAGTACTCCTTCTGCGGATACCAAACCGTCCTTACATATTCCAAACACTTTGGGTGTGATGCTCATTTTCTATCAAAGTCAACTGTGGTCTTGTTCCATTTCTCCTATATACTTGATATATACAAATCTGAAAAAGAATTTATAAACTCGTACCACTCGTCATTATCCTCAAAGTGTTTTTTGCAATTCTTCTTAACATTTGTGTTTATGTGTCATGTGCACAATAATAACTCTGCCTTGGGAAAAACTCGCTCAATTGACTTGATCAAACTCAATTTTCTATCAGTGACAAACACGCTTGGGAAGTTGTCTGACTCGAAAATTCATACAAGTTTTTTCAATGCCCAAGCGTATTACTCTTACTTCTCAGAACACATAAAACAAAATGCAACATTGAAGGTCTTTCCGGTTGATGTCACACCAACAATCTCAAAAAACTAAATCCTATATCGATTCGTTTTATATGTGCAATCCATAAGCATCACTTGTGAAAAAACACTTTACTAATTTAATTGATTCAGGATACGCCAAAAAAATGTTGGTGACTCTATTCCCCTCATCAACAATATTCCACTCTATGTAATTATATTCCATCAACACGTGCAGAGTATGTTGTAAAGTTGTCCTGTCTTTTTGCTGCATTGTCTTTATCCGACAAATTACATTGTAAATATTCTTCAAATTCTAGATATTATTCGGATACATTTCTTTTAACCGAGAAACGGTTTTTCCTAAGTGCACTGGTTTTTTGCCTGGTGCAATCAAGCACCGTTGGATTGCACCAGGCAAATAACCAGTGCACTGTAGAAGCACTCACCGAGAAAAGATGTGGCGAAGGTTCACACCCGATTTCACCATATTCTGTACATATATCATCTCGTCTTCATTCAATTTACTAGCAAACGAATGACCAACAAGTAATTTTGCTCGAGGATGATTGTCGGTTCTACATATCACTTGTAACATCCAATGGTCATTATCTAATGAGATCCCTCTCAACTAAAATGGGCAGCCACACTTCTTTGAACTGCTTGATCAAACATAATATTTTAACCTTTAGTCGTGTTTCCCTCCCCTTTCACAACCAAAATGGATCATTCCCTTCCGTCTATAATTAGCAGGTTTCGATTTAGTGATAATAACAATTATGTTATTATCCCTACCGATGCCTTGGACCCAAGCTATCAACGCAGACCTTGATGAGAGTATCTAAAAAATATATATATATAATTTGTTAATAACAACATATTTATAACAATATCGCGTGGAAACAAGTAAAAACAAAAATACACAAACTACCTTACCTCGTCCATAACAAATAAGTCACCATCATCGAGTACCACTTCCATTGATCTTTATTCTCTGTTAATGTCACCACTTTCATCATCGAGTAACTTTCCATCGACATTATCATCATTATTTTGCGTAATGATTCATTTTATATATTAAATAAAAATTTTAATTTACTTAACAACAAAATGGCGGTTACCTTTACATGGTTTATTTCTGGGTTCTCAACATCTTTATAGGCATGTCCATATTTATTACATCCATGAAAAATGCCTACGCACCAATGCATCAAATAATTATCTTGTAAAATATAATAATTTTTTTTAAATACAATGCAAATTGACAGTGTTACCTCAATTGGAATGGATTGTTCTTGCTCTTTAAATTGATCATATTTTTCACCCTTAAAATTTTCAATTCTAATATCATCTTCACTAAAACCATTCATTTCTATCTAATAAAATCAATCTAAGTTCCTCCAAACTAACTTGAAAACTATGAGAGACCAAATTTATCAGAGACAGAGAAGTGAAAGTCATTCATGAAGCAACCTTGGATGGGATGCTGCAAGGAGGGAGATATAGGGAATGCAACTGAGGAAGGAGAGATAGGTGAGAGCGAGGAGGAAGAAGACGAGAAAGTTGCGAGGAAGAAGAGTTTGCTCACCGAGCCTTGGACGAGACGTTGTGAGGAGGATGAGGGTTTGCGTTTTGGGGTTTTTGTGATTTTGGGCATTTTGGTTTTCCAAATTATTTGGGTGGCTTGGGCTAGTAAGACTGTATATATGGTGGTGTGGAGTAGTCGCTACCTTTTCGATTATATACTTTGCAGACATGTGGCAACAAGAAGAAGAGCCTTTTAGACTGGAAGACAAGGATGCAGATAACTAAAGGCGCATCAAAAGGACTTTGAATACTTGCACAATTCTGCCAGCCCTTCCGTGATATATCTTGATTTCAAACCATCTAATATATTTTTAGACGAGGACTCTAACCCAAAGCTATTAGATTTCGGCCTCGGAAAATTGGATCCTACAGGAGAAGAGTCGTGCAATGGGGACCTATGGTTATTGTGCACCTGAATATGTTCTAGCAGGTCAGTTATCAACAAAATCTGATATGTACAGTTTTGGTACTGTGTTTCTAGAGATTATTACTGGAAAGCGAGTCATCGACTCTGCAAGACCAACCAGTGAACAGAACCTTGCCGCTTGGGTATTGTAATTGTTCAAGCTTCAAGGACTAACAACTCAGTAAGCCATTTGCTAAATTTGTTTTCAAGTCATCAGTTGATAATGACCTACATTTCATATCCTTGAAATACAACTGATCGATTCTTACTAGGTAATCTGAAAGTTCCAAAATAAAAACAAATTTGAAATTTATGAAAGTAAATTTATAATTGGTTTTAAGAATGTGAATGAATTCGATTAATAATAGTCTGATTCAAATAAAGGAAGTCAATATGTAAATAAATATGTTCTATTGAATAATGGTTCGTGAGATTGACATCAAATTCTAAGAAATCAAAGGAGTACACTACGAGGGCGGTATCTAAGAGATTGAAAGTGAAAGGTTGAGCGGGGTTACTTAATCTAAAGGGCAAAAATTTCTTTCTAATTATTTTTAAACTATGGATTTGGTTTGTGACTTTTAAGAGTCTTTAATTAAATTTAAAAAAAAAAAACCTCTTCTGAACCATTTTCAATTGTTTGAGTATGATGTGGTTTGCAATTATAAAAAGTAGGCCTTATAAGTCATTTTCCCAAGCTTCCGAGTTGATATCACCATGTACAATACAAGGACAAATCACATTATACAAAAAAGTGCGCATCACTTTCCAACTGCTTTCGAGTACAGTAGTTTTAGCAATACAAAATCAATTACACTTCCCTAGTAGACCCAAATATGTGTAAAGCAGGGGAGATTGTGCAGAACCTTTTATCACCTAAGTGAGTTTGCATGTGTTACTTCTCAAAGTTTTGTAAATCAATTTCCCATGATGAGGCTAATTGCAATAACATCTGCTCTGGCGCCGAACCTTCCCAGTCTTCTGGTGGATCTATTGTTGAAGAGGCTTCATGCAGATTCAGTAGCAGTTCTCTCTTGGTTTCAATAGGAATTCCCAACACATCAGGACCATTCTCCATCACAACTTCTACCAACTGCAAAATCCAGTAAGTACATAGTAGTCATCAACAATGTATGTAAAAAAGTAACCAAAAATGAACTATATTGTCAGTGTGGTGGACGGTGATGCTTTTAGCTCTGACAAAGCAAGGGAACCGAGTCAGCTTCGAATTGAGGATTGATTTTGTTATAATTTTCTGTGTTTATTTTTATTTATTTATTTTGTGGGGAGGGGGGGGGGTTGATTCTTCTGTATAGGAGAGTCGGAATGTTGGGAATTTGAGAATTTGAGATCTCTATTTTGTGGGTTTTTGGATTTTGATGTTATTCCTAAATCTCTGTAATAAAACATTGAAAATAAAATTTAACAATAGAAAGACAAAAAAAGAATTTGTCCTGACATGAAAGAGAGGCTTTCAAGAGTAGATAAAAGAATTTTGAGGCACGAAAAAAAATTGTGGTGGCACCAAAACAAGGGGGGTTGAAGTTGATGGGAAAACATCAATACCTGCTGGCTCCAAGATAAAGCAATATCGAACAAGTTCTGTTCCAGCAGAAATTGCCCTATAGCATGTAAAACCTCACTAGCAGTTTCATTAGAAAGCTGATCTACTACAGGACCTGTTCTGTCCATCAGTTTCACTAGTAAAAGATCGTCTCCTGTAGACAAAACTTCAGCAAATGCTGTATCCACATCACCCGCATGTAGTGCGTCCATTGCATTGCTCCAAGAAACCCACATTTGTGACCTCTCCTGCCCTGCATTATCATCTCCCTCAGCCTCAGCTGTTAATTCTGGAATAGCCACTCGTTTTGCAACTCGAGATGTTCCATTGTCTTCCCCAGCTACCCTTATAGCTTCCAGAGTTGCCTCATCCTTTGAAGCTCGCCAGACACTTCTTGCAGAGGGCCCCTCACCAAACCTAACAGATCCTGGACCCTTTTCCCAAGCTCTCTGGTTATGCAGCTCATCATCACCATCTTCAGATCTAGGTGATCGACCATCACTTGGAGCACCACCTGGAACCCTTCTAGAGCCTATATGCCCATTTCTTGACACACCATACGAGTAAGAATCCCATACCTCAGGTATATCAGATCTCCTATGTGGGTCTCTCCCCCTGGATCCAGAAAAAATACCATCAGATGAGGGAAACCTGTCTGCAAAAGGAGCTCGTCCATCACTACCCCTGCCAAATTTGGTGCCAGAATAGTCAGACAGACCATTGTACTTCCCTAACCTGCCAGAGGATCCCTCGAATGAAAAATTACTACCCCTCCTACCAGCTGATAATGCTAGATCTCGTGTCATGTCCTCCACAACCCTCTCAAGACCCCGTACTCTATTCTCTAAAGTTATCATGCCATCATGAGATCCACTCATAAAATCCTGCAGTTGGAAATGCAAAATTTAAGATTGCTAAAAATAAATATCAGAAACCATGTTCTATACTACCAAGGACTGTAAGTATATAAACAAACCTGCAACATGTTCATCAGATGCGCTTGTTGTCTTTCCATCTGTAACAATTGCCTCTGGATGGCTAACCAGTTTCCTTTGTTGTTCATGAAAGATTCTTCACCATGACCATCATTTCTGGAGAAACCACTACGAGAACTGCCATAGTCCCGCTGATTAGATTCGAGCCTATCATCAACTTCAGATGCTTTTATTTTAAAATCATTCCTTCTAAGTACACTTTGTTCTGTCGACTTCTCCCGTGATAAATTATCAGTTCCCCTACCAGCTTTATTGTATCTAACATTCATGGCTGCATGAACGTCATCCAACTCATCATTCGCGCTCTTAACAGATATGTCACCATATGCTTCTGTATCATTTGGCTCTGGTCCATCTTCACCCTGTGATTTGGAAGAGTTTGGAAATCTCTGTGGAACAACCACTTCTACAGGAGAATCACCTGAAATTCTTGATGCAAGTTTCTGGAAAAAATCTGGGTTCAACTCTTTGTTGCTTAAGACAGATGCTTTTTTCTTCAGCATTCCAACTGTTTTGTCTGATATGCCATTATCCTTGGTTTTTGAAAGAGAATCGGATATGGGGGATGATGAATTTGATCCTTCCTTCACCGACTCTATTCTTCTTCCTCCAGGACTTGTCTGCTTGGTATCAGCCTTTGCTGCTTCAGCAAATTGTGATCCTTTTCCATCTGAATATCATGAAGAGAACATGTCAATGTGTAAACCATTTGCAGAGAATATAAGGGGTGATTTTGAGTCAGTTTGTTGCAATTGCAGTTACAAAAATAAATAATAAAATATAAAATTCCCGGTATTCTAACCATGAGACCTGGCACTTGGTCTATCTGCAATTCCATCTTGTCCTTTCTCTGAAATCTTTTTCCACAGTTGTAATGCCTCGTTCATGCTATCCCTAACAGGTTTCACCTAAACAAGACAAACAAATCGTTAACTTGTGCCACAGATTTTTGGTAAATTTACCAAAATCAGCTCAAGTTATTGATTAGATTAGTAGCATATACAAAATGGCAAAATGATCTAAAGATTCACTCTTCAAAAGTACAAAATAATAAATGTGCTGACCATTTCATAAGTGAGAATTAAAAGACATACACTGTCATGTACTAATCAACATAGTTCTAATACTCAAATCAAAGTGCGTATGAGCTCAACTCTCCTTGAAACGAAACATAGTCACTGAAACTATCCCAGATCTCCAACTTGTGATAGTAACATATGTTTGGATGACCAATATAAACAATGTTTCTATGCCTATATCTTGGATTCTGAAAGTCATTCTTCGATCATAACAGAAATTCAACAAACAAAAAATCTAGGAAGAATATGCTGGTTTAAGATTGTTAATCCTCCAGATCTAACCAAGTACTTCACAATTTTCATTTCTCATCCTAATTAAGAAAGTGACTAGTCAGCTACTTTCTGGAATTTTTTATCCTTTTACCATCAAAAGAAGAGATCAATATAGTAACATGGCTTGTTCAGAGGATCTCCACAGAGGAGCCACTGACTGGCAGGTCCAATCCCCTTGGCACTGCCTCCAAACCTGACATGAGACATTCTTCTAAATCAAATACTTGCAGCATCTTGCTTCTTTCGCATATGGTAAGCTATAGGAGAAGAGAACCGTGTTTACGAGTTAAACATCATATATCACAGGTTGGTCAAAGAAAATTGGTGACTGCAACATTCATATCTCCATGATACTGTTAAGTACGTGCCGCATGGTATAATAACAAAAGGCCATCTAGGAGTGATTGATCAATAAATATACCTTATCAAAGCGACAGGCCTCAAGAGCATTGATAGTTGACGAAGTATCCTCAGCAAGCAAATGGCTTGAGTGAGTTGCTAGGGCACTCAATGTATCAGCTGCCGCTTTACGTGTTCCCCAGTCACTACTTTGTAGGCCTTCATGGATGCTTTGAAGAAACACTGGCAGGCTCTGGGGTGCAATTGCTCCAACCTGCAACATATTTGTATTGTAAGGTTTGCTCGACATAATGTACATATTGGTTTATGTTTATGTTTGATTTTAGGAAAAAATTTCAACCAAAAAAAAAATATTTCTTTGTAAAAAATTCACCAATAAAAAAAAACATTCACATTTTTTTTTTCACTATTTGATTGCACCACGGAAAAAAAAATCAATAGAGAGAACATTTCAATTTTGTGGATGAATTGTTGAGGATAAGAGATGAATTTGTTCAACGAGGCTTTGAATGTTAAGATGTTGAGTCTCTTAAGGGCTTTGAGTTGAGGACAGAGTTGTCGGGAAGTGAAAAGATTGGACAGGAAAAATTTTCGAGTGGAAGCCTAAAGCCCTAAACAAAGTTTCCCCGCTTCAAGCGGGAAACATTTCATCGGCAGAAAAGTTATCATTGTCCTAGAAAAAATCAAAAGTCAGAAAACTCAATTTCTAGAAAAAAAGTTTTATTTTCCACGAAACACCCAAAAATCAAACACACCTAAGAGTTCTAAAAAACATTGATGAGAACACTGGATAATGTAACATAGGAATTAAAGCAATGAGTGTGGCACATATAAAAATAATCGATACTGAAAACAGCCAAATGGTGACAAGTGACAACAATGGGAAAAAACTTTGTCAAGAATATCACCTTGGCAAATACCAACTTTACCACTCTTAATGTATGTCATTATCCATATCTAGTTCAATGACGAATCCTTATTGATCCAGAACAAAATAAATAAATAAAAGGAATTTTTTTTTTTTTTTTTTTTGGAAAGTGAGCTGGGGTTATTTAGGATCCCCGAACCTGAAAAATAGAAGATCATTACATTCGTTTGAATAATTTCCCTATTTTGTCTTCATACACAATTTTTTTCAAATCCTCTGCAAAAGAACTAGGAGTAAACTCCACATAAGCACAGTTTGGGAAGGATCTAGCTAAGAAATCCGCGGCTTTGTTGGTTTCCCTGAAGTGATGGCTCATCCTGAATAAAAGGAATTGTAGTCATGAAGATCATAGTTGTTTCCTGAAATCATCTGGACAAGAGTATCTGTTCGGAATTCAGATGCATAGGCCTCCTATTAAAATTCTGGAGAGTTTCAAAAAGTTTGCTAGGATGAGACCTAAGGCCTATTCAAATGAAATGATAGGCTGAGGCCTAACCCAACCTGTTACGCTTTTTTATACCTAAAATCACCTCAGCCAACTGTGTGTATGCATAAATTTCAGGGTCTCACGCCTAACTAGTCTATAAAGATGTCGGTAGTTTAGAGATTTTTATCCCCAAAATACCATCTTTTTCTGTTACATAATAAAATTCTATATTCAAGCTCCAGGTTTGAAGTATGACAGGAATGTAACGACTAACGAATTGAGCTACTCGAATTAAGTTGGAGCACTTCTTTGAAGCATATGCTACTAAAAAAGTGAATGATCGTTGCTTGTAGAATGGAAATAATCCATTTCAGGATAAAGTGTAGGATTCTGTCTACTTCACACGCATTCTTTATAAACCCTTCCCCTTCATTTCTACTCATTTCTGATTAGTTTGACTAGGAAACAAATATATTCTCGAACAATTCAAAAACAATAAATCCCATTATGAATTTCTCTCAAAGATCCAAATTCAATCGAACTACAAAGCCAAACGCAATGTAGACAACACAACACTATAAATCATAGTGACAAGTAAACAACCCACATTGACCAAACCTGAGATAGACTCGAAACGACGGGCAACAGAGCGGCCCGAGCAAGAAAATTCTGGCTATTCAAGAACTTGCAAACCCTGGGGCAAAGCTTCTGAAACCCAGAAACAGGCGGTGGGTTCCCTGCACACTCAATCATCTTCGCCATACACATCGCAGATCCCGCCTGAACCACTCTATTCTGCTCACCCATTGCTTCAAACAATGGCTTAGCAAACAACCCAATACTCCCATTACCTCCATCACCCCTCAAGTACTGCGAAGACAGCGTGCCAATGGCATCCCGGCACGCATCCCGGACACCCGAATCAGAATCTTTGAGCTTCTTAACAATGTGGGAAACAACTTTGGAGAGATGGGGTTGTGCTGAATTGGTGTGGGAAGCTGAGAGGAAGCCAAGAAGGCGCAAAGACTCTTTCTTGACTGATGGTTTGGGGTCATTCGAGGCATCAAAGAGGCAATTGAGGAGCATTGGGAGGGAGTCTGGAGTGAGGGTTTGGATGGTTTTTTCGAGATCTTCGACTGCAATGTGATGAGTGTCTCGATCGGAGAGTTTTGAGAGGGAAGTTAATATCTTTTGCTTGAGCTCAATCATAGCGAAATGGGAGGATAGAGAGGAAGATGAAGAGAGGGGTTTTGCTGTGGGGGATGGTGATGTTGTGGGTGGTGATGGGGTTGAAGGTTTGTGGGATTTTGAAGAAGATTTTGAGGAAGGTTGTGAACTCATTTTTGGCGTTTGGTTGGAGAGAGGGTGAGAAGGTTTGCTTGGAGAGGAGAGAAGAGGGAGACCCACCACAGAGAGAGAAAGCAAAATGAGATCTCAAGTGAAGTGAAGTCTATACGCTCCTCCCTAATTGGTGATTTTGAGTGAATTAGTGAGATAGAAGGAACTAAGGAAAAGACATTTTTTGGAGGTAAGTTAGTTAACAATAAATTGTTTTAAACAAGGATAATTAGTGTTGAAATATAAAAATTAGGAAAAAAATGTTTTCCAAGTAAAAGAAAAAATGATGTACGCCGTTATAATTTTATATGTAATGATTAAGGGTTGTTACAAATTATTTTTGATAAAGGGAGTATTTGTATATAAAGGTTTATTGAAATACTTATAGCGGTGGATAAAAGAAAGAGGCTTAACAAAGAGATGAGGAGAAGAAGAAGATGTCATGATGAGAGCGAAAGGGGGGATGATTGATGAGTGAGAGGGTTTTTGCATAGGAAGATAAATGAAAGGCGAACAATGAAAAATACAAAATGAACAAGAGAAAACTATAACAGGACATATAACATTTAAAGATTTGAATAGAGATGATTATTAAAATAACTAGCTCATCCACTAGATTATTAGAGAAAGAGAAAATAAAATGAGATCTCAAGTAAAGTCTATGCTCTGTTAACTCTTTTCTCTCAAGTAGTGATTTGAGTTAATCAGCGAGCGATAAGAAATTAGGAAGAGAGATATTTGGAGGTAAGTTATAATTTATTTTTAATTAGTAAGGCTAATTAGTGTTGAAAACTTGAAATATAAAAATTAGGAAAAAAAATTGTTTTTGAAGTAAAAGAAAAAATGATGTATGCCCTTATACTTTTATATGTAATGATTAAGGTCTAAGGTTTATGAATGATTTTTGGATAAATGAAAAGTTATGTCTTTGTATATAAAGGTTTTAATAGTATAATGATAGTGGTGGATGAACGAGAAAGACTCGAGAAAAGAGAAGAAGAAGATGTGATGATGAGAGAGAAAGGGAAGACGAATGATGAGTAAAGGTTTTTGCGAGTTGTGAGGAAAATAAACTTAAGGTGAACAATGAAAATAGAAGAAAATATGGTAAAAGGAGAGGGTTTGTATGAAACGAACAAGAGAAAACTATAACATGACATATAACTTGTAAAGATTTGGAGCACTACTACGACCAAGCATCGTAAATTTTTCCAAAGATTTGATATCCCGCAGTGCATTATGTGAATAAAAAAAATTCAAACATATTTTGTGACTTTAGTAAAATAATTATAACATGCTCATTTCAAAACATATTTTAAGTTGTGTTTATTAGATATCTCAGATTACTATAACTTTTTTGTTTTGATCAATTTGAGAATCGATCTTTATCGAGCACATAAGTTGACTGAAAGTAAGGAACACTATCTTGTTTTTATTGCGAAACAGATTTGTGCGACTTTAGTAAAATGACCATAACTTGCTCATTTCAAAATATTTTCAAGTGATTTAGAATTGTGTTTATTAGATAACTAAGAGTACTACAATATTTCTTTTTTAATCAACGTGAGAATCGGTCTCGATCGAACACATAAGTTGGCTGAAAGTCAGGAACACTATTATGTTTTCACTGCGAGACATATTTGCACGACTTTAGTAAAATGACCATAACTTTCTCATTTCAAAACATTTTTAAGTGATTCATATTGTATTTATTAGATAACTAAGAGTACTACAATATTTGTGTTTTGATGAGGTTGAGAATTTGTCTCAATTGAGGGTTTAAATTGGTCGAAAGTTACCCTGCTTTACTTTTTTTTTTTCGTTTTGAGTTTGAGTTTCTCTGTTATGTTAAGTTATGCATATTTATTGAGTTTTGGTTAAAGAGTTTCGACTTTGAGGGTATTTTGAGAGTTTTCGAGGGAGATAGAGAAAATTTGTAAGAGATTTGAGTGTGTGGAGAGATTTGGAAGAGATTTTGAATTAAGGAGGAACCATTGTCGATTTTAATGGTGAGAGGAAAAAAATAGATGGTTTTTGTTTATATAGGTAATGTGAGAAAGTATGGTGGTATGAAAAAAAAGTAAGTAGCGTGAGACGATAAAATGGTGTGAGAAAAAAAATGGCGATGTGATGTAATCGCTGCCAATGATAAAAAGGATGATTTATATGAAACGAACAAGAGAAAATTATAACATGACATATAACTGGTAAAGATTTGAATTGAAATGATTATAAAAATGACTAGCTCATCGTCTAGATAATAAACTCCCTTAAAAATTTTAGAAACTTATGAATTATCGTTTTCTTTCATCGTTTAATATTTTATTTTTATTCGTACCATTTTAATCCCTCATATAATAATATTATAACAACAATTATTCTTTTCCTTTTGAATCAAAATGTTCACATCACACTTCATTTTCTTTAACTATTAACATTTATTATTCATCATTCAACTTTTTTTTATTTTTCCATCAATTCATGATTTCAAATGGTAGGTATAACTATTTAGGTAGATGTATTAGAAAAATAATGATCTGATATTTAGTTTAGGTGAGAATGAGTTTTGATAATATTAGTTATTAAATATGTCGCAGAAGTCCCATTCAAATGTATGGAGTTCAGTTTGAAACACAATCAAAACAATTTGAGTACATGGGTTTCAACGACGAACCAACCTGTTTTGCCAATCTAAAAAAACGTCGGAGCATAGAAATCAAGCCGGTGCCAATAGTGGACTTCTTCTACCATCAGGATGAACATAAAATACAAAATTGAGAAAGGAGGCAACTAGAAATACCAAATTATTATCAGTTTTTTTTCAGATTTTGTTCAGATAAGAAGATAGGCAAAACCACCAACCAACTTACCTCCTCAACTCACACTCGCACTCACAGTATAGTTGTAAGAAGAAGTGGAAGTTCATCATCATCTGAAACATAAATGGCTTCCATCCTATGTACAATTCACACAACATGTTTCCTATCAAAACCCCACACTTCCACTTCTTCTGGGTCTGCTAGCATTAGTTCCCAGTTTCTGGGTATCCAGAAAAAGCTTGGATCTTTGAGATGTTGCACTATTAGACCCATAAAAGGAGCTTCAAATGGTTCAAGAATCACATGTTGGTTTAAGTTTGGAAAGAATGGTGTTGATTCTGAAGGTGCTGGGATTTATGGGAGACAGAAAAGAGAGGATTTTGATAGAGATGATGTTGAACAGGTTAGTTGCTACTTAGATTTTAATATATTTATGTTGTTCATATTAAATTAAATTACACTACTGTCTATCTATTTCAAATGCATTGAAGGCTATCAATTAGTTTTCAGGGCCTTCAAGGCTGTTTGCTTATGTGTACAAGTGGAATGAGAAATCTCTTGGATGAAAAATTGATCCAACAATTGTTTCAAACTCTTGTTTACCAAAAATTTCTTTAAGAGTGTTTGCTTGGAATTGAATTTCATGGAGGAGGAGATAAGTGATGAGATTGCAGATGACCATCCTAATTCCAATGGAAATTGGATTCTCCTCTTATCCACTACTCTCCTTCATTGCCCTATTACATTCCCATGGAATGGTACTCCATCAACTACAGACACACACACACTTTTTTCTGTGGATGTTGGAATAAAAAATTTTAGGTGTTTTGATTAGAGGATCTCCAATCCCATCCCCTATAATCGCTTGAGATAGTCAATCATTTGATTTAAAGCAAGTCCGACCCGTCACATTTAATTTGAGACCAAAAAACTTAGATGTTTAGGGACAAAGCTCGTCGGACCCTATATGTTTAGGGTCCCTAAAAACCACTTAGACCCCATTGGAGATGATCTTAGCCGAGGGAAATGCAAGTGAAGAAGGGGTGTATGCTTCATGACGATAGATGATTTTTTCATGAGTTATGTGCCCTTTTGCTCAAGATTCATATAACTTGGGCTAATGTCTAGCTTTGGTGTCAATGACTCGGTTATGGTTCTCAAAAATCAAATACCAATATCAGAACCATTCTCTATGGCAGCTCCAATGTGGTTTCGGTTCCAAAGGCCAGTCCAATTCGTAAGTTTTAGTCAATTAGGAATCAAAACTTGTTTGACAAAAAAAAAAAAAAAAAAAAAAACAAGAGTATACTACTAGAGCATCTCTAGTGGACAACCCCAAAATGTTCATTAAAAGAGTCGAGACCCAGAAAATTGAGAGAAAACAGAAGAAAGTTTAATTCATGCCCTATTTATTTCATCAGTTTAGGTGTCTGAATGTTGAGTGCAATGAAACAGCTTAAATTGTAAGCCAAATATTTTTAGGGTTTGGTCTCTTCATGCTCTTACTGCTTTAAAATGAGATACATTCTTTATAGCTTACTTTCTGGAGAGTGACATGAGTTACTTGGATCTTGGAAATGTGAGGCATGAATTGCACTTCTCAGCCATTTCATGTTACCAAGATGTGAAAGTGCGTTTCCCATATGTACGATCTGTTGGGTTATTTGGAAAGCAGGAAATGACAATATATAGTCAATTTAACACTGATCTTTAATCATTTATTCAGTTAAGAAGACCATTAGCGTTAAGTTTTATTTCGTAAATAATGCATAACAAGTTTCATTCTGCCTGCAGTACTTCAATTACATGGGGATGCTTGCAGTTGAGGGCACATATGATAAGATGGAGGCTCTCTTAAGCCAAAACATTCCCCCTGTAGACATACTACTTATGATGGCTGCATCCGAAGGCGACCTGCCAAAAATCGAGGAGCTTCTAAAAGCTGGTGCTAGTTACACTGTTAAAGATTCTGATGGAAGAACTGCAGTTGATAGAGCGGCCAATGACGAGATCAAGGATTTCATCCTTGGGTTTTCAGTTCAGAAAGCTTGAATGAATTCAAAACTACTCTCAACAGTGTTTCTTTGATGTTGTATTATCATTTTTGCCCTGTTTTCTTCACTAGGTACTATATGTAAATAGTTTCTTTTGCTTCCCCTTAAGGATTTTATAACTATCAGATATTCAATTTCCCACATAAATCAATAGCCTTTTTACTTCATGCAACCCTCACCCTTTTAGGTACCAAAGTACAGAGTTTATAAAATTTAAGGATACTATCAATACAAATTATCATCCTGGTCATTAACCTTTAAATTTAGTTGCGATCTTGTGTATAGTTTGAATCATTTATGTTCATCCTACTGACAACAGCAGGAATGCCACCCCAGCCGAAAGCTGTTCAAGAAAGAACTTAGCATGTCTCAAGTATGTTTTTATTTTTAATACCAATCTTAAATCACTATAAAACTCAACAATCCCAAATATTAATTTGATTTAAACTGTCCGTGGTTGCAATAGGAGGATGTTGATTGCGAACATTAATTTGGTGCCAACACGAAAACAATTGAAACCTTTCCAGGTGAAAAAGTATTGTTTAGCAAGTGTAAGAACCATGAGTTTGGCGTTCATCATTTTTTGTGGTTTTGAAAGTCTTACTAACCTTTATTCTAATATCGTATGATCACCAGAACATGAACATGTTCATATTGATTATTGTAGCCCTACAGAAGCAAATGGTCACAAAAACCAATCTGTTCATTTTTCCACTGAAAACTCTGCTACTACATTTTTCAGAAAGTATGAGATATCAGTCAGAATATGAATTGCTTGAGTAACAAGTGAAACGAGTTACAATAAAATTTTCTTTTGGAACTGATTCTGCAGAAGCCCAGACGAAGTAGAACCCAGATTAGTGCAATGTTCAGCATTAACTGTGAACCAGTCCGAAGCTAATCCACACCAACGAAAACTATGGAAGGTTTCCAGTTTCCAACAGCATAAATAAATAGATTAAAAAAATTCCTGAAGTATGGAACTGAAAATTGTGTATGTATGTATAAGGTATACACGTACGTTTACAATTAATAAGTTCTAAGAGAACATACATAGATTTTCCCCTCAGCTTCAAAATGGGATAATTACCCTCTTATTTTCTCATTTACTCGATTGTTACATTTTTGTATATCTTTATTTTTCATTTTAGTTTTTATTTGTAAATGTGTTTCTTTACTGACTATAGTATACTCGGAAGATGGCACGAATACCTCAGCTTTGAATGTGACTGTAAGGCATGCTGTAGCGCCACGTCAACTCTTGCTCCTTCCTTGAACAACGCATCATACAAAACTGTGAGAAACTTGGATAACTCCTCTTCCTCGTCCATCCAACCCGATGAATGTTCTCCACCTCTCTCTGCATCACTGTCTTCCCAATCACTCACACTTGCAGGACTTGAGGGTTCCACCATCTCTTTATCATCTTCATCTTCATCTGCATCTTCATCCCCAAGCTCAAATCTCCCCTTATCTAAATCATTGTACTCGCCGGACCCATTAATCATCAACTGCATTTCAGGTGGCTGAGTCGAGGGACAGATAACAGCTTTAGCACCCGAGTCTAGAAAGGCCTTGATTAAGCTTGGAGAAGGGCTGTATGTCCCAGTACATATTATGATCCTGTCCCTCCATGCTCCAACCTATATTAACAAAATGGATAGCATAGTATTGTCAGAATGAAGAGGAAAGAAATCAGTATAAATTCAATCTAACCACCACATATCCAAGATAAATAAGGCGTGTCAGGTCCTCATTATACCACTGCAGAGTAATAGATGTGTCATAAAATATTGATGTTTATTGTATAACAATTGTATAGGACTTGTAAGAAGTAAGAAAAAACTAAGAGGCCAGTTTCATGCTGGTAAGCTTCCTGAGGCTTGAACATTAACTTGTGTCTCGAGCATTTTATTATGGCAAGATATATGACTATCATACGATAAAAAATAGGTTTTTTTTTAGTTTAACGCTCATTAGTTTATACCTATTAGAGTTAGGCCCTCTTTTTTAAAACTAATTGAGTCCAACACTTGTTTTCTGACAGCACCGTTAAGTCCACGTCATTGACTAGTAAATACTAATTTTTGAACCGTTTTACCCTTACCTTAAGTTAATTGAATCTAATTTTTGGAACCCAAAAAAACTCAAAATTGCTCCCCACCCCCTCTTTTCTTCTCTTCTTTCTCCCCGCATCTCTTCTCTTTGCCGGCAAGAACCTCACACCCAAATCCTAACCCCAACTGCCACCACCACCTCCACACCTATAGTTCAAATATGCATACGAAGGCTTATTTGAACTATACAAGCACACCTCATACATCTTTTCTCTCTAACATGAATACAGTCTCTCTTCCATCTAGCTGGGATAACTACTACCCAACCTGAGGTGGCCTTGCAACCTTGCCAGAGGCATCCAGGTACAATCGAATGCGAGCTGTTCTGAAATCCTGGTAACAAAGTAATCCGGTTGAACCACCTGCACTCGAACCGCTGGCTGCTCTGCCTTGATTTTGTTCTCCGCCTCTTTAGCAGTCGAGCCCACCAGTTTCGACCATTGTGTATTTGGACCAGAGCGTGTTACAATGGATTCTGATGCATTTACATACTGAAAACTATTCCTCGTAACAAAAAACTAACAAATAGATAAACCAACTTACTCGGTTGTGCCAAGGGCTGTTTTTGATGCTTTGCAGTAAGTCCATCTTGGTTCTTCTCAGCCATTGAAAGGAATAAAACAAGAAGTGTGACGAAATGTAAGTGGTTCTTCACAATGTTACCTTTATCTGCTTTTGTCATTAGGCATCTTTATGAATGCAGCTATCAACAATGTTTGGGGTATAAAATAAGGACAAAATCTCTTAGATGTTTTAACTCCACCACCAGGGAACAAATTAGTGGCCAACACACAATATCAGTGTTCTAAAAATCGGCTTAGGCGCTAGAAGGTAGAAAAACGCCCAGATTAATGGCTGGGTGGGTTCTAGGCAGCCTAGGCAAGGTTTGGGCAGCCTAGGCGGGGTTTGGGCAGCCTAGGCGAGGTCTGGGCAAGTTTTTTTTTTAATAAGACTGATTGTGTTTTTATTTTATTTCTTTCCTTTTTTTTAGAAATAAATAATTTAATTATTTTTTATTCAGTATATGTCTAAATGTAGCAAATGATGATTACTTAATGAAATTTTCAAAGGATCTGCCGGTACAAATTTTATTATTTTAGTAATGTAGATTTTATCAAACATGACTGAGGTTTATCCATGCAATTTGAAGAAAAATAAAAGAGTATGTTTGGATATTTGTCCACAAATTCAACTTTGTATAAAGTACCCATCATGACCAACTTCAGTCATTTGCATTTTAATAAATTTTGTTCATGATTGTTAATTTTTTATGTTTTTAAATTTTGCATATGTATATTAGCATTAAATTGGATGTAATTGATAAGGTATTATGTGTTAACTTTTGTAAATTATTAAAGTTATAATACAAAACCTAAGACCGCCTAGGCGCCTGCTCGTCGTCCACCCACCGCCTAACGCTTTTTAGAACACTGCACAATACCCATAGGTAAGAAATACATGTGTGTGGAAGTGGTGGTGGCAATGGGAGTTGGGTTTTGGGTAGGGTGGGCACGGGACGGGATGGGGCGAGATATATCCATCCCTATCCCATCCCGTTCATACGGGATCGAGACGGGACGGGATCAGCGTGCTGCTTGTGATTGCCGCGAAGATTATCATCATATAAGAGCGTGAAAAATAACTTTCTTATAATTAGATATAGATGTGGCATGCAAATATAAGGGTAGCCACTAAATCCTATAACAATGAAGTCGAGTGGGCTTGACTTTTAGAAAATGACATGATAAATGGGACCCACTAAAAGTATTGTGTCGCTGTGATGGCCTCCCAACTGATTTTACAATTTCATTACTGTGGAAAACAAAATTCATGGTTCCTTGACAAAATGACATTTTATCTTTTGTTACGGAAGAAATATAGACCTATTGGTGATGCTCTAACATATTCATAATGGTTTACCATCAATACATATATTGTAATTAAAAAAAATTATTTTTACAGTCCGGGGCATCTCAAATTCTTGGCTCCGCCCCTGAATGTTCCCTTCTGAATATGTATTACTCAGTTAATTGTCATTTTTCATCTTCACCTGGGTATTATCAATATTTGAAAGTTAAATAATTGAAGCCACTTTTATTGGAAATTCAAGCAACAGTCTGTTATCTTTCTCCTGCTTAATGAATATTTATTTCTTGAAGTAACATTTCTGTTACCACTGCAAACACCATGAGTTTCTGTCAGTCATCTGTAAGTTTATATGAATAAAACTAAATAAATAAAAATATTAATAATAAATATTAAAAAATAATTCGAGACGGGACGGGATTGGCGGGATTAAAAATCTTTATCTCATCCCATCCCATTCTAAAACGGGAAGGGACAGAATCGGGATGGGCTCGGGATCGCGGGATGGGATGCCCACCCCTAGTTTTGGGGAGTGAGATTCCTTGACAGAGAGAAAAAGAGTTGCTGGAAGAAAGAAGAAAGAATAAATTAGGGGTGGGAGTAATTTTGGACATTAGGATTCAAAAAATTAAACTCAATTGTCCAAAAATTACACTCAATTAATCCCAGGTAAGGGTAAAATGGTCCAAAAATTAATTTTGAACAGTCAATGACGTGAACTTAATGGTTCTGTCAAAATACGAGTGTTAAACTCAATTAATTTTCAAAATAGTGGCCAAATTCTAATAGGTATAAAATAATAAGTACCAAACTCAAAAAAACCTTAAAAAATAAAAAATAAAAACTCTTAGCAAATAAATGGGAAATCAAAGCTAATACCCCAACTAATATATCTTGGATGCCATGTTCTGAATTATAACAACATCCACAAAAAATGACTACAATGGTACTTCCTATTTTACAATGATACTTCCTACTTTATACCCTTCTATTCCTCTCTTACCAAATACTCCTATACATGGCAAAAAGGGGCAGTTTTAATTGTCGTTATGAGAGCTTTACATTATAAAAAATTTCATCTCACTGAAATGAGTCAAAAGTTTCTATAATCAGGCAAAGTGGATGAAAAAATGGTCAATGGCCCATGTTGTCAAGGGCTAGACCTAGACAATATGGTAATGGACACATTGCTAGGTCACCATTAACCACACACGCACACGCAGGCTAGCCATAAGTTTCCTAAATGCTTTGTTGCAAATAGCAATCTATCATCGCCCCACGCCTCCAAGACCATTTGCTGAGCAAGACCGCATTCATCCAACAACTCTGCATACTTCCCAATCCACAGAAACTTTTTGTAGAAAGAACAACAACACTTGAGTAAATGCAACTTTTCTATAAGATACATCAGAAAATTCTTGGCTCTGGATCTATTTTCTACTGCTTTAGGTATTTGCCACCTGACAGCAACCTACTCTTCCAGTTAACTAAATCCATTTTCAACCTCTCAATTACTGCATTCTCTTCATCACCATGATTGTTTGTCCCCAAGGGCAAGGCTCAGGTAAGAAACAGAAGAAGATATCATGCAGCATACCGAACAAGCTAAAAGCTAGACATGTCTTCAGTGTTGATGGTGTCCCCTAAGACAAAATCATAGTTTTAAGGAAAAGACATGTCTAGCTTTTAGCTTTAATTAGATGTCAACTTTAATGCGAGAAGTGGAATCTGAGATACTCTAGGGTCTGTTCCTTAAATAGAAATAGTTTCATTTCAAAACTGTAAACCCTCTTAAAACAATTTGAGTGCTGACCATGTGTGAAAAACTTCAGTTCAAGTCCCCTTCCCAACTGTAGAGTTACAAACACTACTAACCTCACCAGGGATCAATGTTTTCACACGGTTAGGGACTGAGGTATTTAAGTAGCTACTAGCTTGTGCCTTGAGGCATAAGGCATAAAGCATAAGCCTTTCTCACATAATTTATGAAACAAAAAATAACAATGAAAATTTGATTTATGAAATTTGATGCTACAATAAAGAAAACCAAGTAAAGAACTTAAGATATCACTGTGACGTTTGAGGAAAAAGATACATGGAAAATCTATGAAGCATGATGCTATAGAGTAAAAGCGCCAAATTTTCAAAGAACATTAAACTAGTTAACATACCATCCAGCGAACATCATCAGGCGTTAAGTGAATCGAAGGCACTGTCCGACGGAACATATATGCTCCAATTTCTTGGTCATCTTCCATTACCTTCAGATGCCAGCATACAATGATTAAAATTTGTTGTAAGCAATACAAAAGAAATGAGATATGAAAACAAAGTAACAAGAAGGCATACTTGAGTCTGGCGCCCTATATATCGATGGACGATACCCCCAACTTGGAAGTACGTTTTATAAGCAACCAAATGAGCAACAGTTAACACCTTTGCCAAGACTGATCTTTCTTTTCTGTTGTGACCTGTCACTGGTGACGACAACAAACTAAACTTGACACTCCGTAGAAATCTATCTGCAAGCTCCCCAGGTTCAGCGACCACAAAAACATCATTCTGCCAGCTGAATTACAAGAATAAGCCAAGTTAGAGTTGCATCTAACGCCGAAAACTTAAAAAAACAAAAAGTGTTGGTAAGTGGTAAAAAAAAAAAAAAAATTACCTTAAGACTGAACCAATAGAATCATTTTCAAGAGCCAAATGTACAATGCCCACTTGTGGTAAATTCTGTAGTTTGTCATGCAATGACTTGACAGGAACTGAGAGTTGCCTAGCCCCTGAAGGAAACTTGGGAGATATGGGCACTTTTCCATTTACTGAACCATCCAAGCTTAGTGGTGGGACTAAATCAATGCGGTTGATCCTCTGTGGTCCAACTTCTGGACTGTAGAGAAGCGGGCTCGACGGAAAGCTTCCAGAAAACATAGGTGATGAAAATGGTGTAGGAAATGTTGTTGCTGGCACTGCCTTTGAAAGACCCGATATCCTATTTATCAAAGATAACTTTATGCCATTTCTGGCACAAAATGACTCAAGAGACCGGGCATGGTGAACAGCTCTTCCTGAATCAGGACTATGAGAAGCCTCCACCAGAAGTAACATACGCCTCCAACCTAGTGAAGGGCTGTACTCGTCGAGCACTACAAAGAGAAAAAGATTTCTAAGTACAGCTTGTACATGCACATCCCAAATAAATAATCTGCTTATGAAGCAAAAAGATCGACACATACCCAAACTCGAGAGCTTCGTTTTAGGAAAATGCTGGGGTTTCGACTTATCAGACCATTTTTCATCATTTTGGTATGATAAGAGAAGCCTTTCACAAACATTCTTGAAGGACTCAGAATTGCTTTCAATGTATTCATTTGTTGCAGCCTCCAATTTCAGCCAAATTGCAGGATCCGTCTCATCGAGCTCCATACCAAAACGCTCATCAACTGTGGCAAGAGCACAGTAAAATTGAGTCAAAAGGTTAACACATTTTTTTATGCTCGGTTGAATGAGGCATGGGTTCCTGTTTGTAAGGGACACGTATTGAAGAAAAAAAAAAACATGCAGAAAATATTTGAAACAGGAGGTATCGATGGGACCATCTAGGATCTCTCGGTGATTAACACAAGTGTGTAGGAATCAATACGTACATAGTCAAACCAGACTTGAACACAAGGATTCAGAAGCCCTTAAAAGATGCAAATAACTAAGCAGGAATTATTTATGAAATAACTAATTAATAGAAAAGTGTAGTAGTTAAACTCAAAACTAAATAAAAGCACATAGGGCCCATCTGCAGAATAAACACTATCACAAGGCAGCTTGAGAGAAGAGAGAGAGAGGAGGGGGGGAGTCCACAAGGAGGGAAAAAATCAAGTAACGAACAAAAAGATGGCATACTCTGTTGGCCCAGATCATTCTAGATCTAGGCAGAAGATTTTTGGAAAAATTCATAAGAAAGTAATATAGTCTTTTTTCTTTACAAAAAAATCAGTAAAACAAATTAAAAAATGATAATTTTTCATCATATGCAGTCTCTTCTTTCATATGCATAAATTTCACTATGCTGTGGGAGAAGTAAATACTATTACAAACACTAGAAGTCCACAATTATGTAGGGCTATGACCTAAAGAGTACTTTGATCATATAACTTACTTGGATTAAACCGAAAATAGTGCATTTCTGGGAGCATGGGTAACAAGGCATCTAGTGCTTCCTCCACCCGATCAACTGAGCATGCACTCTCGATCAGCACCTGACCGGTATCCAGATAACGCCAACCACCCTTACGAGGCTAAAGAAGTAAACATGGTTATCATAAGAGGAAAGATCATATCTGCTCTAATAAGCTCTGAAAAATGTATCTACCAAACAACTAAGAATAAACAAGTACTGTTTATGTTGAAGGAATACCCTACCTTTGATGGAACAGAACCGCATCCAATGGAAACTAAACAGTCAACTTTGGTATCTGGCCACAGAAGTTGTGCTTCTCTTATGGCAAAAACTGTAGGATTGTTGGCAACAATTGCCCCATCTTGCCATCGGTTAACATCTGAAAGATGATACAGCATTAAGGATAAGAATAACTACTTTTGAACCTGCATATTTGATTGTTAAAAGGGGGGCAAGAATAGGAAAATAAATAAACGGCACAAAGGAAAAAAGATTCTACGAACTCAGAGAACTTACCATCAGAGAAATCATCAAGATAATATGGAGCAGCAGATGATGCTCTTATTGCTTGCCATATATGATGCTTACAACTTCCAATAGAAGCATTACGCTTAGAGACGTCTTGTGCACCAGTAACAGGTGCAAGGCCATGAACAGATTGAGGTTCTGGCGATCCAAAAGGTAACTCTCGGGTACCAACAGGATACTAAGAAAAAGAATAAATTAAAAATAAAGTAAATCAAATTCGGGCAGGAAATATATAGGCTGCTGTATTGCAAAATCTTATTATACAAGTTAGTAAGCTACTATTGTCCAGAGTTATAGCAATAAATAGTTTCACACTCAAAACAATTTAGACATCTCACAGTTGAACCTGATAATTGCGAAAAACGAAAGGCTGAGCTGGCATCAAGCTGACTAGTGTTGCTACAACAAAAACTTTGGGGATGCTTTTTACAGCCGACTCTATTAAAAGGTCACCATCCTCATCAGCGCACATCTCTTTCAACAATCTCTCAAACTGTTCTGCACTATGCTGCAAGATATTTTATAAATATCAGAAATTTAGCGAGTTTATTTTGTGTGCAGTGAAAACAAAAAGCACTGAAAGCAAGAAAAGTATTACATACTTTAGATCCATGAACAACAACTCTAAAGCTCTGTGATGAACTTTTGTAAAGTTGATCCAACTTCTCTCTCCAAGTTGCAGCTTCATTATCCTTTGGGACGGGTTCAGCAAACACAAGTTTCCCTGAGGAAATGGAATTGAGGAACAACATAACTTAACAAAGGATATAACTGAGACGTACATGGTCGTTCAAAGTCAAGATGAAGCACATACCAAGTTTCTTGTAGATTTCTTCACACTGGTCCAAGGTCATTTGTTTTATTCCAAGAGCAACAGCAAGCATACCACCAGTCGACGTGCCACATATAAGATCAAACATCTCATGTATATGCTTCCCTGTTCCTTGTTCTATCTCTTTTAGCATTTGCAAAGTAGCAAGACCTTTCATGCCACCCCCATCCATTGTAAGGATGCGCAATCCCTGCTTAGCAACAGGCCTCCCTTTTAGTGCTCGTCGTAGATTTTCATTCTCCCCTTATAGACAAAGAAGGAATACGCAAAATTATGATTTGTGCGAGCAAAAACATATGCACAACTTCTGATTCAAAGAACAAACCAAGAATTGCCAAGGCACGGGCTGCAGCTTTGTTTACACGTGGCTCTGGTGCAACCATCAAGTGTAGTAGAAGATCACGCAAACTTTCAGAAGTGACCAACATGCGGCGATTCTCCAAACAGAAGGCTAAATTACCAACACAAAGAAGGGCCAGTCTTTGTACCTGTCAAAAGGTGAGTTTCAGCATTGGATGTAGATGCTATACAAGCAAGTAAAAACAGAAGAATAAAATGAAAATATGCAAGTCTAACAAAATTAATGTAAACTTGCCTCAGTGTTCTTGTGAGCACACAATACTTTCAGTGATTTTAATACATCTTTTGTTAACATCTTTTGAGATACACTGTCAGAGGCAAAGGATAAGTTCACCACGACTTGCAACACAGACATCAATTCTTCTGGAACTGAAGATTTCAGTACTGTTGCAATAGGCTGCATAATGTCAGACTTTATTAATTGCATAGCCACAGAAATGTCTGCGGCAAGTGATGAAAGCGCAGAGCATGCTTGTTCAACCTGTCAAAAGGAAAAGCAAGCAATTCCATTGTCAACAGAAAGGAACATCAGTTGACCCAAGTGAAAATACAGCTATATACATACATACCACATGACGGTCATCACTGCTTATCATACTGATTAGTTGCCGCATGGCATTCTCATCTTTACCAACAAAAACACGATTTGCATGGTCTTGCATGATTTTGGCCAATGCAGATGCTAACAAAGGGTGATGACAAGAAGAAAAACGGAAAATAAGAGAGAAGAAGGCACTCAGTTTATGTCTAGATGCAACAAAATATGAGCTGTTCTCCATCTGCAGTCACCAAAGAAACAATCTATTAATGCAAAAGATCTAAGCTGCTGTTGCAGATCTTGCTAATTAACTGACATGTTACCTCTATTTGAACATTAACAGCCTTCAAGTTTTCATCTGCCTCAATCCTGATGTTTGCAAGAGATAAATGGCGAAGTTTGTGCAAGGGCAATATTTCTGGTAAGAATTCTAGGGGATTACCAAAGAGCCGAAGAACACATAACTCAGCCATAGCCCTGTCATTAAACTGAATATAAATTTTATATCTAGAGATTAAATTCCAAATGCTACAAGCAACATAGAAAATACCGAATGAAGAAGAAAATAAATCAATATGGTGACTGCTTATTGAATGACCTGAAATCGAGAAGGGGGCGGACCAATTTGTTATGTTCCAGAGACAACTCCACCAATCCAACACACTGCCTTAGCTCTACTGCTTGCAGGTATGAAACAAGATTATGCGAGTCAATCTACTGAAAGAACTATAAGACTGAATCAGACTAAAGTCAATCAGAAACAAAGGCCGAATAGCATTCACCACAAAAATAAACAAAAGAATCAACACCAACTTCACCTGTCAGTGTAACTAAAAAAAAAAAAAACTTAAAGAGCTAACGAATCAACTTCAAGTTTACCTGGCACTGAGACCAGCATGTTGTAGTCAACTCTGAGAACTTTCAAATTCTTCACTTCACCAAGCTCAGGTGGTAAGAGTGATAGCCTATTATTATCAAGATATAGCTTCTCAAGAAGTGGAAGACGAGTTAACTCTACTGGAAATGCCTGATAGTAGATGTGAGCCAACAATTTAAATTAATTATACATCCACAGTAATTAAAAGAATTTGAATAGAAAAAAAAAAAAATCAAATACACAAAGCTTTCATTTTATTATTCAAAAGGCCACATTATTGTTATTTATTTGGTTTTTACGTTTTTGTATTTTCTTCATTTGAACCAGATTTTCATATCAATGCTCTTGAGTAGCTACCACAGTCATAGTTATCCTTATCTTACGAGACCATAGTCATAGTCATTGTAGACAGAGCGCAAAGGCGCACTCAAGGTGGAACACCCTTGTTGTGCCTTAGGTGCATGGCGCAACACCAGGCCTGCGACTAACGTACTTTAAGTGCATGTCAAATAGAACACTTGAAAAAATTTATATATAATAACTGATAACGTTTATCTCTAGCATGAAAATTCATATAAGAGAAAGCAACAAATTTTCAAGATTAAAAAAAAAATTCCTTGCAATTGCAACAAGCCAACAAAATGACAAACAAATACATGTTTCATAAACCTACACCTCCATATCCCAACTTCTAAGTCATATCATCATCAAATGTTGCATCATCTTCCTCCACCCCAAAGTTATCACTATCTTCTTGTTATTCCATTTCATTTGGTTCAACGTCCATTTCACCTTCTTCCTCTTCATACTCTCCATCTCTAAGGTTGAATCATCCCCTTGTAGCTGTGGAAGGTGGAATCATTCCCTTTTATGTGGTTCTGAGTATGAGTCTCTTCTCCACTTCTCAACGCAGCACAAGTAGAAAACAAACAGGTTCGAGGCTAGTGGTCTTTTGGGGCTTGACGACTGCCCTTATTAGGGTTTGGTTTTCATTGGAAAAAATATTAAGAAAAATATGTGCCTGAGACATGCATAAACAGGCACGTGCAAAAGGCGCGGTTTTTAGTGCCCTGTGATAAACTTAAAAAAGCAGGCTTAATTAGCGCTTCATGAACATAGGTGCACTTGGCTACAATGGGGCGCAACTCTACGCCTTTTGCACCATGTGCCTAAATCGCACGCCTAAGCACTTTTTAACTACACTGATCTAGTTATTTGTATCTTAGAATACCCATACTATATCCATCTCCTAGCTTTTATAAACTGCAATATTGTCTCCCGTCTCCATTTCAGCACTTTTATCTTTCTTCGTGCATCATACAAACAAAGTAGGGATGTTAAACATAAAGAATCAACTAGCTTCAATTCAAACGAAAAGAGAAAATATACACAAATTTTTTTTTTTGGAACTTCATTACTTTTAAGGCTCAATTCAGCTGCACTCCAAACCTCCAATGCCACCAAATGTTAACAATGTTCACCATTGAGCGGTCATAACTCCTAAGAGCTATGTGAGAACAACACAAACACGAGTACCGGTATACGACTGGATACGAAGAGTCGGACACGTTGACCAAAAATCACGATACAGGAGACACCTATATATTTTAGTATTATTTATTTTTAAGCAATATGTTTTGAATTATTAATCATATTCACTTGTAGTCAATATTGCTACACATGTACTAATTTTCTGTCATAATATGCTTGTAACATTTGTAAAGAATTGAAAATTTTGATGATCTACAAATGGAGTGTTCGATATGAGTATCCATAAGTGCCAACATACATATTCAACATGATATGTAACAATGAGTTTTTTTTTTTTTTTTGTATAAAAAGAGTATCCTTGTTTCATAGCCTAAGAGGCTATCTTCAAAGATGAGATAATTTTCTCTTAAGCTAAATACCCAAAACCAAACATATGGAATCATGTGCACATCATACCTCTCCAACCCTTAGTGAAAGTCAACTATGGGGGCAATTTAGGATCACCCTAACACTAATTTTTGTGTAGATTGAGACATAAATGGATTTTGAAAATGAGGATTAGTGATCGACAAAAATAACAGCAAAGGGTTTGTTAGCGAGGTCCCTAAAATGGCGGGTACTCCCCGGGCTCATAGAGCCATTCCACCATACTGAAAAGAGTTGTTACAATATAGTCATTGTAGTTTAATGAGAGATTATAGACCTTTTGGTACATGTAACTCTTTGTATTCTTTCATTTTCTTTTTATCTGCAACCATTCCTCTTCCATCACTCATCCCCTTTGGTGCTTCAGTTGCTCCATATTAATAGACTTGTTAAATGCATCAAAATATGTCCAGGTTCATGATCCCAGATCTCCTTGATTTAAGCTTCCACTATCAACATTACTTGAATTGTGCTCCCATGACTCCATGGTGCAACTTCGTTGTTGAGCACATCATGCATTCACCTATCAAAGTTGTTGATTTCTATCATTTAGCTTGTTGTCTTGATTGCCTGATATCCATCCAATTTTCTTGAGATTAATGTTGATAGGTACCACTTGTCATACTTTGGAAGGTAGATGAAGGGGTACACACTTACGTTTTCCCCAATAACACATCAACCACGGGCTTGAGAAAAGCTTACTGAACTCCAAACCAAGACAAAAAAAAAAGATGCCAAATTTTTTACCCATAAAATGGTACCATTCTCCCATTCATTGTTGCATTTATATATTAAAATATGCCAAGGGAAATAACCTTGAACTTAAGGCACTATTACAATGGAATCCATTTTACAATTGACGACTCATGTGCCCATAAATGATGGAAAAGGCAAAACGCAATCACATAACAAAGCCAAAATCTCCATAACTACTCCTCTACTATCCATAAACTTCTCACTGAAGATTGTCGCATTGCATTTTCTCCAAACAAAACATATAGCAAATGAAACTACCAAAAGAATTTTCATTTCATTGAAAGTTGTGTTTGGGCCTCCAACTCCTCAAGAGAGATTCCATCGAACTAGATTATGCACACAACACCTTAAATAAGGCAATTAAATGATACCAAATCTCCCTAGCACATTTAGAATGAAAGAAAATGTGAAACACCATCATCTCCATCAGTTTGCATACTCCTATGTGCTAAAACTCTTTTTTGAAGGAATTCTATTCACATTAAGAATGCAACTCTAGTCACAATTCCCCTTTTTCATATCCACTTCACCATAAAGTTACTAAAGTGAAAGTGATGAGGAGGAATAAGATCATTTGTCAAAATTTTGAAGCAACAAGAACTAAACCAGGAGTGCCCTACTTCTACTCGTGTGCACACTCTTTCAATTCAAAGCATGAAACCTTTTGTCCTCTTCCCTAGCGCACCACAAAAAATCCCTTACCATCACCTCAACTATCAGATCCCAAAGCTACGTACTTGTTCCTACTTTGGGCTCCCAAAGGAAGCCCCAAATAAAGTGAGGGGAGCATGCCTTGGAAACCCATGGTTCGCACTCCAAATTGCAATTGCTTACACTCTAAGATTGTGTTTTATTGCAATTTTCCCAGGGAAAAGGAAAATATTTGCCTCGACACACGTGTTAAGGGCGTTTGATTGACTAAATTTTCCATGGAAAATATTCGATAACACCCCACTTGTGTAACAAAATTGTCACAAAACCATATCTTTTTTTCCCTTTTCCATGATATCCTTTCCTAGCTCCCCCTAGGAATTGAACCCAAGGAAAACTTGGGAAAACATAAATTGACTGATCTCTCATCTCATCAACTCCACACCCTCACAACTGGAGCATCGCCCCGTGTTCTCTTTCTCACTCTCATTGTCATCCTCTACCCTCCTCATCTTCTTCTACCGTCTTCGCCCTACTTTTTGTCCTTTTTCTTCCATGCCATCTTCGTATATACTCATTGATCCTTTCACTGATCTCCGATCTTTTGTTTCCTCATCAATGGTAAATCTGAAAAGCAAAGTGGTGATGCATTTGTTTAAAAATCTATAAAGAATGTTGATTCTAGGGTTTAACATTAGGGTTTGCAATGAATCAGTGTTATGGGTTCGAGAAAATTTGTAATGGGTAATTGACAACAGATTTGTAATGGGCATGGGTTGGAGATGGGTTTGTAATGGGTAATTGCCAACAGATTTGCTATGGGTTGGAGAAGATTTGGTATAGAGTTGTGATTCAACAAATCTCTTATGGGTAATTGTAGTAGATTTGCAATGGCTATCTTGCAATTTCATGTTTGAATCAAGTTAAAGCATGATTCCTATGATAATATCATGAATACTTGAAAATGAAAAATTATCCCGGTGGCAAAACATTGACAATCAAACACCAACCAAATACCACAAGGAAGGAAAATGGTTATTTTTCTTTACTTCAAAGCATAGTAAAAGGAAAATACTCCGTGGTAGGTTTTCTTTTTCCTTGCAATCAAACACATCCTAAAAAAAATTGATGTAAATCCCAGAGCAGAGATGAAGATAATTAGGCTGGACTTCAATTGCTTACCTCACATATTTATTGTATTTGCAAGTATACGGCTTAGGATGGAACTTCACCCAACTCATGGTGGATTTCTTGAACATGCTCGAGTATCTTTTAGTCCATAGTACCTAAAATGCACAAGTGGAGGTACCAATGTTTCTTTTGCTCTCTTTGTTTGGTTAAATGTGACGCTCGTGCTAAGCTGGATATGTCATAGGTTAGTTTCTTTTGGATGCCCTGATAATCTCATCAAGGAGTATATCATCAAAAGTCTCATTTTTCATAAAAATTTTTTTTCAGTTTTTGACAAGGCATTCAATCCTCACTCTATGGGGTTTGGACTATCTAGGTTGAAAGTAAAGTTATGGGTTTTGATCGTTCGATCATAATTGCTTTCAGACTATTAATTGGTTTAAGAAACCAATAACTTGATGAGTTTGGATAGTTGGCATGCGTATTGTATAAATTGTCCATCTCTACCATTGATTTAGAAGAAAATTCGTTCATGTATTTTTTTATAGTTAATATATAAAGTTATCACCTTTCCTGTGTGAACTTAGCCTTTTGTCATTGGATTGCCAATGGGTGCTAGCTCGATTGGTAAAACTTGTGGCAAATGGTATCATAACTCTAGGGTTTGAATCCTGCCAAAGGCATTTAATGGTTCTGGGATCCCAAAAAAACCTTTTTTGCCTTAAAAAGAAAAGAAAAAAAAAACCTTTGGTTTTGGGTTTGTTCAGGGGTTCTAATTATGAAACCATTGGATGGGATCAAGGTTTAGAAAAATGCAGTGAGGCTTAGTGCGGGGCTTATGGTTAACGAAGTGAGGCTTACACCTTATACGTGTTTCAACAATTAACTAAATTAGTATCAATTGATCCAAATATAAAATCATACACTACTTGAGTAAGGCTTACGCTTCACTTAAGCCTCATGCCTCGTGAAAGAGTCACGCCTCAGTTCTCGATTAAGATTTTTTAACCATGTGTAGGATAGATGTGTTTAACCTTGTGTAGGATAGATGTTGAGAGTTGTTTTAACCTCTTTTAAATTTTTGTTTTGAAGCAGGTGGTTTGATCATTTCTCTAAGGGCATGAATCACGTAAATTTGTGTGCAATTAAATTGATCGCTTGCATCTCATTGATTATTCTTGCATCTGCTCTTAGGTTATTACTTATGCTTAATTGCCAACCTTCTACAATTTCTTTCCCGGTTATATCACGATTTTTCTACCAAAGGGAAAAAAAGAAGGTTTGTCATCCATGTAGAGTTTTCTCAAATCTTAAGATGTTTCACTGCCAGACTTGAGGGTTCCTTTCAGTGCCACATTTTTCTTGTCAAATATCACTTTGTGCGCAACCATACTGAACTCCTAGGAGCCAACAATCCTCTTATGTGTAAAAGTATCATCCTTGTCCCTTTTCTAAAATAGATTCAATATATTTCCTTTCTTCCACTCCTGTCTTGCAAATTAAGCCTAAAACCATTCTGGCACTCTTTACCAGTCTAACGAGTTCCAAGCTCTAATCGAAAGAACATTGCGTTCTATAACATACAATATACAAACACCCCTCTTCTTCTTCCTCTAGGATGCAAATTAGTGGGATGGAACCAATTGATCTCATGTCTCAAAACGTGTAACATTTTCTCAAAAGGGAAATACCTAGTGACCTCTAAGGTAGACTCCGCGAATTTTGCTATTCTACAGTGATTACATTCATACTTTTTTCAGTGTAGAAGTTCCAAGGAAACAAACAAACAAACAAACAATCTCCCAAATACAAAAATATGATAATTTCATACAAATTCAGCTGAAAATAAATTCTAAATGAAAGCATTAATCATCCGAAAACAAATTCAAGAACTCACCGACAAACCGCATCCACAGAGACTCACCACAGTAACAGTCTTCCAATGATCAACTAAATCCTGCACACCATCCCCAGCCCCCGCAGTCACAGCCGCAGGCGGCGACGGAGCCAAATTAGACTTCACCAGCCTTGTCAAAACACCCACCCCATCACTCTGCTGCCCAGACCCCAGAGTCTTGGACAATCTAACAACCCTAAGAGGTTCCCTCCTTTTCACTACCTTCATTTCCACACTCACATTTGCCTCCACCCCATCCTCCTCCCCCTCTTTCGTCATAATTCGAACAACAACCGAGTCCTCTGGTGGCGGCAGCGCCACCATGAGCTGTGATCGAAGCCTGAGTGCCACCTGATCCTCATCATCTCCTGCCGTCCAATCTAAATCAATTCTTTGCCCCAAATCCTCTCCCCCAGATGACGCCGAAGATGTAAACGAAGACGACGAAGAAGATCTTGGAAGATCTTCAACAAAGTTGTCGTCTTCGCCATAATTCAACGTCAAATGGAAGATTTCTGAGGGTCTCTTCCACCCCAGACCCCATGACATAGCTTTCTATCCACAGATCTCTCCAACGGATGATTTGGGAGCTTGATCAATGGATTTAGTGGGTGAAATATGGTCAAGATCTCAACTTTATGCGAGAAATTTTGTGGGTTTTTGGATATTAGATTGTTTTATTGGTTGTATTTGGTGGATTTGGGGATTATGGCTTGTGTTTGGAATGAAGAAATGTTGAGTTTTTAATGGCGGGAGAGAGAGAGTGATAAAACGTTTGTCTCTGTGAGTCTTGCTGACAGAGGGAAGAAAGTTACAGTGTTTTCTGTAGGATAGGAAGGAAACTCGTTGAACGTTGAATTGGATTGATTGTGTTATTTGCATCCCCGAGTGTGGCAAGGGGTACTTACTTCAGTAATTTTGTTCTTACCATTTGAGGATTAACGATGTGGTTTATGTGTGGCTCATTCTAATCGTCTATGCACTAATTTTTTTTTTTTTTTTAGTTATTGAATAGTCCCAATAGGAGTTTCAATTTAATTGTCCGTCATCTCCGGCCACCAATCCATAGATTTCACTTCTAATCCTCCATCTTGGTTTCTAATAATTACTTGAAATCGTAGCTTCTTTATCACCTTCTTAGAAAACCCTAATTTTTAAACCCCTAGCCACTCCTTTATCTCCACATTGCTTCATTGGAGAATTTGGGAGTGGCAAAAAACAACAATTATTTGTTGAAGAGTAGTTCAAAGGAGTTAATAGATTACTAACGGCGACATTTCAGAAACAATAAAGGGAAATAAAAGGTAAAAAAAAAATATTTATTTTATCTTTGGTTTTTTACTTTATGAAAGTCACTTCTTATTTGACAATTCTACAATTTTTTTCTTGTGCAATTGAGAGCAAGACCAATTCAACTCTGATAGTTTGGGGATGCATGTGATTGATTACGTTGGACACGAGTCCTCCAATTTGGTATGATGATGCATACATAATAATGTAGCAGAACTGTTGATGGTGTCATTGATGTTGCAAACCCATGATTCAAAAAATTAACCAACCACAATACCTGCTATACAACAAACCCAACTTGGAAGGAAGAAGGTGTTGATTGTGTGTAAATTTCATAGTACACTTTTGTAACATGAGGTTTTGTTTGTGTTTATTTGACATATATCAGTGAGTGTTTGTTGATTTATTGGGGCAGATGAGTGTTTTAGTTGATGTAATGGAATTTTTTTATTTTTTTTCTAATTGGAAGTGGTATTTTTCTTCGCTTTCTATGTGTTGATTCTTTGGGACCTTTTTATCTAGTGTTGGTGTGAGTTCTTAGACACTACATATGTGAAGTAAACAACAAAGTGGAACCAAATCCTGCATTGATGATTAAAGCGTTATAAATGCCGAAATGCGAAGCTACAAAGCAAAATACTAACAAATACCAGAGACAATCAATTTACGTGGCTCAACAACTCGCCTATGTTCACGACAAATAACAACTTTACTAGTGAGATCGAAAGATTACAAATGGAGAGAGCTACAAAACGTCAATGACGTACAAATACATGTGTCTAAATGACACTACAAAAATATGTTGGTTGCGTATAACACAAAACCAAACAAAACACAAATCTCTTTCTCTCTCCTCTCACCTCCCTTTCTTCCTCTCTCACATATACACACGAATGGGATAAACCCTAACTCACAAACTCAACAGAGATCTTGATTTGGAGGATGAAGAAAATGGGAAACCCCTCCTTTTATAGCCTAAAAGGTGGTTGTGGAGGGCGGTGGAAAACCTTCATTCACCTTCTTCTCACTTCCATCCTCTTCTTTTTCTTTCCATTCTTCAACAATTTCGGCTGCCGATGAAGCAACCACAAATCAGCCACCAAACTCTAACTATTTTCAGTTGTTGTAAGCTTCTCAAAGTCTCCATGAAGTTCTAGTGGTTGCCGACATGCTAATGTTCAGGTATGTTCTTCTTCAACTTTGTATTTTTCATTGTTTTTCAACAATTCTCCACTTCAGTAAAGATTTCACAAATCTGAGCCGACAACAAAAAACATGAACAAAAACAAACAACTGATTCTCAATGAACATAATTAAACCAATACTGATTGAGGGTTTCACCCCTCCACACGCGCTCATAGGCGCCATACACACGAAGGTGGCATATACTAAAGCATGCTCAGACTAACAAACCAACTCCACCTTGTCTAGGATGGAGTTTCAAACCAGATTTTTCAGAAACACAATGTGCACAAACTTCCATACTGTTCATCTTCATATATTTCTCCCAATCGTTTATTCAACAATTTGTGTAGAACTTTCTCACATTTACTGCCTGCACGCAAATGCCAAACCTTCGAGGTTTTCTTACAAACATCTTTGGAGCTATCAGTAACTCCATCAGAAGCAACATCCATAGGGCCATCAACAACACAAGTTGTTCCATCAGATTCAACTTTTCAATTCCTTGTAATTGTACACCCCTGCAAGAAGTACACCGAACCGCTTTCAGAATCACCAGTGCACTAGAAAACAACCTTTAGAGCTCCACCATTTACCGAAACCTTGTAACATTTAGACTCTAAAGCACTGATGGATATGAGATTCTTCTTCAAATCGGGTACATACCGAACATCATTCAAGACCCGAACAAGTCCATTATGCAACTTCAACTTGATTTTACCTATTCCTGCAATTTTGCATTCATCATTGTTGTTCATATAGACAACACCACCATTCCTCTCTCTAAAGTTAGAAAACCAGTCCCTACGGGGACACATAATAAGTAGAACCCAAATCAAGCAGTCACTCATTAGAATGACTCACCAATGCTGAAGTTGCAGACAACGAATACACATCATCCTCATTTAAATTGTGCACTATATTCGCATATGACTTTTTCTATTGTAGTTTTCAATGTCTCACAGTCAATCTTCCAATGGCCATTCTTATGATAGTAGGCACATTTATCCTTCGGCAAAAACCTTCTGTCTATAGATTTTTCTCTTGTCTGTGATATTTCTCTATTACCAACATTCATTTTTTCAGATCTTCCCTTCGCTACCAATACTTCTGACGTTGCATCCCGATAGATCTTAAGATCATTCCTCCTGAATTCATAATTAAGCAACATCGTAGCCACTTCATCATAATTCAATTCTTATTTTCCCTTAACAAAGTCGTAACGAAATGTTCATACTCTTCAAGAAGGGAATTCAAAAGGCATAAAGCCTTGTAATTTTTTAGAGTATCTTCTTCCAAATTCAATAGGTCGGTAATAAGCCTATTGAACTCATCCAAATGCTCAGACAGAGTAACCCCAGGTCTCATATTCATCCGAAAAAGTTGCTTCGTGAGGAAGAACTTATTTTGGATGCTCTTCGTCATGTACTTATCTTCCAACTTTTTCCATAACTCCTTAGCGGATGTTTCCTTCATAACGAAGTATTTTTGCTCATTCGCTAAACACAATCTTATTGACCCACAAGCTTGCCGATTCAGCTTGTTCCATTCTTATTCACTCATTTTCTCCGACTTGTCTCCCAAAGCATCATCCAAATTCTCCTTTGCCAACACATCCAGAAATTCGCATTGCCACATGCTGAAATTATTCTTTCATTTGAATTTCTCAACATCAAATTTACCAACTGTAACGGTAATCATCTTTGGCCTAGAACTTGACATGTTTTTTCACCAACCAATAGTTCACGCAGCTTCAAACAAACCCCAAGAACTAACCCTCAGCTCTGATACCAAATTGTTACACGCGAAAGCGGTACAAATGCCGAAATGCGAAGCTACAAAGCAAAATACTAACAAATACCGGAGATAACCAATTTATGTGGTTCGACAAACTCGCCTACGTCCATGACAAGTAACAATTTTACTAGTGAGATCGAAAGATTACAAATGGAGAGAGCTACAAAACGTCAATGACGTTACAAATACATGTCTAAACGACACCACACAAATACGCTGGTTGCTTATAACACAAAACCAAACAAAAACAAATCTATTTCTCTCTCCTCTCTCACATATACACAAATGGGATAAACCCTAACTCACAAACTCAACAAAGATCTTGATTTGGAGGATGAAGAAAAAGGGAAAACACCTCCTTTATTTATAGCCTAAAGAGGCGGTGGAAACCCTTCCACCACCTTCTTCTCACTTCCATTATCTTATCTTCCTTTCCATTCTTCAACAATTTTGGCTGCCGACGAAGCAACCACAAATCAGCCACCAAACTTCAACTATTTTCAGATGTTGCAAGTTTTTCAAAGTCTCCATAAAGTTCTAGTGGTTGCCGACTTGCTAATGTTCAGGTATGTTATTCTTCAACTCTGTATTTTTCAAGAATTTACCCTCGGCTCTGATACCAAATTGTTACGCGCGAAAGCGTTACAAATGCCGAAATGCGAAGGTACAAAACAAAATACTAACAAATACCAGAGACAACCAATTTACGTGGTTCGACAAACTCACCTACGTCTACGACAAATAACAACTTTACTAATGAGATCAAAAGATTACAAATGGAGAGAGCTACAAAACGTCAATGATGTTACAAATACATGTGTCTAAATGACACCACACAAATACGCTAGTTGCGCATAACACAAAACCAAACAAAAACAAATATCTTTCTCTTTCTCTCTCTCCTCTCACCTCATTTTCTTCCTCTATCACATATACACTCAAATGGGATAAACCCTAACTCACAAACTCAACAGATATCTTGATTTGGAGGATGAAAAAGGGGAAACCCCTCCTTTTATAGCCTAAAGAGGCGGTGGTGGAGGATGGTGAAATTAAACCCTTCCACCACCTTCTCTCACTTCCATTCTTTTATCTTCTTTTCCATTCTTCAACAATTTTGGTTGCTGACGAAGCAACCACAAATCAGCCACCAAACTTCAACTATTTTCAGTTGTTGCAAGCTTCTCAAAGTCTCCATGAAGTTCTAGTAGTTGTTGACATGCTAATGTTCAGGTATGTTCTTCTTCAACTCTGTATTTTCAATTGTTTTTCAACAAGAACAACTCTTAAGTAATTGTTGAATGAATGGAAACATTTACAAGGGCTGAAACAATTTATTTTCACTTTCCTTATTGCATTGATGGTTCACTGTTACAAAAACTATGTGGGATTAGCTCATATTAAATTGACTCATGTTTCAATAATTGTAGCATAGTGAGAATTGCATCCAGTGAAAATATCATAATGTTTTAGATACATATTTGATTGCCTTTGGACCCAAATGTGCAACTTCATTGCTTATGGAATGTTTCATCAACATATCTTAACAAAACCCAAAATCCGTTGGTTATGAAGATAGAGTGTATGCTTATAATATAAACCAAATCAGTGGCAACCATCAAACATATGCTCTGAATACATAAGAACCTATTTTATTGACTCGCAAGAGTAACAAATGTACTTTTTTTAAAGTTGATGTATGCTAGAAGTTGTTTCGTAAAATTACTACCACTAAAAATGACTGCCTATATTTTGCTAGAAAACATAGTTACTAACACACCCAAACAAGAAATTCGAAATTGTAAAACAACTTATCCTCTCTTCAAGAACTTCTTGCACGAGTCTTCAACAACAAAACTTCATTTTTGGAGTATTGCATTTTCACCATCTCTGAACCTTGCATTTACCAAATAATTTAGGTTACTAGTTGATAACGGAACACGAACTAAACAACTAAGAATTCATTGTTTCAATAGTTGATAATAATTACATGAGTCAAATTAGATAACCACACCTCCCAGAACTTGATTTGAGATATTTTTCCAAAAAACATTAATCGGTAATGTTGGTGACTTGTGATTGAGCTGAACTTTGCGTTGAAATAGAAGTGCTTCCAAAATTTGTATTGGTGCATATTGAAAAGCAAAGTTACTGTTAATAATCAATCACAAGGAAACATAGTTTCTTAAAACAAAAATAAATAGAGTTCTACAACATATTGCAAGGTTTTATAAACTAAACTTATAAGAATTATTTGAGTATAAATCATTGCATTGAAGCTCTCGCGTGTTCCAATCTCTACAATGATGTGTAGTGTTTATGAAGCACGTGTAACTTTATCTTGTTGAGCCTGTGTATCATTGTGATGTTAGTAACAAAGGGTACAATAAAGTATTTGTATAATTTCAAATGAAAAATTATACCAATGCCATAATAAAATTCAATTTACCAATTTTTGTTGTTGTTGTTGTCTTCCTTGTTCTCTTCGTTGCATCTTGAACTGCCTTATCCACTACTTTCATTATTCTCTTCTTTGCATTCTCGCCTGCCTTATCCACTATGGATACTCGTCTTTTAGATGGAGCCTACTCGGCGAACAACCAAATGACTGAGAACTCGGCAGTATTATATTGATACCTTAATACTTTCGCTATCATATTTTAGAGGACTGGTAAACCGAACTTGCCACAAACTTAATTTTTCATTTCTTTTAATTTACTTAAAACAATAATGTGCTTTTCTTCCAAATCAATTGCAAATGCTACCATTTCATAAAACTCCTTCAAACTCTCATTATACCATTTGCATTAGGTTCAACATCCAAATTATTATAATTGGTCTTCTCCAAGTTGTAGTCATGTTTCAAATATTTTCGCAATTGAGGCAAAATGTATTTAGAAGGAACCTCCTTCACTTCTCTTTGAGCAAGCATCAAAAGTGAGTGGCCACATAAATTAGCTTGAACTCAAATAAATGACACACAAAACGTCACACTTTATTGCATTGAAACAAACAATAAAGCTCGTGCACTTTGACTTATCACTTTGACATATGCAGTGACTTTCATAAGTGCAAATTGAGCCTTCTTCTTTAACTAGAATTTGACGACAATGAATCATTCTTTTAAATTCAGTTTATACCTCTTTGAATTTGGAATTGGTGTACAATCCCTGGAATGGCTTTTCAAAGTAAAAAAAACATAGTCAAGCAAGTTTATGTTGAATTAAATAAAAAAATTAGCTTTTTCTTCTTCTCAATGCATTATCATACTGCTCAACAAATCGTTTTAAAGTGGTTTTCGAGTTGACATATCAATAAAAAAAAAGTATTCATGCTTTCATTGTGTTGGGAGGTTGACATTTTGCCCAAAAGCTCCCCTCCAAATAAACTGAAACTCAATGACGATGTTTATCATATAATCCCCTCTCTAGCCACTCATTCTAATTTAAATCAAAGTTTTCAATCGAACTTTCCATTCTTTTCGGAGTCCTTTATAGGTCATAGATAACATTCCACAAAGTGTTCTCAATATCTTCATAATCAGAGTATCCTTTTAGTTTGTTAGGAAAATTTTTCATTATAGCCACAAACATCATTTATGTCGATCGAGCATCTGAAAACACTTTTTAAGTCTGGCTATGATGGTTAATTAACTCCTACAAAAGGAGCAAAAGGCATATCATGCCTCTAAGGGCTTCATGTACCTCCCTACTTCTTGCATCGCAAAATAGATTTATTATGCATGTTCCATCATGGAAATCAATTACGTAAAAGAAATCATTAAAAGCCTCCAACAGAGTTCTAACTCTGAACTTATGATTTCATCCATCATAAGTCTAACAGATGAGCTAGTACACCGTTGGCAATCTATTTTGGTTGTTATACTCAACTTGAGAGGTTTATATGATTTAAGTTTACTCTTGCCTCCTTGAGAACGACCAAGTGTGAAGTATTTCAATTTCCCATTGTCTCCAAATTTTCGTGTTTGCCTAGTTATACCAAATCCTAGCCTACCCGTTGAGCATATCTAATATAATATTCGAAGGCATTTTCTTTGGAGTTAAATATCATTCTAGCTAGCTTCTGGTTTTTCGTTATTTTCATCCTCACATAAACTATCTTTATCATGTTCAATCTCATTACACATCCTCGTTTATAGAATCATCAACCATATCTTGTCGAGTTGATGATGTTGTTTGTTAAATAAGTGGGGGAAAAAACCAAAAAACAAACAAGTCCGTGAGATTGAAGCTGTGTATATTTCTATGCAAGTCCATGAGTACGCAGATCCCTTAATAAAACTTTTCATTCCAATCCCTTGGAGGGCTTAAATATTTTTCAAAGCCATTAAAGTAGAAATTAAAGTACATCTTTTGAACTTATGTTCTTCTAACAAAAAACACAAGGACTCAAAAGCAATAATTAAATCTACCTATATTTGCCTTCAAAAAATTTTACGTTGGGCCACAACCAAAGTAATCATGATGGGCTTTAAAAAACAAGACAATTTTTTTTTTGTAAGAAACCTCTAGGAGGGAGGGGCACCTATATGGGATGTCAACCTTTTATTACTCAATCAAAAGATTTTACATCTATTTCGGGGGTATATTACGACTTTACCCAAATGAAAAAAATGAAAAAAAAAAAAAAAAACCCAAGACTATGATGAACTTGTAGATGTGCAAGTCAATATATATATATTCTATCTCAAATGCGGGAAAGGATGTATGAATTTATAGATCGAGCTATACATTCCCTCGAACTTTTGGATAGCCTCATGTTGCATTTTAGGATTTAGGGTGGAGCCACAATATGCTCCAAAGTTGTATACATTTCAATCAACTTGACCATTGACTATTAGAGAGGTGCACTATAAGAACAACACTTGAAAAGGCCATTCCACCTTCATGCATCTTATTTGCCTTTACTTAAGCTCTTTCCTACTAAAACCACACTTCCACCTTTCCTAACCATAATTAATTATCAAAATGTATATTATATCGTGTTTTAGGAACCTAAATTTAAGATGCACATGTTGTAACGCATTTTGCATTGATGTTATGGAAAAATATATACAGACATAAAAATATATATTATATATTTAAATTTATAAAATACATAAATAAGACTTATTCAAGCAACAAGGCTGTAAAAACACTTCCATTGATATATATAACTTGTGTAGAACATATATAAGCCAGGTATATGCCTATCATAACCCACAAATGATTAAATTTCTTAAAATCAAACCATACACACATGTTTTCTTTAATAAAAAAAAATGATTAACAATAAAAAGTAGTTGATTTTGCACCAAAACCACGATCAAAATGCATTAAATATTATCGAGGTGACCATTGTTGGTCGATTTTTCTTATGATATTTAGCACATGTAGTTGGTTATTTTGCTCTAAAAGTTGTTCTGTACACGAAAAAAAATATTCTCCATGATTTTTTTTCCACCAAATACATCGGCATTTTGTGTATGTCCTATGTTTTTCCACCAAATATTTAGTGGTAAGTTTTAGGGATACTGAAAAAGAAAAAAGTTATCATGTTGGGTTCATTGCAAGCCAGCCTAACTTCATTTATATTCACAAAAAATGAAACACTGTTGGATGCTATGTCACCCTCCATCATTGTGAAGGGGGGGGGGGGGAGAGAGAACTGGTGACTGCAGTGGGGAGCGCTGAGCACTCCTCAAGGGTGGCTGTCGCATACCCTTTTATAGATTTGACCTCCATGGCTTGTTCTGGGGGCTAGTAAAATGATTGGACTAAGATCCAATATTGTTAGTTGTCCTAAAATATGAGCTAAATTTTTTTTTTACACTGATCTGCCTCAACAACTTCCTATCAACTGTACTTCAAATATGTCTGAAATGTCTTCTCACATAGTTGTTTTCCAAATGATTCAGTCTTCAAAATACAATTAACAAGTATAGCCTCACAAGCTGAGATAGCACAGCTAAACTTTACAGTATAACTCATATACATATCAAGAAAAATAGATCACGCTACTTGAAATATAGCTGAACAAGCTTCTTCAGGGTATCGAAAACGCTTGTGAAGGGATTAAACTGAACAGCAGAGTTCAACCCTAGTTCTGGAAATTGGTTTGTTAAAGCCTGCTGCATTCCAGACATGGACATCATTGCAGCTAATTGACTATTGGACATCACTTCACAGTCTTGAGGAGTATCCTTGATCTTGCTTGCGTCATAACCATAATTTGCCAAATAGGACTTGTATTTTTCTATGAACTCCGGGTCCTGGAGTTGGTGTTCTTGAATATATCTGAAAAAGCAAAGTTAGTGAGGGATTTAGAAGGAAATGATATCTCTTGATTGGATAAGTCTCCTATTGTGTGCTATAAATATAATGACTAATTATATGGTATACAACATCCTTGCACATGCACAAAGAAAATAACGCTCACGTGGCCAGTTCGGATAGTTTGTCAGTATGAAAATTTAGGTTGTAGCGATTTTCAATTACATGAATGAAGCTTTTGTCCTTCGCTCCTGAAACAAGAGCATAATTATCATAATCAGTTGCGATTACATCATAACGTTCCTTAGGAATGAAGGGCAGCATAGGAAACCGGAGGTAGCATTTCTCCCTGATCATTTCTACCATTTCTAGATCAGTTTCATTTTTTTTTATCTTATCTTCATCTGAGAGGAATTGGACATTTCCCCTTATCCCAGTATATCCATCATGACCACCATGAACACAAAAGGTATCCACTTGGATTGAGGGGGCATCAGCATCATATGTGTATACGCCCTACAAGTAGATAGATCCAAAGTCTTAGCAATCAGAAATTGAAAGTAGGATAAAGCTCTTATGCGCCTCCTAAGAATTTTAACAAGTGTGTAAAAATAAACCATTATTCGAAGCATATAGGACTTTTCTAAGCTATGTCTTTCTTTGTCTGTTATTTCAAAAGACCGTTTCCCCATGCAGGTCAGGTCAATTTATAGATCAGTACTAAATACATTAATGGATGAATAGTCAGCCTAGTGATATGTCGATTGCAAAATTTTTTTTCGGAAGAATGACAGTTAAAAACATAATGGAGAAGAAAATTACTTGACTGCATTTTACCTGTGTACAATGGCAGTCTCCCTGTCCTTGGCCAGCAAATCCACCTTTAATTGAAGCAACTTCAAACCACCTTCCGCTATATCTGATAGGATCCATATCTTTAGCTGACATTCCTCTCATCATCATTAAATTGCCACCTTTGTCATTGGAACCTTGATCAAGTTTAAGCACTACACTAGTATCAGTAGCTGCTGCAAGCTGGCATATGTTAGAATAATGGGGAAGTTCTGCTGCAATAACCTGAACAAGAGAAAAGCAGACATAACATCTCAGGCTTGTAAATATTTCATTGTTTTATCAGCAATATTTTCTATTTACTAGGATAACTTCACCTTTCTTTTAGAGGAACTAATTTAAGAAGGGTGAGTTTTGTTACTCTGTACTAGGGCCAGTAGGAGCTCAACTTGTTTTTAGTCACCCATGACCAAACCGATCTTTTTCTTTTGTTCAGTGCTCGACGGGTGGCTATAAGGATTCCAGCCAGTTCAGATGGCGAGTACCAAACACAATCCCCTTGTGCTGATGTGCAGGTCAAACATCAGTAGTACTATAGAATTGTCGATGATAGTACACATTTTAAGTCTTGTGACATGGGATTGAGTCGCAATGGGACCTTTATCATTTTCGTTAATTTTTTAAAAAGAAGAACCATCTACACAATATTTACCAAGATGCACGACTCCAAGTAAAATAAAAGATATGGAGAATATCACTTGGTTGATTGTAAAGCCATCAAGGTAAGATAACGTGTAAGCGAAAAATGGTTTTTCATCCAACAATGTAAACATGTCAGATTATACAAGGGAAACAGTAAAGCTGGATAAAACATGTCTAGCAACAGCTTTGGTGCTTAATGGATGGTGCTCAAGAGAGCACTCAATTGTTCGTTTTGTAGGTTTCCCTCTGTGAATGCTACAAGAGAAAAAGTTTCGCAGACAAGAAGAAAAATTATCAGGAGCTCAATCAGACTTGAGAAAATCAGAAAGATACAAGATCACTTTAGGAAGAAAACTTGTTGAAAAGGAAAAAAAATGAAAATAGCTAAAGTGCTTGAAGATAAGACAAGTAAATGGTAACAGATGGATGTCGAACATAAACAAGGAATTCCTTAAACAACAATATAAAAACACTCAGAAACATAAACAACACCAACATCAAGTGTTTCAAGTATTTTTTTTACACCTTTGAGACAACAATATATGCCTCACAAGCATTGAAAGTTCAACGACACAGAAAAACAATAACAAGTCATAACTCATAACCCCAAATGCATGGCTGACATTCATGTAACTAATACATGATATATCCCTTAATTTATATATATATTAGTGTTTCATATCCCTTAATTTATATATATTAGTGTTTCGATTATTATATTTTATTTTAATTATTTTGTTTTCATGTCTTCGTAGGAATTTAAGTGTGAACGATGAAATCGCATTAAGACGACAATTTGAGGAATAATCATAGCGATGGACGATGGTACAAAGTAACAGATCACGTGTCTAAACCTAACCCAAACAAACCTAATTCCACCTAATTTAACTTAAGCCCAAACCTAAAAATTAACTTAAAAATCCAAACCCAACCTCACAAGGAGAACCCTATTTAGGCTTCATCTCTCCTCTTCTCCTCCTTCTCTCTCCCTCTTTTGGGAGGTATATCTCCCCTTCCACGTTTCATTTATTCTCCTCTCTTTTTCCAGCCACCCTGTCGGCCGGCGATCCTCGCTCGACAGGAGGACCGGCAGCACGATCATCCCGCCGTCACCACCTCCTACTCTTCCTCCACCATCAAGCCTCACGTCCACGCACCACCACGCCTCCTCCTCCTCACCCTGTTTCGCACAACAACACACCACCACCGAAACAGAGCATCCCCTGCTTCCTGTTTCTCCCTCACAACACCATCATCCATCACGCCACACAACCACCACCACCGCCGGAGCACGACCCCCCATGTTCCTCTCTTCTTCACCTCGCCACCGTCCAGCCACATGCAGGGGCGGATCCAGGATTGTAGACAAAGAGGGGCAAAAAGATATGCATCATTTTCAAGAAATTTCCTCGGTATATAGCATAAAAGATGTCCTTTGTATAAGAAGTTTCCAAGAAATTAGTAAAGGCATCAAAGTTTGTCTTCTTTTCTGGGTTTTGTTTAACTGATGGAGATATACAACATAAAAATTTCAATTTTTTGTACATTGCAAACAGGTTATGTATGTCACTATGTATGTAGTGTGGAATGTGTACATGTGGTGTGTATGAGGTGTGTTTGTCTTTGAGTGTTAGATTGATTGCTTAGTGACATTATATGTAGAACATTTTTTTTTTTGCTTTTATAGAAAGATCATTAAGGCTTATTGTGAGATTATTTTCAAGAATGATGAGATTGGCTTGGAGATATTTCATATTGTATTGCCTACTGCAATGGCTTTAACAGCTGATTCAATTGCTTTTTTATTGACACAACATTCATCGGACATGTAGGTTTGTCATTGTTTCTTCTTTTCATGTTAGTTGTAATATTTGATGGAGAATCTCTGAATCGGTTGACATGAAAAACTATATTAAATTCAGGAATTTAGGTTTCAGAAATTCATCGAAATTTTTATTGCAAGACCAGGGCATAAAATTAACAAGTCGGTGATGGAGAAATAAGAACATCAAACAAACTCACCTGTTTCAGACGGAGATGAAGAAGAATTGAAGAAGATATCGCAAGACACAAGCGCAGACGCAGACACAAGATGCTCGGTTTCTCTTGTGATTTGGAATCTATTATGTTTTTTTTATAAGAGGGAGCAATATGAAATTTCAAGGGGGGCAATAGTGAAATTTTAACTACTTTAATGAATTTTTTACAAAACCTAAGGGGGTCAATTGACCCCCTTATCCAAACAGTGGATCCGCCCATGGCCACACGGCCAAACCAACATTACTGGACGGAGAAATAGGGATGAGCTTCCCTGTTTCCCAGTCCCTATTTCTCTGGTCTCCCTCTGTTTCCCTTCCTCTCCCTCTTTTTGTTCCTTCGTCTCAACTAAACAACACCGTCACAACACAATCGCACACCACCTCACGACAGAACAGAGAGCGCACATACAGGGAGCACCTCCCTGTCCTCCTTCGTCCTCTTCCTCCTTCGCGTCTCTGTCTCTGTTCTTCCATCTCTCTCTTTTTCAGGTACCGGAGCCGGTCGGAGGAATAATAAGCTCGCGAGGAGCGACAAAGAAGCAATAGGGTGCGGTGCGGCTCGCTGGAGACGAAGAGCGCAGTCTTTTGGGCGGGAACCAACTGATTTTTGAATCAGTTGGCTATTCGCACCCAACATTTATGTTCTATACCACCTCACAGTCACTATTTCAAATTAGCCTGTTCGCGCCCCTGATTTATGTCTGAGCCACCACAGTCCACCAACAGTTCTTTCTCGGGATGTGTGTTTGTGCTGAGATGGATTCTACCTATACCAGTGTTGTGATGTCATCCACCATGGTCTTCTAGACCCTGCGCCGAGGCGAAGATGAAACCACAGAGTTTTCTAGAGTTTGTCGTATCTAAATTTATTGTTTTCTATATGTTTGAATGTTATACACAGTTGATTTCTGAATTTCAATAATTTGCTTTCATCGATTATATTTCGAAATAATTATCTAGACTAATCAGTAGTTAGAAGTTCCCTTTATTGATATTCGAAGTCTGTTTTAATCAATTAATATGAATATGTGATTGTGTGTGTTGTAAAAAGATATGCAATGCTAGAGGTTTAGAATTAGTTAAAATAAACTTGTGATTGTGTGTGTCGTAGAAAGACATGCAATGCTAGGGGTTTATGCATTTGCTAAAATCAATTGCGAACTTAGATTAATCTTTAGATTAGTTATGTTGATTCTTGAAAACAATAATTTGGATTATAAAAATCTCGAAGAACCTGTGGTGGATTCGATGTCTCGGTCCACTCTTTTATCATCTTACCAGTTTAATTTTAGTTGTTCAATTTCATTCTCTTAATTTAGTAATTTACATCTGCAGTAACCCCCAACTCTAAATTAGTTTAAATAAGTCTTAGAATTTGACTGTCTTGTCAATCCTCGTGGGATCGACCCGTATTTGCCACTGTCTATCAGTTAGACAGCCATGCACTTGCGGTATTACAAGTAGGGTTTATTAACTTATTAATTTAGATTAATAAAATTTCTATCAATGGCACAAATCATTTTCTTCAATTCAATTTTATCAAAACACCTTACAGACATGAACAATTACATGTCAATAAGCCTAATATCCTTCAACAAATATGAAATCCTCATCTCAAAGCCTCGGATTAGTTCGACAAATCGTGCTCCGTCTTCCTGATATTAGGCATATCAGCATATGCCTCACATATAAAAAGCGAAAATTCTAGGGAGGAGGGCACCACCCATCCCCTTCGAGATGTGCACCCTTGCTTATCTCGAAGCACCAATCCCTCGCTCCCTAAAAGGGCTCCATAAAAAGATCTATCTAGTTGCTCAAATGAATTAGGTTCATTCAATTCAATTAAAAAGCAGCATGTCGTGCACGCATATAAGAAGATTTTCATGGTATTAATATGTTGATACATATGACTAAAGGAAACCCTTTAAGAACCTATTCACAAATTCAACTAAAACGCCATAAAAATGAAATCAAATGTAGTAAACACAGAGACCCATCTCCCCAATCGTGTTTAAACACTTGAATCATGATTCACTTGTCAGAAATTAATAAACGCTAGTTACTCAAATACCACTCCAATTGTACTTGTATTTTCCACTTCCCAAAATCCCATTTGATATCTGAGACCATTACACTTCAAATTTCACACACTTGTCTCCATTATTGCAGACATGGAAATGAACTAAAGTCATGAAAATTGAACAAACCCCACTTTGAATTCCATAAATTTTCATAATCTTTGATTACATGCAATGATGGGTGGGTGGATTACCTGAGTAGAGGGGGAGAGGAAAGAGGAGATGCCTTAATCATCATCAGCATCATCATCTGACCTTCTAGAATGTTCTTTGAGCTCCTACTTTTCTGGAAATGTGAAAAGAAAAGCCGTTAAACTTTGCTCCTCATTTGAGCAATTTTTCTAGAAAGTTAGGCCCGCGCCAGGCCAGCCCAATACCATCCATCATCTTAGAGATTGTGCCATTTCCAGCATCTCTAGGATGATAGATGGTATTGGGTTGGCCTGGCGCGGACCTGACTCTCTAGAAGAGTTCACTTTTGAGTGTGTTTCTTTCGAACCGTTCTAGCTAGCCTTGCTTGCTGGCCTGGAGCACGCTTGGACGCTCCTGAGCACGTGTTTGGTCAGAGAAAGTCCAAAGAAAAACGCTCGTTATATATCCATCTAAGAACAAAAAAAGCAAATGGATATCTACTTCCCCATCTCGTTTTCTTCCTTTTCTCAATCAAGAGTCCCCATCTTGACCAAGATTTCGTTTTTCTCAACAAAGAGTATTGCTCGACCAAACAGAGACTCCCCCATCTTGACCAAACAAAGATCTTCTTCCTCAGTGTGTCCCCATCTCGACCAAGGGGATTGCATGTGTTCTTTCTTCTTCTTCCTCGACCAAAAGTTACGTTTTTTGCAAACCCTTCTCTCTGCTCCATCTCATAGCAAATTTTAATGGGGTCAACAACATCTTCATTATTTTTTCTTGCCTCCCTATCTTTTCTCGCCTCTTTTGCCCACAAATCATATGCCTCGTATGCTTCGACAGCTGACGTAAACCCCTTATACAAAGCACCCTTATACTTTGATACCTGAGATAAACATTCTGGCCAGTTAAGATATACTCCCGATTCACGGCCACGATACACAACATATGCTTTGAATGTCATTCCTGCATTTAAAAAAAAATTCAAAAACAAGCAAGCAAAGCAAAACAAAAATATATTGCAGGAAGACAAATACTGTAAATTGAAAGCAGAGCATAAGCATGAAAAACAGAGTAGAATTGAACTTTGCAAATTGAAGTCCTCCCCAGCAAAAAACATAAGCAAATTGATGTTACAATTGTCCTTCTTGAACTTGAACTTTGCAAATTGAAGTACAAGCATGGAACACATAGTAGAATTGAACAACTCCCCACACCGTAGTTGCAGACGCCAGCTTTAAAACCAAGTCAAGGTTCTGTTTCGAGTCCTAAATGACTACTCCCTTCTTCTTCTTCTTGTATGATTTATACTTTAACAAAAGTTCTGAGGCCTAAATAACTACTCCCTTCCTTTTTCACCAAACTTGTATGATTTATGCTACATTGTCATCAGAAGTTGTGATTTAACACCATTTGATACCTTTAAACTAGGGGTGGGCACGAGACGGGATGTGACGAGATATACCCATCCCTATCCCATCCCGTTCATACGGGATCAGAATGGGACGGGATCAGCGTGCTAATCTGGACATATCAATACAAAGCATTCACTATACATGACAATCTACCATTTGAACTGAAAGCACATAGCATTTCTTATTGTGCATCAAACAATACTAGTTTTGTTGAAAAATATAACGAGAGCAAATCTCATACTAATGTTTTTATGATTTTGTGTCCCTAAGTCACTGCTCAAACATGTAATCAAAGAAAGAGTTGAAGTATCAAAGTGGGAAAAAAACACTTACTCTTATCTAATCACATGCATAATGAAACTAATTGAAACCCTCCAAGGGGGATAAAGCCTCAAGGCACATGTACTTTGAAACGTTCATACTATAATGAAACAAAAAAAATTAAACAACAACATTATCAAACTTCTCCAACAAAGTCCACCAAGTTTGAGTCACATACCTAATAAGTTCACCAATTTTTTTTGACTCTTACCTGATGTTCATTTTATCCTCACTGCAAATTCCCACCTCCAAAAGATCGATTCCCAACTGTGGCAGCCGCCGACTTCATCTCCGAGTCCAATGAGCTAATGTCAATGCCATGATGTTGTTGTTGATCTCTTTGCGAAATCCCACCACTCATGCTTCTTACCATTCCTCCAACACCTAGGAAGTCCCTTGTTAATCTATCAGACCCTCCAATGCTTACCGACAGATTCTGATGCAACTTAGCTTCGTCCATGTTATGCATATGTTGTTGTTGATCCAAGGTAAGCCTATTCACGTTGAACCCAGAAAAGCTTGTCTGATCCTACCCATGCCCACCAGTACTGTTGCAATTACCTCCAAATGAACTAGATCCAGCTCCAAATATAGGAGAGCTCCCGTTTGCAAGAGAATTCATTAGGTCTTGAAGATGGTTTTCATTCTCTATCTGTGATCTTAGACTGTCTCCTCCTCCACTCCCATTGAAACCTCCCTTATAGTTATTAGGAGACATTTGTTGCCTTTCTTGTCTTGCATTGTTTGAAGAAGAGCTTCCAAAACCTCTTAGCAAGGAAGCACCACTGTTTCCACTAGTCGTCGAACCCATTTGGGCAGCCTTTTGAAGCAATGTGGTAGCAAACATTTGAGGGAGCGCATTTTCACTTTGCATTGAAGCGTTGTATAGAGAAGAGACACTTGAACCCATGTGATCACCCATCATGTTGTTTCCAGAAAACAGTGTAGTTGATGACGTTCCTTCTCTTCCAGCATTGCCACTGTTGAACTGATCAGGAATTAGCAAACCAGATGAGGAGATTGAAATAAATAAATAATATATTAATAATTAATATTAAAAAATTAGTTCGGGACGGGATGGGATTGGCGGGATTGAAAATCTTCATCCCATCCCATCCCATTCTAGATCGGGATGAGACGAGATCGGGATCGCGGAATGGGATGTCCACCCCTACTTTAAACTGAAAAACCCCATAATTGCGACAGTGATGAAATAACAAAGATTAACCCAAAATGGATTCACCCGAAAAACAACATACAATTACCAGGTTTTGCTTAGAAAATAAAGAGAACAAAATGGTTTGCTTAGAAAATAAAGAAAATGAATGTTAAGTCTGGTGAATTAGGAAGGATTTTGATTGAGTTTTCTCAGATCTGAGTTCATTTTGGGGTTAGATTTGAGTTTGTTTTGGGGTTTGCAAAAAATGTATATTTACTTGGTCGAGGAAGTAGAAGAAGAAGGAACATGTCGAGATGGGGACGCACTGAGGAACTGTTTGGTCGAGATGGGAAGTCTATGTTTGGTCAAGCAACACTCTTGGTCGAGATGGGGACTCTTGGTCTGTCGATGGGAGATGGGGACGTTGCAAAAAATAAGGAGGGACTCTTGGTTAGGGTTTTTTTAGATCTTGACTAACGACTCCGTTAAAAACGATCAACTTCCTTCTTTTCTTTTCTTTTTCTTTGGACTTTCTCTGACCAAACATGTGCCCAGGCGTGCTCTAGACCAGCAAGCAAGTCTGGCTAGAATTATTGGTTTCTTTACTCAACAATTCTAGCTAGCTATGTTTGCTAGCCTATTTTTGGGTTTTTTACACTTCTACCCCTTCTATAGATAGTGTTTGTGGTTGTGTTTTAAAGAGAATGAGTAAAAAGTGTACAATTACAAAAAAAAACTAGCAAACTTGACTGACTAGACTTACTCTTCTTTTACTACTACGTGTCAGCCTGTGCAAGTGTAGCCTTATTTCTTTTTTATTTGGAACATGGAATGGAAGGATGTAATATTTTTATTTAAAAAAAATATCTATATCAAAGAGTTAGGAGGTGTTTGTTTGAGTTAGATGTCTAATCTCTGACAGTCTAACTAGAGGTATTAAGAATTTAAGAAATAAATAAATCAAATCTCTGACACCATATGCAGAGATGAATATCTAGTTAGACATCTCACTGAGCACCTCATTCAGAACATAATAGCTAATCTTTTCAACATCAGACAAAATTATTGAACCAAATCTGTAAACAAAACAGCCCCTTAGAGATGTTAATCACATTGTCATATTTTGTTGCCATCCTTGCACTGTCGGTTTGATCTTTCAGAGGTTGAGTTTGGTGCGTTTACTAAACATGTATTAAACTTCACAACATTATTGCAACTCCGTTGTCGTCCAGCCTGGTTAGGATACCTGGCTTTCACCCAGGCGACCCGGGTTCAAATCCCGGCAACGGAATTTTTTTTAAAATTTTAAATTTAGTTAAGCAACGAACCCGGGAACGGAATTTTTTTAAAAATTTTAAATTTAGTTAAGCAACATATTTCCGTTGTTTTTTTTTTAAATTTTAAATTTCGTTAAGCATCATATTTCGTTTTAATTTTAAATTTCGTTAAGCAACATATTTCCGTTGTTTGGCTGTCTATTTACTGACAAGAAATCAATTCTTCGTAAAACTATTTTTCCACTATTCATGAAAATCTAGACCTTGATAGTAAAAGTGTAAATAGGAATGCACACTACCATGTTGCATTCTTTGTTTGGACTTTTGGATCACTCTTCAAAATGTTGGGATGTTTCCATCTATTGGTCAACTAATTTGCGGATATATATCATAAATCACTCATTGCATAAAAATCGTAGGTGTATCAAACATGTTATTTAGATGAATGAGATATTTTTGTCATGGCTTTTATGAACTTGTTATAGAAATGTCTTTTTTTTTGTACTATTATTGTGAGGCCAACATTTAAGATTCCCTTTTCTTTTCCGCGGATATCAACCAACTTATATTGATGCCATATAAAACCACAAATCTATATCTTTCCTTGAAAGAAACCACAAACCTTTTTTTTTTTTTTGATCAATAGTAGTAGATTTGCAGTACTAGCCATGGCCATTTCTACTACTATACATCAATGTAGAGGCGTGCCTGGTTTCACAATCATTCTCGCGAACACACCCTTGCAGTAAAAACAAAGAAATGTAGCGAGGAAGGAAAAAGTAGCTTCAAAAAATAACAATTAATGAAAAAAACAATGAACAATTTGTAATTTTATTTACTGACCTTCAAAATGATAATTTCAATGCTTTTAACGTCATCTATATACTGTAAGAAGCCAATAAATACACCTAATGTATACAGAGTTTTTTTTTTTCCCACTTTTGTCTTTCTAGATAACAGATTCTAGATTCAACAAGAGCATCAAGAGTCCCCTACTAAAGCACATACAAAGATCACATGACCAAATACGAAAAGGAAAGAACTATGACCTTTCAGGCTTAATTAGGGTTAAATCCCTACAACCCCTGTTTGCCTTGCGAAAGAGAGACCTTTGTGAGTATTCCTATAGAAAGTACTTTCTGCTACAGATTTTTCCTAAAGACTCCCATTCAGAATTGTCCACACCTTCCAAAGCCGGACCTATTAAGATTTGCAGCTCTTAACACTGCCCATTGGCTGGACATCTCATTTTGACTCCTCGTTCCTCCCCATACATGCGGGGTTTACATGTGGTGGTTTGTTTCTCTACAACTGATACATATGCTTCTTTGACCGGGAAGCCCAGTGACCTACTTCTAGGACAATCCGCGACTGCGAGCTGCAGAGGAGTGAACTCCATTGTTTACTGAAGCGTCGACACTCTTCTTTCTCCTGTAGAAGAGTACATACGCTGCAGGAGACATCACATCTTCCTCGTTGATTGGTGTGATATGGCTGTCATCAAAGTTGTACCATCTGTTTTCGTCTCCAAGCTGCATAATTCCAATGGAAAGGGATAAAATCAGAATGAGAATAATAAGCCCCGCAATCCATGATGTGCTAAAGATGATCACATATAAAGGAGTTGCTTTTATAGCTATCTTTACACGTACACCTATAATGACACAGATTCTCTCTTCCTTTTTCCGAGGTAAAACAATACTGGCACAATTCACTTCATGGCTACAATTTTTTATAGCTTGCAGTGCCAGTTCTTCAGTAGATAAAAAATAAGGTTATCTGCCATTAAACACGGTTCTCATACTGCATCTCAACATCAGTCTTCAAATGCACGAACAATGTATTTCATTGGGACCCGGTAGATTTTTGTTTTTAAGTACAAAAAATTGCTCTTACATGTTCCTTCACAACAATCTTTATTAATTCATGTTTTGGGGGCAATGAAAATGCAGTGTATAGCCTTTAAAAAAAAAATTGCAGTGTATAGTAATTGACTTAGAACTGCAGGAACTTAGCTGGCTACCCACCCACTCTTGGCATTGGATTTAAAAATTCATATAGGTTTTATCTCCATACCATAGCTGCTAACAGCCTTAAGAACCCATGTCCATACCCAAATATCAAATCAAAGATTTTTTTTTTTTTTTCATACTCTATAGAAATGCATGACATCCAAAAAAAAAATTGAGGCAACAAATGAAAGAACAAGTATTATGATGACTTACAGCACGCCTATTCACCTTGATAGATGCTGTGTAGTGGCCATGCCCCATGTTTCCATAGTGATTACTCAAGGCATAAAGCTCATAAAGGTGGCGCTGTGAACCCTTTTTACGTGCCACATACTTTGTTAAGTCAAAATCATGTATAGGAAAGTTTACAAAAGTTTCCAGCTTTGTCTTCACTTTGTTGTGGTATGAAAACCTTTTTAGGTGGATAACAAGCACTTCAGGTAGCCTCCATAGATCCAGTTTCTTGCTTGCTTGGCGGCTCTCTTTGCATTGAGGGCAGTACCTTCAGAGAAAAGCCCAATTATTTTAGTAGTTACATAAATTGGTGTCTGTGTAAGTTCCATTTCATATAATTAACAAAATTATTCCATGTACACCCAAAAAGAAACGGACAGAAGATTTTCCACTGATTTCAGTGGGTTTCCACCTCAAGAATCTAACCATCTGAACCTTTAAAATCGGACCATTGTTAAGTCACTCAAACGGGCCATGCAAGGCATTCAAGTACTTTACAAATAACTTACCACATATCATCGGGTTTAAGTGGCTCTTCATGGAGAAAAGCTTCCAGACACGCGTACAAGGAGAGGGGTTCACTGCGAGCTTTTTTAGTTGGAGGGCCTTGTTCATGCACTTCTGGCAAATTTTCAATATAAAAAGTATCATATTTCTCCTGAAGCTTCTGTGACCAATCTAAATACACCAGAAAGGACGTTGATGACGAGGGCACCTTAATGGCCTTGTCTTCTCTTACCGATATATCAACACATGCATTATTTTCATCCACTAACCGCAGAGGCAACTTGAGTGCAATCCCCTGTTTCAAACTATTTTGATATTTATTTGTGGAATCCGAGGTGGTAACATTTGTACATGGTTCACCGGAACCAACATCTTCAGATGCAAGTGATGCTTCATCTGAGATACTGGAACACTTCATGTTCTCTGTTCTTTGCATTGGAGACAAGATTTTACGAACCATAGCTTGAAAATCACCTCTTGTGGTAATGTCATCACTTGAAATTGGTAACACAAGAGGTACACCATAAGGTTTCCAGACCGTTGAGCTGTTGACGCCATTTGAGTCCCTGAGAGAATTGTTAGTTCAATGATAATTTAATTAAAATATATACTCTGTATAAGCACTTTAAACATAAAATGTTCCACTAACTCCAGAGAAGACCAATAACGTGAGGAACTGCCTAAACCAAACTTATGTTTGCCTCAATTTAGACCATACATCTGATAGATGGCCTCTCAACAAGGCGATACCAATGATTACTCAGACTGAGATCTTAACCACCAAAACAACTGCCTTCAACTCAAAGGTTTTTTTCTTCATACAAAATTTGTATTATTGAATTAATAATTGAGTCAGTCATGTTAAGGCCCAAGTAGGAGTACAAGTCCAATTAGAATTAGGGATTCAATTCAAGTAGGAGTTAGAGGTTCTATTCGGTTTAGGTAACTAGTTGTTTGCTTAAGGCCAGACATTTTTTGTTGAATTCTAAGAATACAATGAAGTTGTGAAACTATGTTTATCAAGTTTCGTTTATGATTTGTTTTGTAAGCTTCCGATGAACCTATCACTGTTAGTAAGACCCATAATTTTCGTAATCACCCTAAACAATGCAGAGAAAGTAAATACCTACATATACTTACTTTTCTTCACGACGATGTACCAATTCAAGATATATTAGGTTCTTCACAGACTTGGGCATTTTATATGCAGCAAGGTAGCTGTCGTCTTTTATGGTAGATAACAATACTAAAGGATCTTCCAGTCGAATAACCAAGTGGCTGCGAATCTGTAAAGATACGAAGCAACAATCCCAATTAGATAAAAGTTAAAACACACACCATTTTCATCAATCAACTAGTTTTTCAGTCCATCTTACCTCTGCAAGCAAAAGCTTTTCGCTATTTTTCAAGGAACAAGAGCTGCTGACCGCTATGATCAAATCACGACATAGACCATGTGTAGGAACAGATACAGTGCATTCTCTTGGCAGTGCACTACCATCACTAGTGAAAACTGTGACAGTCATAGTCCTTTTGTTGGTAGGTTGGAGGGGCAACGAGAGCCACATGAAAGGATCAAAAGTTACAGAGATCTTGCTGCATGCGGGACACACCAAAGTTGATTTGTACTGACCCTGTCAAATTTGGATTAATAAGATATATAAATGCGCTCGAGTTTGGTGCTGTATCATCAAAGGGCAACCAATATCTAGTACAAATGAAGGAAAAGTAAAACAAATAACAATAAAGGTTGTTCTATCAACATGCCCTCCAACAACATAAGATGTGAATAGAACAAATTACATATGCAAATAGGTTAATTAACTAATGAGTATCATTTAATAGTTGATAGGACAGAAAAATATGAACTAATCTTGCATAGCATATGAATCTAAGGTATACACTATTGCACTAGGCTTTAAAAGTGGAGTCGCATCTGAAACATGCTTTATGTGACTTTGACACTTCATAAGGATCACAAGCAAGTTCAAAAGAACAACAGGGAATCGAGGAGCATATCTTATACGGGAAGGGAATTCTACATAGTTGTTGTAAGGTTTGTTGTAAGGTCCTCAGTGAATTCAAGGACCGTCGATTTATTTCATGCACCAAAATTTTGGGAGCTCCCAGAAGACTCTGCTTTTTTAATTCAAGAGGGATTTATCTTTTATGATCTATATAGTTAAATTGTTACCAGAGTAGGTTTAGGAGCGCTGTGAGATTAATTAGGATTAATCAAAATTAATTGGCATGCATTTTATAAACATATTTTATCTATCAAAAAAAAATTGAAAATTAATGAATATTGAAGTAGTAAACGTCACATGCCACAATGTAAGGCAACTATAAGAAAATAAAAACCACAATGCTAGATAAAGGTTCAGTTTTCCATATTCTTTAGTTTTGGCAGTAGTTTTCCTTTGATCGTTTTACTCTTTCCTCTTAAATCTTATATATATATATATATGGTTGGAATTGTATGGCCTCAATGTGATTAATGTATTTAAGTGTTGGTAGTTAGTGGTCAGAGAGTTATTGCTAGAGTCAGTGGTTAGAGAGTAATTGCTATGGTTAGTGGTTCAGATGATACTGGGTGAAATAGAACAAGAAAGAAAAATCATTTTCTCAGAATTCTTCATCGTATCAGAGCCCATTTTCTAGGGCATTTCTCGACCTTCCTTGTCAATTTTTTTTATGGCCTTTATTGCCATCCTTCAAAAAGCCCCTAAGCCTATCACCTTTACCTATTCTGAAAATCCTACCATCCTACCCTCCAGCTTACGACTTCCAAACTTGATGGGAGGAACTTCACGGAGTGGAGCCAATCAAAAGGGAAATTTTAAATATATAAGTGGAGAGGAACAAAAACCAGCTGAGAATAATCCCAAATTTGAGAGTTGGGATGCCGAGAACTATATGGTAATGTCATGGCTTCTCCATTCCATGGAGTCTAAGCTAAGCTAAGGAAAACTTATACGCTTCTTCCTACTACTCAAGAGGTTTGGAATGTTGTGACCAAAACATATTCCAAAGTTGGTTTTGTTACACAGATATTTCAAATAAAGAGGCAGATTTACAACACCAAACAAGGGTCCATGAGTGTCACGGACTACTACAACACTCTTAAAGGACTGTTAACTGAGTTGGATATGTACCAACATATGGAACTGAAGTCTTTTGATGATGCAAAGACAATCAGGGATCTCTTGGAAAGGGAACAAGTCATACAGTATCTATTAGGACTCAACTCCGAATATGATCTAGATAGAGATCGAGTCCTTGGGAAAGATGCTCTCAGATCTTGATGACGCATTTGCTTTCATTAGAGGGGACGAGAGCAATAAGGAAATAGTGAGTACCAACTCCGTGGAAAGTGGAGGAGCAATCATGGAAAATTTGAGTCTATCAGTATCGAAGCCTGCAGACAACAAAAAATCTGAAGACAAGGATAAACTTTGGTGCAATTATTGCAATAAACCGAGGCACACACGGGCTACATGCTGGAAGATACATTGGAAACCACAAAACTTGAAACAGTTTGCCAATCGAGGAGGTTCTCTACCCAACCATCCAAATCAAGCAAATCAGGTTGCAACCATGGATGTGAACACGGGACAATGGTCAGATATGCTTAACAGACAGGACATTGAAAGACTCAAAAACCTGTTGAACCAGCTGGACAACCCCAACAGTGTTACAGGTTCATGTTCCATGGCCTTCTCAGGTATAAAAGCCTCAACTATGCAGTTAGTTTCTAATTCTTGCACTTGGATCATTGACTTAGGTGCTTCCGATCACATGACCAATATGTCTAAAATCTTTTCTAGCTATTCACCATGTTCAGGTAGAGAAAAAATCAGAGTAGCCGATGGAACTTTTTCCTCGGTTGTTGGTGTCAAAATCTCAAACAACATAACCTGACAATCAGTCCTTCATGTTCCAAACCTGAATTATAACTTGTTGTCAATAGGAAAACTCACAAAAGACTTGAATTGTTCAGTTAATTTTATACCATCTGGTTGTTATTTTCAGGACCGATCAGGGAAGATGATTGGAGTTGGTAAGCTGAGAGATGGGCTGTACTTCCAGGATACTAATTGGAGTGGTGAAGCAGAACCTCAATGTCTTGTATCCCAGACTACTAGTTCTGGTCCCCCCCCCCCCAACCCTCCAGTTTATCCTCCTCAAAAAAATTATTTCCCAAATTATTTCAGAAAATGGATGTTGGCAGTTTGCATTGTGAGTCTTGCATCTTTGCTAAACATCATCGTACCAGTTTTCCAATCAAAGAAATTTAACTTGATACATTCTGATGTGTGGGGACCATCTCGAATTACCAATCTCATTGGCGCTCGATGGTTTGTTACTTTCATTGATGATTGTACCAGAATTACATGGGTGTATCTGTTGAAACACAAGTCAGAAGTTCCATTCATATTTTCCAAATTCCATTGTTTTATCAAAACCCAATTTGGAGTCAATATCAAGACCTTGCGATCTGATAATGGCAAAGAATATGTTAATCAAAAACTTTGGTCATATCTATCTGATGTTTTCATCAATCAACTTGCGTGGACATACCTCAACAAAATGGTATTGCAGAAATAAAGAATAGACATCTTCTCGAAATTGATCTCTCCTATTTCAAACAGAGTGCCAAAACAAATTGGGGAGATGCCATCCTTACTGCAGCGTATTTGATTAACAGAATGCCTATCAGAATCTTGGAGAATCAAAGTCCTGTGAAATAACTCAAGTCCTTGTTTCCAAATTTTCAAGGGGCGGGATCCCTTCCACCAAAGGTGTTTGGATGCGTCTCTTATGTCCATATTCATCCTCATCTGTGAAGTAAACTCGATCCTAGAGCCATGAAGTGTATTTTCCTTGGATACTCTCGAACTCAAAAGGGGTACAATTATTCTAATCCTCCCACTATGAAAACCTTTATTACTATGGATGTCACATTTGTGGGAAACCAATCTTACTTTGGTAAAACCTATCTTCAGGGGGAGAGTGATCCAAGAGAGGAAGTTAGGTGGGTTGGGATATTGAAGAAGCCACTCTTGTGGAAGATACCACTCAATCTGAGATTCCTACACCTCATCCCATTCAACATGAATCCTCTCCACCTGAGCCCATTCAACCAAACCACCACCCTGCTAACATCCTTCAACCTGAAGGCCAACCCGAGGAGGATATTGAGGTTCGGACACCCACTCTATAGGTATATTCTAGGAAGAAAAATCATGTCATCATCTCTCAAGCTCCAATTGTCATCAGGTAATGAAAATACACAAAGCTTGAATCCCAACTCTACAATTCTACCTAAAACTGATATTGATATGCCTATTGCTTTAAGAAAGAGGGTTCGAAATTGTACCCAACACCCCATGTCTCACTTTGTATCTTTACAAAATCTTTCACCTCAGTATAAAACTTTCATTACATCTGTTTTGTCCCAAAAAATTTCTACATCTATTCAGGAAGCTCTAACCTCCAAACCATGAAAAGAGGCCATGGATGGTGAATTAAGAGCCCTGGAGAAAAATCAAACTTGGCAGATCGTGGATCTTCTAAAAAAAGGATAAGAAGACTGTTGGTTGCAAGTGGATCTTCACCGCAAAACACAAGCCTGATGGAACATTGGAGCAATATAAGGCAAGACTTGTTGCAAAATGATACACTCAGACCTACGAGATAGACTATTATCAAACATTTGCACCTATAGCAAAGATGAACACAATCTGAATCCTCTTGTCTTTAGCAACAATAAAGGAATGGCCACTTCATCAACTAGATGTGAAGAATGCATTCCTCCATGGAGACTTGGACGAGGAAGTATACATGGATATACCACCAGGATTTCATGATAACTTGGGAGGGAATAAGGTCTGCAAATTAAAAAAGTCTCTCTACGGTTTAAAACAATCATCACGAACCTGGTTTGGGAGACTTAGCAGAGTAATGAGAAACCAAGGCTACTTTCAGAGTCAAGGTGACCACACTTTGTTCATAAAGCATTCCACAAAAAGGGGAATTGCAACTTTGATTGTGTATGTTGACGATATCATTATGACAGGAGATGATGAAGAGATAGCTGGTTTGAAAGCTTATCTAGCATACGAATTCAAGATTAAAGATCTGAGAAGCTTGAGGTATTTCTTGGAAATTGAGGCAGCAAGGTCACAGCATGAAATTTTCATCTCCCAACAAAAATATACCCAAGACCTATTAGAAGAAGTAGGAATGGCTGGTTGCAAGCCAATTGATACTCCAATTGAAACTAATCATCGATTGTGGGAATTACACGAAGGAGAAAAACTAGCCGACAAAGAAGAATATCAAAGAATGGTAGGTAAACTTATCTACTTGCCTCACACAAGGTCAGACATTGCCTATGTTGCAAGTGTTGTTAGCCCGTTTATGCATGTGCTCCCCTAAAATCTCATCTTGAAGCTGTTTATAGAATTTTGAGATACCTGAAAGGATCCCCAGGTAAAGGACTTCTTTTTCAAAAAAAAATCAAAAAAGAGGACTTAGACTGGAAGCTTATACAGATGCAGATTGGGCTGGATCCAAGACAGACAGAAGGTCAACTACAAGTTACTACACCTTTCTAGAAGGGAACCTGGTTACTTGGAGGAGTAAAAAGCAACCAGTTGTGGCACGATCTAGTGCGAAAGCCGAGTTTAGAGCCATGGCTCTTGGCATATGTGAGTTATTGTGGATAAGGATAATTTTATCCGACTTAAAAATCAGAATAGAATGTCCTATGATGCTATATTGTGACAAGAAGGCAGCAATAAGCATTGCACACAACCCGGTTCAACACAACCGAACCAAGCATGTTGAAATTGACAGAAACTTCATCAAAGAAAAGCTGGACTCGAAACATATTTGTGTTCCATATGTTTCTTCCAGTGGTCAACTAGCAGATGTTCTCACAAAACTACAAAAGGTCTACCCAATACTGCTTTTCAAAGTTGAATCAACAAGCTTGGAATGCAAAGTATTTTCGCATCAACTTGAGGGGGAGTGTTGGAATTGTATGGCCTCCATGTGATTGATGTATTTAAGTGTTGGTAGTTAGTGGTAAGAGAATTGTTGCTAGAGTTAGTGGTTAGAGAGTAATTGCTATGGTTAGTGGTTAGAAAGTCAACATTTGTAGACTTGCTTCTTGTATTTAAACCAGATTATACTCGGTGAAATAGAACAAGAAAGAAGAATATTTTCTTCAGAATTCTTCACATACATATATATATTCTCTTTGATTTCTCTCTCTAGCATCTTCATACACTCTTGGTATTGCCCTACGGTAAAGTATTGATGAGGTTAAGGAAAAAAATTTAAAAATAAAATTTATTTTTCTTATTTATTTATAACACATTGTCATTGACTAATTAGTCGGTGAACTCCGAAAGTAATTAATCGGTTGTTTGGCGAGAAATCTCCAATTTCCTGATTTATTGGCCAGAGATTATTCAAACGATTAATTAAAATATCGAAATGCTCTACTAGCGATAGGAGGTTAATTAGGGGTTAATCGTTGATTAATCACTTATAAATAACATAAGTTATGATTCTATTGGACGTTTTTCAATATACCTACTCCGCTAGTTCTCATCATGTGTTCACCAACCAAAAGAAAAAGGGGAAAGGAAACCGAGAATACCAAGCCTACAGAAATAGGAAGACAAGTGCTCTGAAGTCACTCTAGAAAAATCAACTTTGGTGTGCAATTTTCATCTGGAACATTTTTATATTCACACAGTAGAATCTCTTAACCCCATAAATCATGGAAAAAGAATTTATATATACATATATTGATTGGGCTTTGATGATGATGATATATATCCTGGCTTGTACTTTCTTCAATAGCACAATAGTGAACTGAATTCAGATTTTAGAGTGAATGGCGGAGAAAGAAGCGGTAGAAGAACAATACCGTCATTCCTGCGAACTTACAGTACTAGGTTAGTTATTTGAACTGTTTGAAAGACCCAACATGCTTTTTTTCCATTGGCTCTTTCATCAACTGATATCAATATTGTTTAGGTGATTTGATTTTGCATTGATATGCTTTAATTTCATTGATAGAATAGCAGATCAATGGAAACCTAATTCTATTTTTTTTTAAATTGACCAAAAAACAAAAAGGCACACCGACTTTCATTGGTTCCTGAAAAAATTGCAAATGATTGCTTCGGCAAGTCGGACTAGGATATACGATCATGCCCAAAGTGCCAATTTCAGTAACAATGAAAACTTTTTTTTACTGTACAAGCCTAAAACTTTCTTTAAAATTTCAGACTTTCTCAACGTTGATACATTTACTCAAGTCAACAGTCAAAATACAGGTTTCCCTTGAGAACCAACTTTGTATTTTTTTTTAAGACAATAATTGATTATCATTTAAAAGTTGAATTTTCACAAAAGTTTAATTTGTTTCTTCAACTTGTATTTTATTATGATGGGGTTGTTTGTTAGTTCGGTTGATCCCAATTCAAATACGTGTTGATTGCATGGAATCCAGGGGGAGCCACTTGTGTTTAATCCAAATTAGATCAAAATGTGATAGATCACTTATCATGGATTCCATATTTCGATCAAAGATGAGAATTGACTCCCATGAAACATGAAAATCCAAATTCTTTAACCCCCTGAAAAATTTGATTTTCAGATTTCATGGAAATTCAACTCCCCACTTTTAATCACAATCTAGAATTCATAATAACGGATTCACCATATTTTAATCAAATTTGCCTTACTCACAAGTAGTCTACCACATTTTAGTCAAATTTGCCTTAATACCAAGTGATATACCACATTTTAATCAAATTTCCCTTAAACACAAGTGTCATCCATGGATTACATGGAAATAAGTTCCATGCAACCAAACACACCCTAAATTTTAACATAATTCAATTATATATAAAAAGAAATTTTGAATAAAATTCATTATGTTCATAAGTATTGTCCAGTACAAATTTATAATAACTTAGAACAAAGTGTGATGGTCAACCTATAATCCCCTTTCCATTTTCATGTAATGATATTTTTTCTTCTTAAAGAAGCTATGGACAAAGTCGTAAAAAAAAGTAAAGGTAGCTACTTTTAAGTCTCTAACCCCTTTTCTAACATTTTTGCAGGGGAAAGGACTAATAAAAAGTGGCATGTCAATCTCAATCAACTATATAATTAAAAATCCCTAAAACCAACCTTTTAACACAATTACTACCCCAAAAATTTAATCTCTACATCGATGGAACTCAGATAATCTAATCTCTACATCGAGGTGTTGGAATGATTGTGTGGAACATCAGACCTTACATAATTTTTTGGATAAGACGATAATAATAGGGGGGCTTTTCTAAGATTTGGGCTTGAAAGAAGGAAAAGCATTCTAGGAGGTAAAGGTGCTTCATTAATAATGGGAATCCACAAAACCGGAACTTAATAGGAGTTACTATTGAAAGGTTTTATTGACGGGGATGGCTTCATCCTTAGACAATACATGAGAACTTATTTACTTTTGTATCTCGTATGTAGGCTTCTTTCTATGCTCATTCAATAAATTTTTAACCAATAAAAAATAAAAATAAAATACAAAACAACAATAACAATAACAAATCCACAACAACCGCCTTTACCATGTGAATGACTACAAAATATTACAGAATTAGTGCATTGGGTGGTTCAGTTGTATCATATTTTCTAATCAAGTTCATGGGGTATATTAATTGGGTAAAGATGTTTTTTTCTACAAGCAAAGCAAACCCATAACATAAGAGTTATCGAACATGTATGCAGGGAAGCAGCTACGCACGCATTTGCAAGAAAATAAGAAATAATTGATAAGATGCATGCAACTTCACAAAATGCTAGAAATGGAAACATCTGCCAAAAAAAGGTCAGCTAAAAGCAGTAAACGAACATCAATCATTTATCATAAACAAACTAAAAGTATTGAAATTAATAGACTCCGCTTGCTAAATACCAAAAGTGATGTATTTACTTCCTTGTAATTTAATTCACTGGAGTATTGTATTTATACTCACTTGGCACACATCAACAATTATAGAATCATTTCGCGCAAGATGATTTGCCCAGTATTCATTAGCAACTTCTTCATCAGCTCTGCCATCTGCATCTCTAGACTCTATGTAAGGTTTGTCTTTCACACGATTAAGATCTTCATGGAGCCCATCTAATAGAAAAGCCAGAAGCTCCTAAAGAAACACAAAGGGACAAACACATCAATGGCTTCGTAGGATGATGAACATAAACTTTTCAGTTTACTTTCATGTTTTCAATAGTTTTTCAAAAGGTGAAGTTACAAATAAGAAATATAATAACAATAATGGAATGTACATGACCTGTGAATCATGTTGGTTATATCCACTAAATTGAGGTGAAAAACGAGTAAGCTTTATCTTGAATGGACGAGGGGAAATAGTTGTTCGTCCAGGCACCCATAATTTTCTCAGGAGCTCGCCAAATGCTAATGCTAACTCACCCTATGTAATCAGAGAGCCATCTATTAACAATCAATAATGGGTAACAAAGACAAGAATAAAACAATTGATAATGCACCATTCATACACTTCACACACACATGAATAAATACTTACAAAGGAGAAAATGTGGTTCGGGGAGCTATAGGGGGAGCGATTAGGCAAAAATGGATACCAACTCCTCATAATTTGGTAACTTCAACTCCATTAACAATCACTTATGAATCCTTTTTCGGCCTACACCCCTTATCTCAAGTTATGAATGTTTTGGTTCTAACTATCTACAACTGTTGGGGCCAACAAACTAATAGATTACCGAGAAAGAGAAAAAGGAAAGAAAGAAATAATTTGCACACATGTCATTCACACAAAGACACATTATTATGGTTTGTATTTTAGATTTCTGAGATTCCGCTGTCCTCTATTATTATTTTAATTCAGGTTTTCAAGCCTCTTTGCTTAGTGCAAAGGAAGATTCTTGGAGATCGAACTATATAAGTGGAAGATTCTTAGTCAAATCTTGTTATATGTTTTTCCTTAATTTAGATATCCACTCTCACCATCATACGAACATAAACTTTGGTGAGCCTCGAGGCTAATTACCCTTTTCTTGTACAGTTGTACTGAAGCCCAAATTTGTGGTTCACAATTGCATAAATAGTTTGCCTCTAGAAAGTTGGCCTAAGCTTGTTTGACTGCCAAAGCCCAAAAAGTAGGATGGGCTATAATTGGACTTTTAGGGATTCTCAATTACATTCAATGGGGTCAAGCAAGGACGCACAGACACGCGTGTCGTGTCGGACACAGACACGACACAGCGGCTCAGCAATTTTCAAAAAATTAGGACTCAGTAACACGATCAAACTTTGCTTCTTTTTGTTTATAACTCATATGAACATAAACAACAACCTAAAGCTTAAAATTGTTTAAATTTCTTACTTTTGAAGCTAGAAGAGAAGAGCATAACAAGAAAGATAGAAAAATTTAATGAATGCACAAATAGTCAAAATTTACTGGAGAGTGTATCTAATTTACAAATTGTTTCAAAATAGCGTGTAATTGTGTATCTAAGAATAAAATAATCATCAGAAACATAGATCAAACTACAGAGAAATTACATAGCAAACACCCATATTTTTGTGTATTGTATTTAATTTAGAGCGAGCGAAGAAACAACCTTGATGACGCCTGATGTACCACCAAATGAAATCGCCAGTCAAGAACCCTCAGATCGATAACGACGTGAAGAGGTGCTCTAATTGAAACAACTTGTCTGCCCGACTGAAGGAATTGAACAATTGGCGATTGCAATCGAGTGCAGCAGAACTAGTGTTTCTTCAAGAACTATTTCCAAAACGAGTAGAAAAAAAAGGAAAATAACCATTGGCCGATCGGAGCCGAATCGGGACCGTGTCTTGGCCGATCGGAGCCGAATCGGGACCGTGTCTTGGCCGAGTCGGGACCATGTCTTGGTCGTGTCAATCTCAGTCAACGTGTCTTGACCGTTGACCGTGTGTCCGATACATGTCGGGCGCGTGTCAGACGCAAGTCCATGTTCGACACGTATCCGACTCTCGAAACGGGGGTTTTCCGAAGAGTCTGTGCATCCTAGGGGCCAGGTTGTTGATTCCCCATTGGAGAAAAATGAACGGGTGCCTAATGGTTCAAATCATTTTATCGATACGAGTGTTCTATATAGTAGAAATTGCAACTATGCATTCTGAAACCATTTCCCTACTAAATATAGTGGTAGAACGAGTACCAATATTGCGCCAGGACTTCAAACAATTTAGACTTAATCATGTTAAGGGTGTCTTCTTTTCTCTCCTTGTCAACACTAATGGGAGGGTGGGTCCCCATTTTCGTCCTTCTCCTTAACAACAGTTGGGAGATACCTTAATGAGGTATTAGGGGTAACAACGACATTCTATTTCTAAAAAAAAAACATGTTAACAAATATCGTGTCGACATTCATTGATACATCGGGTCGGGCACTCCATGCCATCTCATCAACTTTTTCACATATCCTTAAAAAAAGTTTCAATTCTTTACTAATGTTACAAGCATATCATGGCAAGTTAGTAAAAAATAAACAGCAATAGTGACTATAAGTGAATGAATATGACTATAATTCAAAACTTATTGCTGAAAAAGTAATAGTATTTAAATGTACTAACGTATCCCCTACGCATCTCGTATTTAGTTTTTGGCCAACGTGTCTTATGCCTCATATTTGTATCAGATACCAATACCGCATCTATGTCGTTACATAGGTTTTGTATAATCACGCTTTTATCAAAGGTTGTTTACAAAAATACGGAGCATATATAACATATTCCTGCACCCTAATGCTACATTACTAGATTGCTACAAAATTCAAAACACGATAAAGTTTCCAAAAAACTTCAACAAGTAGTCAGAACTCAAAAGGCATACAAAAATAACGAAAACACATAAAACACCTAACTTAAAGTTAGGGAAAGGGTTGAAATTTAAGTTTTGGTTCACTTATTTATTTAAAAAATACATGGGGAAATTGAGGTTCAAGTCTCACAGCGCCTTAGTGCTTAATCCTCAAAATGTATGCCTCAATTATGTGAGGTGTACGCCTCATCAGGATTGTGTGAGGCTTAAGACTCAACTCGGTCATGAAGTGCGAGGCACTAGTAGCCTCAGTGCAGTTTTCTAAACCATGACTGGAATGAATTTAAAACCTCTCCACACCTCCTTTCGATCTTTTGATCCAGTTATCTGCCTCCTCTGAATTCCACAGAAGTCGTACAATCCATCATCTGAACACATCCATGGCACTACCATAATGAGTTCTCTGGCAGTAAAATCCTTCCGAAATGTTCACACTCTGCAACCAACACTACATCGGAAACGTCAGAATGGTGATTTTCTACAGATACTACTGGCACTGGCTAGTTTCTTTCGTTAGCATGATCTGTTGCCTTCCACTCAGTGTTCTAAAAAGCGGCCTGGGCGGCCGCCTAGGCGCTAGTAGGTAGACGCCTAGACTAGTTGCTGGGCGGAGGGAAAAATCGGTCAGGGCGCCTAGGCGGGTTCTGGGCGGGTCTGGGCGTTTTTTTTTTGTTTTTTTTTTCTTTCTCTGGTTGCAAATAACCAAAACCAATCGACCAAATACCCATCGAACTTTTTAGGTTTTGCAAAACAGAGAGAAAAAAAAGGGGAAGAAGAAGGGGAAAAAGGGGAAGATGAAGAAGAGTTTCCCGGCAGGTATCGCTTTGCTTCTCCGCTGCAAGCAAAGCATTTCCCTCCACTTTTGAAGTTTGGCTTGAGGACTTGTACTATACCTAAACAATAAGGGGAAGAGGAAGAAGAGAGAGGCTACAACGAAGTGTAAGCTGCCAGACCAGAGTCTCCTGTCCAGACGTTCCAGCGACTCCAAGCACAGAGTCTTCGCGTTTCCTTGGTTGTTCACTTGTTCGTCGAGTTTGAGTCTGACACGGAGAGAGTTGTTGAAATGGAAGGATATGAAGAAGAGATACGGCCTAGCATTTCAAGTTCAACTATCAACTTTCAAGTATGTTTTTTCTTCCTCTATGTTATTGAAACTCTATGTTATGCAACTTATGATATTATAAATTTTAATGTAAGCTTAATTTTTCGTGTTTATAAATTTTTCATATGTATTACTATCTGGCATTAAATTGGAAGTAATTGATAAAATATTAATGTATTATGCTAAATTTTTGTAAATTATGAAAATTATAATACAAAATCTAAAACCGCCTAGGCACCTGCTGGCCGCCCGCCCACTGCCTAGCGATTTTTAGAACACTGCTTCCACTAGTTACTTGGATGTGCATCTGTGCAATGCTTCAACATTGCCTTCCCACTTCGCTTTCTTAGATCACACACTCTACATAGCAGTTACTTCCTCTTCTCTTTGTCTAAGCATCTCTGTAAGCTGCAACTTGAGAATGGAGCCAATAAGTTTCACCACATGCCACTCATCTAAGTCCATCTGTAAACTTTCTTCATCCAAAAGCACCACAGCCTACGGGACACAAAGATGGGTACAAGACCCACCATCCAAAAGCACCACAGCCTACGGGGACACAAAGATGGGTACAAGACCCACCATGACCCTATCATAGATACCCCCATTGATTTATCTTTGGTCAATCTTGGTCTCCACTTCTTTGAAGGGGTTTTCTTTTGACCAAAACATCCCATTTCAACAACCTTATTGAGGTCTTGCCTAGTTCGCTTGCACAACCACCACTGAGAATCAGTTTCGTTCTTCTTCAATAAGGATACAATCCCTCATCAAACTAACCCCTGTAGCAAACTTATTTCAACTTTGACTTCCATGTAAGCTAACCAAACCTAGAAAAAAAAAAGCAAAAATCAAAGAAAAAGTTGGAATAACTTAACAATGCTGGGATAACTTAACAAATAGAAGAGAGAATCATTAACCACACATATAGGAACACACTTATTGACAGTACTCACCCTTCCTCTTCTTTTATACCTCCACTCTACCTACCTCTTCTCCCTCTTTCCAAGAACCATGTCCACAATTAATAATCTTCGCAAGCATCTTCTCCTCAAGTGAAACGCTTTGAAAAGCACCTCCACACACTCTAAGGACCAACTTAATATCATCCAACCTTCCTGCCTACACTGCTTCATCACTTCTCCACCTGGGAGAGAGACCCAATGCATGATTTCAAACAGGAGATCCTCCTCCAACTGACTCAGCCCACTTGCCATGGAAATTACCCTCCTGCAGCTCTAGATCCATACTTCTCTAAGTTTCAATTCTCAAAGACTGCAGTATTGATTTCTCCATATCTAACTTGAAAGACAATTTGTCCTCCAACAGATATTTATAAATCCCCACTCTCAATCTGCTTCTATCTCTAGCTTCCAAACCTATGCTAATCTCAGACCATGGGCCCGGACGACTTAGGACACACACTCACACCACCACCCAGAGTTGCCTGGAGACTTTCTGGAGAATTCATCACCAGTACTATAGTCAAGTTATTTGCTGCTCACCAATGCTTCTGACCTGAAATCTCATACAACGGTAAATGGTGGTTTGGACCACCTCTTCCTCCCAACAACGGATGCTATCAAAGATCACCTCCAAAAGTTGAAACCACATACTGCCTCACCATGTTGAAACTTGAAACCATAGCAAGCAAGACAAGCCTCCATCTTTCCACCGCCTCTTCATCTCTCCATTGAGTGCAAACTTCTAAATTACACCAGTTCGATCAACTCCAGCCTTAGAGAGATTCCCCTTGAGATATCACTGGAAGGTCCTCTCAACGTCATTAGCAGCTAAGAGAGCTCTTCTTTGAGTACCTCGCTGTAGAATCTGGAAAGAGTTTTTAAGTCTCATCCTCTTCTCTTCAAGAGATCCTTCAACCACCACGCAAAACCAACTTTTTAGATAAAGAGGAAGTGGTAAATGAGGGACAGATAGTTTGATCTCCAAGGACTTCTTCCCTTCTCTACCTTAGCCTGTCTTCTTGCCTTCTCTTCAAGGCACCTTAGGTTGGAGCAAATCTACCATTTGATCTAGTTCCCAGTCATTGAGTGCACGTCTGAAGTGTAAATTCCAGGCACAACCAGACTCGTCTATTTTTTAGGAATCCTGACCGTGCCCTCTTTATTTTTAGTAATAACGTAAAGAAGTAGGAAAGCTTGCTTCATGGGTCTATCATAACCCAGTGATGATTCCAGAAACTAACTTGATCACGTTTAGGAACTTCAAAATTAACATGAGCCAAAGGTGGCAATTACAGTGAACAGCCATATGCAGAAGGGTCTTCTTCTATGAAACATACACTATGGAGACTATTCCACATTTGAAAGCAGTTAGTCCCCTCCACAAAACTTCTTGCTCCACCCAAATTCCAATACCACTTCCTTAACATAGCTCTATCTAACTCTTTAAGATTCCTAATCCCTAAACCTCCACTAGCTTTTGGTTCACACACCTTTTTTCAACTAATCATATGGTACTTTTGTGCCGTGGGAAAGGTAACCCATAAGAAGTCCCTCATAGATTATTATATCTGCTTTGCAACTGATACCTCCATGAGAAATCCCTCAACTCTAAATTCACTCCCCAAGTTTGTTTTATTGGTTTTTAACTTTATTGACTCATCTAATCAAAAAGTCAATCTCCCTGATATTTTTGTTTCGTCTTGCAGTTGACTCAGTTTTCCATGTGACAAAGGTCAAAATAAACCATGGAGAAGAAGATCTAACAATAGTAAAAAGAACTATATCAGGTGTTGGTCTTTCAGACATTATTCGCAAGTAATTTCTCACACCAAATCACAGAAAACCCCCTTACACTCCCCAAACTATTGAAGATCCTAAGGAGAAGAAATCATAGATGTAAGTAAGAAGAGAATCCAGGTTCCCTCCCTTACCTTAGATTTAGACTATGGGCTTCCAGAAAAATACCACCCAAACTGGAAGAGGATAATCTCCATGCAAAGTGCCATCATTAAACAAAATAATTACAAATACTCCCTCTAAAAATTTTGTAATAAATACTAAGCTAGATGTTTTCAATTTCTAGAAGTAGATTCAGAGATAGTATGTTCAGATGCACCAAAGAATCAGCTACTTACAACTGTGCCCATAGGGTTCTGCCAGTTTATTTCAGGATGATAATCGTCTTGAAAATATCTAGCAAACTCAGGTGTATGCACAAGACACTGTATTGCACAGTTCATATAACAAGTGTTTCCGAGATTTAGTAATCCAGACAACCCTCCAGATGTTCCTCTTGTACCAACACTACTGATGCCATATGAGTTGTCTCCTTCCGTAACTGGGGAAGCTAGGTACTGGCTTTGTGATATCTCTGAACTACAACTCCTAGAGACCCCTTTGCCAGTAGACAAGCTAGATTTACAAGGTTCTACTAGAATAGAAGCTGATTCCTTCTCAGCAGATCCATTTTCTTGTACATAACCTCCAGCAATATCATTACAATCACCAATAACCTCCACCAGAATCTGTTTGGAGAAAGAAAGAAACAAAGAACCAAAAATTGTTAAAGATAATCGGCAAACAAAACATCAGAAAAGAATTATTGTCCACGAGAGAATATGATTCATAAAAGCATTTATATGAATAATACTAATAAAGCAATGAGTCGCTGATAGGCCTCAGGAGAACAAAATTTGGAATCAACTTCTAGGCCACGAAAACAAAAAGATGAACAAGTTTGTTTTCAGTTTTTAGATAAAGATAGAAATTATGGGAAAACAAAATAGAAAATTAAGTAAACTGAACCAATTCTATTCTTCAACGTAACAAGTTGCAAAAGTAAGCTGCAGACATTTCACATTGACATCAATTTGAAACAAAGATAAGCTCTCTTAGATGAAGCTATATATATATATGCATAAGAGAGAGAGAGAGAGATGGGACCCCAGAAATGGAGTAATATTGTACATTTCCAGAAAGCAATTCAAAGAGTATTAACAAATAAAGGGAAAGCTATGCTATCTGCAATGGTTTCATATTATATCAGATTTACGATGTAGTATTTGAGGCCATTGTTGGAGTATTTACTGGAAATCAAGACAAAGAATAGCAGGTAGAATGCATCTAGTAGTACTTAAATCATAATACATAAAAACCAATAAATAAGATTAATTACTCGATTACTAGCTGACTAGAAAACTCACATAATAAGAAAAACCATTTAAGTTTATAAAAGGAAAAGTATATAAAAATATATAAAATTAATTAAGAAGTGAAAGTTCAATTAATAGAGATGTTTCTACTTCAAGTACTATACAATAAGACTATAAGATAAGTAACTAGGTTGAACTCATAAGCACGGTGAAACTAATGAGGATATAATGAGGGCCACGGCAAAAATGATACTCACATCCTGGTCCATCTGCAAGTTGGCATCATAAAGTGTTTTATCTAACTCGTTCAGCAAAGTATGCTTACAACCACCATAGTAGTCCCATATGCATATCTGTAATATGGATAAGACAGATGCTATAACATTTGCGCACAAGCTAGAAAGTAAATCAGAGAATATGAATTCTTACTTGCTCCACATTAAAATAAAAAACCTCAAAAGCCCTCTCGTGCAATGCTCTGACTGTTTCCTGCCAAAATGATCTCAGCTTCAGATGACAATGCACAAACCCAACATAGAAAAGGATACTGAAGAAAGATAGATAAAAGAATAAAACAAAAGAAAAGAGAAGACACAATGACATCATTCAGGTTCTGATCTCATCCATACCTTTTTGCTTATTCTGACTATAGCATGTTCTCCTTTTGGCATCATGAGTCGGAGGCGTAGAAGATGCACCTCTACAGCCAACGTCGAGCTATTAATTACCTGGCGAACCAATGTGGGACCTCCACCGTACCTACACCAAGTACATAAACAGTGAGTGCTTCCTGACTCCGAGGTAATTGTTGCAGAAAAAATGAGACCATCTTCAACCCTTTCTCTTATAGTTTGTCCAAGCATTAGATAAGGCAGTTTGTGTTCAGGATTTTCTATTGATTGGAGGCCTTGTTATACATGTAAGGATAAGATGCGCCATTCTCTATTCTTGATTCTTAACAACCATAAGGAGAACATCTCCAAATGAAATAAGTCCATTAAATGGTTAACATAGAAGTGACAGTCAATGTTGTCGAAGTCCACGGATAACAATTTTTTAATCCTAAAAGCCATCTTGATCAATCATCAAAAAGAGAGTAAGATATATACAAAAATAAAAGCATGCATGCATGTGTATGAAATTCCAATGCGAAACATGCTGAAGTGTCATATACTTATTATGTGTTTGCATAATAAAATTGTGACAAAATATTTTACATGCTCCGGATGTCGTGAATTTTATGGTATCAAACAGATTACATAAGACATGAGCTGCCATTACCCAGGAAGCATGTGTATACATGATGCGAAAAACTAAAAAACAGTGGACATGATTGGCAATAACGCAAAACTAACAATATTATTGTTTTATTGATTAGACCCCTTATTCGCTTACATGAAAATCATCATTCATCATTCAGACAAACATATTCATCAAATCATAATGGAAGATTCACAAGTAATAAGTCATGCCATCTAAGATATTCATCATTCAATTATATATAAGAAAGAACAAAATGATGTTAATATATCATGTTTATCCTCCATGCAATCAACCCCCTTCCCCTGATTTCAAGTAAAAGCAAAATGAGATCAATTCCTACATATAGCACACATGCCCATCATGCAGCCACGTATATAACATCTGACACATTGTTAAAAGATAGAGAAACATAGACATAAAAATTCCATGGTAAAAAGCAGATAAGTGGGAAAAATGAATAAGCCACTTACCAAATATGTAATTGTTTCCAGACTTCCTCAGGAAGCAGTACATAATCACGCCCCTCTACTAAAGTGTCATGAAGCTCCATTCCCATGCTAGAGTCCTCAGAAGCCACGTCATAAATTAAATCAAGATTATCAATAGCAGAAGGTTTTGTAGTAGTGTTTGTACTAGCTAAATCATTGCACTCGGAACCATAAAAAGATGATTCATCATTTGCTATATTTGCCAGGTCTTGATTCACATAATCACGCCAGTGTTGCCACCATCTATCAGCAAGCAATCAAAAGTAAGTGGGACTAAGTTTCTTAGCAAAAGTACCAAAACTGAAAAAATAAAGAAGATAATAATGTAAAATTTAGAAAATGTAACAAAGTGAACATCAAGGGATTGATGTGTATCAAGAGCTTAATGGGATACGAAGTGTCGGACAAGTTGAGATACACTAGGGGACACGCTTGTACATTTAAGTATTATTTACCTCGTAGGAATAAGTTTTAAATTATTAGTTATATTCATTCACTTGTGTGGTAAAAGTCGTAAGGATAAAATTAGGAATGAAAGAAATAGAAGATGCTTAGGTGTAGCGCCTATAGAGGACAAAATTAGAAAAAATACGTTTAACATGGTTTGATACGTGTGGAGGAGACCAAACACGGCGCCAAATAAAAAATGTCTAGATTGGCAAGTTAATGACGGGTGTAGACGGATGAGACAATGGTTGAAAACTTGGATGAAGGCGGTGAAAGAAGACATCCTTGAGCTTGGATTAGGCGAGGATATGTGGAAAGATCACATTGCTTAGAAAACAAAAATCTGTGTAACCGACCCCTAAAGTATCGGGAATGGACTTTGATGTTGATATGATGATTCATTCACTTGTAAGTCGATAATGTTACTTATGTATTATTAACTTACCATAATTTGTCATAATATAATTATAATATTAGTATATAATTGAAACTTTTCAAAGGTATGTGAAAAAGTTGATGATCTAAATATAGAGTGTCCGATGGGAGTATTCGTGCATATCAACACGAGTATCCAACACGATATGTGTCGACCCACTTTTCTTATGTAGAAAAAGAGTGTTGTTGTTACATAATATTCTTTTGGTGTTTTTCTCTTATAGTCGGATTGTATAGTGTTACTTTTCTTTTTTGATTATGTCGATTTTTTACTTTTTTTCATTTTATTAGCAAAACAAAGTTTTAGTTTTATTAAATTTATGAAAGGGGCAAGCGAGAGAGTGATATGAAAGTCTACACACTCAAGTTCTAAATAGGTCAACCCATGTAAGAAGTATCTACTGAAGACAGTTTTTTTTATATATACCCAAGTCATGGGCCAGAACCAAACAATTCTTAGAATGTTGGTGAATAATTGGTCGGTTGGTCCCCATCTCTGTGTTTCCCATTAAAGACACGATCGTATCACTCGTGTCATATGACTTACATTGTTGTAATTAGCAAGTTATCCCATAGCCAATTGCCATTTGGTGAGAAACTTTGATTGCTTTATTGTGAAGCCAAGGCCCATGCAAAAAATTATTGAGCCAAAGGGGAAACCCCAACACAGGTTGCAGCTATTTCATACCATGGATTTGCATAAAAAGGAACAAGTGAAGAAAAGGTGGCTGATGAATTTTGGATCGGAGACATATAATAGCAATAAATGTGTGACCATGGGCTACTATCCATACCAAAAAATTTGGTCTAGGTTGTCCACTACAAGTATGCAACCATGGGCTGTTGTCAATACAAAAAGTTTCGTTCTAGGTATTTTTTGTTTTTCCAAATGAAACCCAAAACGAAATCAATGCTAGAGATTGACGGCGTTGCACGCAATTGGGGCTTAGGAACTCATAGTAACTTTTTCCATTGAAGGCCTTGGATTAATGTCCCGATTTCCAAGCATCTGGTAAGGGTTGCAATTGCTTGGATTCTCAGAGTTGTCTACAGACTTGCTTCTTCCCAATCATTCAAACTCCTAAGAGTAGATCTCATGCCAATAGCTATGTAGTTAAATCATCAATCGACCCCTAATCGATTCAGGAGCAATATGAGACTTATCGCGAATCCACATATTTTTTCTATTCTTCTATAATATAGTTACTACATTTTTTTTAAATTAATGTATATTGAAGTAGTAGACATCACATACCACAATTTAAGGCAAATTATAATAAAATAAAAAATTCAATATTAATAAAGGTGTCTTTCAACATTCATTAGTTTAACTTGTTATTTTTATTTGATCGTTTTTTCTCTCTTCTTAGATTATATACATATATGTTTGTGTATATTGATTTTTCTTTTACTTAAACCTTTTCAAACTCGTTATTGCCCTATGGGTTAGAGTATTCATGAGGTTAATGCAAAATTAGAAAATCAACAAAAATTTCCACTCGTTAGTTTATAAAATTTACCATAGATCGATTAATGAATGCGATTAATCGGCAAATCGGTAAGAAATCACCAAATAGTCGAGCTAGAGATTGTTGAAACGATTAATTCGAAAATCGTAATGCTCTACTAGTGAGAAAAATTAATCGAGGATTAATCTCCGATTAATTACGGATTTAATAACACAGACTAATAGACCATTCTCCAATTTAGCAAAGCAACACACTATACTCCATTTGAGCAGTGATATTTGTGGGATGAGCTTGATGTACCCTAAAAAAATGTCTCTTAAAGCCCTTTCTATAACTTTTGGTATCGAAACTAGAATTGTGGTGGATATGAGGAGCACAAGGATGTTAGACTACGTGAGTTCGGTAAGCGCTACACCACTAACCCTTGAGATGTGCTTCCTTTTCCATATAGACAATTGATTGCGGATTATTTGCACTACCTGCCACTGAGGCTGCATGGAATAGATTAGCAATATCGAAGAAAATGTTGTTATCCCAAGGGAAGTGGGCTTACCCTCATAGAAAGTTATTTCGCTATTATATTGGTGTACAATATATGGCATTATTTTAGATGTCCATGTTATGAAGGATTTGTATAAGCCGATAATGATGATATAGCCTATAAGAACATGGGGAAGAGATTAGCAACATGGAAGAGGGGGGGGGGTTGGTTCATTTTATGGTGTCAATACATGTCCAAGTTGGTTTCACTTAAGTTTAAACAATTATGAGGGATTTCTATTGTCCGAAAATGATGGGAATAAAAAAAGTGTCTCCACCAACAAACACAGTGTTGTCCTTTTAATTTGAGCGATATATCTGCTTAGCAAATGGATTTGGAGATACGGATAGCCTTAGAAATGCACAAAGATAAATATAATTCTGAAGACTCTGGTTGGTTACCCAAGCATCAAACATTCTCTACAAGCATATGAAGGAGCCACTAAAAAAAAAATGATGGTGTAGAGGTAAACATGAGCAAAGGTGGCGACGGGCAAGTTGTGGGGAGCCCCGTCTCCAAGACTAAATCTCTGAGATTGTTTAATATTCATTCAAAAGAGGAGGGACTTGCAATGCATTTTAGGATGCCCAAAATTGGCTCAACTTTTTGAAATCTAAAACTTCCAAGATAAGTGTAGCCATTGAATAATCGGACTCCGTTTTGTCCCTTTGGGTGGGTTGCACTTGAAGGGAAATGGTTTTGGAAGCAAAATAAGTTTTTTTTTTTTTTGTGAGCCCCATGATTAGGAAGCTAGCAGAGGAATACCGTGTAGAAGGAGATTCTACCAAGAGTGTTATGTGGTATTTGGTAGGGGATAGACCCCCAACAATGGAGAAATAAGAGAGGATTTCTATCATAGAGAGAAGCAAATGAAGTGTTTGTGCTTTGAGGACAGAAATGAAAGTATTGGCTCAACTTTTTGAAATCTAAACCTTCAAAGACAAGTGTACCCATTGAATAATCGGATTCCGTTTTTTCCATTTGGGTGGGTTGCATTTGAAGGAAAATGGGGAAAATGGTTTTGGAAGTAAAATAAGTTTTTTTTTTTTTTTTAGTCCCCATGATTAGCAAGCTAGCATAGGAATACCATGTAGAAAGAGATTCTACCAAGGGTGTTATGTGATCTTTGGTAGAGGATAGACTCCCAAAAAGGAGAAATAGGAGAGGATTTCTATCATAGAGAGAAGCGACTGAAGTGTTTGTTCTTTGAGGTCAGAAATGAAAGTGTTTCAACTAGTCGTCCATTACAGTTGGGTTAGAGACTAGAGACATTTGTTCGCTTCTTTAATTCACTAAAGCAGTATAGATGTTGCTCGAATCCTAGAATCGTCGTACGAGATATTGGAGGAATCTCCCTTGTCTTACTTCCATAAGGAAGCTCTGGAGGAAAATCACTGGGATTTTCGACCATAAGCCATAGGATAGCTCTAATGCGGTGATGGATATTTTCTCTCTGTTGAAGCGTTGGGGTTCTACAAATCAATTACAAAGAGTCCTTTCTATGGCGGCCTTAATCACTCTCAACTGATCGTTTGGCATTGTAATTTACTCTTTTTCTTTCTTTTTTTCTTTTTCTTTTCTTTTTATTACTGATTAACAAGCTAGATAAGTAAACAACCAAAACACAACAAAGCAATTTTCCACCAATAAGTATCATTCTCACCCCTTCTCAGCAAAAGTTGTTCAGTGTAATTTCTATATTCGGGTTTGAAGCATTGCAATTTTCTTTCTATTTCGATATGGCGCAGTTCTTTGAGGAACCTTCCTGCCAGGAAGTATCTTTCAAGCCTTTGGGTCTAACCTTAATTTCTTCTCTTCTTTAATAGTTTCTGAAATAAGAAACTACTAACTCTATTCCTCTTCCAATAAGTATAAAATCATTACTGGAACTAATCATACACATTATCCTTCTTTAAGAACATAAAAATGTAAATTTTTTTGTCATTATTACTCAAGCAAACCTTCCATTCAACGAATCTACTCAACACTTTGCAATTCATCTCCACTCTCAGCACAAAAGACCGTATATTTCCCAAAAAAAAAAATACCCTTACTAACATTTCAGTACCCCGAATTCACCCAAACCCAAATTTCTAACACTAGGGGATCATTCCCAAATCCATAAATTCTAACAGTTGAATAAATTCTTCAAAATCAAGAAAGATTTTGAGGAAAATCGAACCTTTGAGTGATGAGGTAAAAGGCGTCTCCTTCCTTGGTCTGAGACTCGGCGGTCATTATGAGGTCTCTGATCGCCAATCTCTCGTCTTCGGGCGAGAGTTCTGAGTTGGAAGAGATCGAAGTCTCCATCTTCTCTGCAACTCTGTGTTCTAAGAAAGTACCCAGAGACTAGAAGAAGAGAGAAGACTGAGTTCACGGAAGCAACCACGTTTTGACACCATCACTTTTGCTGCAGAACACCATCATCTCATATTTTTTAAGCACGCCACTAACTTCGTGAAGCACACTACACGTTTGGCAGTAGGATAGATTTTCTCGGATATCCGCCCCATCCGCTCAAAATATGGCAGATTTGGATGTGGCTTAATGAACTTTTTGGTTGGTTTCGAGATTCAAACAGTATTTGTTGAATATTCGAAGCTGGTACGAATTTAGCTATGTCTGCGGGGGCAGATATCCGTTTAAAATTTATATCATAAAGGACCCAACTCCTCAAACATTGGATTAGAGTAAAAAAATGCAAATTAACAATAAACACATCAATTAATACAACACAATTAGACAAATTCAAGCAATGGATCTATTAAAAGTTGAACTTATACAATAACCCATTGATCAAAACACTAAAAAAATGAACAAACAACACGGAATTTGAAGATTGGAAGAGTTTAGATTAAAAGGGTGGGTACCTTTTCAATGGGGAGAATAACACAAGCAGCAGTAATAGCGGCCAAGGGGAGGAGGAGGAGGGAAACCCTCAAGACAGTGCCCCATGTGACCGCCATGTAGAACTTGCAACGCCAAGGTCTGCTACTACCACAATCGTCTTTTTCCTCGTCCTCTGATGTTATATAATGCTTAAACAATCTCGACCTCAACCCTCCAAGGTTTGCCAGATGTATCTATTAAACCCCCTCTTTCCCAAATTGTTTTATATATTAATCATTCAATATTTTTTTTCTCCCTCAACCAAACCAATGAATCAGTTCTCTAGAATTCAATAGGGAGTTCTGCAACAATAAGTTCGAAAATTTTCAAACCCCCATTGTCCTATGTTTTTCTTTGAAATCAAATATGTTTGTCTGAATCAAAAATCCATTAAGCCCACCGAAAAATCGTTGTTTAAACAAATATCTGGGGCGGAACATATATCCGCCAATTCAACCGGTGCAAGGGCGATTTTTAAAAAATGGGATAAACGGATATGTGGGCGGATTCGAGGACTTGCGATCACCAACGGTGCGGGGATGGATTTGTTCAAATATGCTTGCCATCCCTAACACCACCAACTATTTAATTACACCTTCTCTCTCTTCTTATTTTCTTTTTCTCATCCTCTCTTCTTATTTTTCTTATTTTCACGTTCTCGATGTTCTTATTTTCTTATTATCTTCTCCTTGATATGGTTTTTTTCTATTCGAGATTCGTGCAAATGAGAGGAAACAAAATTTTTCTAGATGTAGATTCTATAAGATGTGAAAATTATTACACGTGGTCAAAAGGTGTAATGTGAGGATTTTCAATTTTTTTTTATGGACATTAGGGGTGGACATTCCATCCCGCGATCTCAAGCCCCATCCCAAATTTTTTTGGGTCATTTTGGGATTGATCAAACTCATCCCTATCTAGAGTTGGGAGGTTTCGGGATGAAGATTTTCAATTCCGCCTATCCCGTCCCGTCCAGAATTTATTTATTTAATATTTATTATTATTGTTTTTAATCAAAATACTCTTCTAAATTAAAATTTAGGATGTGTTGAAATTAAATCAATGTAAAATGAAATTCTATATGAAATCTAAATGAATTAAATAATTAATTCTAAATGAAATTTAATATTTATTTGCCTTCCAAACAAAAGTTTAATATTTATTTATTAATATATTATTATTTATGATGTAAGTTATATGTATATAAATTTGACATTATTGATGTGTGAGTAATGCGAGATAAAAAATTTTATTTTATTTTTTATTAGAGAACTATTTAGTACGTGCTCATCCCGACCCGTTCCGATCCTGTTTGAGATGGGATAAGGTCAGGATTATGTCTATCTCGTCTCGATTCCGATCCCGAATGAACATGATTAAATAGGGATGTATCCATCTCATCCCATCCCATCCCGTGCCCACTCCTAATGGACATGATATATTTCGATTTTCTTTGTAAATTGTACCATCAACATTCATTCAACGTTTTAGTTGCAACTTAAAAAATGCAGAGTGATAACAAACTAAAAAGAATTTGTATTTTCAAGATTATTTACATACAATTTAACCAAAAGTGATATAAACCATAAAAATAACACAACAGAAAAACCTGTGTGTCAATTGTGCATATTTGTATAACATTTTTGTTAACCTGAAAAAGTACATGCAGACAATGATATATAGAAAATATTAAAGTGTCTTGCACGTGATCTTAAAAAGCAAGATTAGTGGTCAGATCAGATTCGACGGCTGAGAGATGTGCACAAGAGCTCTTTCTGTGATTTGTGCGCAGGAGCCTCCCGAATCCCCTCATGGCACGTAGCGGTCTCTAATGCTAATTTCTCCAAACATACTCTTTTATTTTTCTTCAAATTGCATGAATGACCTTAGTCATGTTTGATAAAATCTACATTACTAAAATTGGTACCGACAGATCCTTTGAAAATTTCATTAAGTAAACATCTTTGCTACATTAAGATATATACTGAATAAAAAATAATTAAATTGTTTATTTTCAAAAAAGAGGAAATAAAAATAAAATAAGAACACAATCAACTTAAAAAAAAAAAAAAAAATCACTCAGACCCGCCCAGCCATTAATCTTAGCGTTTCTCTAACACCTGGCGCTAGGCCGATTTTTAGAACACTAATTTTAAAGAAACCATTTTAGAACTTTCAACAACTTCTGTAATAATGACATCATCAAACTTACACAGAATCTTGAGAATGATATAAAAATTTGTTTTAGAACTCTTGTTATCATCTAAAGATTTTTCGCCATGGATCCTTCTTAAACTTTCGGTGACATTGAGGGGTTCCTTAGAGCGGAAGCAAAATTTATAGATTGTATAAGGGGTGGCACATCTAGATAGTGCATGATGCAGATAAAAATACAAATTAAGAACTGTTAACAGATAAATGAGTAATGGGATTTAGGCATGCCTCCGCGACAATTATGAGGTCTGTAACGCAATTGATGTGTTAGTGTCACTTGATTTTTTCAATATACATGCATTGACCCTAACAAGTTTCAAAGTGAATTGATTTTTTTATTTTATTTTTGTAAAAACGTCTCCTCACCGTGTAGGCCATCCCCAAGAAACTCGAGACTCATTTAGAATCTATAACATTGTTAATAAATTTTATGACAATTATTGATGTTTAGCTAAGCACATATCTCATTGTATTGCAATGATATTCCTATAGGGCAAATGTGATATATACTTGTAGAATTTTCTTTTATTATAAAATATCAGTCTAGTACAATATCCATGACTCTGAGAATGCAATAAGAGCAATCATCAAACATGGTTCAGACTTATTGCAAGAATTCTGTTTCAGTAGAATCAAAGATCTTTCTCAGATACTTCTTTACCCCTTCGCCAGCAAAGACATACTCGATTGCATTTCTCGCCAGTTCAAACATTTCCTTGCTCCCAATACCTTGAAAGATATTTAAACATGGATCAGTTAATAAAGCAAATTGATTTTCAAACAGTTAAGTTAAACAGAGGGAACACATACTGAATGCAGACGCGGCTACTCTGTACTCGTGCGAAAGACTGGTGGAAAACACCCCCGAGTCGTCAGTACACAAGGATATTGGGTGCTTTGACTTGTAGAGATCGACTACAACACCGATGCACTTAGGTCAGTTAGTGTGGTATTAGTTTCATAAGGTAGAAAGAGAGACATGAATATTAATGGCAGTAAGCAAGTAGTAGTATCATCAGGCTTCACATCCTTTTTCAAGGATTGGTTTGTTTAAATAGAAATTTTCTTTTTTTCTCACAAAAAATGATCTAATTATCCTTCATCTCACCTGAAAATCTATTGTCAATTTAAAGGGAAGAATTAATTGTATATCTTGTTTCCCCCATCCAACTGGAAATTCATTTTCTAGTGGGGAAGTGAACAAACTAACAGTTGACAGAAAATGGACATGTATGGACATGACAGTAAGAAGTAAGAACACCTTACCAAAATGATGATCATGTATGGACATGACACATTCAGTTTGGATGTTGGATGTCAAGCATATCTCGACCTGAAGTTGTAAAACAAAAGAATAAGAACTGGTTTATAATATATCAAGACAAGGCAAAGCTGTCCTTGTTGCTTCTGCAAAGTACCACTGGAACATGGACATAGCAGAAGCACACAGACACAAGAATGGCTTCTCCTGTCTTCTGCATCTTGATGCAAGTTAGAGAAAGACAATTGTTAACATCAAACCGGAATCTTAGTCATCTTTAACTGTCTCCACTGTTCCTTCTCAAGGAAAATAGCATGACCAATCCTGTGGGGAAGAAAATCGAGCATTGCTTGGACTTCTTCCTTCCGATTAGCTACCTACATTTACTAAGTTATAACAAACTAGTTACCTTAATTTGAAGGTAAACACTAAGATCTCTGTATTTTGTGAGTAGATAAGGATGTGATAGAATCTCCACAGACCTCTCCACAGTGAAGAGTAATTGGAAGGCCTTCCTCCTTTGCAAATCTTAATGCTGGTAAATACGTGTCCCTGCAATACAAAGCAAAAGGAAATTTTGAGGACAGACATTTGGGATCAAGATCCAAATAAATCCCTGTAACACTTGTTTTCTAAATTCTTCCAAATTAGTAAGTACCACTCTCCCACAGAAGGATTTCCGGACAAGTCAATGCCAACGACCCCCAAATCCTTCATTTCCAGAGCCAGTTGAACCTGCTCAAAAATAAATAAATAAATAAACCCCCTTGTTTCCTGATTATTGAACTCATATCAATGATCGGCAACTTCAGAGAACTTTAACTATAGAAAAAAGAAAGCCTTAAAAGTAACTAACAGTTTCCATTGCTGCTTCAGCCGTCTCACGGCGATCAATGCTGAGAAGAAGGCGTACAAGAATCTGTTTCCTCGTAATACCATTGTTAGATGCATTCCTTTTGGAATCTTCCAGCTCCATATTAGGCATGAAACTAACATCCACTGTATCTACAGTTTTTAAACCATCAATCACTGCTTCCACATATGAGCGCTTAGTCATTCCTTTTGCTTCATTCTTCTACACAATTTAAAACCCTCCAACCGTCATATCATCAGATAGACAAAAACTGAAAGAGAAATTAATGTCAGTACGCATGGAGTACCTTTGGAGTGGTTCGGAGCTCCACGTAAACTATGTTCTCAGAAGCAAAATCCTCAATGACCTGTTTTATGGAAGAAATGGTTAACTGTTGTAAGATAGGCGGGCAGTGGGTTTACGTAAAATTCAAGATGCCCAATTTTAAGGATGCAATTTCGAACGATGAGACAATATCTGGATTGGATGGTACACAAAAACATTTCTTGAAGCTTTCGAGAAACCATGGCAACCTTAGGAGTTAGATCAAAAACCAACCTAGTGACCCTCATCAAACCACTAAGAATTTGCAGGATTCACTATTAGGTACAATACTTATGTCTACTGGAAAATGTAAAAGATACTGATTAAATTAGCTTCAATGTGTTTTAGACCAGAACTCAGTCCATGTGTCATAAAAAAAGTTCAACCAGTCAAAATCACCAATTGATGAGTTGAGTTCGTAGAGACCTTGTAATATATCTCAAATAACCATGAAAATTTCTAACTAATGAATACCTAAAAAACAGAAATGGAAAAAAAAATGAATCCAATAGTTACTTCTCTAGTAATTCTGGTGACGATTTCATGCTTGGTAGTGAGCACATGGATTAGATCAAACATCCTGAAGCACTCGATCAATGAACGATCATCTGCATTTCATAAAAAAAAAAAATTAACATTTTGAACTTCAAGATAGTTATATAATCTTCATTTGTGCACTTACATTTGTAATAGTAAGTTAGTAACAGGAACAAAGTGCAGAGACTGTACATCCATGGAATTTGGTTGCGACATGATTTATCTCATTAGAGCATGTTCGACAGTATACAGCATGCCACTGTTTTTTTGCATAAGTACAGGTGCTAGAAGTGGAGCCTAGCCTAATTGTTACCAAAATATAACACCACAAATCATCAATGGGAGTGAGATTTTAGGGAAATGTGTCTTTTTGGTGCACTAGATCTACCAAAAGGTTTGTGTTTCTGCTCAATGACTTACATCTCTGTGGTTGCAATTACATTTTCACAAATGGATCTCAAATTTCTCAGTGCACAACAAAAAAGGGTAACAGTTTTGTCACCCCTCTTTAAAAGTGGGTTAATAGTGCCCACCCTCATCCCACATTTATGGATATTCAATAAATTTATCAAAATAATCTCCATGAAATGCAAAAGTGGTGAACACTGCTCGACCCCCAGTAACAAAAGTTTCCCATTTGGGACCAACTACTGGAATAAAGAATGGGTGATTTTGGGAGCTAAATTGGGTACCAATGACTTAGATACCTTCACTATTCTCCTTAAAACTTCACTCAATCACATGGGTTTCTGGGTTTCAAGTCAAGATGAAAAAACCTTGATCACCACCACCCAATTCAGTTCCCTTCTTATTGAACATTCATGAATTAGTGGGGTCCAATTGAACAGTACCCTGTACTGCAAAAGTGAGACCAACTCAAGTTGAAACCCAACAACACACTGGAGTATAGAGTTTGCACGAAAAAACCAAATGGGTATCTTGAATCCAGTAAAAATCTTCATTTGGGAGTTTATCCAAACAAAATGTGAGTACAGAGACATACTTTTCATGATTACATTCTGAACATCAGCCGAAACAACAACACCGTTGTCACCCAGCACCTTAGCAAGTTCACTAAACACAATAGAATCAACAAAAACATGATTGAAACAACAATCTTTCACGAAAAAGTCAAAACCTGTTAGAAGATTTGAATGAAAAGGAGAGACCACAAGAAGAGATTGAAAACTTACAGTAATGTAGAATCCCTGATAGACCCATTGAGGTGAGCATGGAGCTCTATCTTGGGAAGTCTTGAACACCACTTCATCTTCATCTCCATCTCCATCTCCATCTCTATCTCTGGTTCTTCGTTTCTCCTCTTCTCTGACTGACGCTGGTGTTGCTTCTACTTTTCTTTGTTTTGTTTTGTTTTCTTTTGTGTGTAGTCTCTCCTACTTACATATTTATAAACTAAAATAAGGTGGAGTTAATGTGGCAATCAGTAAGTCAAGCAATTTTGTTGAGTCATTGTATGCGATCCCATCTATCATAACTCATAAGTTTAAGACTTTAATCTCGAGAAAATATATAGTTACCATTGTGCACTTATAACAATAATAATAATAATAATCATAATAATATAAATATCATTATTATTTAATGTTTTTAGATTATGTTAAGCACGACGGATGGCTAATGTTTGATTGTTTAAATAAATACGTGTGGTGATACAAGGAAGGTTATGTTTTGTTGGTAAAAAATAATAAATAATTTCACGAATTTTTAACGAGTGATTCTATGTGTCGAGGGAAAGGGCGAGGAAACCAGCGAGGTAACGAGGTGGCGGGGGGTGAACCGTTCACCCCCTCGAGATGCGCACGCGGAAAACATCTCGAGGGGGGTGAACGGTTCACCCCCGCCACCTCGTTTACCTCGCTGGTTTCCTCGCTCTTTCCCTCGACATTTAGAATTTCCCATTTTTAACACAAACTCGACATGATGTTCTTGAGTATCCCAAAAAACACTGACTTAGATTTTTTTTTTTTTTACCTCCTCTATTGACAACCAATCTCATCTTCAAAGTTGTTGGAACACATAGAGATTACACTATTGTCAAAGGTGTGATGGTTCAGTGGTTGAGCACTGACGAATGATATCACTAAGTCACAAGGTTAAAACCGACCGACGACATCTGGGGTGAAAGAGGTTAACGGATTTAAAAAAAAAAAACACGCTCTTCATTTTGAGCAAGAAAAAAAAGTCAAAAAAACAACCGGAAAAATGGAGGGAGCGTGCCCTAAAAAGAACTCGACTGATATTTGTTTTTCACTAATAGGTGGTACAAGGAAGAAATTTAAAAAATTTATAAACTTTTAGTAGGAAGAACATGAAGGTTTATGGTGTTTTCCATGGGTGTACATAGTAACTCTCATTTGATGTTATTTACGCATTTCGAGGGAGGTGAACGGCTCCCGCCACCTTCCTTCCATCGCTCATTTCCTCGCTGGTTTCCTCGACACCTAGAATTCCTGTTTAATTTTAGAGTTAACTACTTCAAATAAGTATAAGTAATAACAAGGTATTTAATTATAAAATTTCATAAGCGTTTCAAATGGATTGGTATGAAACTACTCATTTATAAACAAGTCGATTTTGGATTAAAAAATGTGACATAATGAGAGGCAATACGGCTAGAGACACAACTACTTTTTACCAATTTATTGATTTGTCTTACCCACTTTTCACAATAATTGTATGGACAATTAAGAGCTTTTCAACATGTACAGCATGTATGGCCAGAGAAAGAAATGTACAAACAAGTCTCCTTATAAGGCCAAACTCTTCATGTGCAAGCAACACAGACCCTTTCATTTTTCTTCCCAGAATGATAGAAAGAGAGGAGAAGAGATTGCTTTTGTAGCCTAACACATGCTAGACCCCATGAAGGAACCCTAACACATGCTAGACGGCCTAGACCCCATTTTTCAAGGAACTCTTTCTCACCTAAATTGGAAGGAAAATCGGAATCTCTCTGAATAAAAAGTTTTGTAGCCTCATGAACACAAGAGCCAAGAAGAATTCAAAATGAAGGATCTTGTATGGGACCCAAATGATTTGATATGGAAATGTGTTTGGATGTGAACCATTCATAAAGGTGATGAGAAGTTCAATAAGATAAGCTAAATGCATGCATGTGCAATGATACTGGTGGTGTATGGATCAGTTTGATTCAAGTTGCATGCCTTGCCAATTTAGCAGAGATTAGACATCCACAATGTGTTGTGTTTTGTGTTGTCCTCCAATCATACTCTTGTTTAAGAAGATGAAAAGCTAAGGTGACAGAGACAATTCTGAATTTCGTTTTCGCGCTATCAATGATGCTCGATCATACTTATGAAGTACTAGGATATCCACACACTTCATTTTAACTGGTATATATTCATTTGGTTAAATTAAAATATTCGTGTAGCTGAGTCCGAAAGTATATTGATAATGGACTTTGATGATGATGATAATATCCATTTGGTACAAATATACAACATTGACACTTCTGTTAATTTGTCGGATGTGAGGAGTATCACAGGTACTAATTAAGATTTGGACAACCAATGTCTTTGTAAGGATCCTTATGGTATGATATTATCTGCTTTGGATCTAACTAACAGCTTTAAAATGTGACATGTTAAGGAGATACAAGCTCGCACATATACCTCATCACATTCCTATTCTCACGCGATGTGAGACTATAATACCTAACTAGCCTGCCAGCCTTACCGCCCGCCCACTCAAGGTATTACAATCCACCCTGCTTTAGAGAATCTACCATTTTCATTGGCACACTTTTGATTGGGTCCAATTTTGATACAATTTTGTAACGACTTGATCAATATGGTATGATATTGTCCGCTTTGAGACTACCACACATTATATCAAAATCAGACTCATCCGAAAGTATGTTAACGAGGACATTGGACCCCTAACGGGGGTGGATTGTAACACCCTTGTGTGGGTAAACAGTTAGGCTGACAGACTACAAAGGGGGATATAGTCCCACATGGCCTGGGTGAGGGAAGGGAATGAACTATATATGTGCGAGGTTGTATCCCTTGGTTTTATGTGTTTAAAAGCTGTGGGTAAGGCCAAAGAGCCCAAAGCGGCCAATATCATACCGTGAGCATTGTTGTTGTGCCTAGGCGTGGGCATCCCATCCCATCCCATCACGCGATCTCGATCTCGTCCCAGTCCCATCCTGTCCCGTCTCGATTTTTTGAGACCTTTTGGGATTGATCAAACTCATCTTGATCCCATCCCATCCTGATCCAGAATGTGATGGAATCGAAATGAAGATTTTCAATCCCGCTCATCTCGTCCCATCCCGAACTTATTTATTTAACATTTATATATTATTATTAATTTTAATCAAACTATTCTAAAAGAAAGTTTAAGATGTCTTGAAATTAAATCTAAACATCTATTGGACCTGGAACTACTTACTCTCAACTGGTGTTGTTTGTATAGAAATAACAATGATGCTCCTTTCTCCGCTACAACTGCTGGCTTTGGATCTGACTCTTTATCTCGCTCACGAACTGGATCTCGTGTTTGCGAACCCGGCTTTGCAATAGTCTTTCCCTCCCTTGCTCCTATTCCCACCTATACCTCTGCCTTAGATGCCGGTGGATCAACAAAATCAAAGTGAGTCAACTATTTTAGCAAAAGAATTGCTTCACCGGGATGTCAAGTTACGCCCCCTATAGACGTAAAGGCGTCGACTCCACGAACGACATTAAAAGAATTTTTTTTAACAGTAGAGTGGAATAAATAACCGAAAAAGAAGTGAGTTTTGTGCCGATCGATCCTCAGATTCTATTGAAAGGCGAGTTTTCAGAGCCTCCCCTACCTCATAACTATAGACGCCTAAACAATCATTTGTCTTTGGGCATTAGTCTTCTCCTAATCTAATAGAAGGATTACTGGTTAGGGGAATACAATCAGAATAGGAGTTCCCTCCATAGGACTTCTCCCGCTTCGATAGGAGGAAGACCAATGGAGAGATCGATAGAATCTTTTCGAGGGACAAATGATTCAATTGACTAGCCGCTAAAGAAGCAGCAGGGGAACTGGATTCCTTACCCGCTAATCCAAAAAGAAATCCCTTGCCGCGGTGGGTCATGAATTACAAAGCTATCTGCAGGCGATACCGATTGTTGGGCGGATCCCACCTTCCCCTACTCGATCCACCCATGAAGTTGTTGTCGATACGGCCCCTTCCCGACCTACCTGATCTGAATTTATATCCATCATCCATTCATCCTTGCCATCTGTCCCAATCCCCCATCCCTTGGAAAGCCCCAACTTCTTATTGACTTTACATCGGATATCCCACCCTTCAGATTCTTCATTTCTGTCTCTTTCCTATCTATCTTTATTTCTTTCTTTCATAAACCCTTTCCTTCATTTCGGCGGATAATGATAAAGATTAGCGAGCCTCTATTGTGAATATATGCCCGATCTTCCCTTACTTCAATGGAAATTTGATCTAAAATGACGCCTAGTAGAATGCGACGCGGTGATGGGACTTTTGTTCTTAAACTCTTTCTTCCTCTACCTCTGTGGCGTGCCTGCCCTTATCCGTTGCAGGGTAAACCAATTTTCGATTCTGGGTCACCTAGATAAGCAATTTGATTTGAACCGAGCGAATAAGGTGTTGGAAGAGGTAGTGCTGGTATCTTCCATATCTCTCCAATAGGCTCTTTTGTTGCTGTCTATACTTCTGTTAAAGAAAGCATAAACTTGGTCCATTAGATCCGGAGAAGGAGCTTGCTTTGCTCTCTAACAAGAAAGGATGCCTAGGCCTTTGCCCTTGTAGCTCGTGCCTCTGCTGCCGGGTCTTGTTGTTTGAAAATTTGTTTGATTTGGTATTATTTATTTAGATAGAATTTTCGATTTAAATATTTTAGGTCAATAGAACCCATGAAAATTTATGGTTTTTTTTTCCACATTTTAGATTGATTATATGATCATTATTCTTGTAGAAATAAAGGCAAATGAGGGGTTAATTTAGTTTTGCACTATAAGTTACGTAGTTGAAAATTTGGTCAATGAACAATATTTTTCATTTTTGAACTTATATTAAGACAACTTGAGAACTTATATCATTCATACAACATAAAATTATGAGTAATGCGAGATGAAATTTTATATGACATTTTATATTGTTATGATGAAAGTTATATGTACATAAATTATGCATTAGTAGTGTGTGAACAATGTGAGATGAAATTATTTTGTTATTCTTCATTAAAAAACTATTTAGTATATGTTCATCCCGTCTTGTCCCAAACCCGTTTGGGATGGGACGAGGTCAGGATGAGGTCTATCCCGTCCCATTCCCGAATGAACAGAATGGGATAGGGATGAGGTCCATCCAGTCCCGTGGCCACCCCTAGTTGTGCCACTCTGATGTGACACGTTTTAAAGCTGAGCAATTATGTTCAAAGCGGACAATATTATACCATGTGGATCGGGTCTTGGCACCAGCAGAGGATATGCTAGCTTCTCCACACCTAAAAGCCAAATAACAACCACCAGCACCGGGTAACGGACAATATCCTACTATGTGGATCGAGTCTTGGCACCTGCAGAGGATATGCTAGCTCCTCCACTCCTGGAAACCAAGCAACAACCACCAGCACCGAATGAGAGAATATGAAGCGATGACATGGACAATCAAACAAACAATGATATAAACGTAACGCCTAGAAACCAAGCAACAACCACCAGCACAGATAAAAAAATATCATATCATGTGGATCGGGTCCTGGCTGTCGGCTCATCCATGCCTGGAAACCAGACAAGCGCCGAAAGAGAATATGGAGTGATACCCACATCCCCGCATACACAAAATTGCAACCACCACGCGTAAAAAAGCAAACAACGACTACATTGACAAAGACGACAAAACATTTTGTTAGATGGAGGCCCCAAAACAAACCACCACCACCATCACCATTGAAAAGGCCAAAAATGAAAAGACTAGGAACTGGTAACAAGACAGCAACAAAAAATTGCAGAAGACCATCTGCACCCCAAATCACCAGCATTGAAAGGAAAAAGGAAAAAAGACAAAATATGTGAAGGTTAATAATCAAGATAGAATATATGCTAATGCCTTTTTCAGTATCCAATTTTTATCAAGGACACTGTCAATGATGCTTCTCAACCAACATAATTGTGCTTGTAGATGACCACAGAACCTTTGCCATAAATCTGAATTGATTACCAGCCTACCATATGTATAAAGTATTACTTTTGCAGTTACATTCATTTAAGAACTAGAAAAAATTACCCGAGCAACAATTCACGCTTCATCATGAAACTCGAGGGGATTCTCACTAAATCAACTTTATTCCCTTTCTCTTACTGTCCATGGACTAATTTTGCTAATTCAGTGTGAAGTGTCAATTCTTTTAAAAACTAGGGTCAGTTTGAATGCAGGGAAAAGGAAAATATGTGATGAACATTTTCTTTTAAAAGATCAGCACAATGCTAAATAGACACATACTAAAATAGGATGTCAGTTTATACAAAAGAAAAAGGATCAACATTTCATAAATGCTAAATTTGATTTCAACTGTCACTGAGGTGCATTTACAACCGCAAATGTTAATGAAGTACACCAAAAAGAAAAGGTAAAAAATGGACTACATACAAAAGGTTACCCATCTTACTTTTTCTTTCCAGCCTTACCTTCCTTTCTTCTAACAATCTCATCGGCATATTTGATACCCTTTCCTTTATATGGTTCCGGGGGTCTCCACTTCCTAACAGAAGCAGCAAACTGACCAATTGCACTTTTGTCATATCCAGTTATAGTGAGTCTGGTGTTGTCCTCTACTTTCACTTGCAGACCATCAGGGATTGCCATTCTGACGGGGTGAGAGAACCCAAGATTCAACACCAAGTCCCTGCCTTCCAACATCGCACGATACCCTACCCCGATTAGCTGGAGTTTCTTCTCAAATCCTTTCGACACACCAACCACCATGTTGTCAGTAAGAGTCCTGCTCGATATTAGAGTAACAAGAGCAATAAGTCAATCCTCACAAAATAAACTAAAACAAACCTTGAAGTAATAGAAGGTCGTTAATCTAATTCTAGAGTCTAGTTTTCTGAAAGAGATTTTTTTTTAATAGTACGTGCCATGCCAGGAGGATAAAAGAGGAGGAGAAGATGAAGAAGTCGTGATGGGAGGAGAGGAGACAAGATAGGTTCATTAAGAAGAACAAATCAAAGGTCCAGATATTCAAAATAGTGGGAAGAAGTTGTTTTGAATAATTAACAGCCTTTTTTATGTTTAAACTGTGAAACTAAACAAGTGCAATCCATTATCTCCAATCTTTCATAATTTGCTATGATCTCATTGAACTGAAACCAAAGTTGCAGTTTCCAAGTTAAGTCCTTTTACACAATTATGTTCATTACCTAAAGTCCTAAACCCCATATACACTATCAAGCTAACCCTCAGGTTCATGCTGGAAATGTTAATAGTTTCTTCTGGATGAAGTAGTGAAATTGTTGAAAAGCAACGTTCCAGGATACACATGCATGATTGCCTCCCCATCTCATTTTGAGTTCCTGTGGCTTATGAAATTATATACAAGAAGTGGAAAGAAGAGATTAAGAGAATTTGTAGATCAAGAAATCAGTCAAGTATAGCTTCACAAATTCTACAAGGATTTTAGTAAGGGTCAAAATTCTCATATACGAAAATTATACGTTCACAAAATAGTAAGGGTCAACATTTATAGTCCTCATGATACCAGTGTGACTAGTAAGTCCAATAGGTTTTGACTCGATATGGAGTCAAGTAGAAAGAGAGTGCTACTGATGCATGACATTTTATTAGTCTTTAATGTGCGAGAGACATAATTTCAAAGTCGAGTTTCCATATTTCATAGTTCACATAGACGATGCACAGACTCAGAGGAGAAGGAATTTTACTTGTGTTACTGAGCAACAGCTAGCTACCTGAAGTGATATCATTGATTTTTTTTACTGACCATTTGTTCTTTTACCTGAATTGACATTATCTGATTTACAAGCCTAGCAACGATGGGCAAAGAAAATTAACACATACAAAAATTACAAAGACATGGCAACCATGCTCGATATTCATTCTACCATGAAATATTTAGGAAATGTGAATAAAATATTTACCTGAAAAGCCCATGCATTTGGTTGGCTCTTTTAGTTTCTGTTGCTTTACTGACCTTTAGCTGTCCATTTTCTAGCTTCTCAACCTTCACTTCCCGTGGATAACTTAGAGAAAGCTCCCCTAAAGGACCCTTAACTTTCAAGGCTTGGTCTTCCAACATGATGGTCACAGTGGGTGGTACTTCAACTGGATGCTTCCCAATTCTTGATTCTTTGCACTCCACAATCTTCCTCAAATTCCCAACTCGGGTGGCAGGGACAACAGCTATTTGGATTCTACTTCGGTTACCCAAAAACTCAGATTTCAAATTGCTGAAAAAGAAGATAGAAAAAGGTCCAATGAGAATCCAATGTTACTGCACCTGTTAATTTCATCCATCTCAACTTCTTATTTTATTTAGTAATTTTTTTTCCATAGTGAACTAACATGTAAATCAAATTTACTCTAAGACTTCTAAGTACGACTGTCCTTAGATGAGTTCCCAGATATACAGCTTGAATTTTTAACACTAAATTCCAACTAACCTAACAACATCAAACTTAGATAATTCATTTTCAAAATATTTTAGATTACCATAATTTTATTTCAACCGAATTATATAAAAATTTACAACATCGAAGTACTATTGCACAGCTCTCATCATTGATTATAAAAAAAATATATATATATCTAAAATTCGTTAACATATCCAAAGTTTTGCACATTCCAATCAAATAACCAATTTTGAGTATTTGACCTTTTCCCCTGTCCATACCTCCTGTGCAACCCCATTTGCAAATACCTTCATCCTTGGAGCTATTCAATGGGGAGAGATACCTTCGTCCTTGCAGAACTTACGATGTTCAACCATTCACAACCCCCCCCCCCCCCCCCCCCCCCCCCCCATTGTTTGTCATTAGATATTTTATTTTCTTCATGTTTGGAGCTACCTCAGCCCTTTCGCACTTTGAATGCAAATCTCTCATCTTTCAATATCATGAAAAGTAGACCCAAATCTTCCTTGAGGAATCATCTATAAGGTTAGAAAGTAAATGGCAGTCTTTAACTTCCAAAAATCAAGGTTGCAAGATTAAACCCCCTTTAACAATTTTCTTTTGTGAAATCTTGATCATGCTGCCTGAGCCTTTTATTTCATACTGTGAATCATCTACAGGTGGATTCCCATCAGTTTGTAGAAATTTCATGTTTTCTGCCCCTTCATCAACACCATTGCTCCTTAATTACCTTCACAACTCTCCAGTGGTGGTAAAAATGTACCCCTTATTGTCCAATTCCCCAAGAGAAAATGGGTTATTTTTCGATTCAACTCTGGGACGTTTTTAACAACCCCAATGTCCTAACTCCTAACAACACCGTCTTACCCCTAATGTCCTAACAACCCGCCATACATTTTGACTCTCACTGCTCCAATTCCAACAGTTACACATCCACCATCCTTGCCTAATAGCACTGTTGCAAGGATTATATATCAAACAATTTTCTAAAGGGACACATATCACATATGATAAGAAATTGGAATCAAGAATGCAAACATCAGCAAAGTGATTCATACCCACGGAGACCAAAAGGAAATCTACTTCACCTTCTATTCGCCAAGCTTTTTGTTTCCCTTTTTTTTCATCTATTATAGGTCTTTCAACTCTTCTAGCATTCATGATACACTCACACAACATCTTTGCAATGTGACTTCAATCTAGAATTCTCTGATGGAAGATCCTTTCTCTTTCGGTCTAGCACAATGCTATTAGAACCATTTGCTCGGCGGCCCTCAGTTTGAGAGTGATCCCCATTTGCTTTCTTTCTTGCAACATTTTCAAACACTGCCGCAACCAACTCATCAAATTTGATGATTTCCTTCCCATTAAAAGGGTTGTCACTTGTCACCAAATGTTCGACAGAACACGATAAAAAGTTATGGAAAAGCAAAGCCTTATCTTCACCCTCAATGTTCACCTCCAACTCCAAAAACTGTCATTTTCATGAAACCATTGACTTGTTCCAACATATGTGTACCCTCCTCTAGCTTCAATCCATGCAGCTTTTTTTTCATAAATACCTTGTTGAAGGACTTTGTCACGTTAATTTTTCAAATTTCAACCAAACGTCTGCCACAGATGTGCATCCAGCACATGTACATAACCTCGTCTCTTATGTACAAATGGATCACGCTTAGACCCTTCTCATTTGAGTCTAGTTGATGACCATCCATCATTTTTTTTGTCAATAAAAACTGGGATTTCGATAACCAAAATAGCAAAAAGAAACAAATAGACTGGGGGTCAGCTAGCAAGGAACACTAAACAAAAACCAACTATTACAAGTTAAAAATGTTATCCAGTTAAAGATACACAAGTGATAAGGTCGGTGTGATAATCCCCCAAGTCATACTCCATTAACATACTAATGAGTTGATTGAGTTTATGAGATGGGGAAATGTCTTTTGTTTTTCCATTGAAGATCCTGCCATTTCTTTCTTTCCAAATAACCCAAATGGCAGCCAGGAGGATTCTATCCCGAAGTCAAGTTCCTTTCACTGTGAGGCCATTTCTTTTCCAAGTTGTAACCCATTGGAACAGGTTGAAAGATATTGGTGGTAGGCAGTTAGCTTCATTGCAAATAGAGGCCCATAGACTCTTTAAGACTAAGGACAAGAAAAGAAGGTAAGCTCTATGGATTCTGAGTTTTGCTGGCACAGGGTCAACCTATTAGGAATGATGAGATTGAGATCTATTAGGATTGATGAGACCTCTGCCAGCTAAGTTATCCACTGTTGGAATCTTGTCTTGACCCATTGCCCAGACAAAGAAGTTGATCCTACAGGGTACTTCTTTTCTCCAAAAAAAATCTTGTGCCCAAAACGAGAGGAAAAAAGAACAAAGTTTGTCTCAACATTAATATGGGTATAGTGCTTCAGGTGGGAGTCAAGGACAGTGAACCTTCCAGACTTGTATTCCATTTCCGCATGTCTTCTCTATCAACCAATTGGGTATGTTGTATAACTTCCAACAGCAGGAGAGTACAGAGTTCTTCATCTTTCACACCCCTTCTAAGTTTTAGATCCTATTTTGGAGTATTGGCAATTGGGCCCTAATATATCGAGGAGAAAGTAGCTGTCTTGGTAAGGGATAATTTGTATATAGGGTTAAAAATCTCACTGAATGGCTTGCGGGTGCACCAATTGTCTTCCCAATATAGAATTATGTTTCCATTGCATAGGTCAAAAGAAACATGAGCTGGGAATTTGTCCGTCAAGTTTCTTATGCCCTTTCTCACTAGGAACACCCATAAGGAGTGAGGATCTGGTTGGTATACCATCCTACTGGTTCAGTTCCATACTTCTTCTGTCGAATGATGATCCTACACAGAGCATTTTGCTCCACTCCAAATCTCCAAAGCCATTTGGAAAGCAGGCCAAGTTGAATAAGTTGAGTTTTCTGATACCCAGGCCATCTTCATCTTTAAGCTTGCAAATCACACTCCACTCAACCCAGTGATAGCTCTTGTTATTCTGGTTTGTTCTCCACAAGAAGTCTTTACATGTCCTCTTTACATCTTGTTATGTCTTCTCTATATCTTGTTGTCTGGAAATAGGCATGACCACACAAACTATTAGGACCACAGGAATGGATAGAAGGGAGTGGGAAGTTGCTGTTGGAAAATTTGATCATTCTATGGCATTGGTCCTTGCAGGAGCCTAGACTACTGAGGGATTGTACTATAATTCTCAAGTTGTTTACTGGTTTTCTGCTGCAAAAAGGATGCTTGTTTTCTCTTTCCGTTAAAAACAGCGAACAACAATAATATCAAATATAACAATTATATTATCCAGCTCCGTCAACTTCTTCCGTAGGAGTTTCATACTATAGTATAAAGGCTAATACTTTCAGTATAAAACACCAAGAAAAAATGGTTCCAATCAGTAAAACTCTTCTGTCAGACTGAGCAAGTAAGCATTTGCAGCAAAAGTATAAACTGAAACCATACACTAATTTAGAAATAAAAATAGACAAACAGCCGGATAACAAACCCCAAACACCAAAATCAAGATGGTTTACTTTTGAGAAATTTTATATATAATAGTCTCCTGATATAAACAAACATATAATCTCTTCAAGATTTTCTTTTTAAGTTCGCTCAACCCACAAGACAAGGGTAAGAACTAGGAAGAACAAGTCGAACCTATGAGGACTCGTTGTTCAACATCATCCAAAACCTACATTTTTATGATCAATTGTTCAATACCACCACAAAATTTCATCCTCTACCCCATGTTCAGATATGAATAACAGCTCCTTTAGACGAAGAAGAAAACAAATGTTCCTAATGAAAAAACAATAAATAACATAAATTAAAACAAACCAACCTCATTCTTCAAACTTTCATTCTTTCACACATAAAACAGAATCATAGCATTGTCATTTTTTCTGGAAACAGTTATTTGGGGCACTCCTCCGAATTTAAGCAATTTTCACAACTTACAGTATATGGAAACGAAGTAACTAAAACATATCAAAAATCAACCAACCCAATTGTTCAATTCATTCCAAAATTGCATTTCACAATAACTAATCGCCACCCATATTGAAATTTCGCCATACAAATACAGGCCAAAGAACAAGTAAATCTCGACAAATTAACCAACCCCATTGCTCAAAACACCCAAAGATTGCAATTTTTGAAAAACAATCAGATACCCAGTATGAAATTTCATGCATTCTTCCAAATTCACACATCAAGTAGTAATTTAGTTATGCAAGAAATTAGCTTTCAATAACATGGAAAACAAAAGTAAATGAAACAAACACAATGATGAGACTATGAGATGAAAAAAGTAAACGGAAGCTGTGGTTGAAGAAGGGGCTTACCATAGTTGGAAAGAAGAACAGGTGAGTGAAGAAGAAGCCATCGTTGCTTCACTGAGCTTAACAACTAGAGAGTTTTTCTTTTACGAAGGGGGGTTATCTATTTTATCCACAATGGCAGATTTCTTGTAAGGACCAAAATGTCCTTCGTATTGGATAATGAAACTTCGGCTCTGTTTGATACAACATTAATTTTTAAAATGCATTATTTTATAAGCGCTCGGTAATAATTAAAGAAAATCAAAATAATGCGAAAAAACGATTGTGGTGATAGTGATTGCAAAATGTGGGCGATGGTGGTGGTGTCAATGACGGTGGTGGTTGTGGTTGTTCGGTGGATACAATGGTGGGGGTGGTAGTCATGGTGGTGGTGGATGATTGTGGTGACTATAGTGGACGCAGCAGTGATAGTAGTGATGGTAATGGTTGTGGTGATTATGCTATAGTGGTAGTGGTGGTTCTGATATGGTGGTTGTGGTGGTGATAGTAGTAGTGGTGGTAACAATGGTTATGGTGTTAGTAGTGAAGTTGGTGGTGGTTGTGGTTAATAGGGTATGGTAGTGTGATCCTAGAGGTGGCGGTGATGTTGAAGGTGGTTATATTATGGTGGTGAGGGTGGCTATGATGGTTGTGGTGGTGATGGTAGGGGTGTTTTAAGGAGTTGTGAGTAGAATTCAAGTAAGATGAGACGATTAGTTTTGCAAAGTAATGCAGAAGATTTTGTCCCGCAAAGTTTTGCACAATTTTATAACTAGAAGATGTGAAAGTCTTGAATTTAAATTCTAATAATTGTTTTTCGCAAAGTCAACCAAACACCCAAGTTTTTGTAATCGCTGTAAACTTTTGCATATGCATTTTTTTACCATATACCAAATGAAGCATGCATTTAGTTCTTTGAGCATCCCCAAGAGGGGTGTATAACTCGCATGCATAATGTCAATAACGATTAAATGGGTCAATGAATTATTAAACTATGTTAGATAGTCAAACAAGCCAACGTGATCTTGGAACCTAGACTTTAAGCTCGACAAGTTCGAGACCCAAAGTCTAATCCAGTATGAATCTAGGCAACTATATGTTAATTAACCCTTTAAACTTGTAATTTGATGGGTGGGTTTTCAGAGCAATGTTTTACTATTCATTGATGACTGAGACAAACTAAATATTGAAGATAAAATATGGCCAATATTGAAAATTAGGAAACGTGTTGAGTGTTGAGATTCATTTCCAATGATATCATATTTGTAAATATAAAACACGTAGAAGGGTAAAATAAATGAAAATTTTGTGAAAAAATTGGTGGAATTTACATGTGAAAGAAAAAAGTATTGTGTTTTGTTTTTTCAAAATATAAATTATCATAACTATTTACGCAGTTGTCAGAATTTTTTAAACTTTGTATCATTGAAATGCTATTTAGAATATCTTTTCAACAAAACCAATGATCAATACAAACACTTAAAATTTCAAAATATGTATTTTATTGTTAAAATAGTTAAGTAATTTTTTATTTTTTTTTATGCCTAAGTAAAATATTTTTTCAAATAAACGAACAAACATTTTAATGAACATTTAAACAAAGACCCCGAACATTCAATCGATTTTAATTTTAACCGGATTTGACTATAAAAAAAGAGTTAGTATTTTTATCGTAAAATATGCTTCTACTTCAAAAAAAATTAGTTTGCATAAATTTTTTTTTTTTAAGGGGGGGATTGATTGACGACAATGGTGGGGGTGTACAGTTAATGATTTGGGAGAAAAAATGTGTATGTAGTGTCAGCAACATGGGTAATATGTTTATTGAGTCTCAAAACCATTAAACGCCTCCGACATGATTCAAATCCTGCACTTGTGATATCATCCGTCACAAGTTTATTAACTGAGCTAATACCACGTTAGCAAATCCAAAATATATAATTGTGTGCTTGTTGACACGTATAAAGTTATATGTTTGTTGGATGAAATTTTTGCAGCAAAATGTATAAAATTAGCATATTACCTGTGCCCTTAGCACTCCATATACACTTTTTTTTTCTTCTTCCGCTAATTATCATCTATTTAACACCTCACCACCATCCTCATCATTGCCCTTAATCAATTACATAAAAAAAATGATATTTTCAAATGAAATTAATTTTCTTAGAGTCAAACTCGGTTAAAATTAAAATAGATTGAATGTTTGGGGTCTTCATTTGAATGTTCATTAAAATATTTGTCCATTTTTTTGAAAAATGTTATACTCAGGCATGAAAACATTAAAAATACTTACATTTTTTAATAATAACATACATATTTTGAAATTGTAAGTATTTATATTGATCATTGGATTTGTTGGAAAAATTTTCAAAATTGCAATTCAATGATACAAAGTTTGCTAAAATCTGACAACTACGTAATTAGTTATGATAATTTTATTTTGAACAAAATTAATCACAATACTTTCTTTCCGCCACATGTACATTACACAAAAAAAATTTCACAATTTTTTTTCATTTTATTTGCCTTTCTACATGTGTTTACCCGTGCCGTTGGCACTCCACATGTAATTATATTTACCCATGTCGTTGGCACTCCACATATACTTTTTTTTATTGTTAATTATCATGCATTGGACACCATCCCCACCATTACCCTCAATATGTTCCATAAAAAAATCACATTTTAGAAAGCAAACAAAATTTTTGAGGTGCAAACTATTTTATGGTGAAAATACTAATCTTTTTTAGTCAAAACTTGTTTAAAATTATAACCGATTGAATGTTTGAGGTCTTTGTTCGAGTGTTCATTAAAATGTCCATCGTTTTTTTGAAAATTATTATACTTAGGCATGAAAATATTAAATATACTTACATATTCTGAAATTTTAACTGTTTGTATTGATCATTAGTTTTGTTGGAAATGTCTTCAAAATTGTATTTCAATTATACTAAGTTTACCAAAATCTTACAACTACATAGATACTGATGATAACTTTCATTTTGACAAAAAAAAAAAAAAAAAAAACGCAATACTTTTTCTCTCTGCCACTTGTACAGACTTTTTTACAAAAAAAAAATTTAATTTTCTTTGTCATTATAATACATGTTTTATATTTACAAGTATGTCATCATAGAAAATAAATCACAACCTTCAACACATTTCTCAGCTTTCAATCCTAGCCATATTTTATCTTCAATTCTTAGTTTGTCGCAGTCAGTAATGAATATTAAAATACCATTCTGAATTGTAATATAAAATTAGGGTATTCCCAGTACCGTTGGCACGATAAAAGTTTAAAACTTGTCAAAACATGATTACCATTAAGTTTTTATCCTTTATACTTACATGTCTAATCATCACCATTCACCATTAACAATTGAAGAAAAAAATTTAAAAAAAAAATGTTGGATATGGAATCAAAACCATGCACTCTTGATGCTTTAAGTTCTATGTGATCCGTTAGATTCTTATATTTGGGTCAATCTCAATAGTCTTTTATCTCCCACACCAAACACCATCCTTATATATATAATATAATATATAAAATAATGTTTGTCACAGTTGTACACATCCATAACAATTGAAATGGTCTCTGAAGAGCTATGTTGTCGGAGGCTTCTCTGCAGTTCCACCAAGGCTCTAATTTTTCTTTAAAGCGGACGCTTTAACCTTAGAGGTCACATTTCAATCAAGGTGAGGGCTACCACACCAAAACCTCTAGTTACCCTTAAAAAAAGAATTTGTTGGTTTTATCGGCAAACTTTTAGCACCTCGACTCACCCCCAATAACGCAGTTAAAAGAGTACTCTAAATGAAATCTATTTGATCACAAGAGGTAGGTGGCTATCAACTTGGCTTAGGATTAGGGCATAAAATGTGTTGGACATCATTACGACCAAAGAATGTGGACTGTGAATCTAAGATGGTAAGAATGCAGATTATTAAGTTACAGACTCGTGCCTTCAAATTCCATAAACTTCACTCTAGCAATCACTGCATCAAACAGATGCAACATTTACAGCATTCACGCTAACCAAAATATCTGAGATTCCACTTGCAGGTAGTTTTAACAGTATAGGCTGTCAAACATTTTGTCTGGAAATCCTTTTATTGAGGCCTTGATGTTCCAATGTTGTCTAACTGGAAGAGTTAACAGAACCAGCAGATGTCACTAACTCAACTGAAATAATTTCTCACTTTTCGGTCTGGTGCTTTTGAGATCATGCTTGATGTTTTCAACCAAATATTGGGTTGGGCACATAAATTCAAAAGCATTGACAGGTTTCATTCACAGAGGAGAGGAAGCTAAAATATCTAATATATTTTCAAACCATTACCGAAATATATGTTTCATGGTACATAGGTAAATCTACTAAGATTCTAACGACTCTCCTTGCCCTCATTTGGTTTCGGAATTCTTTTGTATTCGAACTTGTTTATGTCAAATTTTGCTTGCAAAGCCTGCAAAAGGAAAAGGAGCAGCGCGTTATGCTTCCATACGGAAATTTACAAGGACATAGGAAATCAAGCTTCATTAGCACGATTGTTTCAACATTTGTACTGTTTCCTTAATTGTCTAAGAGAGTGTTCAATAGTACCTTGAGCTCCTCCTCCAACGTAAGCTTCTTTTCTACAGGTCCTGTTCTTGAGAGTGCTTTCGTTTTTTCAATATACTCCCATTCGTGATCGTCTTTCACCTTGTTCACATCTTTGCTGCATCACAAAGTTCGAGAGGTCACTAAACACAAAATCAAAAGGTAAAAAGTAATAAAGAAAAATAAGGGGTATTGACAATTTAGGGAAAAAAATGTTTTTACTAACCCAGGAGGACCCACTTCATTTTCTGTTTAGATTTAAGGACACTACTAAACTAAAATATAATACTTTTTAATTAATTTGAGTGAAATATTCAGAAAAATTACAAATTAACACTAGAAATAGTGTTCCTCAAGATTTAGGTCCAAGCCATCAAAATATCTTAATAAACGTTCTAGAAATAATGCCTTTGGTATGTATTGTGACCAAGGTGGGCTCTCGCTCGCTTCATGATTACAATAGACAAATCCATTTTTTCACGTTTTTAATGTGGATCTCGAGGCACACATGTCAAAACGAGCATTGTTTATGATGTTGATATTTAATTTTCTTCAAAATTTCTGCTCAAATGATATATTGTATGTAGTGTCTTTAATTTACAATGAAAACTAAGTGATGATACATCAAATAGTAATTCGATCGCAATCGTACTCATGGCACAAATCATCCCTCATTATAGACATACGGCTCAAACCAAAGATGGATAACGGTCCAGTTACTAAAGCCCAAATAGACATTTAGTATCTGACCACGATCAAGGTTAAAGGCCCAAATCTCAGGAACAAACCTCTTCCCTCAGAGGCCAGAGACGTTACGAAGGAGACAAGTCATATCCAAAATTTCTCTCCCAAGGACGTATCTTAGTAAAGGAGGAGACCGTTGTGAGAAACGTCCCTCTTCATTGCGCCATGCATACTTAAGTCAAGCATAAAGTTAATTACTCTTATTATATAAGATAAAGATGGGAGAAGAGGCACTAGGTACGAAATACATCACAACTATACTCTGTCCAAGTCCACTTTCACCTACAGTTAACTGACTTAAGCATCGGAGTGCATTCAGCCACCAACCAGGTGGTATTTGGCAATCTAACCTTGTTTTGCAGGTCAGATCTCGAAGAGAACATATCAAAACGCATCACTAAGGGGTTCTAAAAGGATAGTCAAAATGCATTTGTCTATAAATTTACTTTTCAAAGTAAAATTTTTATTAAGCAAAATACTCGTGCTTTTTGTCCATAATATGCCATTATATTGGAAAAATAATGACAAAAAAGAGGCTAGGAGGAAGGCCAGAGTTGATTGACACCTCAAAAATTATTTGCCATGTCTCATACTCATTCGTGGTGCAATTTACTGCCCAGAACACTACACAAACAAATTTAGAGAATTGCTTTTTGAGTATGGCTTTGGCTGTAATTGAGTTTTGAGTTTTCTAGTGAAGTTAATATGGAAACATTCATATCTACAAGAGTCTTTTTTTTTCTTTTCTCTGGAAGATGGTAAGAGTTGCCTTCCTTCTTGTGATTTGCTGGTTAAGGAGGGGAATGATGAAGGTGTCCTTCATGCAATATGGCACTGAAAACTGGGGATTATCTTTCCTCAGAATGCAATTAGGCTCAAGATTTTTTCTTTTTTCTTTTTCCCACCAGGAAGTAGAGGTTGGAGGTATCCCACCTCATAATTAGAGAAAACTACTTTAGAAAAAGGGAAAGGGAAACATACCCTCATTCCTTAAGAGTAGACAAAGAAAACATAAGCAAGTACAGGGAGCTACAAGTAGAACCCCATCCAAACAACTGATTGCTTTGTGCCAAAGAACAAAAATAAGTTTTGGCCCCAAATCTTGTTAGTCTGCAAGAGGGCTCAATTGCTCAAGACATTTGACATCACTTCTTCTTGATATTTGGAGTTTGCAACACCATAGTGGTTTCGCAAATCTATTTTCTTTGGCATGTTGGATATGTGAAAGGTAAGAAACAATTGTTTAAAGTCTAGTTCCATGCATCCTCTAGGGTAATTTGCTTGAAAGGAATAACAAAATTTTGAAGAAATTGAAACAAGTTGGGATTGGTGATTGATAGGGGCATAATTATGCTATTTTTAGTACCATATTTCTATATGTATTATTAGCTATTATTTGTTAATTATGGTACTAATTGCTATTTTCATGTTTGTGTAGGTTTCTAATTACAATACTTTAAAATAGAAGCAAATTGGCAATTTAAGAATACTAATTGCAAAAGGAAACCACACCAACAAGGAAACCAGAGAAAGAAGAAAACAAGAATAAAAAGGGGACATACCTGGCTTGGAGGGAAAAAAAGCCCCCATCGAGCAATAGCATTGATCCACTGCCTCCATCATCTCCTTTTCTTCCTTGATAATCCTCGCACAACCCCTAGCCGCCATCATCCAACCACAACGCATCCTCGAAATCACATCCGCCATAGTCCTTCATCCATCTCGGCCCATCCACTGCATCCATACACAGCATCCACGCTTACAAACCCTAGCCGCAGCCATCGTCCTGATCGCATCCATCTACCGCCAGTAACCACCCTCATCCACAACCGCAGACCACCACCGTCGGACCCCATTCATCTTCTCCTCCTTAAAACCACAGTCCTTTCTTCCATCCTCTCGCCACAGTCTCTCTCGCTGTCTCTGATTGTCGCCACCCATCGCCACCTCGCCAAACCCTAGCCACCGTCTCAGTCCCTCGTCCTTCCCTCTTCGTCCCTTCTTCCCATTCTCAGCCTCGTCATCCCCTTCTCATCAGACCTTATCGCGAAGAGGGAGGAGCAGAAAGACTGGTAAAGCGATTGCGAAGGAGAAATTTGCGTGAGGAAGGAAGGAAGATATATAGCGCTATTCGCACCACAGTTCCATTCAGTACCACCACGGATCAGTGTTTTGTTTTCATCTCTAAACATTTATTTCTCTTTATTTTAGTTTGATTATTGATTATGGATTACTGTTTGAACATAATTAATAAGTCTAGCTAAACTCCTCTTAGTTAGGGGTGGATTCGAAACCCCGAACATGTGCTTTATAAATTAGTTGAATTTAATCTTCCTTGTTATTAGTGATTGTGTTTTGCTTAACTGCTTTATAGAAAACTTTTCTTTGTATGTTTGTTAAGGTGGCCAACTTAGTAAGCATGCTAGGATTTGAGGCTAGAGTATAGGAGAGTTTCATTTAATTGTTACAATCCTGTATTCACAAGTAGTAAATACCAAGGAACGTTGGTAAGGTCAAGTAGAAACCTAGGCAAGAACAAGATGCTGATCATACTTATAATTGCCTAGTCAGTGTTCATATTTTCCACAAAACTTAATGATCTTAGATTGTTATTTAACTTGCGATTCCTGTTTAGATAGCATGATAAGAATAGTTTGAAAGCGACGCTTAGTTTAATTCAACGAACTTGAGAAAATAATAAGATTAATGCAGTGCGATCACGGTTAGTCTTGAGCATTGTCTCTCACGAGTTAGCAAGTGATTATTGAAGATTAATTTATAAGCATATGTTTGGTGTGTGGAGATAAAACCCTTAGCTAATTTCTCATCTTTGCCATCTCTTAGTTTATTATCTTTACATTAATTTTTGTAGTTATTTTCATAGTTTAATTTAGAAAATCCAATCCCCTTTTATTTAATTAATTAGGTTGTTAGTTGTCTTTTAATTATTATTAGTGTAATTAACAAGCCCTCTAATCCCCGGTCTAGGACGATCCCTACTTATTCTATACTACAAATTACAAAGCAGGGTATTAAGTTGTGTGCTACTAAAATATCGCATCAGTGATAGTGGACATCAATATTAGAGCACAATGCATTTCAGCTTGAAGGAAGTTTGACTTTGAGAGTTTCTTTTGTTAATTGGAACCGTGTGCTTTACATTCATTAGATTTTATGATATCTCGAATTTTAATGGATCGTTAATAGAGTTGCCACAAGTATATTTTGGGGAGGGGAAGATGACAATCACTCTTCTGTTGTCCTCTTTCTTGCAAGATTTGGGATATCTTCATTGGCCTCCTTGGGATGGACATTTTTTTCTTCCTATCACACCGGCAAAGCCTTCAAGTTATAAAATTGTGCAGCCTTCTCTAGGGGTGTATTTTAGCTCACATAGTCGTTGCTTCATTGTGCTACATGTTGGGTAGCACATTCAGAAATGAATGAGTTTTTCAATGGGTCAATCCACTTTCCAAAGTTGGTGATGGAAGTGATTTACTATTTCCCATTAGGGGAACAATTTTTTCTGGCTTCAAAGGGATTTTTGCATCTGACTTGGTAACATTATAGAATTTAATCCCTCTTCATGGCTCTATTACTTCTTTTTGTTCTATTTCGTTTTCATTAATAATCTAAAACTTGGTTCCTTATCTAAAATAAATAAATCAATAAATAGCTGAATAAATTAAAAAAATGATTCTCTCAAAACAATCTATCATCCTTTCATGTAGTGTTGTGGTCAAGGATGCACCGATTCTCCGAAAAACCTCTGTGTCATGCGTCAAATGTGTGTCGAACACGGATTTGCGCCCGACACGCACTGGACACGTATTGGACACAGGGTCAACGGTCAAAATTCGTTGACTGGTTTGGACACTGTCCAGACTCGGTCCAGACAGTCAAAATTCATAGACTGAAAAATTTGCAATTAAATCACTCGATCCTTCCTCCCCTCCCAATTCGCACAGGAAAACCCTAACTCCCACTCCCACACAGGCAAACCCTAATTGATCGATCGATCGATCGAGAGACGGAGGTAGAGAGATCGAGAGACGAGGGTAGAGAGAAGAGAACTCAGAACAGAATCGATCAATCGATTTCGACTGAGACGACTGAGGACTGAAGAGAAATCGGGTTCGACTGAGAGGGATAGATTGATCGACAGGATCTATGGCGTCGTCATCAACACCAGGTACCTTCGATCGATCGATTTCGTTTGTTTTTTTTCTTGCTATTTTCTCTGTTATTTTTTCCTGCGATTTCATTGATTGATCGATTCCTGAGATCGATAGATCCTGCAATTTTGTATTTCATTTCCTTTTTTTTTTCCTGCGATTCCTTTTTTTGCTGTTATTTTCTCTTTTCTTTCTCTGCATATATATGAAAGCATGCATGAAATACTTCAAATACCCCAGATTGAGCTTTCACCTATTGGCTGAAAAACTAAATAAGAAACTAAAACTTGTTTTAGGCCAAGTAACTGGAGATAATCTTTGGAAGCATGTGACAATATTAAGAAGACCAAGTGAAGGTGGGGGAAACCTTAGTTGGAGGTTTATGAGTATGACTTAGATGAGGTTTATGAGGTTTTGATCCGCTAGTTAATGAAGAAGAAGAGATGTAGCCGCCTCGCTAGTGAGTTTTTGAAATTATCAATTTACATTTTATTTACATTATCAAGTTAATGAAATTATATTGCTTATGCTTTATGAGTATGACTTGAGCAATTGAGCTTGATTTTATGATGCATTTGTAAATTTGAATGTTTTATTGATATGTTTGGATTGTTTAATAGTATTATTAATTTATTTATGATTTTATGTTCTTATGAGTTACAAAAAAAATATATTAAAAAATTAAGTTTGACCGTGTCGCTGAGTCCTATTTTTTTGAAAATTGTTGAGTCGCCGTGTTGTATTCGTGTCCGAGTCTGAGTCCGTGCATCCTTGGTTGTGGTTCACCATATTAAAAATAGCTATGTAATAATGACACCACAGTTGTCCGGCATGGGAAACATGGTGATGGACACGTAATGCTATTAACTTTACCAAGTTATAAAGTTCATTCTGTTATATTTTGCAGATATATATTGCTACTCGATTGTATTAGTTGTCATAATATACTCTTACAATCTTGTGATGATATATTCATTAACATCTATAAAGAATCAGAACCTTAAAAATATGTAAAACAATGGGTAGGCCAATTGACTCCCAATCTTTTCCGTGTGTGAGTGATCGATATGTAACACAAGTATTTTTTGAAATGAAAGTGTTCTTACATAGCTAAATAGATATGACAATAAAACTAATGTCCAGAAAAAAAAAATAATAAATAAAACACTAACCTGCCTTGCAAGAGATGGCCAAGACCAAGAGCCCCAAATACAGTAAGTGAAATAAGTGGTATCCCATATCGGATAAATGGTTGTTTCCTACTCCATCTTTTGAATTCTAAGGCTGATTTTTGAACCTTAATAGTAGCTTCTGCAAAACTCACCTTCTTAGGAGGATCCCGTCCTGTTTCAGTGGCCATTACCACAAGCACACACAAACAACCTGCAACATGACATAGAGCAGGGCACTGTAAGAGTGGATCAACTAGTTTCCAGAAATGACAGAAAATAATCTAACACTAAGCTGCAATTGTACTCCAAACTCAACACATGGAATGACACCATACACCAATTTTGCACATACAGCTCATGAAAATGAAGTTGCATTGTGCATGAAGTCACAATTCCCATATCAAAGTTCACTTGTGGGAGCCAGAAGACAATTGATCAGAAAGTGGGAACATGGACAGGGTATTGGAAGGGACAATCTCGATGGTTTTCCCTGTTTCATCATCAAGATGGTGGGATTTGATTTGGATAAAGAGAGTCCTAACTTTTTCAGCTAAAGATCCACACAAGTCTTTGACCTGGACTCATTTTCACGTCAGTCTCAAAGCAAGTCAAAGAATTTTTTTAATTCCAGGACAATAATATAAGGATACAACTTGTATCTATTTTATTTATTTATTTATTTATTTGCATAGCTGTACTCAAAAGGGTGTCTTACTCTTACGGTCTTACCTTGTGCTTTAGAAGCAAAGAGGTATTGTATCTTAATCATGAGGCTCAGTAACAACAAATCTACAGCATTTAACTTATATAACAAGACCATTTCACTTTCAAACAAATACCATACACATTGGACACTCGAACACAAACTCGGATAGTTCAATACTCAATAGGCACCCACCACATTTAGATCGTTAACTTCATGAGAAAAGAGAAAAGATTTGACATATAAACCTTTTGACAACAATGTCATCTCAAAAATCCCCAATTCTCTTATCATATGTTTAGTTGGGAAGCCATTGTGCATAATAATACATCTTGATGCATCTACTTTTGTTAGTAGGTCAGTTCCTTTTTCAAACTGACCCTCCTCTTCCTCTTATATATAAATACATTTCTGTTTTTCCGATTAAAAAATAAAATAAAAAAAATTGCCATCTTTTATCTTTTCAAGTTTCCTTGATTTTTCTCCAAGAGGCAATCCTGTATTTGCATCTTTTTTCCAATAACCCCAAATTCGGAAAACATAATTTCTATAGGTAAGCTTCCTTTCTTAAATCATCAGTATCATAATTCCAGTCAGACATAGTTCTACCAACTAAAATTCGAAATTTGGTTAGCAGCAACTAACCCATCCCAGAAACCTTATTCAAGTGAAAATTTTAACACTGTGGATTCACTGCAACAGATAAACTCACCATTTATCTAGCCTAACAAGGAACAATAACATGAAGTAAAAGTTGCTTATACTAGGATATCTGTAGTGAAATATTTTATCAAACAAACTCAGGGTGTATGGACATTAACAACATTACATCACACAAGACGTTGAGAAGAAACGTTTTTAGACAAACCCACTGTTTAATACAGCAACCCAATCTTAAATACCTCAAGACCAATCAAAATTCAAGTAATAAGATCACCAAACCAAATGGGTATTTCAGTATTTACATATCTAATTCCTATAAAGTCTTCATTGCTACCAAACACTTCTACAAATATCAAATCCCACATCATGGGTTCTTCTCTGGGTTCATGGAAAGACGTGGATCAAAGAACAACAGACACCTTAGCATACACAGACAAAAAGAGAGAGAAACGAAATGCAAACATACATATTGTAAGAGAAACATAAACAGGGGTTTTGAGTGTACCGTGTGCTCTGTGGGGCAGAAATGCGAATCCGAACCACAGAACGATTGATCGTTAGAGAGATTGGGAAGTTGGAAACATTGAAGGCTTGAAGAATTCAAGCTTCTAAATTCAGTTTTGGAGATAAAAACCTTAAAGGCAACTGAGAAGGTTTGTAATTTAAGAGCGAGGCACGTGATTTGCACGTGTTTACTTTTTTTTTTTTTTTGGGTCATTGTTTGCCGGGTTGAAATATTGACGTCCACGATTTGGATCATACCCCTTCTTTATCAATTAAAAGATGAACCCACCACTAAAGTAGAATTTTGACAAAAGGCAGCCACTCTCGGCGCCCACTTAGTTTGATAAAGTTATTTATTCTTCTTTTCCAACCAAACCTGCATTCACCTCTCGAATCTCTAATTCCACAACTTTATTGAGATGTCCATCAATTGTAGCTCGGTTTTTACTCTCTTTGTGAGATGTGATGTTGATTAGCTTTTGAGTATTGATTGTAGTTGCTTAAATATACTGGAATGGGGCGAAAACAAGTTTTCATATGAGATAGAGGCGACATGGATGCTAGCTAAGTGGCAAAATTGATGTAGCCTTTGAACATGGTTTAATTATTCCTATGGGGTAGTGATTTAGGCTTCATGCATAGATTAATAAATAAATAAGAAGCAATGACCAAACCTGCATTCACCTCTCGAATCTCTAATTCCACAACTTTATTGAGATGTCTATCAATTGTAGCTCGGTTGGTCAGACATCTATTCTCTTTGTGAAATGTGATGTTGATTAGCTTTCGAGTGTTGAATGTAGCTGCTTAAATGTACTGGAATGGAGCGAAAATAAGTTTTCATATTGGATAGAGATAATGGACAAGAGTGATTCATGTGAGATAGATGTGACATGGATGCTAAGTAACAAAATTGATATAGCCTTTGGGCATGGTTTGTTATTCTCATGGAGGTAGTGATTTAGGCTTCGTCCATAAATTAATAAATAAATCAGAGCCAATGACCAAATATTTTTATTTTTAAAAAAAATCATTGAGATTTAGATGCTTCAGTGGAGGTTTTAGAACGAAAGAGTGAAAGGTATAAAAAAAAGTAATGATTTCATCAAGATTAGGATTGAAAGCAGAAGAACACCAATAGCAATACCATCGCTTTTCTACAACAAACAACATCATCATCTCGAATACTCTTTCATGATCATAATTGATCAATCGAATGGAGATTTAAGTTGAGCTTAGTTCAGTTCATCCTTCATAATGCATTCAAGTGGTGAATGTAAGAGTAGAAATACGATAGTGAAATGAGAGAGAGGAAAAGAGAATAAGAAGTGAGAGACAAACTGAGTATGAGAGATAAATATGAGTGTGTGTGAAAGAGGGGGAGAAGAGAGGCAAAAATAGGAGAAAAAATGATGGTGTTTTTGCCAAAAGGGTTATTTAATTCTACAATTCAACGAGTGAAATGGATTTAACAATATGTCACTCACTTGATGATTTCACCTTCTCAACTTCTCAATTGTGAGCATTTCAAAGTAATCATTTGCCACATATCTTAGGGGATGGATTTATAAATAGGGATGAAGAGGTGAAGAAAGTGTGGAGCTAAAAAAAATTTGGGTTGGTGAAGATAAACAATGGGTGCTTGGATCATAACTGGTTGACTAAGCCATCAAATTATTCCCAGAAAAATCCTATGGAGCTAGTTCACTTAAGCAAGTGCTATGATCCTATCATGAGGGGGTTCCTATCTAAATCGTGTGTCATTTCACGCCATTTGCTTGTTTGGGTTTTATTGGAAAGAAAAATAGGAATTACTTGAGCCTACGCCCCGCAGACTAGCTGTACACATCCCTTGATCGTCTGTTTTCAAATGAATCTTATTTTGATTACCAAAATACCCTTAAATTCATCCAAGGTTTAATATTGACATCGGGTAATTTTTAATTGGTATCACGAGGTAAGTTAGTGGTCGACAGCGAAATAAAGAAGCAGAAAGGGAGAAAAGGGAGGGGTGGTGGTCACTGGCGTTATAGAGACGCAAAGAAAAAGAACGGAGCGAGAGGGGGGCTCGTCAGAGTTACATAAGCGCAGAGAGAAATATGAGGGACGTGGAAAAGGAGTTGGAGGTGGAGAAAATGTTTGATGATGTCTAATTCATATGCATTATCGAATCAACAATAGTTTGTTTCTTTTGCTTTCTTTAGTCTAGGCGTGTCTGATTGAGCATCATATATGTACAGGTGCAAAACGTTTGGTGCAGTGGATATCGACGATGATGATCAATACATTGCAGATGACTTCACTGCATGGTTTGTAAAGAACTCCATCACATTCTTAGATATTGGTAGATCAACTTATTTCTATTCTTCTTCTCATCGTCCTGAAGATGCATTGGAACTTGAAAAGAACCAACTGATGCAAATAGGCCATGTTGAAAACAATCATGCAGGTAAAAAAGAAAATTAGTTCTTCATGTTAGAAGTGATTATGATTTTTGTTCCTTGGATGCATGTCATGTTATATTTCAGCTCATTGATGATGACCATTTCAAGCAAATATGTATTATTTTTTTTTTCTGTTATACAGGAAAATCATTATTTTAGAGTGCCAAATCATTGTGTGTTCAGCTTAACATAATGTAATATCTCTGTTACCAGATGCTCAAGATGATCCAATCTTGAAAGAACAAACATGAATGAAGAGATGTTGATCACCTTCTTTCACCTTGGGCTTTGATCTTTGTAACCAGACTTCTACGTAGCAGAAGATGTTCTTCGTCAAACTTCAGGTCTGCATGGTGAACTACTGTTGCAACAATACAGTTTGCCTTGATAGTAGCGGTGTAAATATTTAAAAATAGATGATGAAAAAATAGATTGTTTGATATTATGACATTTCTTAATTTTGGGGCTAGTGACAAACATAGATGTTGAGATTTTATTGTCTTGTATTCACATTTCTTTGCTCTCTTTTTGGGATTGTTATTATGCGTATTGTGCTGTGAATTATTTATTTACTTTGAAATTCGTTTCAAATGTAGTGATATGAATGTTGAAGTAGTGTATCAAGTTTTTGAATGTGTACAACCCATTTTTTAGGTTTTTTTTTTGGAAAATGTTTTAAATTAGTTATAGTTTCTACATAATACAAAATAAAATTGAGTAAATATTAGTTAGTGCATGTCACAATATAACATTCAGTATGAGCTGTAAAATGAAGCCAATGTTCTGTTAGTATTATATAGCTGCATCATATTTCAATTATTACATTGGTATGGGTTGATTGATGATACAGATATTAGGATCACCTCATTTATTATAGGCATAAAAGTGTTATAATTAATTTTAGCGACTTTTATGAGCAGGAACAAAAACCCTTTTACAGTGTAGTGTTTGTGCTTACTGGCTAGTGAATTCGCTTTACCACATACCATCAATTACCCTGCCATCCAACCCATTTCCCCAACTCCCCTCCTAGTCTCATCTAATGACCATTTTAGTAGTCATCTTCATTATCATAAGAATAACAATAACAATTCCCACCACCAATATTTCTTGATTCATCTCTATGATTACGAATTTGATCCCTTGCTTGTACCAAAGGCGGTATTGTTGGTTCTTCTCAAGGTTGGTTGGTTTTGTTGGATGACAATTCTCCGTCACTCTCGATGATCAATCTTTTCACTACTACACAAATCCAACTTCCTCTTCTCACTACCTAAGTCCGAGCGGTCATTTAAGTTTATATTTTTGTATATCTTTTATCATATACTGGCATACATAATTTGTCCACCCTACATATTTCTCTCAATATATCGTAACATTTTGGAGAAAGGCACTTTCATTTGGGGGCTAATGTGGATAGGTTGGCAACAAGCGATACAGAATGATATGGATTTGATGGTTTCAGCAACCCAAACCGCAAATGCCATAATTTCCAGGTTTCCAAGACTTGATCTTGAATAAGCATTGAAAATGCAATTTGTCCTCTAAATACAATGCTTTCCTTTACATTAAGATTGAGTTAAACATACCCTTAAACATTTCTAATAATTTTTTTTTGCGAGGGGACGATGGGGTTTCCCATTTTTCCCTTCAGACTTTTCTCTAATACAAAATCTAATAGAAGTATAAACCCTAAAAGGACTAGGACTCTAAATCCTAAAAAGAGCTTTCAGTTAGACTGACCTGGCACAAAAAATATGTGCCATCTTTCTTAAGTCGCTTGCATTGTTGACAACAGAAATGGTTGCATGGAGTCTTACTATCATCCTCACCATCAGACCTGCAAATCGAAAAGATTTTATCTACTGCTGAAGGCCACAAATTTTTACAGATGCTCTTGTTCTCTATTGCTCGTCCAAGTGCGCCATTTTGACAACACACAATGATGATTTTTTTTTTTTTGGAAAGTGAGCTGACTTTTTATAGGATCTCATAACCTATCAATAAGGTGCGACCTACCGATCAACACCATAAGAAAGTAACCACACAATAATGATCTTATTCATCTTATATCCATATTCCTTGGAGGCACCCAAAGCAACTTTGTTGGTGAAATTCCTCTGTTGTTACTTGAAGGACGTGTTTGGTTCAAAGGAAAGTGTTTCAATAAAATTTACAGAAAGTAAAAAGCAAAACAGGACAGGAGGAAGTGAAAATGAATATGAAATTAGTGATATTTGGCAAAAAAATTCCACAAATTTATAAGGAAAGACGCTCGTGCACGGACGCTAGTTTATGTAAATCAATTGCAGCACCTGAGGGAATATTTAAAACTAAATGACTACCATGAATTAGAGTAAATATAATTGGGTTAGTGAATATTCTTAGGTATAGTATCCAAAGTATAATGACCAAGCCTACCCGTCCGATAAAGGTTTAGAAGTTTTGTACATACTCTCTGGCATCCATTCTCACCTGATTCTAAAGGTTGTTGAAAAGGCTCTCGCAAAGCTGCGATCTGAGCTTCAATCAGGCTGGTCAGCTCAATTTCATCTTCCATATTTCCATTGAAAGATGTAATTGTTTTGAATAGGGTTTTACAAACATCCCGTGCAACAATATCCTGCAAAGTGATAAACAATGGTATTACTAAGTGCACAAAAGAGAACGTGAAAGCTTAGTCACCAGAGAGTGAAGCGCGAACAGGAGTGTGAGAGCGCTTGATTTCAAAATTTTCCAATGTTCAAAGCGTTTGAGAACATTTGTATATGCAATGTATTTTATAATTTTATTCTTATATTTTAAAGTATTAACTTGAGTTTCATCAATTTTCATTTTATTAATAAACAAAACTAAATACTAACATGCATAAGATGAATAGTAAGAGTTATAAATAACCGTAATAGGAATACATATATAGATAGAAACTTGAAATCTACTATGTACATGAATTACTTTTAATAATATACATAAAAATATAATAAAGCCTTGAAGAAAAATCTTGATGACCTCCTATGGCAAGCTTTAGCTACTATAAGGCGGACCAAGGTTTAGCTTGGAATGTTCAGCTCCTTCGACATTGTTTACATTAATAGGGAACCTAATAATGCCACACAACATCTTGCAAACCTAATGCCAACCACATCCTTTGTCGAATTTATCCCAAGTTCATCTCAGAAGACCTCAAAAAAATTGTATTTGAAAATGCAAGTGGAAAACTGTATAAGAGGGTGTAGTATCTTCTATGTTTGATTTAATTTAATTTAATTGGGTTCAAGGATCCATTAAACCTTGTTTACCTTTCAAAAAAATATATAATAATTATAAAAAATTAGAAAAAATAAAATAAAATAAAAAACCCAAAAATTAATGAAACAAAAGCATTTGAACGATTATTTAAGTTTTGGAAGTGAAGTTTCATAAATCTTAAAGCAGATTCCAGAACAATTAACTCAAAATCGTCACAGCGGGAATCTAAGATTTTGAGAGCAAAAATTTCAGAAGAATTCACCCAAAAGCGCCAGAGCTAGGGTTGAGAGTGTCACTTCTGACAGAAGGTTTGTGTGACTAAGCATGAAACATAATCTAGAATAACCATATTTTTATGCAAAACATGTTATTTCAAATGACGAGTCCAGGACTCTTCCCATAATCAGTTTGAACTTATGAAATTTTTTGAGAATACATGAGATTGAATGTAACATACTATCACTTCAATCAACCAGAATGCCTTTTCTTTTATATTTAGAAAGTTCAGAAAAAGGTTCCATCCATATCTGCTTCTTTATGCAGTCAGAATGTCATTTTGTGTTCTTTGCACCAAAAACCAAGTTTGTGCAAGGGGTCTCCTTCCGGAAGATATAATCATGAAAAGCACACAGTACCTGAGTATGATCAGTTGGAAAAATCTTCTTTCGCTTTGTGTTTGACTCCAAACTACCACCATGCTTCGACTTAGAGTCTAAGGATAAGCCATCATCCTCCATCAAGGCTAAGCTCTCCCAGTGTTTGTACTCATCACTCAAGTTGAGGATAGCTAGGAAATAACGAGCAAGTTCATACTCCCCAACCAAACAATCCTTAATAGCTCCTGTAGTTTTAAGATGGATTGAAATGTTAAACACACATTTAGAAATTAAATCCCGAATTAGCTCATCCAGCTACAAAATGAGTGTATTTACTGTCCAAGTCGGATGAGTAGATATCAACTACAAAAGTTAGAGGTAACTAGTTAAGATCAGATTGATAAGGATCAATTAATGGTTGCAGAAAGAAGTTTATTCTGTTTCAAAACAGCGATGATTACACTGCTATGGTTCAAGTGACCAAAGCAGTGCTGGTGGATGAGCTTATACCGAAGGAAATGTGAAGGAGACTAATATGGTGTTACAATTTACAAATGCATATATAAATGGTTTGAAGGCCCTGAAGGAATCTATATCCCTTTTGAAGACAGGATAGGTCCCAGTTTATTGAATAAATGGGGATGGAATTTTAACTGCAACAAAAGAAAAGTATGGCAGGGAACATAAAGTGTTTTCCGAAGCTACCAAAGATGAAGCGGGGGATGAGGGGTGTTGTACATTCATACAACACTACTTTGGAGCTTGTGTCAAATTCAAAGGAAAATTGGGTACACTTTTTGGGTATTGATTGGATTTTGTGGATTTGAAGGAAGGGCGGAGAGATAAATTCTGAGGAGGTGGTTGGAGATTTTCATTGGGTTTTGTTTTAGGGAGTGCTTGCTGGTGAGCGTGTAATATTTAGTTAGCTCAAAATGGAGCATGATCCCTCGATCCCTCTTTTAGTTGGGTTGCTTCTCAAGACTACAACAGAGCAACATGTCACGTGCTGACCTTTTTCCCTTGGCTAACACGCTGCCCACTAGCGTCACACTCCCGTCGGACTAACTAGTCAAGGCACTTCGATGTTTGGCTAATGCTAAGTGATGCTACGAAAGCTTAAGTGAGGAAAATGCTAAGGCACAAGTGTTTAGGCTTTTTGAAAGAATGCTTTGTATTGCTTGAGAGAGTTGTACAAGTGTTTCTCTATGTTCTGTACAAATGAATGCCAAGACCTATTTATAGGCCCTTAAAGTCCTAGAGGCTTCTAGCCTAGAACCTTCCACAATCTTCCTTTAAAGGAGTATTCTCTATGCATCTAGAAAGTTCCCACCTCCAAAAGAACTAGAAATTACAAGGAGGCTTCTAGAAAATACTACACAAATCTGTACAAGGGTGTTCTAGACTCATCCATGCTAGAACACTCTAGAGAAAGCTAAGCTACAATGTCCAAGAGCACTCTAGAATCTTCCGGAGGCATCTCGAAAAGTTTGCTGCTCCATCGGGCCTTTACGGGCCTACTACCAGCGTCCATATGATGCTTTGGATGCCTTATTGCCTTGGTGATGAGGGATATTTTGAGAGATGGCTCGTGAAAAACAGCTTATAAACGGGACAATAAAAGGACTGAAAACACCCTCTTTATTTGGTGAGATTATAGAAATTAAGAGATAAAAGAAGTTTAAAGCTTTTGATGCTTTTGTTAGTATAGATGTGATCAAACCACTGAATCCTCAGGTTGATCTGAACATAGAACCAACTATGGGCAAAATTAATTACTAAGAAATATCAGTCATGCCAATATACATTCACAAAAGATGGAAGTACCTGTCACAGCTAGTTTAGAGCCCATCTCAATGTTGAGAAATTCGGGAAGCAAAATTCCTGGTGTGTCCAAGACATATATGTTGGGATGGCTAGCAATCTAAAGGGAGAAAAAGACAATTACATTTAGCTGCAGAACTGTACCACAGGGATGGCCATGAAATTTTTTTTATAAATATAAGATGCATAATTCTCGTATTATTTACCAACAAATAGTATCATTGGGATGGCCACAAACAAAATGGTTTTCGGTATGGTGAATGTCATGAAGTCCATTTCATAATACATAGCACACAGCCATGCCATTAGGACTTGAATATATCGATGAAGTTGTGAATTGTATGTTATGTAATAAATCATAGCCAGTGATACTTTTTGTTAGTTATCATCTTCAATTTGAAACATTGACAAAAATCAGATTGGAATGATCTAGCAACATCAAGTGAACAGGGTTTGGTGGGCTTGACCATAGATACCCAATTCGCTCAACAACCTCTACCCTCATGCACAAATTTCGAATTGGATTCCACGTACCAATTCGCGACCAGGATTGGTGGATATCAACTACCTATGTGGTTAAGAATAAAACAAAGGAGCAAGAATAAGGAAGAAAACATCAACTCTGAGATGAGGGTAGTTGGGTCCATTTAATTTGTTTTTATCCTTTTATTGGGTCATTAAAGAGATGGAGTTTTCCAAAATACTTTTGAATTTTCAAATCCTTCAAAAATTTTCAATAAATTATCGTAATTAGATCACTCCATAAAATATCAAGTATTGAATCCATGTTCATATATCCATAAAATATCATGTATTGAATCTACTATATTCATAAAGTAACTACTGCACCTAAATACCGTACCAATTAAAATAATACACGAACTACGAACTTAAATAGCATACAGACTCTGCTTACCCCTTCAAATTTTGTACCAAATGGAAACGAACGTATCCCAAATTTGTTCCCATTCCACATACCCTTTTGTTCCCCATAACAGGTAACTATGGGCCCAACTCACCCAAGTTTCACTTTTGGCATACATTCCTTATATTGGTGCATTCAAATATTAACGGTGCAAATAGCTACATTCAGAACCATGGTGGGACCTATTCAAGGACTAGGGGGGCAGCGCCTGAACTTTTAAAAATTAAATGTTTTTTTTTGGTTCATATTAAAAAAAAAAATAGTTGACTATTAGGGCTTCCCCTTCTCTGTTCTCTCGAGTCTCTCACACAGCCGCACAAAGCAGCGGCACAAGGTGCAAGGTCTTCTCTCATGCGGCCCTGTTCGAGTGTTCAGTTGTTCCTCTTCTCTCACGCGGCCCTGTTCAGTTGTTCTTTTTCTCTCAATGAACTAAAATTTCTTCCTCTTCGGTTAATCCTCTACTGCGTATTTAAGAGGGAGAAGAAACCCCATTTTATCTATCTCTCTTGAAGATCTCCCATTCCCAAGAACAAAAGGGTCAGTAGTACATAGTATTTTATCCAGTTCATCTCTCAGAATTCATTTTCATTGTGTTTCTGGATTTGGGTATGCTTCATTTTTGTGGGTTTTCCTTGTTTTAGTTGAATTTGAAGTTTTTGTTAAAAAAAATTGAATTTTTTTAAATGCCCCAAACCTTTATTGAGAGAAAAGATTGAGGAACTTTTCTATGATTCACTGCTAATAAACCTTAAGCCTAATTTTGATATTAGCAAACAGAGAAGGCTGTCCACTTTCATGCTAATCAATCATTTATCTCTGTTTAGTCTGTCTCAGAGATTTTTGGGTGGGCTAGATCCACTAATTATGAATAAAATTTTCTTAGGGGTTTGATGTTTTCAACTCATTTTTATCATTGTGATTAAGTTCTTTCTTTTCTGCTGATTATGTTTTTTTGGGGATCATTTTCTTTTAATCGATGTATATACTGTGTAAGAGTTTCTTCATGTCTTCAACTAAAAATGTTTTTGTTTCAATTGAATAACATTTTGCTTTTAATTGAATGCATACCTTCATTTGTCACGGGTTTTTCTTGTTTTAGTTGAATTTGAAGTTTTTGTTAAAAAAGATTGAATTTTTTTAAACGCCCCAAACCTTTATTGAGAGAAAAGATTGAATTTTTGAAGTTGCTTGTGTGAAAAGTTTAGTTCTTGATTGGTAGGTCATCGTCCATGTCTATTTCAGGTTGCTAGTTTTCTTTCTAGAATTGGGGTAGTCTAGAAACCTACTTTTTTCAGGTAGGATTTGTTGTGTTCATTGAGATTTTAGTTCTTCTGCTTAACTTGAAGGGATTAATGTATAACTCAGTTTTCGTCGTTACTTTATATACAGATTGCAAATCACGTGACTAAAGAAGAGCTAGGGAGGACAAAGACTACTTGGATTTTGCTTTACACTCTTGCAGCTCAGGTACATTAACATTTTATTCATGAAAGTTAATCTTAAATCTTGTGAATTAGATGTTTTCATAAATATTGTTAGAGCTTGTATGTTTTTCCATGATAACAATGCTTAAAAATAAATATTATATATTTATTTACTTAATTAATATTTTATTTACTTATTTAATATATTATTTATTTTTTCCAGCTATGGACAAGTTTTTGAAAAGAAAGTCTGTGTCAGAGTTACCATCCCCTAGCTTACAAAATAATGAGGGCGGTCAGTTAGATCCAATCTCAAAGCCAATTCTCGTGGATTATGATATGTCAAATCTTCCAACAGATCCCGGATCAAGACCTCAAATTTCAGACTATCATCCTAATGATCAGGACATAATTAGAAGAACATATTTACAAAGGGGTTCATGTCAGCCTAAGAATCACAAATTTTCACAAAAGAAAATGGGAGGTGGGATGAGATGTTTTAATGTAGCTTGGTTCGACCAACATAAAGATTGGTTGGAGTATAGCATAGAGAAAGATGCTGCATTTTGTTTACATTGCTATCTCTTCAAACCGAATTTCGGGGATCAAAGTGGTGGCAACGCTTTTGTAGTGGAAGGGTTCGATAATTGGAAGAAACCGGATAAATTACAAGGTCATTTGGGAAAGACTCATTATGAAGCTTATACAATGAGTCAAAATTTGATGAAACATATCCAAACATTTTTCGTTAAGTAATCAGACCAAGCTAAACTTGAGTATCGGACCCGTTTAAATGCTTAAATTAACTGTATTCGATTTCTTTTGCATCAATGATTGGTTTTTCGTGGTCATGATGAATCTAAAGACTCAAAGAATAGAAGAAGCTTTCTTGAACTTTTGAACTTTTGCATCAAGGATTGGCTTTTCGTGGTCATGATTAATCACAATGAAGACATAAAGAAAGTTGTTTTAAAATATGCTCTTAAAAATCACAAGTTGATTTCACTTAAAGTTCAGAAAGACATTACAAAAGCGGTTGCAATTAAGACTTCCGACGTTATTCTTGAAGATCTTGGTGACACGTTATTTGCAGTTTTGGTTGATGAATCTCGTGATTTTTCAATCAAAGAGCAAGTGACAGTTGTTTTACGCTTTGTGGACAAAATGGGTGTGTTATTGAACGATTCTTAGGTATAACTCATGTTTCTAATACAACCGCAATTTCACTGAAAAAGACACTTGGCAAAATTCTTTCCAAGTATAATTTGAGCATAACAAGGTTGCGTGGACAAGGTTACGATGGGGTCAGTAATATGCAAGGTGAGTTCAACGGACTTAAAGTACCGATTATGAAAGAAAATTAGTCTGCATTTTATGTCCATTGTTTTGCGCATCTGCTTCAACTGACACTGGTACATGTCGCAAAAAACCATCATCGGATCACATTATTCTTTTACTTAATTTCTACAACAGTGAATATTGTTGGGGTTTCATGCAAACACAAAGATGTTTTTCGAGATAAACAAACTATTGACCTTATTGAGAAACTCAATAGTGGTGAACTTTCAACTGGTAAAGGGTTGAACCAAGAGACTACTCTCATACGAGATGGTGATACTCGATGGGGTTCTCATTATACTATGATAATAAGGTTTATTCTTGTGTTTTCTTCGGTGATAGATGTACTTGAAATTGTCATTGGAGATGGCACCAACTCAGAACAAAGGGGTGAAACTTATACTTTACTAGAATCAATGCAATGTTTTGATTTTATCTTGATTTTACATATGATGAAGGATGTATTAGGAATTACTAATGAATTATCAAATCATTGCAAAAAAAAGATCAAGACATTGTGAATGCCATCAATCTCGTTGAAATATATAAGCAAAGGTTCCAAATGATGAGAGAAAATGAATGATATTCACTCATTGCTGATGTATCTTCATTTTGTGGAAAACATAATATCACTGTTCCTCGAATGGATGATGACTTTGTACCTCGTGGGCGATCACGGCGTAGACAAGAAGTAGTTACATATCTCCATCACTATCGAGTTGAATTATTTTATACGTGCATAGATATGCAACTTCAAGAGCTCGATAATCGTTTTGACTAAATGAATACAGAGTTACTTTTGTGTATGACATGCTTAAGTCAAAACAATTCATTTTCAGCATTTGACCACTAGAAGTTGATCCGTCTTGCTCAATTTTATCCAATGGATTTATCAGATTTTGATTTGATGGTGCTTCAAGATCAATTGAAAACTTATATTATGGATGTGCGATCAAATAGTGAATTTTGAAATATAATCGGTATAGGTGGTCTTGCTAAGAAGATGGTTGAAACAAAAAAGGATGTCGTATATCCTATGGATTATTTACTCATCACATTATCATTGATTCTACCTGTTGCCACTGCTACAGTTGAAAGTGCATTTTCAGCTATGCATATTGTGAAGAGTCGCCTAAGGAATCAAATGAGAGATGATTGGATGAATGATTGTTTGGTGACATACATTGAAATGGATGTTTTGGATAGCATTGAAAATGAAGCCATCATGCAACAATTTCAGAACATGAGATCGCGACGTGTAGATTTGTAAAAATGTGGTTAAATGATATGGTTAGAAAGAAATAGTAGGTGTTTTGAAGGGTCCTTATAAGGACATTCTTTTATAGATAATATTTTTTGTACGTATGAGTTGCATAGTTGCAATTTATAGATAATATTTTATTGTAAATTGGCGAGGTGAATTCCTCTCACCTCTCCCATCTTTTGTGAGTAATACAATATCTTATTTTATGGCTTATCATAAGAAAGTAAATAGTAGTATTTAAATTTGTCACTAATTTTTTGTTTTTGTTTTGGAAAACGATTATTTTAGTAAATTATTATTATCGACAAATATTACTTTGTCATTACGCCCCCCTGAAGTGAAATCCTGGGTCCGCCCCTGTTCAGAACCATGGATAAAAGTTACACGTTTGAAGAAAAGGGAATTCATGGATCCACTGTGATGACCCACGATGTGATCCACCAAATTACTAGGAAGTTGTCTATATTTAAGAGGCCTCCCTAAATAAATCAACTTGGGAACCAGTGATCATACTTGAACATAAGTGACATATCACTCATACTTTGGGTATTTCCTACATTGTTCAATGTTTCACAAATTTTGTCGTTAAAACTTAAAACAAAAACTAGAAGCAAAAGAATTCACACCTTCAAACTGCTGATATTTTGTGTCTCTCCGGGAAGGGGACTCACAATTGCATGCTTCAGCTTTCCCTTCTCTTGTAATTGATATGACATGGTAACATAGCCATGAGATATTTCAATCAGAACTTTAAAATAGATAAATAAATAAGATGCTAATTTAGAGGGGGTAACCAAGATTCCGGTACTTTATTAGTAATACATAAAAGCATTTATATGATATTATGAATACCTGTAGCACTTATACGGCCAATTTGATGCAAAGAATTGGCAAGAGCTGACTTGCCAACGTTGGGGATTCCAACTAGCATCATGGTCGTTGTAAATTTGGACTGGTGAAATTTCAGTTCTCTGACTTGAACTTGCAAAAAGTTCAGAAACTGTAAGATAGGAGCTCCCATTCAATGCTCACTAAAAACGACTAGACAAATGACCGAACTGCATGTTAAGCTGACAGAACAAAAAGGAGTGGGTTCCCCAGCATGGCATTAAAATGATTACATGCACGCAAAAGGAAAATGGCAGATTGAGTTTATGTAAGGACTAAGGAGAGATGTAACAAAGGTCACCCTGTCCATATGAATTTAGTTTTATTCAAATTCACCATATATAAACTGTTAGCTTACGTTGCAGACCCTAATCTTCTAACAAATGACCTTAGGTGACACCCACAGGACCGTGTATTCTGTGCAGTCTTCCTGCACATATATATATGTACAACTAGGCCATAGCAGGTAGGGAAGAAGTCACTTTCTTTAGTACACCACTGGGAGAAGGTCTGGCAACATTATAATTCATAAAATAAAGATCTACGGTGCCACTGGTACCACCACCAGGCATGGTACCAGGCACCGTACCATTGCTCTACCATGTCATATCAATTACAAGATAAGGGAAAGCTGAAGCATGCAATTGTGAGTCCCCTGCCTGGGGAGATACAAAATATCAACAGTTTAAAGGTTTGAATTCTTTTACTTCCAGTTTGTTTTAAGTTTTAGTTTTTGAAAAATGTAGGAAATACCCAAAGTATGAGTAATCTGTCACTTACGTTCAAGATATGATCATTGGTTGCAAAGTTGATTTATTTAGGGAAGTCTATTACAACTTCCTAGTACTTTGGTGGATCATATCGTGGGTTATCACAAACAGATCCATGAATTCCCTTTTCCCTTTTCTTCAAACATGTAGCTATTTACACCATTAATATTTGAACGCACCAATATAAGGAATGTATGCCAAAGCCGAAACTTGGGTTACTCAAGCCCATAGTTACCAGGTATGGGGAATAACAGGGTACGTGGAATGGGAGAGGATTCGGGATACGTTGGTTTCCATTTGATACAAAATTCGAAGGTATTTTTGTAAATGTTTCAAATTGAAGACGATAACTAACAAAAAAAAGTATCACTATGATTATTACATAACATCCAATACACAACTTCATCGATATATTCAAGTCCTAATGGTATGGCTGTGTGTTATATGTTATGAAACGGACTTCATGACATTCACCATACTGAAAACCCCTTTGGCTGTGGCCATCCTAATGATACTATTTGTTGGTAAATAATACGAGAATTATGCATCTTATATTTATAAAACATTGCTCATGGCAATCACTGTGGTAAAGTTCTGCAGCTAAATGTAATTCTCTGTTTCTCCCTTCAGATTGCTTGCTAGCCATCCCAACATATCTGTCTTGGAAGCACCAGGTATTTTACTTCACGAAATTCTCATCATTGAGATGGACTCAAAACCCAATGACAATCTCTACGCCCTTCCTTCAAATCCACCAAATCCAAATCAATACCCAAAAAATTTCCTTTGAATTTGACATAAGCTCCAAAATAGTGTTGTATGAATGTACAACACCCTACATCCACTACTTCATCTTTGGTAGCTTCGGAAAACACTATATGTTCCCTGCCATAACATTTCCTTTGTTGCAGTTAAATTACATCCCCATTTATTCAATAAACTGAGACCTATCCTGTCCTCAAAAGGGATATAAATTCCTTCCGGGCCTTCAAATCATTTATATATGCATTTGTAAATTAAATTGTAACACCCCGTTAGTCTCATCCACCACCACTGCTTCTGCTTTGGTTCATGGCAGTGTAATCATCACTGTTTTGAAACAAAATAAACTTCTTTTTGCAACCATCAATTCATCCTTATCAATCTGATCTTAACTAGTTACCTTAGACTTTCTAAATTCGGTTTTGGAGATAAAACCTGAAAGGAAACTGAGTAGGTTTGCATTGTTTGTTGGATCATAGCCCTAGCTTTAGTAAATGAAAGCTGGACCTTACACGTTAGTGAAATTTTGACAAAAGGCACACACCTAATTTGATAAAGTTATTGTTTATCTTTTCCAACCAAACCCGCATTCACCTCTCCAATCTCAATTCCTCAACTTCATTGAGATATATTGAGATATCCACTAACTTTAGCTCAATTGGTCAGACATCTATTTTTATTGTGAGAAATTGTGGGTTTGACACTCATCAGTGGATTTTGCCTGATTATTAGGAGCACATGTGTTTCGTTGTTGATTATCCTTCGAGTATTAAATATAGCTGCTTAGATGTACCGGAGAGGAGTGAAAAAAAGTTTCATGCGGGGTTGACGAACTAGATTCGAAGCAAGCCTTCATGTTCGAGGTGGAGGTGACATGGATGCTAAGTGGCGAAAATGATGTAGCCTTCGGCATAGTTTGGTTATCCCAACGGGGACAGTGATGTAGTCTTCGCGCATAGATTAATAAATAAATAACGACTCAAATTTTTATTTATTTATTTATTAAAAACTTCATTGAGATTGAGATGCTTGGGATTAGGATTGAAAGCAGAAGAAACAACAATAGCAATACCACCGCTTCTCTTCAACAACATCATCATCTCTATTAATACTCTCTCACAATCATAATCAATCAATCTAATTGGAGACTGAAGTTGAGCTTAGTTCAGTTCATCCTACAAAATATATTCAAGTGGTGAATGTAAAAGAGAGAGAGAGAAACTGTGTGGGAGAGAGAAGGGTGTTTGTACGTGAAAGAGGGGGAGAAGAGAGGCGGAAAAAAATGTGTGTTTTTATCAAGGGTTATTTTGCAGTCACCCACATTATAAATTACCCCCCCCCCCCCCCCCCCCACCATCCCAATCCCATTCATAATAAATTATAAAATTCAATGACAAATGAAACGAATCTAGGGTTGAACAAAACCAACCAAATCAATTAAACCGACCGAACCGATCAAATTCGAATTGATTGGTTTGATTTTGGTTTTAAAAATTCAAAACCGAAATGGTCGGTTCGGTTTCTGGTATGTTATTTTAACCGACAAAACCAAACCAACCGAATATATATAATAAATAATATATATTTTATAAAAAATATTATAATATGCTTAAAATAGTCGGTCGGTTCAGTTAAGTTTGCATAAATTAGAATCAGTTTGATTTTGTTAATGGTCGGTTCGATTTCAGTTAGAAAATTTTGAAACCGGCCAAAGTCGGTTCGATTCATTGTTTAGGTGAAAAATCAAACCGTCGGTTTAGGTGAAAAACCGAACTGACGGTTCGGTTTTCAACCCAAAACAAATCTAACGATGTGTCACTCACTTGAAGATTTCATCTTCTCAACTTCTCAATTGTGAGCATTTCAAAGCAGTCATCTGCCATGGATCTTGAGGAATGGATTTATAAATAAGGATGAGGAGTTAAAGAAAGTGTGGAGCTGAACAAAGTTGGGCTGATGATCGAAGATAAGCAATGGGTGCTCAGGTTCTACCTGGTTGACTAAATTAGGGTGGGCAAAAATCGATTTAAATTCGGTTAACTGACCGAACCGAAATATGAGTAGAAAGAAAATAATTTAAACCGAACCGAACCGATTATAAACGGTTCGAAATTGGTTTAAGGTTTTGAACCGACCAATTTATAACTGAACCGACCGATTAATTAGATATATATAAATAACTAAATAACAGGTAGGTGTCAATACCTGATTAGTGCAACAAATGCACTGCAGTACACCCTGTTGCACTGAATCACCCAATTCTCTCAAAGTTTTCAATATTGGGTTAAAAATTGGGTCTGTAAAAAAATTGGGCCTGTAAAAAATTGGACATGTTTTAATGAAAGTCTTTCAAATGCTTGAGCCTGAAATTTTGGCCCAACCGAACCGAACCGATCCGAAATTCGGTTCAACCGAATTCATCGGTTTACAAATACAAAATTCGGTTTCGGTTTGGGTTTTGGGCAAATTGAGTGAAATCGGTTTGAAATCTGTTTGGAGCTCAAAACCAAACCAAACCGACATTGTCCACCCCTAGACTAAATCATCAAATTATTTCACAGAAAAATCCTATGGACCCAGCTAACTTGCACATATGATCTAAATCGTGAGTTTCATTATCTCGCCCTTTGTTTGCTTGGGTTTTATGGAAAAAAAAACTAGGGATTACTCGTGCCTACGACACTATACTTTTTATTTTGAAGATCTTATACAATACAATTAGTATGCGTGCATTCAACCATTTAATCTTTTAAAAAATATTGAGCTAATTTACAATACCCCAGAACAAATAGCTAATTCAAAGTAAGTCCTTATTTGATATTGTATGTCCCAGAACAAGCAACTAATTCAAGGTCAGTCGTTATTTGATCTTGTATTATAGATTCCCTCCCCCGGACTCGCAGACCACATCTGTTGACCGTCTGTTTTCAAATGGGTCATATTTTGATGACCAAAAAACCCCTAGATTGATCCAATGGTTGAGTTTAAAATATGGACCTCAAGTAACTGGTAATTGGTATCACAAAATAAATCACTGATCTTAAATGTAAATGAATAAAAAAAGTGTATATCTCGAGACATTTCTTTACCCTTAATCCTTCCCACCAAGGGGTGGACATAGTCCTAATCAGTTCCAAATTTTGAGGAACCTAACTCGAACCGTTTAAGTTTAACGGGTTTGGTTCGGTCCGGATTCTCTCATTTTTTATATTGAGATCGAATCTAACTTGAACCGTTTGAAACAGTCCGATTCCAAACGGTTCCAGATTGAACATCAAATTTTCATTTTGTACTTGTTCAAGATACAATTGTAAACATGAGATGATTAGAGCATATTCATTTTGTTACATGTTTCTGCAGAGTATTCCATCTAGTTTCACAAGATTATTCGTCTTTCCAACACAACAAACAAGAAGTCATTAGCAGAACAAAAAGGAACCAAGAACTCTCCCACGGACACAAGTAAAATTGATGAATTCTACCATGTAAAACAATTACTTTCAACTGAATAATTTATTTACAATAGCTACATAACTCTATACCAATTGAAAGACCAATGTCAATCCAACTACAACAGCAATAGATATAAGATAAAGTGATAAAGGAAGAAGAATTTGAAGAATTAAGGGATACAGAGTCTATGGTAGCAATAGATATGAAACTGATCACTCAACATTACCAAGTGAAGTATTAAAAAAAACCCAAAATGGGAAACTACATAAAACACGAGCAATTCGATATAGGATTATTTCAAATTCAAAAAACCATTAAACAAATTCTTCATATAACACTGAAACAAATCCAATTACACACACACACACACACACACAAAAAAATCCCAAATTATAAAAGGAGATAATGGAGAAGGGAGGGCCAATGCTCATCGGTGTTACATATATGCATAATAGAAAATGAGGGCGAGAAGGTGCTCACTAGCGTTAAAGAAATAAAAAGAGATGAGAGGTGGTTGCCAATGAAACAAAGAAGCTGAGAGAAAGAGAAGGGAGGGGTGATGGTCGTCAACGTTATAGACATAGATAAGGGAGGGGTAGGGCTGCTCGCCAGAGTTACAGAAACACAGATAGAGAAGGAGTTTTTTTTTTTGAAAGGCAAACAAGGTTTTTATAGGATCTCAGAACCCATAAAAATGCTACAAGCTGAGTTTGAACTCATGACCTAGTGGTACCATTCGCCAAACTCTAACCGTTGAGTTGTCATGTCATTGACGTAGAAAAGTTGGAGGTGGAGAAAATGTTTGATGAGGGTAGCTTTTTCGTCTTCTAGACTTTAAAATGTGTTTCGAGATTCACATTTTAATTTTCATACAATGTTAGCTCCCGATTTGCCTTGAAATACCAATTATTAGTTATTCAAGGCCAACGATACAATGCCACAACAATCTGGTAATTTAGATTGAAAGGGAAGTTGCATTGTCTTCTACAAGGCAAAACTCAAAATAAAATAACTTAAAGGAAAAAATTGAAAGTAGTGAGTCAGTAAACATATGGAAAGTGCATTTGGAATTAAGAATCCATATACATATATATATATATTTTGAATGCGAAAGGGGTTTTGAGGATCCCCAAACCTTATATTAATAATAATATTACTTAATGCATTCTAGCGCTTGAAGCAAATAATACATGATGAGTTTCCGTCACATTACCATACACTAGTTTCATCTCCAGTTGATCTTGATTATATCAATTTTCTTCACTTATGACACAATATTGTGGCTTCGATATACATGACAGCAAATGCTCCCATTTTTGCTACAGAACCCCTAGTAAATTGCATTATATACAAGACTATATTTGATATCTACATTTCTGCAATGCTTTGTTACGGTTCCTAATATGAAGAGTACTCTCCATTCTTCTCGTTGGTCAAGGACTTCATTCCATTATGTTTGGCAATAAACTCTTTATACCAAGTTGCTGATAACTTTGGTGTCCTTTTTAATGTTGTGAAATCGACGTGATAAAGTCCAAACCTCTTAGTGTATCCAAATGTCCATTCGAAGTTATCAAGCAATGACCAAATGAAATATCCCCTCACATCTGCTCCTTTCCTGCATACACCAAAGAATTATGAAAAGAATTGTATTGAAAATATTGTTCCCCCTTCATTGAAATAGAATACAAGCTTATATAGAGCTAACTTTGACATAACCTAATAGAAATAGAAAACCTAATAGAAATAGAAAACCTAACAAACTTAGGAAACCAAAATACAATAGGAAATCTAACCAAACTTAGGAAACAAATCACTAGCCATCAGAAAGTTTTCTAACCCCATAAAACTTGCAACACAATATGCTAAAATATATTTTCCTAATAATAGGATGTATTTCCTAATACTGAAAGATATTTTCTTAACAATAGGATGTATTGACTTCTATTCTCTAACACCCCCGACAAGCTGGACATGTAGATGTAGACAAAATGTGCAGCTTGGAGGAAACTTTGAAGTCCTATTTGGTGATGAAATCATTATCGTCGAGTCTGGACGAGTCCTGGTATTGCTCAATTCGAGTGGTATTGCTCAAGCCGAGACAACACGGATTTTGGTATTGCTCAATTCGAGTGGTATTGCTCAAGTCGAGACAACATAGATTTTGGTATTGCTCAATTTGAGTGGTATTGCTCAATTCGAGACATAGAATTTGGTATTGCTCAATTTGAGTGGTATTGCTCAATTCGAGACAACACATATTTTGGTATTGCTCAATTCGAGTGGTATTGCTCAATTCGAGACAACATAGATTTTGGTATTGCTCAATTTGAGTGGTATAGCTCAATTCGAGACATAGATTTTGGTATTGCTCAATTTGAGTGGTATAGCTCAATTCGAGACAAGACATATTTTGGTATTGTTGGCCCTCCTTCCTTGATTGAATTGCAGGTTGATGACGTGTTGTTGATATGCATGAAGTTGTTGTAGAGTGCAATTTCCCTTCAATTTAGTTGAACTTTGTTGTCGAGGATGTTTCTCCTGCTGTCATCCCTCCCCCGCCTCTTGCATAGTCGTCAGAGGCGGGGAAGAACTTGAATCTCCAGAGTCTTAGGTCACCAAAGAAAGTAGCTTTGATACCATGTAAAGAATTGTATTGAAAATATTGTTTTTCTTCATTGAAATAAAATACAAGCTTATATAGAGCTAACTCTGACATAACCTAATAGAAATAGAAAACCTAACAAACTTAGGAAACCAAAATACAATAGGAAATCTAACAAAACTTAGGAAACAAATCACTAGCTATCAGAAAGTTTCCTAACCCCATAAAACTTGCAACACAATATGCTAAAATATATTTTCCTAACAATAGGATGTATTTTCTAATACTGAAAGATATTTTCCTAACAATAGGATGTATTGACTTCTATTCTCTAACAAATTACCATGAATTTCTATGTTCCAAACACATTTTAACCATTTCATGATTTTCACATTAAGGTACTTCTGATACCTGAGAGTCGGTGCCAAGGCGTCCAAGTAGCTACTCACGTATTCCACCCTCTTGATATCATGCAGAGATTCTTCAATGGTGGCATTGGGATTGTTCTGATCACAATACCCTATAACATCCAATAAAAAAATATCATAAATGACTAATATAGATTTTTACCGGCGAGTGAAATGTTTAGTCACTTTAAGATTTTCTCTCACCATTTTCGGTAATGAACATGGGCATGTTATTATATCTCTCCTTGAGATAGGTAACTATCTTCTCCAGTCCTTGTGGGCAAACATAGTTCTGCTGCATAGATGTCTGTTTCATAGAGACGCATAAGTTATCTATTGAAAACTGCAAGATTGGGAAATTAAAGGGGTTGTAATTTGAATTACATACTGGTTCTCCAATTGGGACGCCATCCTTTTCCCCGGTTTGTAAGGCAAAACCTTCGGTCCTTGTACTTCCCATCCCATGTCCGCATGTAGAGGAACTGCAGTCTTTGACATAGAGACTAGTGTAGTGATTGATACCGATGAAGTCCAAGCCACTTTGTAGCTTTGTTAGATCACTGCTTGAAAATATAGGCAAACCCGATCTAAGAATGTCTTGCATTTCTGTTGGATATTTTCCAAATATGATGGGATCCAAGAACCTACATAGTATGAACATCAAATTAAGGAAAAACTTTTCCTGCATAAATTTATGTCTGTATGCGTTCATTAACGCCTGAAGATACTTACCAGTTCATAAGGAACGACTGAGCTCTTTGCACTGCCATTTTGTCCGCTGAAGAGTTGCTGATAGGTTCAAACCATATGGCATTTATAACAATCCCAATAGTTCCACCTTGTTCTTTCTGAATATTTAGACAGAAATACAATATTATAAAAAAGAAGGATGGACTGAATTGAGTGAATGAGTTATGCTTTTTATTCTTCACAAGGATGCCATACTGCAAGATTTACATTAGAATGAGTTGACATTTAGATTATACTGAACAAATACATAATGAGAGTAGCAAAGAAAATGATGTTGAGATGGAAGAATGTTTTTTTTTTGGACTACTAGAAATGAATGTAGAAAATGAAATCAAGAAAGTCTAACAATAAAGAAAGAAGCATTAATCATGAAAAAAGGCACTAATATATCAATAACATTCTTATGATATTTAAAAAGAAATGGTTGTGACTGACGGTTTTCATTGCATTTTTTCTTTCTAGAATTTAGAAACGACTCTATGAAATTGGTGTATAAGTTTTAATAAAATTAAAATAACACAAACCTGATATTTAGCTCTGTATGTATCAACAGCCGCTGCATGGGATAGGATTAAGTTATGTGCTGCAATGAACGGTTCCGTTTCTGAGTCCCCTTGTGTACAATTACCAAATGTCCCTGAGCAGTGAGATGGAGGGTAAATCCCTGAACGATAACCATTCATGACTACAATGTTTGGTTCATTGAAGGTGACCCAATATTTCACTCTATCCCCAAAGGCTTCAAAACACACATCTGCAAAGTACCTGAAATCCTCCCTGAAAAATTTGCATCATTTAGAGTTAGGCATGCAAGTGAAAACACAGTCAAATAGAACGAGTATTATTAAAGACATACTCACTGAATGTGAGGATTCAACCATGCTTGATACAAGTCTTCAAGTTTTTGAGGAAAATCATAGTGGGACAAGGTTACAAATGGTTGAATTCCTTCAAGCAACACAAATGTTATTTTTAGTCTTGTATGCTTAACATGCCTTGAAACTTCTCAACAAAATGAAGAAGCCATTAATAGTCAATAAAATGAGTAAAAGACCTTTTTTTAAGAGTGCATCAATGAGATTGTTATAGTATTTGATGCCACCAAGGTTTATGCCACCAAATCTCCCCTCTGTTAGCAAATAGTCAATTGTATTCAGATGATATAGATGAGCAGAACAACAAAAAATCTTGAATCATTTTTATAATAACTTATTGTGAATTATTCAATCTTTTTCTATGTTACCAATTAGGTGGAAAACAATTGTCCAGGCATCGAAACAAAGTTAGCTTATCATACTAGATAATTATCCTCCACAAGTAAATTGAAACCATAACATATAGAGTGGTTCTGACCTGGTAAAATTCTTGCCCATGAAATTGAAAAGCGATAGCTGTTCACTCCAAGATCATGCATTAATTCTATATCCTCCTATTTTCATAATCACCAAATGAAACCAAATTGGATGGATTAGTGGAGCTAATTTTCTTTCAAGAAAAGCATCTTAATTTATAAGAAAAGATATATTATAAGTGGGACAACTCTTCACTGGATTGTGCCGCGCGTGCATCATAACTGTACAATTGGCAAAACAATTATTTAATTGATAAATTTCCGAGTCCGTAATACATGGTTCTATGAGTTGTTTTGTCATTTGTACACTGTGTTGCCATCCCACACAACCAACAGGCATGGGGTGTGGAAGCTAAGCTTTTGGGTGCGAATGACTCGTGTCTTATTGGATTGATATGTAAGAAACGAACATAAAAATAAATGTCAAAAAATTGTTACCTGATACAGATGATAATGATCAACTGCTACATCTCCATTACTTCTATCCATCACATGTCCTGCAATATCAACAAACAACAACCATAAACCCATCTCAAAAATTCTCATTTAAGTTTGACTAATTAGAATCACCACCATTAGAATGATCTTATAGAAGCTCCGCAATCAACCTGATTTGTGAGTAAAAACATCCCAATTGTTTAAGCCTTTCCCATCAGTCAAATAAGCTCCTTCATACTGATCATCAGTACAACATACATGTATGTTAGAAAAAAAACAATGGGTTTAATTTTGTTCAAAATTTTTGGATATTAAAAAAAAAAGTTGATTATAATTACAAATAAATAAATAAAATAGTAGAAGTTGTGATACCTGATATGCAGAGGAGGCAGTGCCAAAGAGGAAATTGCTTGGGAATGGAGAAGAACCATCACTTGTAGTTTGATGTATGGGATCACAAGATATCAAAAGAGGTGAAAAGAGAGTTTGAATAAGAAGCAGAGCAAGCAAGGTGTAACAAAGTTTCATGGTGTTTGTGAATTGAATGAAGAGATGCTAATGGACTTTGTGCCTTCAATCTAGTATGGTATTGTGTCTAAAATAGAGGAGAAATGGTGGGTTATGTGGAGTATATGGTCATTGTTATATGTTTTCCAAAGCACCAACTTTTCACTGATACAATACTTATTGAATTTAATAATCAAATTTTTTTTTTTCTTTCAGAGATTTGGCTTTTGCTTAAAGCAATAGAATTTTTGAGATATTGATTGATAATTTGATGAAGATTATTTATTTTTACCAACTATCTATTTTATAAAGTTCAAAAGGTCCTTATGATCTTAGAAAACCTTGTATTATAGAGAATATATTATCGAACACCCCATCAATCGGATACACAATGCAATATTTTCTTTACTTAAGACATATTTTTGATAATATGTTAATATATGTCAAATGGTAATGACCTGGGTCTCTAGAAAAATTGGTAATGAAATGGTAGAATTGATATTTGATGGAACTATAAATCCTGTGTCCTGGCCCATTACGTAGCTGTTTTTTAGAAGTGCCGCATCATACACTTTACCTCTTTTTCAATGATGTTGGGTGTAGAAAATTTCTTAAACCCATGAAAATCACATTTAAGTATTTGAGTGGGCCCCATAAAGATTTAATAATTCAATCATCCATTGTGTATACAACCATCAAAATGTGAGCATCACAGTGTTGGCAATAGTTTGTGCCATTTGGTGGGATTCATGTTGTGAGAATTAGACTGCTAAATAGCCTACAGTAGTACGGGATCAGGGTTCACTTCTGGTTTTTCTGGGTCTGAACTCACGTGAGGCTCGTGATAGCACTTGGGAAAACTTAAGATAACTAAAAGACAAATGTTTTAAATGACTTAAAGATAACAAATGTCACAATGAAATTCTGAATCACTAACAATCGAAAACAAATGCGGCTACAACTTTTTAAGATAACTAAAAGATAGATGTTCTAAACGACAATGCCATAATCATACAACTTCTTTCGCATTATTGACCCTTATGACCTGATTAGCTTGTCCTAACAGATTCTTGCGTTTCTCTCCAGTTTCTGTCAGATTCAAGTAGTACAATTTCCCCCTTATAACACCATAACCAAGAATCTGCCGAGTCAGAATGTCCTGAAATACACAGAAAGATAAATAGAACGTCACAATACATGCAAGTGTTAGAGTAATTTGACAGACAGACAAGAGATTATAAGTTAGTGATGAAACAACTAAGACGGATTCAAAAGTTAGGCTATCAGATAACACAATAGAACCTCTTCCGCTAACCAGAGTTGGAGTACCATCAACAGTAGAGACAATATTTTGAAGGGAAGCTCTAAGATTTTTCACAAGGTTATGGTCATTTGTCATATGATCAGATGCACCTGAATCAATTATCCATGTACTATTCGAAATAACTTTATCATTCATACCTGATTGTGCTACATTAGCAGAAACACTGTCTAGATGTTCATTCCCAGCAGTAGCAATGACAGCCTTGCTTATATTCTTTCGTGGGTTCTTGGTGAAGTCCCACCAATCAGGATAACCAATCACTTTATAACATTTCTCCTTGCTATGGCCTAATTCTCTACAAACATTACACTTCTTATTTGCATATGAATTTGATTTACCTGTAGGACGACGAGAAGGAGGACCAGAGAAGCCTGGAGGAGTAACTGCCCCGCTCTTAACATTCAAAACAGAGGATTCAGTAGATACAAAATGCCCCATAGCCTGTTTATCAGATTGCACCTTGCGGATGTAAGCATAACTCTGTTCCAAGGAGAATTTAGGTTTCTTGCGCAGGATCTCTCCACGTACCTGATCATACTCTGAGTCTAGTCCACTAAAAAACATATGAACATGCAATCTTGACATCATTGAAGTCTCATGGACTACATCTGCACCATTATTATTCTGAGAGGTCACCCTTTGATCAATCTCCTGGAAAATTGCCACCAATTCGTTGTAGTAGGTATGAATAGGTCGACTATTCTGCTTTGCTTCAAAACACTTCTTGTTTAATTCAAAGATCCGAGTTTTGTCAGAGTCGTCATAAAAAGTTTTCTCCACAGCTTCCTAAATATCTTTTGCAGTAGGAAGATGAATGTATCAGTTCATAAGAGAGGTCTCCATAGAATCAATAAATCAACTTTTTACCTTTTCATTGTCTGTGGCCCAAACTTCATATTCTGGAGAATTCATATGGGTTCAGCCTTTGTGCCAGTCAAATAATCAATCTTTCCTAGTGCTCCAATGCGCATCCGCATGAGGGAGCCCATATGGTGTAGTTGGATTCATCCAATGAAATAGTTTCTGAAAATGTAGAATTGTCTTGTTGGGTGTAGTGGTGATGAATGACTTGTGAGGATGATTGAGTTTTTGGCATAATTGAATTTTCGGGATTTAACTGATTGTCATCAATTATAGATCCGACCATTGATGAATTCAGGTTTGAGATTCAAGGATTTGGGGATGGTTTGATTTCACTGGTTGTAGTACACAGCGGTTTTGTGGTGTTTTTCGAGATTCGGGAATAAAAAAAAAGAGAAAAATATGCAAAACAAGTTCAAAGGATTGAACCTGCTCTGATACCATATAGAAAGAAATACTTCAATTTGTGTGTGCTATTGATTCATTCCACAACAGGGGTATATATACAATAGAGTTTCTTGTCTTACAAGAAACAATCTTACAGACTATATTCTAGAATATTCTGAATATATTCTTACCTAACAATCTTATAGAATATATTCTAGAATATCCCAAATATATACATGTTTCTATAATTATAATATATACAACTTTCTATACCAGATTGCAAATCAATTTATTTTTCAATTTTAATTTTATACTTGTTCAAGATACAATTCTAAACATGAGATGATTAGAGCATTTTCATTTTGTTACATGTTTCTGAAGGGTATTCCATCTAGTTTCACAAGATTATTCATCTTTCCAACACAACAAACAAGAAGGCATTAGTAGAACAAAAAGGAACCAAGAACTCTCCCTCGCACACAAGTAAAATTGATGAATCCTACCATGTTCAGGTCAGACAACTTAATAGTGCAAACAAGCAAGTAAACAATTACTTTCAACAAAATAATTTATTTACAATAGTTACATAACTCTATACCAATTGAAAGATCAATGTCAATCCAAATACAAGATAAAGAGATAAAAGAATAAGAATTTGAAGAATTAAAGGATACAGAGTCCATGGTAGAATAGATATGAAACTGATCACTCAACTTTACCAAGTGAAGTATCCAAAAAAAAACCCAAAATGGGAAACTACATAAAACACAAGCAATTCGATATAGGATTCTTTCAAAGTCAAAAACCCATTAAACAAATTCTTCATATAACACTGAAACAAATCCAATTACACACACACACAAAAAAAAACCAAATTTTTTGTACTGGGTACCTTAAGAAGAGAGATGAAGCTCTCGGCCTGTTTAACTTCGGAGAAATGGCGGGTCCAATGATTCTAGTCCCAATCGGAAGAAGAAGAATTGCTTCAAATCAGTTGAGAAGCTAAGCTTTGGCTTTAAGACTCAAAACAAATCAGTTGAGGAAATGAAGAAGAATCAGCTGGTGAACTGAACTGAAGTGTCGAATGAACTTGGCGGTTCCGGATAACTTGGGGTTCGGCTTCATCACACCGGACGATGATAGTGAAGATCTCTTCGTGGGCCAAAGCTCGATCAAATCCGAAGGGAGAAACTGTGGAGTTCAAGATTGAACGAGCAGATGGTGGATGGAGGCGTTCCGGGCGTTGATGGACACTTCGATGGTGGCAGACGCTTTGATGGTGGAGGAAGGGCTCTTCGCTAGAGAGACTAAGGGGGGGGGTATTCAATCATGTATTTTAATAGATTCTGAAAGATTTTAAAGTCTATTAAAATATAGGGGTATTCAATTAAGGATTTAAAACAATACAATGAAATCCAGGGGTATTCAATCATGGATTTTAAATGATTGTTTTATAATCCATTAAAATCACGGGGTATTCAATCATGGATTTTAAACAATACAATAAAATCTAGGGGTATTCAAACAACAGGGAATTTTAATGGATTTATTGACTTGATTGACTTTAAAGGATTTTGAAGGATTTATTTGTGTTTGATATAAATATCAATCTCGTTTCCAAATCCGACCTATTACCCTCGGATTTCAATCTCTCTGCTCCCACCAACTCTACCAAGTCTGTCTCTCCATCAACAGTCTCCTTTCTCAGCAGTGGAACCAGGTAGTCTTCCTTGCCTTCTTCAGTCGATCGAACTCACCTCTTTCCCTTCCGTCGAACTCGCCTCCTTTCGCTTCAGTCGAACTAGAAGAAATCACCATCGCAGGAGACTCAACGACACTCTTCGCCCCCTATTTTTTCCATCGTCTATTCTCTTAAAACCCTAGCTAAGCTAGTCCGCACAATACAACTTTCATTCGAGCCCTAATAGATTCGACTCCGGGCCAATTGGTCTACCTCGAGAGATGAAGGGAATTGGGAGGACGAATAATGCGGAAGTAACGCAGCAGCAGGGGTTTCTAATTCCTTTGAAAAAGGAAGATAATCCATTGAGCTCCAGTCGTCGTGTCGAGGTTGGAGAAGAAGAAGAAGAATACGCGACTGCAAGGAAAGTAATGGAAGAAGAAGAAGAAGAAGAAGAAGAAGAAGAAGAAGAAGATGAGGAAGAAGAAGAAGATGAAGTAGTAGATGAAGATGACAATGAAGACGAAGAAGAAGAAGAAGAAGAAGAAGAAGATCGACCTAAGCTAGATGAGGGCTTCTATGAAATTCAAGATATCAGGAAGAGAAGGGTTTGCAAGGTAGCTCTACTCCTAAACAAACACCTCTAATTATTTGAATTTCATTTCATTTTATCGATATCAATGGATGATTGTCTGTCTTGATGCTTTCTTATTAATTTCTTATTAATTTTAATTTTATCGATATCAATGGATGAGTTGAACTTGCATATCATAAAGACTTGTTTATGTGCAATTTTTGCTCAACTGCCACCTTGAAAATCTACAAATTTATTAAGGTTTTGTGGTGCCCATTTGTGCAGCTGACCTGACTTCATACGGGGTTGAAGGTGGTGGTGGCTGAATCAGGAGGAAGAAAGCGGAAGAACGACACACAAATCCCCAAAAGGCGAAAACGCGACGATGAGTTCGTCGAGGAGGAGGAGGACATGGACGACGAAATCGACGCCTGTAATGTCTTCTTCTTTAATCAGGTTTCACTTTTATTTACGATATTTGACAAAAAACCATGAATTGAACAACCCCATTTGATATTGAAGCTTGAATCGAATACAAATTGGAGTTCATAAGCTTGAATCGAATACAAATTGGAGTGCTTGTTAAGGTCCAGGTCAACACCCGAAAAACAATTATTTATTAGAACAGGATACTAACTTCACTATTAGTATGACTGGAATTTAAGAGTGTCTGTTCTTTTGATCTGATGTTTTGAGGATGCACTATTGAGAGTTCTGATCGTACTCACTGTATAATGTTCTGGAGAATTGTTATTTCTTGTTACGTCTGTATTTTTTGTTATTGATAATGTACGCGTTATGGATTTTTGTTTTCCCATGATTCTTTTCTATTTCTATCTTGTTTTGCCCGGGTCCAAAAAAAAAAAAATGGAAAAAAAGAAGAAGTAATATATGCTTAGATTCACTCCCTTATGGAAACTTTGCTTCATTTTAACAATTTCCATTCTATCTCCAGTTGCAAGACAACAAAAATACTTGCGACAAAAGACTGGTGGAGTGGATGATGATGCTGAAAAGGAGGAAGAAAGGAGGGGAGTATGGGGCAGAGGGAAGAACATATATCATGGTGCTGATAATGTTGATTATGAGGTAGGGGATCCAATATTGTTTAGTTTGACACACATTATGTTTGTCTGCATGTATGTTTGTATGCCTGCATGAAAGGGTTTATGTGTATGTTTCTTAATTATTTTTCTTTTGAAATTCAAAGATACAATCAAGTGACAAGGATCTTGCAGAGGAGGAGGCAGAGGTGCTAAGATTGCAGAAGGAGAAGGCAAAATCTTTTTCAAGGCAAGATGTTGGTCTTCAAGATAGTGATCAAGAAGCAAGTGACTCTGGTAGGGAAAGGACCCTTGAGGTAAGTTTACACATCAAGTTTCTGTAATTCTATTCATTTTTATATTACACTTCTCTGTTTTCTCTAAGGGGGTGTTTGGTTACTCGATGGAATGGGAATAGGAATAGGAGCATTACTGTGTTTGGTTACTCGATGGAATGGGATTGGGATTGGGAATGGGAATGGGAATGATTTGTGTCTTTACCGATATCGCTCAATTATTAATCATGGATTCTGGATCTATGGTAAATAAAGGAGGGATCTATGTTAGGTTAAAAAGGCAAATAAGACAAAGGGGTGTTAACTATTACAGTTCCCATTATGATGGCCAATTGGCCATTCATACCCAACCAAACAAAGAAATGGCTTAAACCATTGTAATGGTCATATTACCATTACAATGGTCAAACCCATTCCATTCACTAACCAAACATGCCCTAACCAAACATGCCCTACTTGTTTGTGATTGATTTGTTTCTCACTTGTTGTCTTTGTAAATCAATGGAAAATAAAAATGTTGAACTTGTTTGGAAGCTGAGGGCTAAAGGTAAATATTATGCGTAACGGTGGCTAGGTATTTACTGTACACCCCCATTTTGCAGTATGTTTTGCCTAAAAAAAGAGCCTTGTAAGTAAGACGGTATTTATTTATTGTCTACTAGATATTGGCACTGACACATATGATTCAACTGACAATTGTCTATGTGTCTTTACTGTTAATGGAACTAGGGTCTGTCACATCATTCATCAATTGTTTTGGTCAATTTTACTATGCTCAGAGCTCCTTTTTTGGCTACATCCTTGTTATGCATCTCAAACACTTGCTACAAAACTTGCGAGAGAAATATTTTATTGAAAACAAGTAGAGACAGGTTTCAACAGATGTGAGAGGCTTGCATAAACAAGCAAGGGGAGCATAAGAGCCACTGCCAATAAGAAATTGAAAAACAAAGCTCAATTAAAGAATATGTCCAATTTCGAAGACTCTTTATTAGATACCCCATTGCCATACCATTAGGCATTAGCTTAGTGCTCCTGCGTTATCTTGTTAACTGTCTGAGCCTGACATATCTTCCCTTAAGTTGATCCTTTTGTTGTGTAGTTCTGCCCCAGAGCTAGTTGGTTTGCTGTCAGAACTGAATGACGCTCTTGATCAACTTGAAAACAAAGTCAATCCGCTTCAAAGCAAGGTATTTCCGACTTACTTTTGATGTTTTTTTCTTGTATTTTTCTTTTCTTCTAAAATTTATATTAAGGATCTTACATAGCAAAGTAGTAATGTTTATTGATATTTGTGCTCCATCCTGATTATCAAAGCCTATATGTAGCAGTGAGATTGTTTAGGTAAGTAGAGTTTGATGGGGATCTAAGTTAACCTGGGTCTATTTCAAATAATAAGGTCTTATAGTTTTGACAACTGAACAAGCATATTTGCCAACCATTTCAGTTTTTTCCACTTTCTTTTAGTTAGCATAGTGCCCTTTTCTCTGCATTTGGTCAGTTTTTTTATTTTTTTTGTTCCTGTTACATTTTCACTTATTGTATTTCATACTTTTGAAGGTGAAAGAGAGAAACAACATTCCCAAGGAAGGAATGCACTATCTTGAAGTGAAGCAGCCCCTCATGTTAGCTTATTGCCAAGCTATCAGCTTTTATCTTCTTCTGAAGTCTGAGGGGCACCCAGTTCGTGATCATCCAGTCATAGCTCACCTTGTAGAGATCAAAAGTTTGTTGAACAAGGTCCTTATCACCTCCTGTACCAGTTTCATTTCCTAAGATTTGGTATAGACTTACTCCTATGCGATAGTAAGTTTCACAATTGGTACACAGTTCCACCCAAACATGTGGTAGTTGGTCGATTCCGCTTAATCAATATCCTAAGGGATGACATTGGCACTAGGGGTGGCCATTTCATCCCGCGATCCAATCAGGGAACTGCGATCTCGCATTACAGCTGATGAAGAAGATGAAGGATAGTCATGGTATTGCTCCTAATGTGTTTACTTGGACTAGCGTTATTTCTGGTCATGCTCAGAATAACAGAGAACACCAAGCTTTGGAACTTTTCAGAGAAATGCTTATGGATGGGGTGGAGCCAAATGGGGTAACTATTGCAAGTGAACTTTCAGCATGCGCTTCTTTGAAAGCCTTGAACAAGGGAAAGGAGCTCCACTCGGTTGGCATCAAGATTGGTACTATGGGTGATGTGCTGGTTGGAAATTCAGTGATAGACATGTATGGTAAATGTGGTAAACTGGAAGCTGCTCAAAACATATTTGATATGATCTCGAAGAAAGATAGTTTCACTTGGAACTTGATGATTGGTGGATACACACAAGCTGACTACTTTGGCAAAGCTCCGTCCAGCAATGAATTAGTAACATTGACAATGTGGATAGTTCAAGCAAGGAATTCTCAACAGTAACAATTATGCCAAGGTTGTTTCTAAGGCATCCCATCCTTGTAGTTTGCAGATTCATGACCATATTCTATTATAGTGAACCAAAGTTATTCTGTCAAAGATATGTTTCTGATTATTTTTTTATGAACATTTTAGACTTTACTGCATTCTTCTCATAATGCTTATGCAACCAGTGTATTGTTTTGTTAGACATGTTAAGCAATTAAGACCGAAATGAGATCCCTTAATTCAGCATATCGATGTTTCAAGTGTTTGACAACATCCCGCTGAACATGAAATAGCTACCCTCCTTAATTAGCAAATGCGCAGACTCAGTAGCATGAATTCACGAATGACTTGGATTGAAATTCGTTCTCAGTGAATACATTTTCTTCAGAACTATCATATTAACTACAAAATACTACCTACTTTTCAGTTGTTTAAACATAATTGAAGATTATACTACTACTACTACTACTAAGCTTTTATTTTATTTTTTATTTTTGTTATTTCATTTTGGTCTTAGACAATTATAATTTTGGTAAATTAACAAATTTTGGTTTAACAAACCGATGAAATGGGAAGTTTCTAGATGTACCCCAATGGAATACTTTGCTTACCCACTTTTGTTTTTTTAAAAGATAAGTATATGAAGACTTATTTTTTTGTTAAAAGCCTTGGGCAATATAAAAGATAACTTATTTTTTGTTCTTTTTAATTTGAAATAAAATTCACGTAGCATACAAACGATTGTTTAATTGATATTTAAGGGATATTTTATGATTTGTGTTGATATGGATAATAATGTAGGTGACGTTATTTCATAACTTCCTATGATTAATAGCATATTCATAAGAATTTACAAAAATTTATAAGAATCAATAGAAATCCATAGCAATCCTTTATAAAATTCAGAAAATCCAATAATAAAAATCCATCAAAATCCAGTGGATTCTGTAAATTCCACAAAATCCAGTCACTTAAAATCCATTAAAATCCAGTGAATTCTGTAAAGTCTTTCAGACTCTATTAAAATCCATGAGATTTAAAGTCTTTCAGACTCTATTAAAATCCATGATTGAATACCCCCCTGTAAGGTAGGAGGAATCGTTTGAGAAGATGAACACCGAAGAGAAGAGAGAGATACGAGAAGGGAGAAAATGTGTTTTTAATTTGTTGATTTACACGTGTAACTTGTCATTTAAAACGGATTGGAATCCAACCGTTTGAATATACATAGTTGGAATCGGACTCAAACCGTTCTCTAACGGATATGGACCGTATCTTAAATTACACATTTAAGACCAGACTGTTTGAAGCAAAGCGATCTGGTTCGGTTTGGATTCGCGGTTCCTCGATCCGTTTACCCACCCCTATCTCCACTCCATATGCCGCCGGTCGAATTCGAACCTGTGACGTGTGATTCCATCCGCCACACATTTACTAACTTAAATGGTACACCTTTGGCCTCGAGACATATCTAATGGTTAAAAAAACAATCATCTTCTCTAACTCTAATCCACCCACCCTCCTGCAACTCCAAACCTCACTATCATCTTCTCTAATCTTTCTCCTTTATTGACCATCGCCTCACCCCCATCCCCTCCTTCAATCCCTCTTTATCTCCCTGTGTCACCGCCCATATCCCCCCGCCTCTTTGTTTAGCCACCGTGCCCTCAAATTCGTCCCCTTATCCCTCTACATAGTTAAAGTTCTTTGTCATAAATTCCCCAAGATGTTGTCAAATTGAAGGTCAATCATTACCAATGGACTCATCTTCAACAACATCAATAGAAGGAAAAAAAAAGGAGTGAAGGGGCGGGAAGAGGTGGTGGCCGTCGGCGATATAGACACAAGAAGGAAGAGGAAGAAGGGGATGAATGGTTGTCTTGCCATTTGTGAACTGGAGGGAGAGGGAAAGGAGGTCGGGATGGGGGAAGAGGTGCTGCTTGCAAGAGATATATAGGCGCCGAGAGGAAGAATAGGGAAGAGGTGGTCATCATCGAACCAAAAAAGCATAAAAGGAGATAATGGAGAAGGGAGGGCCAATGCTCATCAGCGTTACATATATGCATAAAAGAAAATGAGGGTGAGAAGGTGCTCACTAGCATTCAAATAGAGAAGGAGTTTTTTTTTTTTTTGAAAAGCAAGCATGGTTTTTATAGGATTTCAGAACCCATAAAAATGCCGTAAGCTGAGTTTGAACTCATGACCTAGTGGTGCCATTCGCCAAGCTCTAACCGTTGAGCTGTCATGCCATTAGCGTAGAAAGGGAGTTGGAGGTGGAGAAAATGTTTGATGATGGTAGCTTTTTCGTTTTCTAGACTTTAAGATGTGTTTCGAGATTCACATTTTAATTTTCATAGAATGTTAGCTCCCAATTTGCCTTGAAATACCAATTATTAGTTGTTCAAGGCCAACGATACAATGCCACAACAATCTGGTAATTTAGATTGAAAGGGAAGTTGCATTGTGTTCTACAAGGCAAAACTCAAAATAAAATAACTTTGAAGGAAAAAATTGAAAGTAGTGAGTCAGTAAACATATGGAAAGTGCATTTGGAATTAAGAATCCATATATATATATATTTTGAACGCGAGAAGGGATTTTGAGGATCCCCAAACCTTATATTAATAATAATATTAGTTAATGCATTCTAGTGCTTGTAGCAAAGAATACATGATGAGTTTCCCTCACATTACCATACACTAGTTTCATCTCCAGTTGATCTCGATTATATCAATTTTCTTCACTTATGACACAATATTGTGGCTTCCATATACATGACAGCAAATGCTCCCATTTTTGCTACAGAACACCTAGTAAATTGCATTATATACAAGACTATTTGATATCTACATTTCTGCAATGCTTTGTTACGGTGCCTAATATGAAGAGTACTCTCCATTCTTCTCGTTGGTCAAGGACTTCATTCCATTATGTTTGGTAATAAACTCTTTATACCAAGTTGCTGATAACTTTGGTGTCCTTTTTAATGTTGCAAAATCGACGTGGTAAAGTCCAAACCTCTTAGTATATCCAAATATCCATTCGAAGTTATCAAGCAATGACCAAATGAAATATCCCCTCACATCTGCTCCTTTCCTGCATATACCAAAGAATTACCATGAATTTCTATGTTCCAAACACATTTTAACCATTTCCTGATTTTCACATTAAGGTACTTCTGATACCTGATAGTCGATGCCAAGGCGTCCAAGTAGCTACTCACGTATTCCACCCTCTTGATATCATGCAGAGATTCTTCAATGGTGGCACTGGGATTGTTCTGATCACCATACCCTATAACATCCAATAAAAAATATATCATAAATGACTAATATAGATTTTTACCGGCGAGTGAAATGTTTAGTCAGTTTAAGATTTTCTCTCACCATTTTCGGCAATGAAGATGGGCGTGTTATTATATCTCTCCTTGAGATAGGTAACTATCTTGTCCAGTCCTTGTGGGCAAACATAGTAGTACTGCATAGGTGTCTGTTTCATAGAGACGCATAAGTTATCTGTTGAAAACTGCAAGATTGGGAAATTAAAGGGGTTGTAATTTGAATTACATACTGGTTCTCCAATTGGGACGCCATCCTTTTCCCCGGTTTGTAAGGCAAAACCTTCGGTCCTTGTACGTCCCATCCCATGTTCGCATGTAGAGGAACTGCAGTCTTTGACATAGAGACTAGTGTAGTGGTTGATACCGATGAAGTCCAAGCCACTTTGTAGCTTTGTTTGATCATTGCTTGAAAATGTAGGCAAACCCGATCCAAGAATGTCTTGCATTTCTGTTGGATATTTTCCAAATATGATGGGATCCAAGAACCTACATAGTATGAACATCAAATTAAGGAAAAAACTCTTCCTGCATAAAATTATGTCTGTATGCGTTCATTAACGCCTGAAGATACTTACCAGTTCATAAGGAACGACCGAGCTCTTTGCACTGCCATTTTGTCCGCTGAAGAGTTGCTGATAGGTTCAAACCATATGGCATTTATAACAATCCCAATAGTTCCACCTTGTTGTTTCTGAATATTCAGACAGAAATACAATATTATAAAAAAGAAGGATGGACTGAATTGAGTGAATGAGTTATACTTTTTATTCTTCATAAGGATGCTATACTGCAAGATTTACATTAGAATAAGTTTCCATCATCATTGTTATAACTTTGAGTTGACATTTAGATTATACTGAACAATTACATAATGAGAGTAGCAAAGAAAATGATGTTGAGATGGAAGAATGTTTTTTTTTTTTTGGACTACTAGAAATGAATGTAGAAAATGAAATCAAGAAAGTCTAACAATAAAGAAAGAAGCGTTAATCATGAAAAAAGGCACTAATATGTCAATAACATTATTATGATATTTAAAAAGAAATGGTTGTGACTGACTGTTTTCATTGCATTTTTTCTTTCTAGAATTTAGAAACGACTCTATGAAGTTGGTGTATAAGTTTTAATAAAATTAAAATAACCTGATATTTAGCTCTGTATGTATCAACAGCCGCTGCATGGGATAGGATTACGTTATGTGCTGCAATGAACGGTTCCGTTTCTGAGTCCCCTTGTGTACAATTACCAAATGTCCCTGAGCAGTGAGATGGAGGGTAAATCCCTGAACGATAACCATGCATGACTACAATGTTTGGTTCATTGAAGGTGACCCAATATTTCACTCTATCCCCAAAGGCTTCAAAACACACATCTGCAAAGTACCTGAAATCCTCCCTGAAAAATTTGCATCATTTAGAGTTAGGCATGCAAGTGAAAACACAGTCAAATAGAACGAGTATTATTAAAGACATACTCACTGAATGTGAGGATTCAACCATGCTTGATACAAGTCTTCAAGTTTTTGAGGAAAATCATAGTGGGACAAGGTTACAAATGGTTGAATTCCTTCAAGCAACACAAATGTTCTTTTTAGTCTTGTACGTTTAACATGCCTTGAAACTTCTCAACAAAATGAAGAAGCCATTAATAGTCAATAAGATGAGTAAAAGACCTTTTTTTAAGAGTGCATCAATGAGATTGTTATAGTATTCGATGCCACCAAGGTTTACGCCACCAAATCTCCCCTCTGTTAGCAATTAGTCAATTGTATTCAGATGATATAGATGAGCAGAACAACCAAAATCTTGAATCATTTTTATAATGACAACTTATTGTGAATTATTCAATCTTTTTCTATGTTACCAATTAGGTGGAAAACAATTGTCCAGGCATCAAAACAAAGTTAGCTCATCATACTAGATAATTATCCTCCACAAGTAAATTGAAACCATAACATATAGAGTAGTTCTGACCTGGTAAAATTCTTGCCCATGAAATTGAAAAGCGATAGCTGTTGACTCCAAGATCATGCATTAATTCTATATCCTCCTATTTTCATAATCACCAAATGAAACCAAATTGGATGGATTAGTGGAGCTAATTTTCTTTCAAGAAAAACATCTTGATTTATAAGAAAAGATATATTATAAGTGGGACAATTCTTCACTGAATTGTGCTGCGCATGAATCATAACTGTACAATTGGCAAAACAAATTTTCAATTGATAAATTTCCGAGTCCGTAATACATGGTTCTATGAGTTGTTTTGTCATTTGTAAACTGTGTTGCCATCCTACACAACCAACATGAGATTTGTCTCACAAACTAATGAATTTTCACACTGGACATTATATCATCGACCAGGCATGGGGTGTGGAAGCTAAGCTTTTGGGTGCGAATGACTCATGTCTTATTGGATTGATATGTAAGAAATGAACATCAAAATAAATGTCAAAAATTGTTACCTGATACAGATGATAATGATCAACTGCTACATCTCCATTACTTCTATCCATCACATGTCCTGCAATATCAACAGACAACAACCATAAACCCATCTCAGAAATTCTCATTTAAGTTTGACTAATTAGAAATCACCACCATTAGAATGATCTTATAGAAGCTCCACAACCAACCTGATTTGTGAGTAAAAACATCCCAATTGTTTAAGCCTTTCCCATCAGTCAAATAAGCTCCTTCATACTGATCATCAGTTCAACATACATGCATGTTAGAAAAAAACAATGGGTTTAATTTTGTTCAAAAATCTTGGATATTAAAAAAAAATTGATTATAATTAGAAATAAATAAAGAAATAGTAGAAGTTGTGATACCTGATATGCAGAGGAGGCAGTGCCAAGGAGGAAATTGCTTGGGAATGGAGAAGAACCATCACTTGTAGTTTGATGTATGGGATCACAAGATATCATGAGAGGTGAAGAGAGAGTTTGAATAAGAAGCAGAGCAAGCAAGGTGTAACAGAGTTTCATGGTGTTTGTGAATTGAATGAAGAGATGCTAATGGACTTTGTGCCTTCAATCTAGTATGGTATTGTGTCTAAAATAGAGGAGAAAAGGTGGGTTATGTGGAGTATATGGTCATTGTCATATGTTTTCCAAAGCACCAACTTTTCATTGATACAATACTTATTGAATTTAATAATCAAATTTTTTTTTCTTTCAGAGATTTGGCTTTTGCTAATGGCAATAGTATTTTCGAGATATTGATTGATAATTTGATGAAGATTATTTATTTTTACCAACTATCTATTTTATAAAGTTCAAAAGGTCCTTATGATCTTAGAAAACCTTGTATTATAGAGAATATATTATCGAACACCCATCAATCGGATACACAATGCAATATTTTCTTTACTTGACATATTTTTGATAATTTGTTAATGAGTAATGCTACGGTGCCTGGTACCATGCCTGATGTTATCAGAGCACCGTAAATCTGCATCGAAATAAGATTTATACTAGCACACCTTAGAATTTCCCTTTGTTAATATATCTCAAATGGTAATGACCTGGTTCTCTAGAAAAATTGGTAATGGAAGAATTGATATTTGATATTTGATATTTGATGGAAGAAATGGAAGAATTGATATTGGATGGAACTATAAATCCAATGAAATGGAGATGGAACTACAAATCCTGTGTCCTGGCCCATTAAGTAGCTTTTTTTAGACGTGATGCCTCATCAGAGCATTGCTAAGTCAAGCACTTTACCTCTTTTTCAATGATGTTGGGTGTAGAAAATTTCTTAAACCCATGAAAATTACATGTAGGACCCACATTTAAGTATTGAGTGGGCCTCATTAAGATTTAATAATTTCAATCATCCACTGTGTATACCATCAAAAGTGAGAGAATCTCAGTGGTGGCAATAGTTTGTGCCATTTGGTGGGATCCATGTTGTGGGAATTAGACTGCTAAAGAGCCTACAGTAGTACGGGATCAGGTTTCACTTCTGGTTTTGGTTTCTATTTTCTTGGTCTGAACTCACGTGAAGCTCGTGATAGCACGTGGGAAGACTTAACCAACACTCACGTTTTAGGTGGTACAAAGGCCCATTTCATCAGCCCACGTGCGCCTTGACACTCCCTCGCTCCCTAGAATTTCACATGTTAATGTTACTCATGCAGTGATTTGTGTTATCCTTAATTAAGGTTTAGAATTTATAATATAGTAGGTCAACTGCCTTGTGATTGAAACAAGGTCAGCAAACTCAGCACTATGAAGCACAGCTCATACCTCATGGAAGCCACAAGAGATCCTAGCTAGATTTGCTCTCGTTCGTTCTTAGTGACAGGGACCAAAGTTTACAAATGGGTCAGGTTCGTTGGTTCGGAATTTGAGTAGAAATGGTAGTTCTTGGATGACCAACTAGTACGTCAACTTGTTTGGCAATATCGTGAGATCGAGACACACATCAATGGTGTTTTGATATGCATGGGAGACTCACAGTGTGGTGCCTAGTAGGCCGCCGCTGATTCTGAACCCCACAACCTTCGCTGTTGCTCGCATGGCTGCTCCACCTCCCATTTCTTGTGTTGTTTGCTTTGAGAAGACAGAAAAACAGAGGTGCTAGTAGTGCTTGGTTTTTTTTATACAGAGATGGATAAAGAGGATATCAAGCCATTGGAGTTTATGTTAACGAGAAAGCGACAGAGAGGAGCCAACTCTTCCACTACCTGCCCTGCCACGTCAGCAGTGATGTGCTCCACAACCCACCGGGCATTGTAGATTTACGTGGCAATAATATTAGGGTTAAAGTTTTCAAACTGAAACCAAATCGACCATTAACAAAACCAATCTCATTCTAGTTTATACAAACCGTAATCGAACCGACTAAAATTAAACTAAAACCGAACCGACCGACTATTTTAAACATATTATATTATTTATATATAAATATATATTATTTATTATATATATTCAATCGGCTAGGTTTGGTCGGTTAAAATCACATAGAAACTGAAAATCGAACCGACCACTTCGATTTTGAATTTTTTAAAACCGAAACCGATCCTAAACCAAATTTAAACCGAACCAATCGGTTCGATTTTGATTGGTTTAATCAGTTTTTTGTTCAACCCTAGACAATATATCCCAATTTATGTTATTATGATTTTTTTAATTGAATTGTTGACTCTTTTTATTTCTTTATTAATCCATGCCCGAAGGCTACATGACTGACCCTATACACTACAAAAAAGGCCTTTATGGACGTAGTCAAAATTGTCGCTATAGACAACATTTCGTCGCCGTACGTATTGGGCGACAAAATATTTGTTGTGCAAAGGTTGTTGCCACAGCACTGTCTCGCAAGCGTTTGTGCGACGAAAATAAATCTTCGTCGCTACAGAGTCCTTTTGCGCGACGACACCAAAGATCGTTGAGAAAGGGTGTGTCGCGTAATACTGTTTTGCGCGACACTAATTTGGTCGCAAGAAATAGAACGGTTCTTCGAGCAAAATATACTTACGCGATTAATCATTTCGTCGCATTAAACTTTGTCGGCATAACTCAATCGTGACGATCCTTTTCGTCGCGTTAGACTTTCTCGGCTTAACTCAATGGTGACGAACCTTTCATCGCGCAAGATATTCTTTATGCGACAACAATATTCATCACTATAATGTTGTCACACAGGTTTCGTCGTTCTAGACACGGTTGATCTATTCTTATGCTACGAAAATTTTTGTCACTTAAAAATTATGTTTAATAATTTTGAATTCTTTTAATTCAAATATTTATTTTAACTAAATTTGAAATATTTATTAATTGAATTTTCTCACGCATAGAGGGGTTTTGCTAATTTAGTTAAATACTATTAACTTTACAAATTAATAATGTAAAATCGTACTGTATCCATTACAAATTAAAATTTTTAAACCGTATTGTATCAGTTACAAATTAAAAAAACACATCAGTACATTTTTTAGGGATGTGGTGGCTGATGGTTTGTCGACAGTAGCGGGAGGTTTGACAAATTAATCCCCGACTGCTAGAGAGCCCCTAATAACATACTCCACCTAGTTGCCTCTTGTGCTTGTTATTCCGCCTCTTGGGCCTGCCGCTCTGCCTTACGCGTTTTGGCAACATTTAACTCTCATTCTGTAATTCCTCCACTTTTGACTGTAATGATGAAACGGTTTTGACTGACCACTGCGAAGCTGAAGACGATGTGTTGAACTCATGAACTTTAGCTTTCCCCATCCCCCGAACAATCTTACCAGGTCTCGGACCTAGTGATTCCAATGTCTCCGTCAAAATATGTAATCCTGCATCGGGATCGTCCATTGTGAGCTGCTCCAATGGAGTTTCTGGAGGATGCTGCGAGGCCACTCGCTCCATGTAGGCATCCCACCTCTCCACCATCGTTTCCTTAATTAAAAAAATTATTAAAATTAATAACTTTTAAAACAACAGAAGTGAAAACATGCAAAAAATGCAAAGAATTAAAACTTAAATGCAACTTCACAGCCAACTCATTGCAAGGTAATGCATAAACATCATTGAACATGTCGATTTCTGGGAATTTTGAACCCTCCTACAAAACATTATTAAAATAATAAACCAACTAATATAAACATTTAATTGAATGTATTGACTAAAAATAAAATAATGAAATTAAATATATAAGTTCATTTACTAGACATCGTTCCTCCACCTTGTAAGAGAAATGCAATGAACCAGAGTGATGTAGAATTTTCTTTTGATGTCGATTCGCCTCAGATCTTTTCTATATAATTATTCAAAATATATATTAAACATATGCATTATTACATATATAAAAATAAATATGTTTATTTTAATTAAATAAAAACGTTAATGCTTACCAGAAATGTGGGAGTTCGAAAATGATCGCACAACCACACCCACTCATCAGGCCTATGCTCCAATTCAATTGGGGGTTGTGCCTTAGCACTATCCTCTTTGGGGGGAGGGGTTTACATCCCCGGTCATGGTTACAGTCTCGAGTGCAATCTCAGGAGCTGCTGATCGACGGTTTGTTCGTCTGGCACTTCGTTGAGTGAGAACTTGAGGAACTGATCTAGACAATGAAGATTGATCAATGACCGGAACATTTGATTCATGTGCTGGTGGAGTACTGATAGAAGCAGCTCTTGTAGCCGGAGCATTAATGGCGGAATGAGCTACGTTGGGAGGAGGAGCGGCGACCGAACTACTAGCAACAACAATCTTGATATCAAAGAAGCCATCTGAACCAAAATAATAAAAACACAACACAACAATTACAAAGTAATATGAAGACAAAGTAAATAGATGCAATCAGTGGAAGATCGTATTAAACAATACAATGTATAATGAACGAGAAAACTTGAATTTCATAAGGTTCGGGAAGATAACTGGATAAATGGGGAAGAAGAACAAAAAAAATTGAATTTCAACAGCAAATGTAGAGTAGATATATGAAGAAATTCAAGGCACTAATCAAAACATAAGATTTAATATAAAAATAGGTATTAGTTTATACTCATTATAGGCCAAATGCTAAAAGGATTAGTGCAAGGCACTAATCAATACAAAAGATTTACAATTATGCAATATGTCGAGTGAGAAGAATGCATTCCCAACTAAACAAATAAGAAGAAAGTTGAATATCCATAAACTTGTCCCAGTTACGGGCCCAAAGCCACAAAGTCACCTTAACATTAATCCACAATTTATCTATTTCCTTCCTACTAGCTTTGAAAATTTTATTGTTTCTTTCCCGCCAAATGATCCAAACCATGGGATATAACAATCTATCCTAGACCCATTTTTAAAAAATAAAGAGATTGGAGGGGGTGAGAAAGTGAGTGCCAATGTTTAACCCAATCCAGAAAATAATGGGAAAATTGGCTTGGACATGGAACTCAAACAATGCTAGCACTCAGAATTAATTGACAAATGATCAATAGATTCCTCTTTTTGTTGGCACAATGACAATGGTTGGGAAACAAGATGCCTCTCTTGTTAATGTTATCAACAGTGAGAACTCTACCATGAAAAACAGTCCAAACCAAGAAGTTAGTTGTTGCAGAAATTTCCTTCATCCAAATAGAATGAAGCTTAGACACATTGTCCAAGAGGTTAGTAGTAGACAAATTAAGTCAGGGACCAACTGTTATATCACTCCCTTTACTTAGAAATCAGAATATCTACCATTAGATAGTAGATAGGAAAGAACACTGCAACTTTAATAATAAAACATATTTAAGACAAGAAAGTGAGATGTATGTATTAGATATCTTTAAATCAAAAAGAATAAAGGAAGGCTAGTCTTACCTGGATGACTCTGCGATGATACTTTTGACTCAGAGTATGACCAACGGTATCAAGAACCAAACCACTCACTCCACCACCAAATGAGATCTATGAAACAAGAGATATAGTATATCATTTGAAACATGAGATTTAGTATATCAAATAATTCACTGTTACCAAAAATGACGAGTTCGCCATCTACCAAAGTCTAGTCCTTGTACAAATTACAGAACTAGAACTTTTACAGCAACCCAAAATGCAGACTACAAAAGTATGTGGAGGGAAGATCAATGACCATGATTTCCTGACAGATATCTACATTGTCCACAGACTCCAAATGTCTTCCCTTATAGCCAAATCTATGAACTACAACAATCACAAGATGGCGTGAGGGAAAAAAAAACCTACTCAACAATTTCTATTCAGTAGATATCCCAGTAAATCGGTAATTGTAACTGGTTGTTATCTATCATTTACAAACCCAAGTTTCTTCCCTTCTCTCTGATGATCTGGATGTCATCTCTGGTTACAACTGAAAACCATACAAAATATGGATTTTCAAACATTGGAACCAGATGTCGGATGCTCAAGACATATAACTTTGCTCCCAAAACTTGATATATATTATATGAATGACACAGGTTTTTAGTTTTAGAATCCAAGTTGCAAATAAAGAGAATTGTCTTCAATTACTCTACATGATCAACGAGACATTTCAAATCATTGCATATTCCAACACCAAAATATGTCATCAGTTGCAGAATTTAAGTAAGAAACTTACCAAATCTAATGACCACAAGAACAGTAGGCTCACTGATACTAAAATATTTGTTGTTGTGTGAGCCCAAATGCATACCAAGCAGAAGCTCCTCCTACGACACCAGCTAACTGCAAATTTCTTTGCCAAAATCATAACTAATCAACAAAACTTCAAATACTATCAAAACCCAATCCATCAAATAAACAGAAATTACCAATCTAATTAATGTAACCCACACAAATCCTTCCCCTTCATACCACCTCCCACCTCAAAGAAACCCAATATCATGATTAGCAAACCAAACAATCAAAGCTTCAATTTTTATGAAAACCCATTGTAGAAACGATCTAAATCACAAAACTCCATGAAACAAGAGAGGAAATGAGATATTACCTTCTCTGCTAAGAGAGAAACTCGGAGATCGATGAGAAGCAATAACGAAACTCAAAGATGTTGCATCCGAGATCGATGAGAAGCAATCACGAACTCAGAGATCCGAGTTCAAAGAAGCAATCACGAACCCAGATGAACTCAGAGAAGCAATCACAAACTCAGATGAAATCAAAGATGTTGCATCCGATAGACTGAGAGGAGACGGTGGGTTTGAGTTTGTGCGACGAAGCCTTCATCGCTATATATCAGAGATTTCATTGCGCCAGTTTTCAAAATTTCACCCCAATTTTTTGCCGCCAGAAACACGCGCCGGGTTTTTAAGGGGGGGAGCATTTTGTGTGACGAAATATTCTAATTTCGTCGCATAAACATCACATTTGTTTATTTTAGAGAAAATTTTTTATATCATTATTTAATTAATTAATTGAACTTCGACTTTCATTAAACAAATTTATTTAAATGAACTAACAAAATATATAATATTATTAACATCTTATAAACGACCTAACAAATTATATTCCTTCAAATGTATTTAATCTGAAACAGTAGAGTGATCACTTTCGATTTCTTCTTCAAGTTCATCTGACATGGTTGCTACAGATTCTCCAAAAACTCCATCTTTTGCAGGTGACACCTCAACATCATATTTGTCATCAATCGGAAGAAGTTCGACAAATAACTCAAATGGTTGTTTGATAATGGGAATGCTTGAAGATGAATTCTCTTGATCAACGATGTCGTCATCACTGTGGTCATCAGAAGCCTTTTCAGGAATGTCACATATACTTCTGTGTAGGATCGTCTGAACTACTTTCCATCCACCACCGACTTTAGGATCATCTAGATAAAAAATTTGTTTTGCCATAGTTGCCAAAATAAAAGGATCATGCTCGTACCAAAGTGTGTTCGTGTTCACACTTACTAGACCATATTCTCGTTTAATACTCTCGGCTTTATGTGGGTTTGTATCAAACCAGCGACACTTGAATAAAATCACTTGGCAACGGTTTTTGTACAGTAATTGAATTACAGATGTCAGTTTACCATAGAAATCAACATCGGCGGTATCGCTGTCCTCAAGTATTGATACGCCGCTATTTTGAGTGCTCAAATTGTTATCTCGCTCGATAACCAGGAACTTAACATCATTCACATAAAAATCGAAAATGTTTCAGATCGAATAGGACCTCTCGCTAGTTTTGATAATTCATCATCGTAAATAGGTGAATTTATTTCCTTCAATTGTAACATATATATATATATATATATATATATATTCAAAATATGTTGAATACCATTTAAAAAAAATGCAGTATTATCAAATTTTCTTGTAGTTATCAACTCACGTGTTTGCGAAACCATTCAGGAAACAATTGACGGTGCTTCTCGACTCGTAAATGTGCAGGATAATTACGCCTAAGTAGTTTTTCATGCTCCAAAAATGGCAAGACCTTGTCACAATTGTTGAGTATGAACCAATGCACAACTTCCATGTAGTTATCGCTAAATTGATCATTTGTTGGTGGCTTGCCAAACGGTCATGCGAGTGCGCAAAAACAGAAAGTGTCTCATTTCTAGTACCACCGTCATTATTTCGTTGAGTTCGGTTGAAAGACGTCTCAACATTATGGAGATACATTGCACAATAACTAAATGATTCATTTGCAATATATGCCTCCACTATGGATCCTTCGGGTCTTACCCTGTTCCGTACGTACCTTTTGTATGTGCCTAGTATTCTGCAAAATATAAAAGATGTCGGACTCGTTATAATAAATGAAGAATAGTTAGAAAACAAGCATATGAGTTATCTTTCTATTGGGTACATCCATTGATAATTGACCGGCCCACCAAGCTTTGCTTCACCCGGTAAATGTATCATCAAGTGAATCATGCAAGTAAAAAATGCCGGAGGAAATATCTGTTCGAATTTGCATAAGATGTTAAAAATATCGTCTTGCAACCTTTCTATATCCGATTTGCTTAGAGACTTTGCGCATAGCTGCTGGAAGAATCTCGAAAATTCTATAATTGGGCCAACAACACTCGATGACAAAAATCCTCGAATAGCGATCGAAAGAAGATGTTGCAGTAGTACATGACAGTCATGGCTCTTCAATCCCGAAAATTTTCCATCACTCATTTTCATACAACGGGCAATATTGAAGCGACGATACTTTGTCGTGAATACTTTATACGATGACGGGTTCCAGTTTGTCGCGTAAGATATATTTAGGCGACGACAAAGTTTGTTGACCTAGGATGTTTAAGCTGGTCATTCAAAGTGGCCGCCACATGGCCATAGGTATTTTAGGGCGACAAAATATTTGGATTTAAGCGACAATACTTTGTCACATATTATTTATGCGAGGAAGGTTTCCTGTTCGACGTGTAAGATATATTTAGACGACGAAAAGGGTTGCCGCCCGAGGATGTTCAAGTTGGTCGTTCAAAATAGTCGACACGTAGCCCTAGGTATTTGAGGGTGACAAAACATTTGGTTTTAAGCGACGACATGTTGTCACATATTAGTTATGTGACGAAGGCTTTAACGTCATTGCGAAAGAGGTGTTGACGCGACGAAACAGTGCGTCGCATTAAATAGTTAGCTATTTTTTGTAATAGCGTGACGATATTAAATATGTCATCACGCCAAGTTAATTTTGAGCGACAAAACTTCCCTCGTCGCGCTACGAGTCGTCGCAAAAGGGGATTTTTTTTAGTAGTAACCAAACCAGGCCCGAAGGCTACAATATTGTTGCCACTTAATATCCTCATCGCCTCCATCTGGCATAGAGACTTGCTTTCGCTATGATAATTGCATTCGTTGAAGCTTTGTTAACATCTACAACTGATTGGCAATTGCTTTATAGGCGTTAAAGTCTCGGATGGTCATCATGTCTAAGCTATCAACTTTTTTTTAGCAAATATATCAAAAATTGCATCCAATTTACTGATCCTTGGAAGTTGTCTATCTCCACCACCGTAAAGCTCCTTAAGAAACAAAATGAGATATTTAACTTGTCGGCATTTGGTGCATTTGAAGGATTCTTGGATTCTAATTGTCGCCAATAGCTTATAGGATCGTCAAAATTATCATCATAATCCTGAAAGTCCAAAGAAGAATTGTGACGCCGGGCAGAATAACAATTATCCTGCGGGCTAGTTCTAACAGATAATTCACAAGGAAGAATACAAAATAATCGCCCAAAACACAGAGAAATATCTTTAATGTCAATTCAAAATTATGCAAATAAAAAACTGTCTCTAAATTAGCCCACAAGCTTTATAGCTAAAATTCATTATTAAATTTTACCAAAAAAATGACAATTTCCAATAATCATACTAAAATGAAATACGTAATAAAATAAGTAATCTGCCAAAATCTGGCCCAAATTGGGTTCAGAATCTCTTCCTAAACGATAAATGAAATATTACCTAAAAGAAAAAAGTAAATCCTAAAAAAGAAACTGTCTATTTCTAAAAGAAAAATAAAATAAAATACTAAAATAACAAGCTGTCTATTCCAAAAAAAAATAATGCCTAATCCTAAAAGGAAACTAAAAATGCTCCTAATTAAATTAAACGATCTCTCAAAGTTATTTAGTAAATAACTTTGAAAGCAAATTAGGAACCCTAGAAACCAAATTAGGAACCCTAGAAATCCAAATTAGAAACCTTAGAAATTCTTCTGCATCAAATTGTAAAAACAAGATAATGTGCAAACAAAAATTAAGATTAAAAGCACAATGGTTTGGAAACCCACTTCAATACGTAGCACTGGTCTTTCCACTTCAATGGCCAGTTTTCTAACATCCAACAACTATTGAGAAGGAACAATATTCCTTTGAATTCACTTGGATCTAATGCTGATCTGATCTTCAAATGCCTCGCATCAATTGATATTGATTCTGATAAATCCGTCACACAGTGGACAAAGCCTTGTAATCATAAAAGAATGGGAAGAAAGACTATATCAATAAACCCGAATAATGTTAATAATCAATATATATCAATCATAAAGAGTATATACCTAAGTAATAAAACTGCAAACATTGATGATCTTGGCTGAAGTTAGCGAATGTAAGATTTGGTAATAAAATGTATCTCCAAAACTTGAATCAAATTAAGGAACAAGCTCTAAATTAAGATCAACCTCCTCAAGATTATCTAGATTGTATATAATGAAGTTATTTGAAACCCGGAATACTTGAAACATTAGAGTTTTTGAGGCAACAATGATTAAACCAGTGAGAGGAGAACAACTAAAAATACTTAAACTCATTAGCCTGGCGGGACCAACTTTTGAAATGTTTACTCTTTCAAGATTTTTTCATCTCCCCAAACTATGAATCTCAGGGTGTGTTTGGTTACATGGAATTCTATGCCATGGGAAATCCATGAGGGACCCCTACATTTTAAACTAAATTGATGTATCACTCCACATCCACCATTTGGTTTTGTGATTAATGGTGGGAATGGAAGACCATGAACATGAGAATCACATGCCTTGGGAGACCAAGGAGTGGGATTCCCATGTTCATGGGACTTCCATTCCAACCATTGATCACAAAATCAAATGGTGGTCAAATGGTAGATGTGGAGTGATATATCAATTTAGCCTCAAATGTAGGGTCCCCTCATGGATTCCCATGGCATAGGATTCCATGCAACCAAGCACATCCTCAAGAAACTCACATTTTGAAACCAATTAGCTGGTCAGGGAATCACTTGTTAGTTCAACCCAACTAAAAACAATCTCCCTCATTGCTCGAAAGTTTGTGGACCTCCGAAGATTGAAAGCACTGGATGAAAACTGCAAGGACTTCAGAGAGCTAAAGATCCATTTTGGCATCTCAATTGTTGCTTCATGTTCGCCATAACGATAGGCCATTCTCCTTACTCCAAAGAAATCAAGATCCAACTCTTCTAGGTTTTTCTCTACAAAAAACTCTATCCATTTTGCACATTAGTAATGAACTCACCTGGTTGAAAAGTGAAACTTCTTTACTTCAAGTTCTTGATAAGAACTTATGAAAATCTCTAGCAAACTCGCAAAAACACCATATCTAAATCTTCTTGACTTCGGCTTCTAAATATGGTTCTTGGTTTCCTGGGTGTGTTAAGAGTTTTGTCGAACATTATACTTTTTCGCCATCTTTTGGACAAGATGGAAGTCCTTGCTGCCTTTTGAAAGGGTAGAAATGAGATAGTCACAAGAACTTTATCATCTTTGAGGCGACGGAAGGGATCATCTTAATTTTCCAACATTGAGATTGATGAAGTAGGTGACAAATTTTTTTTTACAAAGAGAGTAGAGATGTAGAATGTGGTAGCTAGGTTTTTATTTTCAATAAGTTGATTGGGTAGCTGAGGGCTTATTAGACACAAATGGGAAGAGGTGAAAATTCCGGTTTTGTAGCATTATATTTTGTTCACAACTACGTCAATGATAATTTTGGTTCAGTGAGAAGAAAGAGTTTGAAAATTAAAAGAAGTTCTTAAAAATTTTGTCAGATCGACACTGTGATCTAGTGATACCATCCGCCACTGCTCAACCATTGAGCCATCACACCTTTATTAAAAATAGGTCTAAAGTTACCCACACCCCATTTATTACTTGGTAATATTCTTCAGATTGGTCTAAAAATAGGTCTAAAGTTACCTTTGTAAAAATAGGTCTAAAGTTACCCCATTGAGCCATCATTTGTTACCCACACCCCATTTTCTTCACAACTAGGTCTAAAGTTAATTGGTAGTATTCTTCAAATTGGTTAGATTTTTTTTAATCATTTATTTAGGTTTTCTATTTTTTAAATTTTGTAAGAAATACAACTTTGATAGGTGACAGTGCAAATGATACGTTAGCCTAAGAAAATTCAAAGGATATTTTGGAGATAAGGATGAGATATGAAAAAGTGAGAGCAATCATCATACATGTGGATCTAAACAACTTTGTTTAGTGAATATGACCAAAATACTTCGTTGTGAAGAAAACCTCAGCTAATTAAGCTTATTGAATAACTATCAACACTAAAAGAGGTGAAGTGTGTAACCTTCAGGCATGGTTTGGTTACCCCTATAGAGACAATGATGATGTAGCATCTGGGCATTATTTTGATTATCCTTCGGAAGACTGCAATATAGCCTTCACCCTAAAAAAAGATGTTTCATTGTTTCTTCTTTTGGAAAGCTACAACAATTGCATTTTGAGGCAAGGCTAAAATCAAATCTACGCACTTCTCCATCAACTGGCAGAGCTCTTTTTGAAAATTTGCAACAAATGTTGAAACTTTAGTTGGTAAAAGAGGTTGCTATAATTTTTTGAAAACACGATCTTCTTCACCCCTATCCCTAAATATTTCATATGTTGAACGATCGAAGAACTTGCCATCCGTGTTTCAAACTGTAATATCTTCATTGCCTTGGTTTTGTAATCTTGCTTGGTATAGGTCTCAAGCTTGTTTGTCCATAGGGAATCAAAATTCTCATGAAGCATTTCTGAAAACTCAACCAATTATATAAAAGTTCCTTGCTACACGCCACACCATGCTCGAAAGCTACACCATTGTTGTCACCTAGTATTCATGTTGTCTCCATCTCGTATGAAGACTTACTTTCTCTCCAGTCCATCTAAGCAACTATCGTCCATACCCAAAGGCTAATCAACGATAAAGCACATGCGCTTGATCCTAACTATCTTGCAAAAACTCACAATATTCCATTTGGTGAGTCTCTAACCCAAGAACTCTCACAAGGACAATAGATATATGACCAACTAAGTTACAATAGCTGGAGTGCTTATTATATTTTCCTTTACAAAAGCATAACCACATGAAACAAAGTCCGGCCCTAGGCGCTAGCCACTAACACTTGGCTTCGTTCCCTTGCTAAATTAAGATTATCAAAGAGTTTTTTCCACAAAAATAGTTAGTGATAGGCAGGTCGGTGAAACCAAATCTAGGTTGGCTTAGAATTTGATCATCAAGAGTGATACTATTTCAATTGGATATTCTTTTTACACAGGCTTGTGGCCATCTTTTACAAAAATGAGTAACGAGATGTTGCAATCACCACCACCATTCTACGTTCAACGATTTCCACCTCAATTAATATTTCGTAAAACACATCTAAATGAGAATTTTTTTCAAAATAATTATAAATGCTACATTGGCTCGTGGATCCATGAACAAATCTATGATCGTGGACTTAATCATAGACTGTATTTGTGAGTTGGTACCCCGGGCCATTGGCAACTCGGATGGTTTCTCATCCATATTATGATGGAATTTTTTATATATTTAAACTCTAAAACTAGAAGGTTCTTTAAATAAAGTATTACTCTAAATCTTTTCCAATCAACCCATGATTTGTGCTCATTTTAGTTGTTAACCATCTACTATAAATCCATGTGCCAACTGGGTATCAGCTTAGCAGTAGGCCTGGCGGATGGAATCATAGGCCTTGACATATGGAATCATAGGTCCAGGGTTTGAACCCTACAGGGGGCATCTGGGGTGGGAAGGTTGAGGGATTAAAAAAAATACTATAAATCCATATACTTTCCTAATTAGTTATAAAATTCTATTAAAAGTAAATATTCATTGTATATTTCTATTAATTAGCCTTGACTCGTTTTCTACAAAAGATTATTAAACAAAAATTAATTTTTCTTGTCCTCTTATGTGAACTATACTTGATGGGATTGAAGCGTTGAATGAGAGAATCAAATTCTTAAGGACCCTAAAAAAACCTTAATCTCCATTGCAGCAAATCATATCGAAGTTAAAACTCATATTTAGTTTGACCTTCTAATAAAAAAAATCCTGAGTCTGACACTGATACAAACTAGGAAACAAATTAATCCATTAGAAAAAATAGGAAAACAAGCCAGCAACTTTGCCTTTTGCAGTGCCCTCTAAATGCTATCATAGAAAAGAAACAAAAGATGCCATAGAGCGTATGATCCATAACTTACACTGAATTGAAAACCTCCGGTAGGGAGGGAAACTTTGGGATGCCAACTTTTAACTATGTGCATGGTAACTTGGGTGGGGGGGGGGGGGGGGGGGGGGGGGGGGATTTTCTTAATTGTATTAGTAAGAATAATGGTTTATGTATCCTTCATTATTCTCTCAACAAAAAATGACAATAACATATGAAGATGCCAGTGGGAAAATATATGAACCAATGTAACAATGAATTTTATGATTAATATAAAGTTTGTGGAACCATAAAAAACCAGCTTGTCTTTCAAACTAATAATAATAATAACAAACATTGATGGTTCAAAATTGTTTGGTAGCCTGAAAAAGGATATGATGGTTCACAAATGTCAAAATAATTATACACAAAAAGTAAGGTGATCCTCTTCAATTAATACATTGACAGCTGAGCCTGTTCAAAATATCATAATATATAGAAGACAACAATATGTTTTAGTTCATTAAGTTCCTATTTTGTCTAATTTATAGATTATCAAAAAAATCCATTTATTGTTTAATTTTTATTTGCTATTCTTTAATTAATGAAAACCAAGTTAATGACATGCATATTTATGGTTATTTTTAAGAGATGTGTTGTGGCTTTCAGTAATGGGTTTAACTTTAATATGACAGATTTGCGCCCAAAAATAAATGAATAATCACATTTTTCTTCCCAACAAGCAGCCCTTGTTGTGGCGGAGATCCCTGCGTAAGAACAAAGCAGGTTGTTCTAGACACGCAGCGAAAAGAGGAAGGGATAATTTTCATTAATTTTTTTTTTCTTTTTCAAGTTCTTCCTTGATGCTTATCTTATTCAAATCTTGTCACCCCCCAAAGTTTTCATCTGTTAGTTTGGTTCTCGGTTTGTAAGTGAAAAATACACACGAGGTTTATTTTTCGATATTGATTTTGACCCTGAAGTATTTATTCTCTTGGTTCTCATTGCTGAATCCAAAGTTTCTTTTTATCAGGTGGTTTGCATTTCTAGCAGCTCGATTCAGAAAAAGCTTGACTGTGAGTTTCCTTGAGCACCATTTTTTTTTATCAACATTTGTAAATCATATTCAACTTATGGATTTTAGGTAAGCCTAGATTGAAACAACGATTTTTAGTGTTGAAATAAACTCAGGATGTTTGAGACTTTGATTTCAATTGGTCATAGATCTTATCTACTGGTTGATACTAACCCTTTTTTTGCTTGGTATTATATAGATTTGGGGTTTTTATACTCATAAATTGATTAAACATTTATGTTTACATGGATCTTCATTAGATCCTCAAAGAGGGTTTTACTGTTTGCTAGGGTTTTACTGTTTGCTAGGGTTAGATCCTCAAAGAGGGTTTTACTGAAGTATTTATTTTTTACTGTATTCTAATAGTCTGGGTTTGAGTATTCATATAGTTCTTTATTATGAATTTAATTGTCTGAATAGGGTTTTAGAGCACTGGTCTGCATTGTCTCTATTTATGTTGAGAAAAGCCCTTTATATTTCTTCATATCGTAAATTGCAAATGTGCAGCATTAATCTTCCATGTGCATATATGCTATATTGTAGTGAATGCTCTTCTTGATGACACTACACCAAAAATACCCATCCTCAACGGTTTGGGACCATGGGGGTAAGCAATTGTCACGGCTTAGAGGCCTGACCATTTGAGGCATCACCAAATCACCTTTGACGGCTATAAACCGTGGCAACACTTATTAGCAACGGTTTTATGTTCGAGGACTCTTGATTATTTTCTACATTTAGCCACGGTTTAGCCATGACTACCCGGCATGGCTATATGCTCCACATTCCATAACCGTGGCAACATATATCAATTATTTTGAATTTCTTTGGTTACAGCCGTTGCAAGCATGAAGGCCACGGTTTTAAGTTGTTGCACGCATAAAGGACCACGGTTGTAAGCCGTTGCCAGTCAAAACAAAATTCTAAAAAAAAAAAAAATTGGTTTGTTGCGAGGGTTTGAAACCGTTGCAAATTAATATAATCGAAAACAAAATTAAATTTTTTTTGCTGTTGTAGCAAAATCACAGCCCCACACCTGCAAAATCAGTCCTTACTAAGATCGACCAAACACTTGCCATGTGGCGTGTACCCGTGCCTACAACACGGCTACCGTGTCATGCCTCCGGCACGAATAGGATTCCACAAACTATATGCTAGATAAATACAAAATCAACCGTAAAATGGAACTTTGTCAAGTTTTGATGCCAAACAAAAACATGTAAACAAATAGCACTAATGTACAATAACAGGATTAACCTTTTTATGCTCAACTTTAAGTGGAGGTCCTTCATGGTAGAAACTGGGCATTGCGTTTGCTTTGAACTTCAAGCTCTTCCTAAGCTGCTTGATAGCAACTTCTCGTTCTTCCTGAATTCAAATGAAACAAACAATAGATATTTAGAGTGTGCAATGGAAGCACAAGAATAGACATTTAGAGTGCAGTGGAAGCACACGGGGAAGAGTGAAAATTTGGAGTATCTTGTTGTCAAAATGGTATGTACCTTTGTTCTCTATTGTATGCAACTCACTTCATCTTTTCTTATCCCATGTTCACTCACTGTTTCATTGTAGCCAAAAGAACAGAGCTACAACCCCCTATTACTCCCTATTTTCTCCTTGTATAAAATGGCCAAAGAGACAACTCTTTCACCTACTGGAGCAGCTGACTTCAACAACTTTGTTTTCTCTCCATTTGAAGCATTCAAAGGGATGGGTTTCTCCCCCACTCAAGCATGCCGCTGGTACTCCTATTCCCCATTCAATTGGGAACCTTGACATTCAGTGTAAAACTTTGTTAAAATTGAACTACTTAGTCTTCATCATCTATTTCTAATCCAGCCATAGTTATTTGTTTGGTGATTGGGACACATTTAGAACTCGTAACACATGAACCACCTACTTTCTTGCCAATCTACTATTTGAAAAAAGCAAGCTTACAATTTTCATCAAACTTCACAGATACCAATCAAAATTTTCCAAATCACAATATTTGTATTACAACATACATTTTATATCTACTTACATCTTTTGAGAGCAAGCTTTCCATGTTGAATTCTGACTTGGAATTGACAGTGGACAACTTCATAGAAAGGAACTGCGGAATTGAGCAAATTATAAGATTAGCCATTGCTGCAAACTTGCACAGCACTTGAGATCAACCAAAGGAATGTGCAACTACAGATATAACTCATGTCCTAATGCAATAAGCACTCTCTCCTTACATAACTAAAGTTCATGGTAGAATCTTAATATTATTAATTAGAATTAATTACCAATAGAAACACATACAGAAATATGCACCAGAGGAGGAAGGCATTCATCAACATGTCGCTTAAGGATAGAAAATTGCCATGCGTACTTGTAACTGATGTAGTGAGTATTTTGGAAAATGAGAATGCACGGTTCTTTGTGGTTAAACTTGAAAATTTCTCTCCTCCACATTTTGCTCATCTTGCTATGAGAAATTATATTCACAACTCTTAACTAACTAGAAAGCAAAAATACACCAATTTCTACAAGCTAGTCAATAACTAACCCTTTGTTCCCGGAACCAACGTCACTTGTGCACATCTCGTCCGTCTCTAATTCAGCCAACAAATATACATTTAGGAAACACTAAATTATATTTTACCAAAAGTAATCCTCAAACGAACATCATGAACTAAATAAATAGCAATATTTGGAGAGAACTAGATTTGTATTACCATGAGTTGAACATTTACAACTCTGCAAAGGATCTCAAAAGGCAAATTATACTTTGGCATTTCAAATTTATTTTCTTGATTTGCGAATGCTTCAACTTACAAAGAACCCAATAGAATGATTTGTTGTTAGGAACAAAAATAAAAGTTCAGAAATTTTTTACTATCAAATTGGTAGCTAAATTGAGTTTTCCTAAACAACGTGTCATTAAAACATGATAGTAAAAGAATCTAAGGGGAGATACATGTTCCAAGTGACCTTGGGGAAGATAAAATACCTCCTCCCTTGCCTGAGGGGCAGTAACGAGGGGACCAACACACACATGCCATAGTTTGGTATATACACCTTCTCTCTCACCTAAGAAAATACCAAACAATGGTATAAAAGAAGAAACTCAGGAGATTCAAAAAAGAAATTAGGATACCCCTTTCTTTTTTCCAATCACTTTAATTGGATTCAAAGGTACTTGAAAACCAAAAAATCAATTACAAACACACAAAACATTACACAAATCATGAACCCCATAAAGGAAAAAAAAATCATAAACCCCATAAAGGAAATAAAATCATGAACCCTTTACTACGACCTCTTCACTTTGCTTAGGTTCTAATATCGCAATTTGCGTACTTTCCTTAGATGTTTGCTCATCAACAACATGTCCTTTTGGTTGTTGCTCTACCACCTTCAGCCTTTAGTAATTAAGCAAAGTGGACTAAAATTTAAGTGGACATCACTCCCATGGAAAAGTATGCTTATAAAAGCAATTGAACTATGTGAACAACACGTAGTTGAACAAAATAAGACTTAATCAGTACTATGGTCCTTGGAAGAATGACATAGCAAATGAATATGGAACAACATGCAAAAACAATAATATGTTGTAACTAAGAATTGGGTTACCTCATGTGACCTTTGCTGGCAATAGAGGCATCTGGTTTTGGAGTACCAATGCATGCGGCTTCTTGTTGCCCTAGGGGCCTTTAAATCAAAGTACCCAAGCCATGTGGCAACATCCCGCAAGAAGATATTTCACAAGTTCATAAATAGGTTTAGAAAAAAGACCACAAGTGGAGCTAAGATATGAGCATCAAACTTTGGTTATGAAGTTACCTGCGTACGAAGGTCTTCTTTTCCAAGCTTTGTTTGCAATATCTTTAGAGTGGTTTGTTCGGGTTGAACACTCAAAGAGTACGCTTCCATTAATGAAAGAGCAATTGCAATGGCATGATAACTAGCAGCAATCTGTGCAAAATATTCCAAGGAAAATTGATTAACATGACTGTTTCAGAAGCAAGTAATATATAAATTCTTGGCTGTCTCGTTTTACGGTTAACTTCTCAAACCACATTTGATGCTCTATCTTTTGTCAAATGATTCTATATGATGAAGATTCACCAAAATCACCATTTAAGTCATTCATTATGAGCAAGAGTAGTTAATTTGGTTAATGGGAGAGAGAGAAACTTGTATATGATCAACTCCAAGAAGCCTTTGGTTACACTTGAGAGCCTTATGTAGGTATCTAAGTTACACAATGAATACATACATGCATTTACTGTGATTAATCGCAGTAACCTCATCAAAAGAGGAATCAATCAGATGAGAAGACAAACATAAAACCTTAATAAACAACTGAACTAGAGAAATATATGTACCTTGTAAAGAAGAATCTTTTTCACACTAGCACTTGCTGAGTTTGCTGCATATATATAAGAACCATTTAACCATATCACAATGAAAAAATATAATGAAACTTAACACCAAAATTGATAAAGGTAAACATACCCTCATCCCTTATCTTTTATCCGGGCTTGGGACCGGCAATGTAAAAAAGAACTTTTACATTGGCGGAGTTAAGAAAAGGGTTGTTATAAATTTAAAAAACATAGGTAAGTATATATGTATATTCAACAAGAAAACAACACTACTAAGATTACATATTTGGGACTACCAAATCCAAATTAAAATTACAGATTTGGGACTACCTCTTTTGCTATCGCAATGACATTCTTATGCCAATCACAAACTTTGTAAGTCCTTGACACTGAAGGAACATGATTGCTTGGAGAAGGAAACCTCGCAACACCTTGAAAAGATTGTGGTAATGGAGATGGAGGTAATGGATTTTCTGGTTGCCTTGTCGATTGTGCATGGGATGAAGGTGTATCTTCAGTTCTTTGTGTCCTTCCTTGTGTTCCCTCAATTGTTGATGGTCTCACATAAGTTCCATTTTCAAGTCTCTCTCGTATCCATTGAACATTTTCTTCCAATCTATCATATTTTTGTCTCAATTTTTTTACTTCCAATGTTTTATCCAAAAACAATGAACGAGCAGGAAGTGAAGCATCATACTTCTTTTTAGAGACGGTGGTTCCAACACAACAAACACGTCCCCTTTCTTCTTGACCAAACACTTGGCTTAGAGGATCATTATCAATAGTGAGGTCAGTGGTACCCTGGGTTGAAGATTCTTGCAAGGCGGCCTTTTTTGCTTTAACTTGTTCCTTAAAAAAATGAAAAAATAAAATAACACAGGACACAAATAATATTCAAATAAATACAAAGTAAATTAAGAATTGTGTATAAAAGACATCATTGGGCACATACCATATATAGTTCAGCACCATGTGTGGGTTTTCCATCCTTTCCCGTGTGACAAACAATCCATATATCAGTGCGTGTGACTGGTTCCCCATCAGGGTTCTTCTCAACCTATACACTTGAAAGATTAGTCTCAGCTTATATAGTTAAATGGTTATTATTGTACTAGTAGCTAGAAACTCAATTACCATTTCATACTCCACTTCCGCAGCACTCTTTTGGCCACCCCCCATACATACTTTGAAGCCCTTTTATTTTTGGCATTTTGGGCTTTAATTGCCTTCGCTTTAGGGGTGCTCTCATAGTGAACACTCCTTCCAATCCTCCTCTCTTACACCATTTGGAACATGCTTATCTTGTTCCTCAATGGTATCCAAATAGTCCTTCCTAAGATCCGCCTTGAACCTTCTAAAATATTCTGGCATTTTCAAATGCACACTCCTTTTCACATAATTTGGGATGTCGTATTCACGTTGCAAATAAGCCATTGAGATATAAGTTGACAATAAAATAAAACATTACGAAAATCAATTATGTAAAATCTCACCTTGAGGGCATTCCACACATCCTCTTTGTAGTTGTCAGTAACATGGTTCCAACCCTTGAATTTGATGGGCACAAGTGTTTATTGAAATTTCTAGCACCAGGTCCAACAGCTAAACCATGGACATTGAACTTTATGGTCTTTTTAATTTCACTGTCATCATTTATAGATGTAGCGACATCATTGGTGGAGAGATTGTCGTGAGTACTACCCATTTCTATCAATGACATTATAGATATTAACCATTATCAAATAAAAAGAAATAAGAAACAACTACATTCACTACATTTATAGATAGTTTCCTTCCACAACATATCACCACAAATAGATTTTTATAAAGCATTGGAAAAGCCAATCTGAATACTTAGCTACAAAGCTTCCCTTTCCCAACTCAAAAGTCAAAATAAAAAACAAAGACAAAATAATTGGTCTCAAAGGGATACATCCATCGATATCGAACTAGACCACCAAGCATCGCTTCCTCGGTTAGATGAGCCATGCAATACACACTTATAACAAAGAATGAAGGCGGAAGCTTCTTTTCAAGGACACAAATTGCCTCAATCACACATTTGTGAGCCAACTGAAGATCTATTTTGTTGATTACTTTAGCACATAAGATATTAAAGAATAAGCTAATTCTTTGAATAGCAATTCTTAAATCTTTATCTTTCTTGTCACGAAATACATGTCTAAGCAAAACTGGAAGTAAATGTTGCATAATGACATGGTAGTCATGTGACTTCAGTCCTCGGGGATTGCCAAGAACGCAATTACTCAATTTGGATGAAAATCCACTCGACAATTTCAACTCTTTTAGTGTATTCATAAATATTTTTTTTCTTGGTCAAGGCAAATGATTTTTTGGCATTGAAGTTTTTCCCGTTTCAGTGTCATGGCTCAACCAATATCTCTTATGAGTTCCCATGTCTTCCATATCTTTTCGAGCATTCTCACCATCCTTTGTTTTCTTAGAGACATTCAACAATATGTTCAATAAGTGCTCAATGACATTCTTTTCAGTATGCATCACATCAATATTATGTCGTAGCTCAACAAACTTCCAGTTCGGGAAATCAAATAAAATGGACCTTCTAGACCATGGTGGCGCAATGTTATTGGTTGCTTCATCATTGACGTTATCATTATCAATCATATTCTTGCGCTTTTGACCACTAACCCTACCTTGTGTAGAACTACCTTCCAAAATTTCCACTATCCTTCGTTCAACTTCTTCGCCAGATAATCGTCGTGGAGCACGACGATGTTCAACATCTTTGTTGAATCCTTTGTCATCTCTAAACTTGTGTTTTGTAGGTAAAAAACATCAATGGCCTCTATAGCATATCTTTCGACTGTTTGAAAGACATTCAGATTCTACATCATCAACAGGAAAGTCTGATAAGCAGGAAAGTCATGGATACCCCAAAACAACATTGCTTTCAACCGAAAATTGCTTTTAGTATACACATCCCAAGTTGAAACACCATCTGCCCACAATTCCTTCAACTCTTCTACAAATGGCTCCAGGTAAACATCAATATTCTTTTCGGGTGCTTTTGGCCCTGATATTAACAAGGTTAACAAACAAAACTCCTTTTTCATGCATAAAGAAGGTGGAAGATTCAAATGTGCTATTATTACTGGCCAACAACTATAAGCATTACTTAGATTTTCACGTGGGTTAAAACCATCAGTCGATATTGCAAGTCTCAAATTCCTACTATCAAAGGCAAACTCTGGCCATCTCATATTTGTTGAAGTCCATTCTGCTGAATCACATGGATGTCTCATCAAATTCCCATCTGAAAAAACATCATTGTGCCAAGTCATTGCTTCACCAATCCACGGTATGCTAAAAAAAAATTTCAACCTTGGAATCAATGGAAAATACTTTACAACCTTTTTAGCTTCTTTCCTGTATACCTTGCCAAACTCGTTGTCATCGTCATCCATATAAACCTTATACCTACCAGAACCACATTTTGGACAAGTAACCAGACCCTCATATTCTTTTCAATAGAGTATGCATCCATTGGCACATGCATGTATTGTCTTAGATTCCATCCCCATATCTTTAATTGTGTTTTTCATGTTTGGGTAGTTATCTGGAAAATTACAATCATTCGGCAATAAGATTTTTAGCCATTTTAACAACATCGTCACACTAGTACCACTCCAACTAAAACGAGTCTTGAAATTCTGCAATTCAATAATGGTGGACAACGTGGTCTTATCCTTAGGACACCCATTGTACAAAGCACAATTGCTTTTTCCTTATACTTTTGACACTTCTTGTTCATAACTGTCTCAGGTTCACAAGAAAGTTCCGGACCACCTTCTGGATTACCGCCAATACATTCTTCGACGGTGTCATTCAAGTCATTTATCCCATCATCAGCCTCCACAGTTTGCATGTTAAGGAATACATCATCAACTAGGTAACTCATCCTAGGATATTCAAAGGCATCATCAGGTTCAACCACTTCTGTCATAGGTACATCAATCACCTGCTTGTTTATATTCTCTCCATGATGTATCCACGTGACATAATTGGTATCAATGCCATGGCTTAACAAATGAACACCTATGTCGTCAACACTAATGTTTTCCCTCGAGTTCCTACATCGAACACATGGGCAAGGAAAAAGACTCTCTCCATTTGCATTATCCTCAACAAGCTTTTGGAATTGTCTAACGCCGTATATATACATTGCACTTCCCCGTTTGTTCATCCATGACTTATCTAAATGAATTGTTGACATTTCTACACAAAAAAAAATTAAAAGATTAACTTTAGTCAAACACTCATGAAAATTAGGTGACATACATATATATATGTGAGTCTAGCAATTAGTAATGGCATGTATCTTTAGCAGTTTTGTTATTACCTCTTCTTGGTAATGTGTGCTTTGTTTGATAAATTTATCAAACTCTTTTGCTTGTTCTTCAAGCTAATTTTTGAGATTTATAAAACCCCCCTCTTTGAAAGTGGGCTTATATAAGTTCTCATGGTCTGTAATAGAATTTGTAAGACCATGTTGTTGGGCAATGTGATCAGTAAGGACTAAATTACATCCTAAGATCTCATTGACATTTCTCAACATATTGACACACATCTGGATTCCTGATCCAGTGGCATTATGTCTGTAGTCATCAAATTTTTCTGCTACTACTTTATACTGTTTTTCAATATTACAAAGCTTGCCTTCATAATATATGTGAGGATGTTCTTTGAATGACATCCTAATGAAGTCCTTGAATATCAATTCTTAGACATTCAATTCTTTGAGACATTCTCTTTAGTATTTCTCTGGATTCTTCCATAAGGTTCTTTTTGGGTTCCTTAGAAGAGCTAGACTCACCGCAAATGAATCTATTGTTCTTAATCATGCTTGTTGGATTTGCTCCAAGCATAGGTTTCTTTTTAGAAACGTCTACAGACCATACTGACTTTAGGGGTTCTATATCTTTGATAGGTATGTCTTGGACACGACCTACATCTGAGAATACATCATCAAGTTCTATGTTCTCAGTTTTTCTATATCCCATACTATGATGAGAATTTGTTAAGGCATATCCTACAAGATAAGTGATGGAGAATGGTTTCTCCATTCATCAAGTCGCTCCGTTCAAACTTATGAACAAAACTTAGGATTTCATTTATATTCTTGGTGCTGAGTGGCACACCATACTTAGGGTAAATTGTAAATATCAGTTTGTCATAAGCAAGATTTCCTTGATAGGTACCTAGAATACAGTCTTCACGATCATTAATCCTGTTATCTAGTAAGGCACATAGAATATGACTTTCATTCCTTGTCTAAATATAGACTTTATACAGATTTGTACACCACCTATGTGAATGTAATCAATCTTTTTTCTTATGTCAGAAGGTATTTTAACCATTGTTAGCTTAATATCTTCTTTTGTTATTAGTGGTATATTAATTTTAACCAGAAATTTTCACTCAAATTGTCAAAATCTTTAAAAGATCATTTGTCGCTTGTATATGCCCTCACATATCTACATTCATCATCATTAGAATCATCAATGTCTATCTCAACCCATTGTGGCTTAGAATCTGTATCTTCTTTATCATTATACATCTCCAAGTCATGAAAACTTTTTGGTGGTGCCTTCAATACAACATATCAATCAGAGGAATCATTTACTCTAGATTAAATGGCATGTTGTGCTTGAGATGCTAAGATAAGGAGATCATTCAAAAATCGATTATGGCATTGATGTAGATTAACAAGTGTAAACCTACTTACATCCTAACACCATTGCCAACATTTGCACAATGACAATTAAAGATGGGAAAATAAAATATATGGTGATCTAACAAAATTATATCTGTTAATATCCAATAATATGGCACAACATCAGCTACTTGTGCAATATCAATAACAAACTATCAAATATCAATAACAAACTGCCAAATATCAATAGCCAAACACCAATTAACAACTAAGTTAATTCATTCAAAATCTAAACAGAAAATTAAGGAACATGAACAAAATATACCTGAGGATGAAACTGATCGAAGCTAAGATTTGTGAATGAATATTAATCTTTTTATTCACATAATTGAAAATTAAATATTTTTTGTGAATATTAGGTATTCCTAAGTGAAAGAAAATTGAGGATTTTCAGGTAACCCTAAATCAATTGACTCAGACAATGGAAGAAAAAAAAACCCTAGAAAAGTGGTCCTTAATTTCATCAAAATTGCAGAGGCAAACATATATGAATACAATCCCCAAAATCCCTAATTTCATCGAAATTGCAAATGTAACACAATTCCTATTTCTCAAATCAAAATTAAAACCTGTAAAAAAAAAACTAAAAGTCTATCTTACCTGAAGAAGAATACCAATCTAGGTAGTTTTGAAGGACGAAGGGTATTGTAAGGCTGTGAAGAGCTTCAGGCGGCACTGCCTCAAGGTTAGCTTGTTTCAATGAATGTAAAAAACCTAAATAAATAGAAAAAGAAGAAGAAGATAAATAAAAAGGAAAAACAAGTGAAAAATAGAGAGAGCAAAGCTTACTTTTGTGATAGAAGAACACCACAAATAGACAGAGAGAGGGCAACAAGAGGGAGAACGACAACAAGAGCGACAACAAGACCGCGAAACTGGAGCTCCTCTCTCCTCTGATTTGAGAACGACAACAAGAGGGACAACAAGACCGTGAAACTGGAGCTCCTCTCTTCTCTGATTTGAGTTCTCCAACACTCTAATTTGAACGAAAATGGAGCTCCTCTCTCCTCTGCTCCAATTTTTTTCGCAAGACCGCGAAACTGTTTTCGCAATGGAGCCAAAGAGTTTTCGCCGAAGCGTGAAATGGATGTGAGTTTTTTTTATAGCCACGATTTTAGGCTCTAGCCACGGTTTTGAGCCGTGGCAAATAAACTAACGGTTTTGAGCCATGGCCATCTCCGTGTAGCTAATCAAGCCTTTTGGTGTAGTGTGATGCGTTGTAGAAAATGGTCTACAATGATGCTTCAGGAACATTATATATATCTAAAGGCATTAATGGGAGTGTGCATTCTTGGGGTCTCTCATTAGGGAAGTTCAAGTATGCCCAATGATGCAAGATCAATCTTTTCAAATGTAATTTGTGGGCTGGTTTTGGATTTGTATAGTTAGATTTTAATATATGGGGTAGGGTCCCCTCAACCTTTGTTTGCCTTGTGCAAAAACAAAAATTATATATTTTCTAAGTAAGGTTGAAATGTGTCTTGTTATTATAGAAAATTTATGAAATTTTTTTAGATGCATCTTATACAAAGCGTAGAATTTTGTTGAAACTGTTGTAGACCTCTTGATGTTGTAACTTTTTTGGAGGGAGGGAGGCTATTGTTTCAACCTTTGTTATGCCCTGCCCTTCTGATGAATTACAAACAAAAACTAACATGATCAATAAAACCAACATATTCTAGAAAGACTGCATCACTCTGGTGCATCCTGCTCAGAGTTATATCACGTCATGTATCATTCACTTCCATTTCCCGGAGCAATCCACAGTCTAAAGCTCAAACGCCTTTCTAGACTATTACTCAACTCATCAATAGCCAAAGCTCCTTCGAAGCAACTGTCTTGATGTAGTAGTTAATGAATTACTTCCACAAATGTATTAACTTCCACATAAAGATAAAGTTAATAACATGGTTTTCTTATAAAAACTTCCTTTATTTACATTAACGTTAGAATGTTTACAATCGATACCAACAGCATTCTTCCTCACAAACTTAGTGATGCGTCGATGAATTTCAGTTTGCCACCATATATCCTAGCATTCCACTCCTCAATTAAAAGCCAATTTGTGAATTGTTGAGATTAGGCCTTTACCTTGGAATATATTTATCTATACACCATTGTACCTCTTCCATCCATATGGTTGAAAGGCATGTGATAGCTAGCTTATATTGCTTGTGTTAAACCTTTTGGTCTTGTAATAAAGGTTTGGCATCCCTTAGTTGCCCCTCCCTCCTGAAGGTTTATTTTAAAAAAAAAATTGCTTGTGAACCATACCAATTAAAAGCTAGAGACTGTAACATTGATGTGTGTAATAGTGTATGCTGCCTTCAGGGAATGACAACCTATGCCATCCAGGGTCCAAGCTGTGGCATCTTGGTGGCCCTTCGAGATGGCCTATCTCAGTGAAGGGTATCTGATACCTCCTCCCTCACAAACGTGTCTCACATTGGCAGCTCTCATGAATGTCTCTTATTGCTAGGCCACCCTCACAAAGGGGGTGGCAAATGTCCTCCCAACTAACCGCTCCACAAGAATCTCCAACGGGGATGATGAAGGCAGATGACAAGTACAGTAGATGTGCATGTTGTTTAAGACAACATAAGTCATTTGATATTTACTTGAAGCAGTGTATGATATTTTTAAAAATGATAATTCTTCATTTAATTATACCATTCTAGATTTTTTTTTGTTTTGATTTGGCGTGTTGATTTTATTTTGTATGTTGATCCAGGAATGTCTAATTACCACCGAAATAGATTTATGTTGGACATGCCAATTTTGAATGAGACTGAACAAGAACTTAGACAGCTATTAATACGTGCTCTAGGTCCTTCCGCACTAAGGGTACTATATGCTGAAACCCATTAGAAAATTTTCCTTTCCAATGTTTCAACGATGTACAAATATTTGATTTTTTTTTTTTCTTTCAGGGACCATTTCTCGATCTCGAGCTGCGTCTTGGTCCTCCAGGTACAATTTCTAATTTTTAGTTAATATAAGAAAATCCTCATCTGAATGAAATTAACTAACTTGTGATTATTGTAAGACCCTGTGATGGTTTTGAGCATGCCCTTATGGAAATTTTCAAAGGGGAAATTATATATATATTCCAGGACTAGGTCCATCTGAAGGAACTACTCATGATTCATTAGTGAGTGATTTTAAATGATAACAACATAATATATTTATATACGAAGGAGAGGATGAATAAAAACAATAGAAATTGAGACTGGTTGAGGTCTCATCTCTTATATAGATCATGTAAAAGTCAATTTCAGCTTCTTCTTTTTTTTAATTATATATATATATATTTGTTCTCTTCTAACTCATTCAGTTCTGACTGTCAAAATGTCTTGATGAAACATTTCCCATTACTTGTACACATTTGAATGTGACAACTTCATTTCTTGTGCCATGGATACAGGAACCCAATATGATGCTCCCAGGCAAGGAGTCAATATCACCCAGGTTCTTTTACTCTCCCTATGTTTGTGAACAAAATGATGACTTATCAGATTGTTTAAAAGCACAATTTTCTAAGGAAAATATTATGAGTTCAAATATAGGTGCAATTTTAATGCCTGATCCAATGAACATTTTCTAAATTTTGTACTTACTAGCTTATCCAATCAAATCATGTTTCTTCCTCAATTTACCATGTCTGTTTGCCGTGGAATCCAATTCTATAGAAAGTGGGAGTGAATGTGTTCATTTTATCTGAATCCAAACCATGCAATATGTTCGTAGACAAAGCAAATACAAAGTTGAATACATCTAACAAGTCGTAGGCTGTAATACGTTCAAAGATCAGATCAATTATTGCATTAGAAGAGGGTTTCAAGGGATAAGTTGGTAGATAACAATGCCACTCCATGCAATCTGAAAATGCCACCTTATTGGTTTCAAAGATTAAAAATTGTTCCCTAAATGTAATATATATTTCAATATAGGTTGGCCTATTTATCCACAATCTAAATTTCTTTAAAGATACGAACATGTTTGATGTGTGATGTTAAGCTATGACCTTCTGCTCATATTGCGAAACTTCTTAAATTTCAGGGCATAAAGAAGAAGATGAAAATTAAGCTTCGATGTGCAGTTTGCATGTCTTGGATGAGGGAGGAGACCTCGACGCGGTGTGGGCACCTGTTTTGCAAGGCCTGCATTGTTAAAGCTATTCAGGAACATGAGAGCTGCCCTATATGTCGCCAGGGATTAACATTGGGTGACATCCACCCAATCTATCTCCCTGAGCCAAGTAACTATGAGTAGCATGCACTTATTTTTTTAGTTACTTTGAGTAGCAACTTTTTCCTTTGATTTAGTACTATACATAAGAAGTTTGGAGTTTAGACTCTGAAAAATAATGAAAGGAAAGACCACCGATCAAATCATTCATCTATCCATTATGTTAAGAAAATAATGCTGTTTTATGTATATATATATATATATTGTTGAAAAACTTTAAAACGGGGATATTTTATGTGAAGTTCCCAAATCACCATACACCACTCCTATGCATTGGAATGCCAATGTCAATGTAGTTCTCCAATCAAGTCCCTACATACATTTCATTTCATCAAATACATATTCATCGTAATCACACAAAAATTTGAGAATAGGTCAAACATGTGTGAATATGCGTAAAAGAACTTCCATGAGACCACCAAATTCAGGCAAGGGGATATTTATTTCCTTTACTTATCCTTCTATTTGGGATTGATAATCATTCAAGATTAAGTTTAGTATGATGTTGAAATTTTATATGCGATATGCTTGATATATGGACCATATGAAGTGTGATGCTGAAATTTGGTGTATTATCACTACAAAAAAAAAGCCCTTTAATAGCGGTTCAAAAACGCTATGGTAGGATACCATAGCGTTTTAGTAACCGCTATGTCTGCCGGCGCTATAATAGACACAGGGTCTATTATAGCGGTTTTAAACCGCTATAGAAAGTTAGCCTGTTATAGCGTTTTAAAAACGCTATGGTAGATCCTTTTATAGCGTTTTAAAAACGCTATGGTGTATACATAGCAAATTTTTTTTTTTTTTTTTTTTTTTTTTTTTTTTTTTTTTTAAATTTCATTTGCTATCAATTTGAAATTTCATAAACGCTATTATAACACTAATTTCTTTAACCATTCCAAACTTAAACATTTCCATGAATGGAGGCAAAGTAATATAATTAATGAGATAATGTATTACATCGAGTCACAAAATCTATCAGTTGGGAGTACTATCAGATAGAACAAATGCAAACAGGCAATGCCTCATCTTCCTCCTCTAACCAATAAGTTTCGAGAATCTTCACTGCCTTCTCATAAATCTCTGTATTATCATGGCTTTGTAGATTCTCAATCTTTTCCAAGCCCTCAGCATCATCGATCAGTTGAGCATAGGCATTCACACCTCCAGTAGTCCCTAAGGCCTTCTCAGCTTCTCCAACCTTTAAGATGTTCTCGAGTCCTTCCAAACATATAGTAACAATCCTTGCATCGGGGCAGATAAGGAGATCACATAATGGCTTGATACATCCCTGACCCACCAGATACCTGTTGTCCAAAAAACCAACACACTATAAAGATACATATAACAAAAAAGCCAAGTCAAGGAGGAAAGCAAACTAAGCAACCTACTTGATCTGATCATGCGTGCCACCAGATGTAGCATTTGAGATTGCCCAAGCAGCCTCTTTCTTAATATCAAATTCGGCAGTCTGAAGTAGATGGACTAGAGGACTAATGATGTCAGCTGCAATTACGGCCTGCACAAAGTTGACAAACAAGAGCATTTTAAAATTTAAAGTCAATATATCTGAACTTCACATATTATGATGAAGGTCAGAGCTGCAATTAGTAGACTATATGTATTCGGGTGCCTGTAATTGTATTTAAAGAAAGCTAATAACCTGTGTTAAGAAGAATATAGCACACCTGTATTTGTTCCTTGTTCCCAGCGGTAATGTTTGAGATGGTCCAGCAAGCTTCCTTCTTGATGCTCTTCTTATGATTGTGAGTCAACAAGTTCAGAAGACATGGAAGAGCTTGGTGGTTGATAATATACTGAAAGAATAGAAGCAAAGGAAGCATTAGAAAATTAAGAACCATCCAAGGAGAATGAACAATTTGAGCAAAATTACAATGACAGTACTACTGTTATTAAACTGAAAAAAATAAAAGAAAATAAATCAAATCATTCATCCTAACCTCAAAGAGACAACTTTAATTTATTTAGGTCTCTAAGCAAAGAAAAAAAGGACATTTTAAACTCCTTTACTTTCCTTATCCTAATACCAACATTTCTTGAAATATATAACATATCTTTAAGTCCAAAATACGACTAGCCCACTCCACTATACAACATTCAAGAAACGAAGGCTCGTGAGTGGATATGGTTGGTTCTCTATCATAGAAACATGGTTTCAAACTATAAACTCATATATGGCACTGCAACTCCATATTATTCCCTGATCCCTCACAAAAAAAAAGGTTGTATCAATCATCATGGAAAGAATAAAATGTTGTCGTAACAAGCTTCAAGAGCTCCTGCTTTCTAAAGCCACTGATTCATCACTGTTTTGCCCCAATTTTATGGTGTGGCACTGGAAGGTACTTCTCCAGTGTCATCAATAATGAAAAAACATTCATCCAACCCCTTCAAATAATGATGGAATTCCCTTATCATGATTCAACGTTGTTATTAATGTTTATATTATGCATGGTTTTGAATATCATTAACGTAGAATTATAGCAACAAAAAAAAGTACAAAAAAATAAAAATAAATAAGAAACGTGTCTGGGGGGATAGGGATATGTTAAATGATGGCTTGATTCCATAAATATATGCACAAACTAAAATTACGAGTATCATACAAAACTAACAATAAGAACATAGAATGCAAACTTCGAAATGATTTAAAACAAATAAATAGTACCTGAGTCTGTATATCATCTCCAGTAACAATATTTCCAACAGTACGCAGAGCAGGGATAAGCACAGAAGGAGAAGGGTGGCTGGAGAACACAATTGGAAATTTTCATATTTACAATCGAAATCATGGGTAACGATACCAACTCAACAAGATAACGTAAAAAGTATTTCACATCAAACCAACAGAAACCAATACTCACAGCAGTAGCTCAACAAGTCGGGGACAGACACTTGCCTCAATAACAGCTTGAATCTTATCATTTGTCCCATCAGAAAGATAAGAAAGAGCCCAGCAAGCATCTGTTAACACTTCCTCATCATTTGAATGGATGAGGCGCTCAAGAGCTGGAAGTGCAGGTTTCGTCTGCCAAAACGTATAGAAAGACTTTAGTTATAAACAATAACAGCGGCGAATTACATTGTGCTTTTAACAGCAAAGGACAAGAATATCTAACCAGCTCAAAGGGAGGCTGAGGTTTGCCCCTGCAGAAATTTGAGAGAGTCCAAGTTGCATTTCTTAACATAGAGAGCTTGGCATGCTCATTTAACTGAGCAAGCAGGGGCACCAATGCTCCATGTCCCAGCACAAGGTCTCGGGATTTGGGCGAATCACCAGCAACATTTCCAAGCGCCCAAACCGCCTACAGTTATACAAAGTAAATTCATCAAAAACTTTATCCTTAAAACCATCAAAATCAAAACAATCCTTCTACAACAACTAAAAACAAGTTCACAAAACGCATAATTATGTAATCACCTGTTCCCGAACATCATCACTGGGTGAAGCAAGAAGCTGCACAAAGATTGGAACAGCCCCGTGATCAATCACCACCTTGGTATTCTCAGAGGTCCCGAGGCAATGTTGGTGAGGGCCCAAGCTGCCTCAAACTATTCAAAAACCCAAAATAATTTAAAATCAAATCAAAACGTGTTCAACCAATCAATTAAAATGAAACAACCCATTCTTTAAACAGTCAAATTTCACTCCCAAGGATAATGCTTCAAACCTGAAGTTGTGGAAAATCCGCTCTCATTAGAAACTCAACGAACCTCGGAACAACACCAGACTCTATCACTTCCTCAATCGGTGGGCTTCGCTCTATTAAAACAACAACGATGATAACATTATATCATTAAAACTGTAAATTTAAAAAAATTAAAAAATTAAAAATTAAAAGAGCGAGCAATTTGTTACCTATTGAAAGTAACTTTCTGAACTGAGTGGTAGCTTCAAGTTGCAATCCATTATCATCGGAGCAAACCCCAGCTACCATCGACGGAAGACTCTCCAACTGTAATTCAATCACCAATTCAACTCAATTATAATCATAACCTAATAATCATTCAATCAAATTAACCTAACATATCGGCAGCCGTTACACGTTAGTACATTTAGACAATTCATTAATGAGAAACCATTACACATAATACCTACTCCAAAAATAGCATTCCGATCCAAATAAAGGAGATATCTTGCATGGCATAACTCTGCTCTCGGAAATTTTATAGATCTATGAATACGTGACTTCTCAATTCTCAATATACTTATTTCAATGCCAAAAGAAAGAATGTTGGGATGCCTGAGATGGCTTTGTATCTCCACCTCCATGCGAAACTGATGCTCAACTTGAGATTTCTTGAGCTGAGACTTGAGCAACACTTTGAGTGCCACTATATGGCTGCTCTGTTTAAAAGACCAAGCATTTAAGAGTTTAGTCCATGGCAAAGTACAAACTTGCAATTATAGCATAATCATTAGAGGCGCAACTTTGTCTCTAGAAGAAGATTCAAATTTGAATTTTGAAAAGAAATATTCAGTCTACAAAAACTATGAGGTAGACTCAATTATCTACAAAGTACATACAAATGCTAATACTTCACAAATTTCAGCCATAACAATGAGATTTAATTTCACCATAAACAAGCCTAAAATCTAATTAAGCTTTAGTCGATGATATAGAACCTATAACAACCGGTAATACTTCACCCACACCTTAACCATCGAAGAGACCATTTATTTCATTTAAAACAGCTCCAATTCAATTAAGGTACATGGAAGTCTCATTCATTCATTTGGATCAATAGATGTAGCACAAATTTACACCATAGAGATACATTTCCCCAAATTTTTTGATAAACCCTAGCTCCCTTTTCAAGATGTCTTCCAAAACCCTTAAATAAGTTACGAGAAAACCTAGATAGAAATAACCTTCTCCCCCTTCTTCATTGTTTTCACAGCTTTGGACAATGCAGGACAGAAATGACCTGAATGCAAACACCCCAAAATGGAGACATACCATTGAGAAATTTTGTACTTAAAAAGATGGATAAAGATGAAATTGAGATTACCCAGTCGCCCTAGGAGAATGACCAAGTCAGCCCCCAATCCCTGAAAATAAACAAAAATCATCTACTGAAAAATGTACATAAGAAGTAAGCCAAGAGCATTACCTACATATCTTTTGCCGACATCTTTGTATAACCTATTGCAAGAGCGTGTTGCTTCCTTCAGCCATTATGGCCTGGAAGATTTAAGGGAACAGACAGTAAGAAATTATTGATTCTAGAAACTAAACAAAGCATTTAAGGCATAACTTAGATTTAGTGATGGCAAATAAATAAGAGAACTACAACCCACCCACCACTAAGAACAACACAATATTCTTATCATACATGGGTCATAAAATGGATAAACAAACGCATGCAAATCTAATCAGATTGTGGCAGCACAAGACGCTCGACAAATTCAATGTAGGAACGGGGAACAGATTCGTGATACCATCAGCAAAAGGAAAGTTGTTGAATCGCAACTGTTGAATTTTGCCTGCAGAAGGCCAGTCAGGACGTCACTTTTCACATGCAAAACAAGTCATAATTTTTAGCGTTATTGATAGTAGAAGCAAATTTGAACTATCCACTTCTAACAAGAAGACAATAAGTTTGACGATCAGAATTGAATCTGTCCTGTGCAACAAGATGATGTTTGTGTTTCAAATGGGTTTTATGAGAGTAACTGGAAACCCATAAACTAGAAGTTTCCAAGGATAGCTTATCCCAATGAAACGCCTACTTTCCTTTTTGCTTATAGATAATCGATGATAGTTGCAAAACATTAACATATACAAGTCAATCTGACAAGACAATGATAAGAGTTTCTTTACTGGAAATTTTCACTTGCCATTAAAAATCGAGAAAATAAAATTTCCCTATTTTTGATTGCCAGATTTAACATTTGAATTTATGTTCTGTAGCAATACATAATCCAGATGAGCTTACATTCCAGTACATGATATTCAATATAAGAATAAGAATGTATTCACTGAGTTTTGTATTACAGTATGGGACCTTCCTCAACTAAGCAGAAAGACAAGTCTTAAATTCCATACTTAAGTGTATTTGAGCAAACAGTCGTGACACATTCAAAACGTGAAGAGATGGTGCAACCAATAACCACTACAGTACTTAGTCAACTGCGTTTTAATAAATACCCATACCAAGAAAGCATGTTCAATTACCAGACCATATCAAACAACATAAAGGATATTATGATGTATATATCTTGGCAATAATATGCTTCCTATATTACCACAAAAAAAAAAAATGATTGAATGTTTCCGGGCAAACTATAAAACACAAAATAAGAGTGTAAATGGAATTCAATAATTGGATAAGAGTTGTGTGAACCTTTTAGAACTCCTCCTTCTGAATTCAATTTGAATCCATTTTCTTCAATGAATTGATTGAGGCTTTTGATAGTTTTTCTAATGAGATTTTAGCCGATGGGTAGATATGGTGACATCGTTCAATGCATAGCCATTAACTAGAGTCCACGCAGCATATTCACTTTCCCTGGGAACCCAAAACCAAATAGTAAGATCCCTGAAATTAAAATTTGTTGAGTGATTCTAGTTGTAGATAGGTGGAAAGCCTCAGTGACTAGAGAATATGCAGCCTATAATAACCACTTATAGACCAAATGTCATCACTATGTGGTCCATGCTAGCCCACTATCACTCATTATTCCAACAATAAGTACACACATGTACGAGATACAACATGTGGTCCATCTTGATGATTTTGAAAACCCATCACTACAAGTGCCTCCTTCAGAGTGGATGCTTTCTTGCGGGCAATTATATATTCATACACATTTCTGAAGATCATAGCGAAAGTGAGAAATACTTCATTTTAGGAGGCACCAAAAGCAACAGAAGGGAGACTACTCACATTATCTCCTAACGCATCCCCCAGTTATGTGAAACTTAGTCCTTACCTGGTCAATGAATAAGCTCTGTGATTTTATTTTATTTCATCTACACCCCGACAATCCCCAATTTCCAGAGCTTCACTCAGCCCAATTTCATCAAGTAGCACAGCAAATACAAAGTATGCTTACGAAAAACTTTACAAAAGCTACAATAAAAAATTGGTAGTTTGGTACATAACTATACCCTATCCCTAATATACTCAAAACAATTATAAAGAACTCAGTCATTCTACAATACACATATAAAGGCCAGTGAATGCCTTGGCTTCCCCATATAGAAAACCAAAAACAAACTGACAAAATCCTCTTTCTACTCTAGGACCTCCAAATCACACCCTAGAATAGGGTGCCTATTAAGGTGTTTGGACCCTAATTGCTCCTGATTATAAAGCAAAATTCTACTCAAATATGATTGAGCAAATTCTGCACATTGTGTGGCCAATCATGCTGCAGACTTGGCATTATTTCTGTTAATCAATCACAATCAGATGTATAAGTCCTGCATTTTAGTTTCAAGCCAAAATGACAAAAACATCTATAGGTCCTGCATTTTAGTTTCAAGCCAATTAATGTTTTTTTCCAAATTCCCATACGGTGCAAACTTCCATCAGTTACCACCCAGGCATCAAGGACTAAACGATAAGCCTGATTAGGAGGGAACTTTTGACATATTCCCCATCCATCTTTTTCAAACACCAAACCAACAAACCCATTTTCCTTCCAACAAAAGAGTCAGCTCTTTATAATACAAATATATTAATCTCTTCTCTCACAAATGTACCAAAAACGTTTCAAACAAGGGAAGTGAAGAACAAGAGAAGAGTTTGGTTTTAGTGAGTGAGAGAGAGAAATTAAAAATGGGGCTTAAGGGTTTGATCACTTTCATTTATTGCTTAATAAAAAAGCCTAAACCAAACAACAACAACAACAAAACTAGGGAGAGACACCTCGAACCAAAAAAAAAGTGCTTATTATAATCAATAATAACAAAGTTAGGTCATCAATCAAACTTATTGAATTTCAAGAAAGAGTTTCAGCAACTTACAAAGGCTTTAAATGCAGGTTTTAGAGCAGTCACTTTCATATATACAACATCCTGCAGAATGCAAAAAATTCCACATATAAACAACTTAAAAGGTCATTGCAAAACATATGTAGAGTAAAGGTAATGTACCTAAGGACCAGATATCTGATTTAGTACCATAAGGAATATCAGAGAGAAGTTCAGGGCACATATAGGTTGGAGTTCCCACCACCTGCATTTCAGTGACAGTCCTTGTTCCAGGAACAGGGTTCAGTAATAGGTTTCTGGGCACGCGCCATTATCAGTTTTTTTTTCCAGAAACAGGGTGTGGCCTCTGTTTTGAGCAGCTTCTGGGCATGACCAAAGCTGGCTTCACGATAGGCTGAATACTCTGGCTGTGGCTCTGTCATGCTGCATAATCAAATAAATGGTTGTCAACTTCATTTGTTGTACAAAATTGAGGCAAATTGTTTAAAATTAAAACTTAGGGAACGTGAACATTATTGGTAGCCAACTAGCATCCTCTCATGCAAATTGTTAACCTCTATATCAAACATGCCCCAGTCACCAAATAGCATCCTCTCATGCAATCCCAACTAGCATTCTTCCTTCCAATATCTGAATGATCCTTTTTATATAAAACAGTAAAAAATATTATTATAAGACTGGAAAAATTCAATTAAATACTTACCAGCTCTCCGCAATATGCATGACCAGATGTATGCAGCCCCTCGTTGTTTCCCTTTACAATTGTTGAACCAAGCTCTGCTAACTGATTCATCATTTTCATAACTCGAGTCTCATTTCCAGGAATCACCTGAAAGATAAAAGACAAAAAACTTGCTCCCTCAATGAATTGCTACTGTAAAATGTAACACCAACAATTATAAGCTAATTGGGGCCAATTAAAAGAATATACTAAGAGAATACAAAATGGCATGCCAACAAAGTTAAACTGATCATCTAAACTAGATTCCAGGATGACACTTTCTCTACCATTAAAAGCTTGTTCAGGAAAAATTGCTTAGATCTTCTTTATCTTATGAACGAGGTGTTTCTATTCAGTGCAACATATTGGAAAGGAATATAGTTGCGACTGACCTTATGAACGACATGTTGCCATACATTTCTGAGTTTGTCTTCAGATAATGGAAATGATTATCAAGTATACATGATCAAATCATCCATAAAATTCAATAAAATTTGAGCAAAACAAAACAACATCCCAATAACCCAAATAGGGGAACAAACCAAATTATTGAGTCAAATTTCCAAACTAACACTAACCCATTACTTAAAATCAAAAAAATAAAACGAACCCAGATCTTAGATTAAGCAATCAACAAGCTAAGTAGAAGAAGAAACCTGAAGACAGTCTAGAGATATTAGAGTTCACTGTTGGAAGAGCTTCCTTTGAATCAAAGCATGGAAAACAACCCATTTCTTCAATTGATCCAAATCTTAACAAAAATCCCAAACCCCCAACTCTTCTTCTTCAACTCATCCACTGAAATCCCTTTTGGGTTTTTCACTCAACTGTGTTTAGATCCACTTGAAGCCAAGCAGAGGCACAAGAGAAGAATAGAACAATAGAAGAATCAAAGTTTCAAATGAAGAAGAAGAAACAAAGTTGGAGAAAGTAAATGAAGAAGAAATATAAAAGAGAAAGCTTTGTTGGTTTTTGATTCGTTGAGAGACGATTAGCAGAACAGATCTCGGCGAAAAGAACAATCCTTTCTACTGATTGCTGCTGCTGCTCGGACCTCTCATAAACCAAGACTGAGTTGTGTTCTGCATAATTTGAAGAAAAATAAGAAACACTGATTCACTGAGAGAAGAGGAGATGAGCAAAGTGTGTGAAAAGAAGTGTGAGAGATCTGAAGAGCAGTGTCAGCTTACCTTGATGTCTCCATTTGTCAGCTTACCTGGATGTCTCCATTTATGGAGTCTCGATCGAAAGAGAGAGAGCTGTTGAAGGTGTTTTTCTATTTTTGAAGAGTGCAGGAGGAGAATTGCAGGAGAGGGATGTGTTTTTTAGGTTTGTATTGGAGGGAGTGGAGAATCGGGCGCGATGTCAATAATTGGCGAGCGTTTTCAGCTTTTTAAATTCCCGCCCTATTTTAATAGCGTGTTCTGATTTCAATAGGAACCCAAAATTGGCTTTTATAGCAAATGTGTGAAAAACGCTATTATGAAATGCTATAAAAGCTGACTTTTGTTGTAGTGAGTGTATGCTGACTTATGATATACAGTGGAAGGTTAATCATGTTATCTAAGATTCTAACTATAAGTAGGATGACTTTATAAGGGGACCAATAATTTGTGGCATAAGAATCTGTGTTAGTGTGTAGATTTCTTGTTTAAAACTTTGTGTAAAACCTTAATGTTACTGATGCTCTTGTCATTTGATATGGCGCTTTAGAAATCCATGTTAGTATATAAGCTTTTGAAAGGGAGAAATTTTGTTGTGTATGTCATGCTTATTGTGTTTTATTCAAGTATAAAAATATATCAGAATGATGTTTTATCTCTTGAAATCATGTAAACAACTTGTAGGTGGAGAAACGAGAAGTTGTTGCACCGAGTTGTACAGTTATTGTTGGAGGCAATACCCGAGAACATAGTGTAGCTTTTGATTCCTTAAACGACACATTTGGGAAATTTGCAGAATGCCCTAAGGTTGCATTCGAGTTCATGGCGTAGGGGATGCTAACGTCATGTGTAGTAAGCAAATAACAAACTGAAGTAGGATTTCATATAAAACAATGAAATCCGAGCTCAATGCTTAAATCGGATAGACTGCATAATTATACTTAGACGTGAGATTGATATAAATTTTTTATATCCTTGTGTTAGTATTATTATTATTTTTATTTATTTAAAAAAAGGTTTCAATGCTTGTAATGTTTTAGGTTCTAAAAATTTTATATAGTAAGAGAACAAAAATGCAAGGAAACCATGTTTTGTAACCATGGTGATGTGATCTTGAAAGAATGATAAAATTCCCAAAGTGTTTATGTGTATCTCAAGGTTGTAAAAAATTCTTCTAATAATGCCACATCATCCTAGTCATAAAACCCGGTTCCAAAACCTGGTCCCCTAGCCTCACTAAGTAAGAGAAAAATCAACTTTATGAGTCTTATAAACTTTCAGATTTCTTAAATGCAATGTAGCTTAGAAGCGGAGTTAGTTCAGGGGTTAGGGTTTCCAGGGACTTGGGGTTTTTAGTAAATCTGTAAATTACCTACAGGTATAAGTGACTTTTTTTCTTTTTATAAAATCGTGTCTGAAAAAAAAGGGGTAGTTAGCAAAGCTAACCCTCGAACGGTTGCATATTTGAGTCGCAACGGATCACATTTACATCTCTTCCTATACAACCTATAAAAACCCTATGGATCATATTTACATTTCTCTCTCTCTCTCTCTCTCTCTGATTTCTCTACAATGGTTGATCATAATGTTCAACCTTTCAGTCATCTCAATGACTTCATTCTTGTGATTATTGTCTCATTTTTGCCTATCAAAGAGGCAGTCAGAACTTCGATCCTGTCAAAGCAATGGCAAAACATTTGGCGTTCTACAAGAAATGTTGAATTCTGTGAAAGTTTCTTCACTCCTCCGAAGGGATTAACTCGCGAAGGAAGCCAAGAACCCTATTCAGAAGCTGAAATAAAAGAGATTCAGAGACAGAGATTCTATGAGTTTGCAAGAAAATGGATAACTTCTTATCAAAATAATGTGTTGGTTTCGGATGTGGAAGATCTACAGTTACAGAAATTTCGCCTCTCTCTTTCTCAACCCAATGAGTTTGCTTCCGATGTGGAAGAATGGATAAAGTTTTTCATTACCCGGAATATAGAGGAGTTGGATCTTGACTTTTCTGATGCAAGATTGAGAATGGAAGGCCATCCAGTAGATCAGGAGGCGTTGTTCAAGTTACCAAGTGATGTGTATGAACACGAATCACTAAAGTGCTTGAAGTTATCAGCCTGTGATTTTGTTCTATCGAAGTTCATAAATTTTCAGCAAATAAGGGAGATTGGTTTAAGTTATGTTGAATTAACAAGTAGTTCATTGCAGTGGTTGATCTCAATCTGCAAGTCATCTCTTAAGATTCTAAATTTGAAGAAGTGTAGAAATCTTCTCTCAGTGGACATTTCAGTAGATGGTCTCAGCCTGAGTAGTTTAAGTATAGAAGACTGCTCGCCCCTTCATCAAGGAATTACAATCACCACTGCTGAAACTCTCCGATCGTTCAAGTATTCTGGGCCTTTTACACACTTCGTGCTAGAGAACCTAAGTAATCTTGAGGAGGCTGATCTTGACTTCATGCGTGACCCTTATTTCCATTTCAATAATGGTTTTCTTCTACTTGACCATGTCCTACCAAGTTTTAACAATGCCTTGGTTATGAGTGTTTGCAGTTTTGCAACACAGGTACATTTAATTATTACTAGGGTTCTTGATATTGTTTTATGCATTTAGGTTTTACACATTGTTCTGATATCTAATTTTAACCAATTCTCGCGTGCAAGGCTTTATCCTGTACCGTGGAGGATACATTGGTGCCTCTTGACGCCAAGCATTTGAAATTGAAGTCCGGATTTTTGCATCCTAGTGAAGTGGATGGAATAGCATTTTTGCTCAAGTCTTGTTACATGTTGGAAAAGCTTTCTATCCAGATGGAACCTCCACCAATAAAACTTATTGGGGTAAGTTCGATTAATGCTAATCTATATAGCAACACATATACTATTTTTATTGTTGACAATTCTTCATTGAATTTTTAGGGTTGGCAGGACAAATATAAGCATGGAAATTATTGGGAAAATGCACAATGGGAAGATGATAATTATGATCCGCGTGAATTTTATAACCCTCATGCCTTCCTAGATAGCCTAAAAATTGTGCAGCTTGAAGGCTTCCGAGGGACAAAATATGAAAGAGATTTGCTGGTGTGTTTGCTTGGAAGATGTAATTCCTTGCTCAAAATGGTCATAATTACGGCAAATGGAAGGGCTAAAGAAATTGCTGAAGAGTGGTTCGGTGTCAACGGCAAAGCCAACAAAGCAGCTGATGATGTAATTGTAGTAATACAATGAAGTGGCAAATTTGTTTCCCTGAATTAGCAGATTTTTTCATGATTAAATGACATTCTATATAATATTAGCAATTATAATTATTTATTTTATTTTTATGATTAGCAGATTTTTTTCATGATTAATACTATTTTCACTTGCAGCTCTGTGTTCATTTACTTCTACTATTAGCAATTATAATTATTTATTTTATTTTTATTTTGCATAAGAATTCAATATAACCTTCAAAAAACAGTTTTAAGAAGCCCAGACCCGTGATACCGGGTAATTGGGATCCTAAATAACCAAAGTTTCGGGCTAGGCCGATATCGTTTTTTCTCTCTCCCCTCTTCCTTTCCTTTCCATCTGCAATCAAACCTGAATACACCTCTCTCTTTATAACCCCAAAAGCTTCAAATTACAAATCAGATCCTATAAACTTATAAAGGTACAAACTTCAAAACAAAAGTTACCATCTGCACTGTTCTTTTTTAGTAGAGAGTAATTTTGAAAACCTCTGCAAGCCTAGATCTACAAGCTCATTTGTTGGCTCCATTGATCCCATATCAATCCTCTTTCCAGGCCAACAAATTACCTCCTGAGCAACTTAAATCCTCAACCAAGCCTAAAAAAGAAGACTCGAAATTTTGTGAACAATGTGGCGTTGAATTTGTTGAATCTCGGGTAAGACGATATCAAATGGGATACATTAAACTGGCATGTCCAGTAACTCATGTGTGGTATTTGAAGCGTCTTCCCAATCAAATCAAGTGAATAAAGATGCTTAATTGCTGAAACAATCAAGCCCTTTGTCACGACTGGAAGAATCAAAATGAAAGATTTGGAGAGAAATAGGATTAGCGCACGCAGAGGCGCCAAATTTGAATTTGAATTCATTAGGATTTTATTGTAATTTTGGAAGTAGTTAGTAGAGACATCTAGAGCAAAAATACCTGGCGAACTAAGCCACCGCCTAAAGCTCTCGACTGCTAGGGTCGACTGGCTGCCGCTCTCTCTAGTCTTCGTCTCTCGTCCTGGCCACCGCTCTCTCTAGCCTATCTCTCGTCCTGGGCATTGACGGAATACTGTCCAGCCTTCGACAATCTCTTTACTGTCTGTTTCTAGGTCTGGCTCAGTCAGGGAGCATCTTGCTATGATGGCCCCTCTAGCCGTCATTACTTCCTCTCCTCCAATGGGGAGTAGGAAACCTGTGGAAGAGGCTTCTAAGCCTTCTTTCACCCAAATACTTGGAAAAATACTGGTTGATGAGGTTACGGAAACACATGTAGAGGGAACTAGATTCCGAAAAGATGGAGAGCCGGCCATTGGGCTTACGACATCTAATGAAACTCGTGGGGAGGATTTTATGGAAAAACACATGATTGTTTTAAAGTTCTCTAGCTACAGACCTACTTTAGAAGATATTCGAGATTCGATTCATCGAACCTGGGGGATTATAGGTGATTTCTCTCTAGGTTCGCTAGATCACCGTCATGTTCTTGTCCGGCTCCAATATGAAGCGGAAGCAAAAAAAGTATTGTCTAGAGACTCTTTCTTGATTCGAGGAGTTTGATTTAAAGCTTTCCGCTGGCATGATGGTTTTAGTCTGAAACCAGATCCGATATCGTTTCCATTATGGGTAGAGTTGCCTAACTTGCCTTTGCAGTTATTTCACCCCCTCTTTTGAAAGCAATTGTGAATTCTTTTAGTGGTTTTTTGCGCATGGATGACCATACTCAATGTTTATCTCGCCCAGGTTCTGCCCGTGTTTGCATGGAGATGACTTTGGCGGAAAAGTTACCGAGTAGAATTTGGATAGACAGTGCTAACAATAGGGGATTCTGGCAGAAGATTGAATACCCGGGTTTCAAATATTGCAATTATTGTTCATTGCTAAGCCATCAGGAAGATTTCTGCAGGAAAACGTTAGGTCATAAGGGCAATGTGCGAACACCCAACTTGGTGAAAGAAGAGAAGATTGAGAAACACAAGATGGAAGCAAAAATCACCAATCAACAATATATTCCAGTGGACAACAAAAATAAAGTTACGAATCCAGAAGTGGGCACTAGTGGCGTAAAGAATAGTCAGGGTGAGGAAATCTAGGAGGGAATTGGTTTTAAGAGGCCAGTGGCCAAAGATCCGGTAAATGTTATGTTGTCAAACAAATTTGAGTCATTTACTGAGAACATGTTTGAAGATGAGACTAATCAAATAAATAATCAATTGGCTTGTAAGGAGAAGACTCCTGCCAGGGATATGGAAGTTCCAGAAACAACGGAAGGAGGACTTCTTGAGGTGGGGTACACAGCTATTGAGATTGAAAAAATGACTGGGAAACAAGGCGAGACTATTACAAATGACAATTTAGTAAGCTCAGGTGCGACACATACTCGTTTTGAAGACGGGAATAAATTTACAACCAACAGTCACATTAAAATCCTTCAAAGGGAGGTTATCCGCGGTGTTGATGGGGAGACAATTGGTGCGACTTCAATGCGACATGCTGAGCTAGGGAAGCAACACGGTAACAAATTAGAGAATGATGAAGTTTTAATGATGCATGCTGGGCCAGAAAATCAAAATGATAACAACTCAGGAAAGGATGAATTTTCAATGCATGCTGAGCCAGGGAAGCAGCTCGGTTCCAATTCAGGAATTGATGGACATGTTTCGCCCAGAACAGAGGATGTTGCGTCCAAAACAAAGGACGTTGGGCCCAGAACAGAGAAAGTTGTGCACCAAACAGAGGATGTTGCATCCAAAATAGAGCTTGGTCCGCCTAACACAGAACACTCTTCGTCCCAGCCAGAGCACGTATCAGGCAGAACAGAACAAGCCGGGGTTGTTTCTTCAGATCTCGCAGTAGCACCAATAACAGATATTGTTGCTTCGATTTTAGTAGCGGAGCGAGGGGATTTAGGGAACAAGGCGCCATTGGCAGCATGTGAGTTTTTGCAAGAATGTGGTAATGCTTCAAGTCTGCTCAAGGCCGCGGAGAGAGCTTGCAGTAATCAATCAAGTGGAACCTGGAGACGTGGGAAATCACTCGGAATCGATGGTCTCAGGTAATAATGAGGATGTGGGCTTGTTAATAGATCAAGCTATCAATTTCATAAAAGAGGGTCGTTCTATGCGAAAATAGAAGAAAAAATGAAACATTAATACGTTCAAAAGCTCCACAGAAGATAATGATGAGACGGAATTCGTTTTGGAGGTAGGGCCAGAATCGGTGGCAATCAAGGATTTAGCGCTTGGGGAGCAGTCGGATGAAGACAGTGAGAAACAACAAGTCAAATTGGTGGTGCCTTTGTGCACGCGTCGTAAGACAAAGAAGGGTGTGTCTTCTTCCCGTATTTAGTATGATGGAAAAATTTATGTTTTGGAATGCTCGTGGGGTTGGTAATAGAGCCACGAGAAGACGACTAAAAAACATGGTTGCGAAAAATAAAGTGAGACTTCTTATGATAGCAGAACCTATGATTGATGCTAGTAGATACTTGGAGATTGGCAATAAGATCAAGCTAGCGGGTTTTGCTTCGAATGACAGTGTTGGAGGAAAGATATGGATCTTTTGGGATGCCATTTTAGACCTCTCGATCATGGATATGTCAGACCAGATTATTCATTGTAAGGTAACAGATTCTGCCTCAAGAGTTTTTTTTTTTAAATTTCTTTTGTTTATGCTAAATACTCAATTGAAGAGAGAAGGGATCTCTGGTCAAATATGGTTAATTTGGCTTCTAATCATGATTTTCCATGGATGGTTGGTGGAGATTTTAATACTTATTTACATTCGCAAGAGAAAATTGGGGGAGTTGAGTCGTCCTTGGCTAACATGTCTAATTTCTCAGACTGTATTGAAAACTATGACTTAGTAGATTGTGGGTTCAAGGGACCTAGGCTCACGTGGTGCAATAATAAGCGAGGCAGAGATCATATTTGGGCCAGACTTGACAAAATTCTGGTTAATTCAGCTTTGCCTACTTCCTTTTCTGCCAACTTCATGGCTCTGATCCTTAAAAAGGAGAATCCAAGTTCTTTTTCTGACTTTCGCCCAATTAGTTTGTGCAATGTAATTTATAAAATTTTCAGTAAAATTCTTTGCAATAGATTGGCAGTGTTCTTGCCACAAATGATCTCTCAGGAGCAGGGGGCCTTTGTAAAAGGAAGGTTCATTGGTGAAAATATTGGCCTAGCACAGGAATTGTTAAGGGACATTCACAAGAAGGTTTTTGGAGGCAATGTTGTGTTGAAGATTGATATGGAGAAAACCTATGATCGACTTGAATGGATTTTTCTATTCGCGGTGCTAAAAAAATTTGGATTCAATAGTAGATTTTGCCATATTATTTCCAACTGTATGACTTCTTGTGGTTTTTCAGTTTTGCTACAGGGAGCCTACAAAGGCTTTTTCAGATCCACTAGAGTGTCTCCTTGTCTTAAACCTCTAGTGGATCTGAAAAAGCCTTTGTCGGCTCCCTGTAGCAAAACTGAAAAACCACAAGAAGTTATACAGTTGGAAATAATATGGCAAAATCTACTATTGAATCCAAAAAATGTTAGCACCGCGAACAGAAAAATCCATTCAAATCGATCATAGGTTTTCTCCATATCAATCTTCAACACAACATTGCCTCCAAAAACCTTCTTGTGAATGTCCCTTAAAAATTCCTGTGCTAAGCCAATATTTTCACCAATGAACCTTCCTTTTACAAACCTTCCTTTTCACCAATATTTGGATTCAGTTTTACAAGTGGCTTTTAATAGAGGAAAAATTGGGTATTACTATACGCCTAGGGCTTGCAGAAAATCATCATTTCTGGGATGCATGGATTTTTTGAAAAGGTATTGTAATGCTTCTGGCCAGAAAATTAATGAAGGAAAAAGTTCCTTTTTGTTGGAAGATAAGGCAGTGGTGGAAAGAATTGTTGCTATCAAAAGGTGCACAAGATTCCAGTATAAAGGGGCACCCTTGACATATTTGGGAGGACCGGTTTTTCAAGGTAAAATTAGAATTTCCTATTTCGAAGATTTGATTGTTAAAATTCAACATCGTATTCAGGGATGGAAAGCAAAATTGTTGTCTCCTGGGGGAAGATTAATCTTGATTAAACATGTCATTGGTTTGATCCCAATTTATATACTTAGTGTCATGTGTGTACTCAAGAAAGTTTTTTTTATCAAGAATTAATGTTTTATTAGCGAATTTCTTTTGGGGAGATTGTGAAGGCAGATTGAAGAAAAAATGGGTGTCATGGGACAAGATTTGCTTCCCATGGGATGAAAACGGTTTGGGTGTTAGAAACTTGACAGTTGTGATGAAGGCTTTTCGAGCCAAGGTTCTTTGGAGCCTAATTAACTCGGATTCTCTATGGGCTACTTTTATGAGGAACAAATATTGGTTGCATGGGGTTAATTTGAGTGGTCAAGTTGTAAAATGTGGGTCTTCACCTTTTTTCAAAGAGATCGTGCTCGGTAAATCTTTGATTTTGAGTAATTCTTTTTGGCACATTGGCAAGGGAACTATCAGTTTTTTTGAGGAAAACTGGAATACTGTGGCTTCTTTCAGAAGGTCGAAAAACTTAGTTAGTCGTGGTATTTGGCCTACGGTAAGCGAAGTGATTATGGCCAATTTTGAATTGGTCAATCCAAGTTTCAGGAGTTTGGCACGTAGTCTCTTCGCAGATAGATTGCGTGGTGAGAAATATGGTGAAGACAAATGTGTATGGGCACCAAACTCGGATGGTGTTTTTTTAGTTCAGTCAGTCTACGAAATGTTACAGAATCATGGGAAGGTAAATGAATTAAGTAAAATGATATGGCATGAAATTATTCCTTCAAGAATATCAGTTTTTATATGAAAATTACTTAGAAGATGGGTGCCGGTGGACGGGGAGTTGTATAGATGCGGCTTTAGTCTGGCCTTGAGATGTAGATGTTGTGTTAATCCAGATATGGAATCCTTGAATCACCTATTTCTAGATGGAAAATTGGCGGTAACGGTGTGTGGAGTCATTTTGAATGTATTTTTTATGTGCACATAAGGAAATCAGCAGAGATTTCTACGGTCTTATTGATATGGTTCAAAAGAGCCAAGATGAAATCGCAAGCAGGTGTGTTATTTTTTCTTACTCCTATGTTCATATTTTGGGAAATCTGGAAACAAAGATGTAAGTGTGTCTATGAAGTTGCTTATCCAAATTCTGTTTTTGTGATTTTGAACATTAGGCGTAATTTGCAATTGGCTAACAATTTTATCACTCCGAAGAAAATTAATCGAAATAAGGCACCATTACGAACTTTGGGGATTCAGGAGATCTCAGTGAGAAGGAAGATGGTTAGAATTGTTTATTGGATCCCCCCTCTTGCAGAATTTGTTGCTCTTAATGTTGATGGATCCTCTCATAGAAACGTGGCTTCAGGATGTTTGATTATTAGAGACCCTAGGGGTCTTTGTTTAGTGGGAAAACAATTATTTTTCGGTAAATGATCCAATAATAAAGCGGAAGCCTTGGCTCTCGCGGAGGGCTTGTGCCTTTGTTTCTCCTTGGGTCTTAGAAAGGTGATAGTTCAAACGGATTCGGAGTTGGTTTAGGGAGACCTTTAAAATTCCTTGGCAATTGGAAAATATTTTCAGGGAAATTAAGTTGATGGCAGACAAAATGACGATAGATTGCAAACATATCTATAGAGAGGCTAACGCGGCGGCGGATGCGCTTGCCGATAGAGCCCAAAAAACTTATAAGACTGCCACATTCGGGGCATCTGATTTACCTAGGAGATTGGCAGGTTTGGTGTTGCTTGACCGTTGCCACACAACGTATCTTCGTCATGGGGATGAGTAGAGGAAAATTTGGATATGATATGCAGGTTTTGCCTCTGTTTTGGACTGCCGTGGACGCGGAGCAGCATTATCTATTGTTGCAGGGGAGTTTTGCTGTGAGTCGGGGCAGAGTGTGGATCTCGGCTGCGGTACTTTTAATATGGACAGAGTGTGCATCTGAATTTTTTTGCAGGCTGATCGGCAATTGGATGATCAAGGCACTGATTGGGAGAGATTCAGATGGAAAATGGAGTTGCTTGCCTCTGCAGCGAACTGGACAGGATGCGCCCTGCCCTGTTTTCAGTTTGCTGGTTGGAGGTAGGAGCTGCTTTCAGTTATGGTTGGAGATTCAGATGGAAAATGGAGTTGTTTTCAGTTATGGTTGCAATGTGGTCTTGTTATATTGGCAAGTTGCAATGTGCAAGTTGCAAGGTTGGAAAGATTGTGCAAGGTTGTTAGAAATGCAAGTTGTGCAAGTTTGTTAGAAATGCAAGTTTGTGCAAGTGGCAGTTTTGGTTATCAGTTTGCAAGCTTCTAATGGTTGTTACGAATGCAAGTTTGGCTTTGTGCGCAAGGTGCAGGTTTGTTTTTATCAAGCTGCAAGATTCAAATGGTTAATTTGTTTAAGGTCTTTGTTACTTACCTATTTGTTTGTTTATGAGGTCTAGGTTTACTTGGTAGTAGGCCTTATTAAGTAAGGCCTATTCCTTGGTAAACTAGGCCTTATTGTCAGGTCAAGTAGTTAGGAAAGTCTCTTGCATGGACTGGTTTTAATTCTTTGTTTTTATGTTTAATTGTTTTTATTTTTTGGGTAAAGTCGTCATGTACCCCCGACATGTGTAAATGATTTTTCTCAAGTAATAAAAGTCTGACATCCCATAGCTGCCCCTCCTCATTGGAGGTTTAAAAAAAAAGGTAAAGACATCTTGAGCGACCACGTGTCAACTCTAGATTGGCCCCAAGGCTCTTGTTCATGAAGAACTGGAGAAAATTGTATCCTTAATCTATTATCAATCAATTTTCTCTTGGATTTGTGTTTGTTCCCTTCGATCTGTTCCCAAAGTAGTCACAATCGTGACATTTGGTATTAGAACAACGTTACGATCCAACAACTTGTGAAACCATGGAAACCATATCAAAAGAGATGGAAGTATTCATAAAGGAGACGAATCAGAACCAACTGGAAATAGATGGACATATCAAACTCGTGAAGGCCGAACTGAAGAGGCTAGCACAAGTGAGTGAAGCTCAGGTGAAGAGATTGGATGCTCGTTTTGAACAACTTTTTTCATTTGATACAGAATGCTCAGAAGTCGACTGGATCCGCTTAATCAAGCCTTTTACCCTCCACACAGATCACTGGATCCAACGAGCAAACCATCAAAACAATCTTCCATACCTCAATGGAAGCTGATGCAGTTGATTTTCGCTCCCTGCTTTGACCTTGACCTGCATGTTGACCTGCACAAGGAACGTACGTGAGCCACGGACCACCGTTGTGGTGGCCGATGACACTTTGACGCTAAAGTCAGACACGGATCTGAGGAAGGCGTCATGTTGTAAACATGGAATTTTTAGCGTACCTTAATTAGCTTACCAACCTCATGTCTTATTTATAGTACTGGGGTCCTGGTTCGACCAATCCATCGATGACATAGTTTAGGGAAGAAGATCTTCGTAAAGATCCTTATCTAATTAGGAGTCATGTTGTGAAGGGGAGTTTCCCTGTTAGCATTGTGCTCCTAGATACGCAGGAGATAGTTCAAGTTCCGAGAGTAGTTCGTAGATAGAAGTCTCTATGTGTGATATATACTCTGGAATTTGTTTCCTAGTTGGAAGCAAAGTGGCGTTGTCTTGCTTGTCCGTAGCCGATCTTTGAGATACTTGCCTTAGCAGGGCTTATGGGTATTGAGGACAGGTGTAAGTCGCGTGGGCTTAGCAGGCTATAATGATTTTGGGTTCGTCTGGACTGCGCTGTGTGGGCTTGGAACTTCTTGGGCCAGATCAGTGTCAGGCTGATGTTTGGTCCTGCTATTCCTCAAGATCATCATGACATGTGTACGACATTGAAGAGATATTGTTTTGGTGTATCATTAGCTACTCCCTCCAAGTTAGTGGGCCATCACGTTGATCCACTAAGTTACTTCATGAAAATATATGCCATTCATGATGATCGAGTCTGAATCGTTTGCTTGAGCCACACGCTTCATTAATTAAGTATGCGTTGGTTCAGTTGAGAAGAGGCGGGAAACTAATCCCTATTTAGATCTTCCTTTCTGTGGATATTGACTCTTCCATTTTCTTGCTTTTTGAGATTCCGCTATGTTCACATTTTGATTGAAAGCTTGTTCATCTTTGTCATGGCTCACGAAGACCATCTTGATGATGAATTTTCGGCCAGGGGCCTCGAATTTTTTGAAGATAAATCACTTTCTGAGTCGGGCCTTTGCGACATCCGAAAGACGTTCGGGGTCCCAGAGGACCTGCCATTGTATGCTCTACAAGATGATCAAATGGCAATTCTCCCTCCAGAAGGGTTTATTAGTTTGCACCACGAAATACTTCAGACTGGAATCTGTTTTCCTGTTCATGATGAGATTTGGGGCTTCTTGGATTTCTTTGGCATCCCTCTTGCCCAGTTAGTACCCAATGGGTGCAGGATCATCCTTCTTATTTTGATTAGGGCGAAGATTGTTGGTGCCCGCGTGACTCCTCGGGTGACTTAATTAGTTGTTGACTTCTCATCGGCTAAATGATCACACCATTTGTAAGATGATGCCGTCGGTCTGCTTCGGGAAGTTGCCAGATGACTTCAAGTTCTAGCAAAATACTGCTTCTTGGCTCATTCGGACTCAAAGTATTTCAAGTATAAGGGTCGTATGCTTGAGCGGGAGTTCAGGCACTTCGTAAGTATAGTTTCGTCTTTTGAATTTGTTGCGTTGATTGTACGTTGATCATTGCATTTGTTTCTTTGCAAGGAGGTTCCCTACTACTCCTCTTTACCCAGAGTAGCGGAACACTATGAAGACATTTCGTGACCTGCCGAAGATGAGTGTGGAGGAATTCATATGTCCTGCTAACTTTAGCCGCAATGGTTTGTGGGTCAACTGGCATGTGGTTGTCACTCTTTACCGAACTCCAAATGTCAAATTCGAAAGTGGAACCCCTTCCAGAAAGAGGAGGGCTGCCAAAGTTAAGGCTCCCGTTTCATCTGACATGGAAGGGCTTTATGAGATGCTTGCCTCTTTTGTGAGTTCAAAAAAATCTCGTGCTAGGGCTGAGTCGGCTTCCAAATGGTTTGCTCCAGTGAGAGCGAAGTGTGAGCCTAGTCAGCTTGCTAGGGCGGAGGCTGAAATATCCGGTTGGAAGGGGGACCATCTTCGCCTAGCAGGGGTTGAAGGGGTGTCAAATCTGAGTTCTGAGCAAGCTGAAGCTTTGAGCGAGAAGTTGATGTTCTCCGCTATGGCGACCTCTACTACTCCAGGACTGTTCCATTGTAGGTTTCTGATGAAGATTTGCCTGAGATCCCAGAGTTCAATCGTTCCACTGAAAGATCATTCGAAAGTGGCCACGGTGAAGTGGGCCATCCTCAGTGTAGTTCGCATTGTTCCCATCTAGTTCCAGGCCACATATCAGGGTGATGGAGGGTCCGTTGAACAACTCACTACCCTCCCTTCCTTTAGATTTCGTTGAGCCCTTTCACAATAAACGGTCGACTGTTGGTGACAAAAGGAAAGTTGGGGAGGAAGACCTGGGTGTAGTGGCGACTACGAAGGGCAGTCCTAGCGTAATTTCGAGTACGGGAAAGCTCCATCTGGATGCTCGGATAAGTTTGTTTGCTCCGGACGTAGTGAAGATGAGAAACCAGGCTTGGCACCAAGAGGTTGATGTGGATTATGCTTCAAAGAAGCACAAAAGCAGGCATCATAGCTGGCTAATGGGCCACGCTTTAAAACTCGAGGAGGATATGCTAAAAGGGTGTATGGATAAAGGTTTAAAGTACCTTATGTTGGGAATGTCTCATTTGAGTCGGGTGGTCGTCACTGGGAAGAGCAGTTGAGGCCGCTCGTGAGAGGGTGTACACCATGGAGCGTGTCTTCTCGAACATGCAAAAGCTATAATTTGAAGCACTTTTTGAAATTGAGCTGTTGAGGAGAGGGGTTTAGAATAGTTAGTCGTTGTTGCCAAGACTCAGAAGGTTCGTCTGTAAGCCCTTGAGTTTGATTTAGCAAAGGTGGTGTCTGCGAGGGACAAATTCAAGCAAGAATTGGATCTGATCCCCGTGATCTGGAGGTTGAGGACGAAGCTGCAGTGAAATTGCGCTCTGAGTTGTAGTCTTCTGTTGAGGAGAACGCCTTGAAGGAGGCTGATTGGGCTGCTCAGAGACAACAGTTGGAGTCTAATATGGAATTTAATGCTCGGGTGGCGAGGAAAGCCGAGGACCAACTTCATTTGGAAAAACATAAGCTCAGTTCTAGAAAGAGCAGTCTGATTACTGAACAGTCTCATGTAGACTCATTGACTGGAAAGCTAGAACTGTTGAAGTGTGCACTTGCTTAAGCGAATGCGCGTGAGGAAAAGCTTATCCAAGAACAATGAAAGTGTGAATTCTGTTGGGATGTACATGGTAGATTAGAGTTGCTGGCCTGATGAAGGAATAGCTTCTGAAATTGGATATCGATATTATAAGAAGATGTCATACGCAGACTTAACAGTGGTTTTTGCATCATAAACATAGAGGGCGATCCGGGTCATGATGCTCAGATTGAGGCACGCACGGACGCTAGTCTTGTTTCTTCCTCTATTAGGCTTAGCTCTTCTGTGTTTGTACCCCACCTGATGAGGAATAAACCTTATACACTTGTACCTTTTTGTTTCAATTGTTAATGAAAACAAAATTCTTTTTAGTATATTTTGTACCCATATTATGTTCGATTTCTTTACTGTGTGCTTTCCGTTTTGCCTTATCGTTTTACTTTGACATAGGTTGGTTGGGTCAATAGGAGTCGAGTGGTCTATCTTGATGCTTAGGGTTTAACCATTTGTGTTGCAAATGATTCTCACTTGTTCTGCTATGAGGTCTCAGAGTCACTATCAATCTGTTGCATCCAATCGCGGGTGTTCCACGGATGGTTTAGTTGTGGGCTATGCTACCCAGGTTGTAGCTCGTCTTTAAGGTAAGCCACTGGGGGCTTATTTCGTCTATCTGGCTATCAGTTGCGGTTGCTGGCATGGGTGAACTGTGATAGCCAAGCACATGCGTTGTCTTTGGGCTAGAGCGTTTGCCCCAAGTTTTCCTAAGCTCGGGCCGACATTCCATGTATCACTCTCGTCCGCGTATTGGCGAGACAATTTTTGGGTCTGCATGAGAGACCATTGCCGATAATAGAATGTCAGCCCGTGTGAGCGTGAAGATGCTACCTGAGCTGTGATTTATTTCTACAACCCGCTGTTTTGAAAGGGAAAGGTGGATGCATGGTGAGCCATCTAGGGCTCTTACCTTCCGAACCATCTATATCCGAGCAGAGTGGATTGCAGGTTCGAGGAGTGAGGATTCAATGATCATGGTCTGTTGAAGAGTGATGATCCCATGGCGAGCCGTTGACATCAGTTCGGGACTAACTAGGCCCCCACCTTTCAAACCATTTACACCCACGCAAAGCAGGCTACAAGTTTGAGACGAGGGGTTCGGCGACCATGGTTTGTAGAAAAGCAGTGGTCTCGTGGCAAGCCATCGGAATTAGTTGAAGAGCAGTGTTCCTGTGGCAAGCCGTCAGAATTAGATTGGGACTGACTAGGCTCCCATCTTCTGGACCATCTATACCCGTGCAGAGGGGGTTACAAATCTAGGATTGGTAATTCAATGACCATAGTCTGTAAAAAGCGGTGGTCTCATGGAAAATGTCGACATCAGTCAGAACTAACTAGGCTCACACCTTCCAAACAATCTACACTCGCGCAAAGGGGGCTACAGGTCTAGGCATTGACAAGAATTTGTCGTTGTCAGTTGTCATCAGCTAGGCTTATCTGATCGGGTTCGGCGACCGTTGTCCGCGAAGGAGGCAACAGTTCCTGGTAAGTCATCATCACCAAGCGTAATAACATTGATTAGACTCTCATGGAAGAAGAGCTAGGGTTTGTCATAGGATTGAGGCGCTATGTGTAGAACTTATATTGCATGGTAACACGTGTACGACATAGATTGCGAGACGGTTGAGTACGGTTACTCCCCCTAATTAATGGGGTTTGTGCATCCTCATTAATTGGACGAACGTGGTCTTGTGTTATTTCCTTGGGAACTGTCATCTCCTCGTTTCCCATAATCAATTATCATAGTTAATGTTAAAACGCCTATTTGGTGAACCATTATGTCTATATAATGGTGCTTATTCATCGTTGTAGGCGTCATCTTTCGCAGAACACACTTCTTCTTTATGCTCTTACTCGAAGATCATGTTTTGGGTTTTCCAAAGGCTGAAGGGAGATCTTCGACTTTGGAATCTTCAAATGTTCTGACATTTGCGCCGATGAGTCATGATAAGACTTGATGTTATGCGTGGTGACCTGCTCTGGGTGGGCATCTAATTGGTTCGTTGAGACCTTGTAATTTCTTCTCGTATTGCGAAGAAGAAGTACAAACTTCCTCCCAAGGGATGAGTCTGTCATTTATTCGTTGGTGCCCTGTCGCTGCTCCGAAGCGCCTAATTTCAAAGATAACACCAGTAGCCAACTTCGGATCGATTGCCCCCATCACTTCTAGATTAGCCCCATCACGTCACGCTGCGCTTGAATTCAAGATCTTGGGTTCAGGTGGAGTTGTACATGACCTGTCAGATTGGGTCATTGACTCCTGGATGTCCCTCTCATCCCTTCAGCAAGAGGGTGCACTCGATCAGTTCCAACTAGATACTTGTCCCAAGTTCGTCTGGTCAAGCAGATTAAGCATGTGAGTTGGCCATAGCTTTGGCCGGTGTTTCGCGGTGCTTAAGCTTGTAGTTTGTAGTCTTTTGTACCCGCCTTTGAGCGATCGTTGTTACATCTTTCCAGTAATCAATGGAGTGCGTTTATGTAATTTTTTTTATTTCTTAAATTATTGCAAATCATATAAGTTTCTAAGTGAAAGGGAAATAAACAACTGAAATAGACCAAATGTTGGCAGAGAGAGGTTGATCCAACCCTGAAGTGAATTTGCATGCCCCTTGCTGGATCATTAGTACCTTCAGCGAACTGCGCTTCGCTGATGTCGCTGAGGTTACTGAAGAGTAAACCTTGCGTGAGAGTTTATTTTCATTCCGACTATTTGTCGGTGGGGGTCGACCTCACGTCCACATTGACCTCTCCTTTTTGATGGGTCGGAGAATGAGTTGCTCCCGTATTGCTTGAATGTCCCCCATTTCTGAGTTGAGCCACTACTGTTGGGATCTCGTCTCCGTGTAAGTGAGCGACTCATCCATAGTTTTTGGGTCTGGCTTTAGTCCAAATTGCCCCATGGGCTCTAGCTGGATCTGGGAACATTAGATCTGCTTTAGTGCAGCGTAATGGAAACCTCATGTCGTTGGTTGGTCCCAACGTATTGCTCATTTCGAGTGGTTAGCAGTGTACTTAACGCACTGGTGAAGGGTGGAGACTATTGCTTCCATCTGGTGGAGCCATGGTCTTCCCAGGATAAGGTTGTAGATAGACGTTGAGTCCACTACCATGAAGTCCAAGAACATGACCTTTCTCAGTTGTGGCTCTCCTGCCACTACTACTAACTTTATCTTCCCGATGGGAAGCATTTCTTACCGCTGAATCTAATTAGCGGGTAGTCTAAGGATGTCAGGTTATCCTCCTTGATGTCCATACTACGGAACGGAATGTAGAGCAGGACGTTGGTGGGAACTTCCTGTATCAACCAGGGCCCTCTTCAATTCCCACCTTGCAATGGAGACCGACCGATATGATGAGAGTGTCATTGTGCGGCACACAGACGCCTTCGAGGTCTTTGTCCATAAAAGTTAAGGTGGGATGGGGCTTTGTACCCTCAAGTAGTACACGCGTCTGTTCTCATGTACAGGTTGTGTCTGCATCTCCAGTGGAGTCTGCTTGAGGGATCTGTTTGACTGGTTTTCATCCGATCTGACTCCATGAAGGACATAGATTATGCCCGAAGTCTCCTTCTCAATCTCCTTGATTGCTTTTCCCCCGTCCCTAGGTCGTTCTGGTCACTTCTTAGAACTCAGGAATTCCTTTAGCTTGCCAGTACTCGATCTCGTACCTTAGACTCTTGCAGCCGTTGGTATCATGACCACCTTTCTTGTGGTATGAGTAGTATTTGTTGTTGTCACATTTGGAGGGGTCTACACGCTGCTTGGGGGGTACTTTAGATCTTCGCAGTTTTTCATGGAATTCAAGACATCCGATAGGCTAGAATTAAGGGAGGTCATGGATCTGGATCCAACGTAATTGGAAGCTTTCTCTGGCCTAGCCCGGCCAGGGTCTGACCTGTTGTCATTGCGCTTTAGCTTGCTTCTTTTTTCATCCTCTCGTTTTCTTCCCTCCTTCTTGTCCTTGGAAATGGAGGGCTTCTTCTCAAATTTTGTTTCCATATTCACAGTTCTCATATCTATTAGCTTATCTATAAGAATAAAATTCTACAGACACACATGTATGCTCCATATTGAATCAATGAGAAGAAAACAATCAAGAATAAAGCGAAAGCGTACCTTGATCCATAATAGCACTTCAAGAAAGGGACGAGTCTTGATCTTTCAGTTGATAACGTATGTTTTCTGTATATTTCTCTGTAGAAGGGAATTTCAGAAGAAACAAAAACACACGCACAACTGGGGACCATTACCTAGTATTTATAACTGATGGGATATTGGTTATTTTAACTTACCAATTTATAATTTGGTCCCTCGTCAAATTAGAAATTGCTTAAGTGTATCTGCACATTAAGCTCATGACATTTTAATACCCTAGCCCAATTAACCATATTAGATCACAATTTATTTGGTTTATACTTTAAGATAGTAATACACATTAAACACATATGTGTGCCCACACATGTTGGATTTTTTCAACAATCTCCCACTTGGGCCACATATGTTACCTTAAAATGTGTATAACCTAATGAGCTCAAAATTTGCTATCACATATGAAGGTATTTTCAAATAATCTCGTCCATTGACAATACAGGTATAGGACTAAAGGAACTTTCATCACATTTAGCGCAACTAAATTCATCAATCACGTATACCCATACAATCAAATGACATAGATCAATCATGGATGCGTAGCATGGAAGTTACATGTAACATGATCTAAACATGCCTATTTCCAACTGGTCCTACTTTAAACTTTATTGAGATCGAACTTTAACACAATAAACCAGAGTGTGAATAAACTGAATACTTTATTTTTGCAGAAAATACCCAAATACACAAAATGCGTCCAAAAAACCAATATAGAGCAATCAAATATACAAACTCCCACTAAACCAAAATATCTTCAAATGATATAACACCCATATGAGCATTGTGCTCATGAAAGACTTTGGGTGGTAATCCCTTAGTAAGCGGATTCGCAATCATGGAGTTTGTCTCAATGTGCTCTATGGAAATCTGTTTATTCTATACTCTCTCTTTCACAACCATGAACTTTATGTCAATATGATCTGATCTAGATGAGCTCCTGTTGTTGTTGGCATATATAACTACTGAGTTATTGTCACAATATAACTTTAGTGGTCTTTCAATACTCCTCAGAATGCACAGCCCGGTGACAAAATTTCGCAGTCATAATCCATTATTGGATGCCTCAAAACATGCTACATATTTGCTATGAGCGTCTACTTGGCACTCCAAGAAATAGCTCTTCCAGCTAACAAATAAATGTAGCCTGATGTGGATTTCCTACTATCTTGGCATCCAACAAAATCAGAATCAGAATACACTATGATCTCCAACTAATCTGATTTCTTATATGTGAGCATGTAATCCTTAGTTCTCTATAAATATCTCATAACCCGTTTGGCTGCTTTCTAGTGATCCATCCCAGGGTTGTCTAAATATCTGCCTAGCATTCCAACAATGAATGTTATATCTGGACGTAAACAAACCAGAGCGCACATTAGACTCCCAACAGCTGATGCATAGGGAATCTCTTGCATTTCTTTAACTTCAAGCTTATTCTTTAGGGCATTGTTTAAGACTGAATTTGTTTTCTTTAGCTATAGGGGTGTTTCTTGGTTTACAATTTTGCATGCCAAATCTTTTAAACACCTTTTCTATATAGTTCTTTTGCGATAATCCAAGAATACCCCGAGAGCGATCTCGGTGTATCTGAATCCCTAAAACAAAAGAAGCTTCACCAAGATCTTTCATATCAAATTTCTTTTATAGAAATTTCTTAGTTTCGTGCAACATGTCTTTGTTATTAGTGGCGAGTAGTATGTCATCAACATACAAAACCAAGAAGATATGTTTACTCCCACTGAACTTAAAAGATACACACAATTATCAACTGCATTTGTCTCGAAACCAAATGAGACAATTACTTGATGAAATTTGTGGTACCACTGACGGGAAGCTTGCTTGAGCCCATAGATGGATTTCTTTAGTTTGCAAATCATATTCTTCGGGTCTCCAGACACAAAGTTTTCTGGTTGCACCATATAAATTGTTTCATCAATGTCGTCATTGAGAAATGTTGTCTTAACATCCATCTGATGTAGCTCAAGGTCAAAGTGCGCAACAAGTGCCATCACTGTCCTAAATGAAACTTTCTTTGAAACCAGAGAGAAAGTCTCTTTATAGTCGATGCCTTCCTTTTGAGTGAAGCCTTTAGCTACAAGACGAGCCTTATATCTCTCGTGGAGTTGATTGGGTCATTTTCCATCAATCCATCATTTTCCTCATGTTCTTGGAGAAAAACTATGTAATCATCCGGAATAGCATTTCTCATTTCTCTCGTGAATCTTCTTAATGACATTTGTCCTTGAGGTTGTTGAGTTTGTTCCTCTAGAACATTTACTTCAATTTGAACAGGGAGTTGTTCAACATTGTCTTGTTGAGGTTCCAGATCTGCTTCTTGATCAATGACATGTACAGAAACATGTACATTATCAAAACAGTAATAGGAGTCGAAACTGATTCCTCCTCAAAGACAATGTCTCTTACCATATTTCTACCTCCAAACTCAACATCCTCAAAAAATGTCGCAGTTCTCGTTTCAAAAATAGACCTAATTGTGGGATCATAAAATTTGTAGCCCCTAGATCCCTCTGAATAACCAATAAAGTAGTTGCTTACTGCCTTGGAGTCCAATTTGTTTTCATTTGGCCTATAAGGCCTAGCCTCAGATGGACATCCCCAAATGTGAAAGTGTTTTAAACTAGACTTTTGGCTTGTCCAAAGTTCATAAGGAGTCTTGGCAGCTACTTTAGTTGGTAGTCTATTTAGGATATAAGCTGCTATTTTTATTGCTTCTCCCTAGAGTGATTCTGGTAAGGTAGAATGATTAATCATACTCCTCACCATATCCTTAAGAGTTTTGTTTCGTCTTTCAGCGACACCATTCATGCTAGGTGAACCTGGCATGGTGTAATGTTGGACAATTCCACATTCCTCTAGGAATTTAGCAAATGGCCCTAGACGTTGTTCTCCTGAACCGTCATATCTGTCGTAGTACTCTCCACCACGATCAGATCTAATGCACTTAATTTTCTTATTGAGTTGGTTTTCAACTTCAGTTTTGAAAGACTTGAATACATCTAGTGACGCTGATTTCTCATGAATCAGATAAAGGTACCCATAACGTGAGTAGTCGTCTATGAATGATATAAAGTATCGTTGACCATTCACTGACCATTCCAAGAAGCCGTAGGGAATGGTCCACAGATATCCGTACGTATGTATCAATTCTAAGACGTCTGAAGATCTATTAGCACGTAATCTCTTTTGTTTGGTATGTTTTCCCTTGATGCACTCAACACAAACATCTAAGTCTAAAAAGTCAAGTGAATCCAAAATGCCTTCTGACACAAATCGTTCAATTCTAGATTTGGATATATAACCCAAGCGCTTGTGTCATAATTTTGTTGAATTTTTTTGTTTAGCTTGCATTTAGTACCCCGTGAATCCACATGCAAGGTTTTATTATATGATGCAATAGTATCAAGCAAATATAGGTTATCAAACATACTTAATGAACGAGTACAAACAATATTTGAATTTAATGAAAGACTAAACTGATTATTTTCAAATGAACAATTATAACCAGATTTGTCCAATAAAGAAACGGAAACCAAATTCCGTCTAGAGAACAGTACAACAAAAGTATCTTTCAAATCCAAATAAAAACCAGTTCTCAACAATAACCTAAAATGCCCTATTGCCTCAACATCCACCGACTTTCCATCGCCCATAAAGATGTATCTTTCAATATCATTTGGCTTTCGGTAGCTAAGACAACCCTGCATAGAAACAATTATGTGAGTGGTAGCACCAGAATCTAATAACCACCAAGTGCTTCTAGATATTGAAGCTAAATTAACCTCAGAACAGACCAAAGTAAATAATGTACCTTTCTTGGCACGCCAAGCAAGATATTGACTACATTCTTTCTTTACATGTCCTAGCTTTCCAGAAAAGAAACATCATTGATTTTCCTTAGGTTTCTTTTGCTCTAGACCCTTAGCAGCTTCAATTTTCTTTCTTTTTTTGCCCTTATCCTTAGAGGTACTTGCCAGATGAGTACTTTTAAATCTCTCTTGCTTCAACCTTTCCTCTTCTTGCACACAATATGAAATGAGCTTGTTAAGAGTCCATTTCTCCTTTTGACAATTATAACTAACCTTAAACTGACTGAATGTGTAGGAAGAGATATCAATACTAAATGCACGAGCAAGTCGTCAGACAACTCGAGCTTTAGTGCCTTAAGTTTGGAAGCAATGTGAGACATCTCCATGATGTACTCCCTTATGTTTCCCTTGTCTTTGTACTTCATTGAAATCAAGCTAGCTAAAAGCGTGCTTGTTTCAGTCTTATCGTTTTTTGCAAAACGTTTTTCAATTTTAGCAAGGAAATCACTGGCCTTAGTTACCCCTTCAGATATTGTGCCTCTAAAGGCTTCCGGAATGCCACACTTAATGATCATTAGACTCATCGATTAGAGCGTTCCAACTTTTCAAAGTTCCTCTTTTCTTCAGAAGAACTTTCAACCGTAAGAGTAGTGGGTTGCTCAATCCTTGGTGTAAGGTCTAGATCCATGCAGCCAAGAACAATTAAGACGTTCTCTTTCCAATCCTTGAAGTTTGTCCCATTAAGCATGGGAATATGTTGGCATAGGCAGATATTGTAGTAGCAGACATAATAGTTGTACAAAGAATAAACCCAATAAGCATGCATGTTCATATCATAATCTTAATAAACAATCTTTAAATTCAAATAATTATGGAATACATCTCAAGTCTTTGGACAGTAATACTAACTTGTAAGTGGTACTCTTGGTGTAGTGATCAAATATTGACAATAACTCTTGTCAAACAATAAGTTTATCTTTGGATCGGCTTATTATTCACATGGAAACCTTATAATTGTCACATATTTATCACTACAGATGTGTATGCAATTCGGCCAAATATTATCCTTCCTTTGGGCCGGCTAATATCCGCATGAACTCACAAACACAAACATCTTAACATTCTCAATAAATTAATCTACATAAAAGAGGTCACTTTGGTACATCTTATTTCAATTAGTTCAATCAAATATTAGACAAATTAAATAAGTCATTAGATGCATCCTAAAAACATTTAAATTTAAAATTTTCAAATAAATTGCCTTGAGAAAAATAATAAATAAATAACTGACCTAAGTAATGTAGCTGATTTACTTGATGTAAGGTCCATTATTTAATTTACAGAGTTTTTTATTTTTTATTTATCAGGGTGGCTCAGACAGATTTTGCTGGGTGAAAATAGCCAAAACAGGATGGACCGATTCTCTGAACTCGACCAGGGTGACCCATCTGACCTAACAAGGTCTGACTCTGTCCCAGCAACCCATCAGACTTAGACCCAATAGCCCAAATACCTTTCAATTAAGTCGTGGCCCAATGAAAATTTTCAAATAAAACTGAAAGGTCTAATGCAGGCCTTAATGATCAATTTATACCTTAATAAAACTGAAGGGTCCAATGCAGGCCTACAAACTAACAGGTCCAACAAGCTAAACTAAACCCTATTTTTAATCAAGATCTGAACGAAGCAGGTCATGCAGATCTGAACGAACCAACGAACTAGATCTGAAGGAAAACCTTTTTTTTTCTCTAGTCAAGAATTTGGAGCCTCACAGTCACTAGCCAATATGTTTTTCTCTCATGCCTTTCTTCGTTCATGGTTCGATATTCTAGTGTCCTAGGCGTAGAGGAACCACACCAATCCATCCCAAACTTGGTGGTTAAACTCTACTGTGGTGACATTCCTGTTGTTAGCGCGCTGAGCGCGTGCGCGCACCTGGGTCCACTATACATAGCAATGATATTATCCCCAACTTAAACACCCGCTGTCTTAGGCCTACCATTCGGGCCACGGGTGTGAGTTTTTTTTTATCTTAAAAGGTCTCGTTGCTATTAGGGAGTGGATCATCTCCTTATAAACCTTAGTGACGACTCGTCCTCACTTGACGTGGGACTATTCAAGCCAACTCCATCCCAACAATCTCCACTTTTGGCATGAATCGTCACACATCGTACAATCCATCCACCGATTTGCAACATGTCGAAGTACACCTCTTCCTCGAGTCTCATTTGCGATCACAATCCTATGGGTAGCACTCGGTGTATAGGCTGCTATCCTGGTGTTGTTGGCTCCACCTTAGTTTAACCACCACACTAACTCCAACTCGGCCGGACTTGTAGAATACATTATCTTGGCAAGGATCATCTGGCGGACCGCGCACATGCGACTTGGCTCGCTACCTTGCACTTGATTCTCAGGACAATGTGCCGCCTTACACTACTTGCCAAATCCCTGCCGAACCATCGGCTCTGATACCAATTGTTAGCTTATCTATAAGAATAAAATTCTACAGACATACATGTATGCTCCATATTGAAATCAATGAGAAGAAAACAATAAAGAATAAAGCGAAAGCGTACCTTGATCCATGATAGCACTTCAAGAAAGGGATGAGTCTTGATCTTCCAGTTGATAACATATGTTTTCTATATATCTCTCTGTATAAGAGAATTTCAGAAGAAACAAAAACACACGCACAACTGGGGACCATAACCCAATATTTATAACTAATGGGATATCGGTTATTCTAACTTACCAATTTCTAATTTGGTCCCTCATCAAATAAGAAATTGCTTAAGTGTATCTACACATTAATCCCGTGACATTTTAATACCCTAGCCCAATTAACCATATTAGATTACAATTTATTTGGGCTATATTTTAAGATAGAAATACACATTAAACACATATGTGTGCTCACACATGTTGGATTTTTCCAACAATATTTTCTAAGGGGATTTACCTCTGGGCGCCCTTCAGGAGTTCTGTCATATCCAAAGGGGGTTCCAAGGTAAGGAAGTCATAAAGCTTTCCCTCTTTTAGGCCCGCGGTAAAATCCGTCACGGCTGTGTCTCACTACAGCCTTTAATGAGCGTCAGCTCGTCGTTGAAGCACGTGACATACTCTCTGAACATCTCATTGGATCTCTCCTTTAGAGAGAGTATGTAGTGTGGGCCTTTCCCGAGATGCTGACTTTCTACAAAACGCGTTAGGAACTCATTCGCCAATGTCTTGAACGAGTCGATCGACTTTGGCGGGAGGCTGTGGAATCATGTTAGTGCAAACTTTTTTAGGCTAGTAGGGAAAGTTTTGCACATCACCGACTTGGATCATTCTTTGAGTGTCATTACATGCTGGTAATGGCATAGGTGATCGAATGGGTCGGTGGTCCCATCGTAGAAGTCTAGTTTTAGAGGCGTGAACTTTTTTGGAAGAGACTCGTTCATGATACGGTCCACAAACGGTGGAATAGAGAGATGATATAGCACGTCCAGGTCGTGTTCCCCTCTGCGGAGGGGGTTCTGCAGAGCGAGCATGTCTGCCTTGAAAATTGGTTCCGCATTAGCTACACCACGCCCTTTAATCCAATGAGAACAACCAGGGGCTTGACTCTCATGTGTCGGCTCTTTGTTGTCTTTCGGAGATGGAGGTCTATGATGCTCCTGATTTCCATTAGCGAGTAGAGGGTCCTATTGTATGAGAGCCTCCACTGCTTTGGCGATTTGTTGTATTTGAGATGACAACAAATCTACCCATTTTTACTATTGTTGGCACGAGGGTGTGAGTTTGATGCCCGTGTGTTAGGGTTGAACAAAAAACTTACAAAATCGATTAAACCGATCAAAACCAAACCGATTGGTTCGGTTTAAATTCGATTTGGTTCGGTTTTTGATTTCTATATGATTTTAATCGACCAAACTGAACCGACCGAATATATATAATAATTTATATATATATAATAATTTATATATAAATAATATGTTAAAAATAGTCGATCGGTTCGGTTTTTGTTCGATTTTAGTCGGTTCGGTTACAGTTTGCATAAATTAGAACCGGTTCGGTTTCGGTTTAAAAATTTTGAATGGTTTAGGTGAAAACTAAATCGTTAGGTGAAAATCAAATCGTCAGTTCGATTTTCAACCCTACCGTGTGTCACCGATACCACTGAGAGTGGCGGTATAGCGCCGGTCTGAGTGTTTGACGTGTCCCCCTGTTATCCATTGTTGTTTGATCTGGTGGTCACCAGCTCTTTATATTTCTAAAAGAGATGATGCTAGTGAAAGGTTAGGAACTTTGCCATCCCCACAGATGGCGCCAAATTAATGCAATCGATTTTCACTCCATGCTTTGACCTTGACATGCGAACCTGCTGACCTGCACAAGGAACACACGTGAGCCACGGACGGCCGTTGATGGCACTTCGAAGCTAAAGTCAGACAGGGATCTGAGGAAGGTGTAATGTTGTAAACAGGAAATTTGTAGCGTACCTTAGTTTACCAACCTCATGTCTTATTTATAGTGCTGGAGTCTTGGTTTGACCAGGCCATCGATGGCGTAGTTTAGGGAAAAAGATTTTCGTGGAGATCCTTATCCAATTAGGAGTTGTGCTATGAAGGGGAGTTTCCCTGTTAGCCTTGTGCTCCTAGATACGCAGAAGATAGTTCACGTAGTAGTCCGTAGATAGAAATCTCTATGTGTGATATATACTTTGGAATTTTCTTCCTAGTTGGAAGCAAAGAGTTGTTGTCTTGCCTGTCCGAAGTTGATCCTCGAGATACTTGCCTTAGCAAGGCTTATGGGTATTGTGGATAGCTGTGAGATGTGTGGGCTTAGCAGGCTGTAATGATTTCGGGTCAGTCTGACGGACTGCGTTGTGCGAGCTTGAAACCATTGTGGCCAGATCAGTGTTGGGTTGATGCTTGGGCCAAATATTCTTCGAGATCATCATGACACATGTACAATGTGGAAGAAAGACCATTTTGATGTATCACCAGAAACCAAAAACCTATTTGCCTCACGCAGAGAAGGTCATCTCAAGAATAGAGACTTCATTGACTTACACAATTTTGATCTCAGCTACGTAACAAAATCGAGGGAATACTCGAAGCTGGAGAAGGGATTGTCACCAAGAAAGGAAGAAGTCGCCTTGAACGAAGAGTCTTTGAAGAAACTATGCAGAAACGTCTCGATTTCGTTTTTCAAAAAGCGTGGTTTGATCCTCCACCAAATCAACTCGTGCAATGAGTTTGTGAAAATGGGAGCCAAAGGTTGTTTGATTTGCTGAAGGAGGTCGTCATTCAGCTCGGTTACACTCCGTTGAATAAGAGAAATGGTGGTTGGAGGTACGCTTCAATTAAGTTTGGTAAGGTTTTGTCCGAAAAGCCCACATTGGAAACCAAGGACACTTACTCTTCTCTGATAAGGGTTAAGATGAAGCATCCATCTCAGTTTGGAAGAATTAGCTTTGATGAGGAAGAAACATTGATATTGTTCAACGTTATAATAGGCCCACGTGTATTTGAAATTCTCAGATTTTGAGGCGGAGTATCAGATGTTTGAGGAAAGATCTGAGTGGAAATTTTTTTTCTTGGACTTTAATGATGGTTGGGTCGACAGAGAACGGGTCGTTCGTGATGAGTCTAGGTATTTTATTGGGATGCAAAATAGTCGGATAATTTTGCGTACTCTACTTTGGTTCAGGCTTGTATAGGGTTGGGATTGAGTAGAATAGTGCATGCACAAATGGTGAAGGCTAGGTTATCTGATAATGAGGTTGTTAGCACTTTTCTTCTTAACATGTATGTGAAGTGCAAAGAAAATAAGGATTCAGTTAAGGTGTCTAATGGCATGGATCATCCTAAGGAGGTGTCGTGGAATGCCATGAAATCGGAGTTTGCGTTGAATGGTTGTCAGTTAGAGGCAAATGTGATCACTTTCAGTAGTGTTTTAAAAGCTATTGGGAAATTAGGTAATGTTTGCAGAGGTCGAGCAATTCACGATAGTATTACTGAATTGGGTATTGAGCCTAATGTTTGTGAAGGGACTACACTCATTGATATGTATTCTAAGTATGGGTGCTTGGAAGATGCTAGATTGGTATCTTCTTTTTTTTGAAAGGCGAGTTGGGTTTTTAAGGATCTCATAACCTATTAACTGAGCGACCTATAGGTCAACACCCATTAGAAAGTAACCATGCCACAGGTGGGATTCAAAGTTAGGACGTGGGGGACAAACCCACACAGCCCTAACCACTAGGCCATAACACCATTGGCAAATATACCTTGGAATGCATTGATTGGTATTTGATAAACATTTCTGTAAGTGTAGGTTGAATATACCCTGGAATGCATTGATTTCAGGCTACTCTCAGGGTAGATGCATTGAGAACACCTCACATCTCTTTGCCACAAGGTGTTTGAGAAATGTTGAATCAGATCTGTTCACATATGTTAGTGTATTCAACGCCATTGCAAATCAGGAGTGTTTAAAGTTCGGGAAAGAAGTTCATGCCATGGTTGAGAAATTTGGATATAGTTTGCAAGTTTCTGAGTCTGAAATGTGCAATTACACATGCATATTCCAAATGTGGGTGCCTCGAGGATGCCGAGAAAGTTGTTGATGGGATTATTACTCCGGATGTTGTCTCTTGGACTGCAAGAAGATCAGACTATACTCAACTAATGTCAGACTATACTCAAATGGTTATGCACATTGAATGCTTGAATTGTTTGGAGGATGCAAGAATCAGGTGTCAAGGCTAATGAAGTTTCTTATGCATTCTCTTTGCTTGTAGCCATGGTGGCAGGATGCAAAAGTATCCAGAATTACAGCTTGTTGCCATACTTACTTTATGTTGGTTCCTGATTATTGATGCCAAAATTGGTGTACCGAGTCTTCAACTGTTGTTTACAACAATCAAGATTACGTCATTTGAGGCTATATATTCCCATTGCACTATAGCTACTGAAGAATTAAAGGGGCTCTATCCTCCATTTTAGACAGTAGGTGATTATCCTTCATGTAATTACCCAATGGGGACTATCTTCAGCCATCACAATATCAGTAAGCCCCCGTCTACACACTCGAGCCTCTTGGGGAGCCTTCCTGATCTCAGACGAAGTGAACAATCCAAAAGAAGGCTCGGTCTTGTAATTTTAACTCGTATTGTTGGTGGAGTAGTGCTTGTGGCTAGTATGGTAGTCATCATTGCGATACAAATAAAAAAATTCCTAGCACCCAGTTTGCAAAGCTTCTATAACATTGGTAGTTCACTTCCCATCCCATCAGCCATAGATGAAGAGTTGAATATAAGAAGAAGTTGTGTCATAGGGAGTGCCCGAAACCCATTGCTTTCAGAAATGTACACTGCAGTAAAGCTACAGTTAGCTACTAACAACTTCAGTGAAAATAACTTTCTAGGAGAAGAACTCCTTGGTTCCTTAGATAGCCAAATTTTGGATATAAGGGACATTAGAACAGAAAAATTGTCAATCCTGGCAGAGGAGCAATTCCTGGATGTGGTTTGGAATGTTGTCCAACTAAGACACTTCAATATTGTGACACTTGTAGGATACGATGCAGAGTGTAGACAACATTTCCTTGTCTACGAATATGTTGAAAACTGGTCACTCGAAAAAGCACTAAATTGCAATAAACCTCTATCATGGAGTAATCACATCATAATTGCTCTTGGAGTAGCTGAAGCTTTGAATTATGTGCACTTGGTACGTTTGCCACCTGTTATTCATGGCAACTTACAGGCTTCGAATGTCTTGCTTGATGATGAGCTCATGCCTCATGTCTCTGATTTTGGGGTAGATATTCTCAGGCCTCTCACCAGGAACAACATTAAGCTCAAGGCTATTGGACTGCTTACTAGCGGCATAGGCTACACTGCTCCTGAAAATGGTAAACCTGGAAGTGATACAGCAAAGAGCGATTGTATGCATTTGGGGTGGTACTTTTGTAGCTTATAACACCAGGAAAGAGACTGCCTAGGATGACTGGACACACCTCCACACTCAATTCCTAAAGTTCAATCCTTGAGGACAAGGATGTTCTGAAGGGGAAGGTAATGTCATGACTGGAAGAATCAAAATGAAAGATTTGAAGAGAAGCAGAATTAGCGTGCGCAGAGGCGCCAAATTTGAATTTGAATTCGTTAGGACTTAATTGTAGTTTTTGGTAGTTGTTAGCAGAGACACCTGGAACGACCATGTGTCAACGATCAATTTTCTCTTTGATTTGTGTTTTTTCCCTTCGATATGTTCTCAAAGTAGTCACAATCGTGACACCTTTGTCATCCCCATTGACCAATTCAAGATCTTCCCAAAACAATGAATTGCAATCCCTCTTATTCAATTGATTCATCGTTTAATCTTACTGAATCCAATCAATTAATGGTAGTGGTTGTTGGTGGTTGATTAATATTGATGATGATGGTTGTTGGTCGATGGTGGTGGTTGTTGGTCGAAGAACAAGAGGTTTTGGTTCAGTGTTGGGGTTTTGAGGAAGGTAGATGGATGGTTAGAGAGTAGTCTTCTTGGTCTTCGTGGTCTGCAAAGCTAAGTTTCATCAAATTGGTAGAGGGTTTGGGAACAGAAAAGGTGGTGTTGGTGAGTTCGAGGAGGAAGGGAGGTTTGGCTTGGGTTTTGGAGGGATTCGGGCTTTGCTGTTGAAATTAAAAAAAAAAAAAAAGAGTCAACTGGGCCGATCCGGTTAGTCATCGGGTTTTAGGAATTGAAATTGAAGATCGAACCGAGAATTTTGGGTCGGTCCAATTTTTAGGACCGCAGAATAAAAACATATTAAAAAGATCAGCCCTATCGTTCCGGTTCCCAGGTGAGTATGGTTTTTTGGTCTAAAATGGCCAACCCTACTTGAACCATTGGAAAATTTTCAAATAACTTATCAAGCCAAGACAACAACGACAAAAAAGGGTAGTAGTGGATAACGAACATTTAAGGCATAAATGTTATGTATGTTATGATTCACTCGATCCACTTGCAAGTTGCAACCATAAATGAATGCCTAAGACCAAAAGTTGAACCTCAAACTCAAAAAGGCGGATCAATTTGAGGTTGAGGGTAAAGAAAATTCATTGGAGTATGAAATTCGCCTTCAAAGTTTGAACAAGATTCATAGATACTTTATTCCAAAGGATTGTCCAAAGCTCAATAGATTTCTCCAAAAATTACTAGCAATAATAAGGGCTTGTTCATGCTAAATACGTGAAATAGTCTTGTGGCGCTTGCATTCCTAGCCCAAATGACTATAGAACTGGTAAATAGAGGGTTTGGGAAACAACAGCGAGGGAAGGAGGTTCTCTGGAGAGATTCACAGGCTCGTGGAAGGTGGTTCTCTGGAGAGATTCACAGGCTCGTGGAAGCTCGACAGTTCCAGGCAGTCGTCGCTAGGGTTTAGGAAACAACAGCCGTCGCCACCAATCCAGGCTGTCATCACCTGGGTCGACTCTTCAAGGCCGCAGGATCGATCGGCTGTCGCTTTTCTCCAGCCGTCTCTGCCTGGATTTCGATCGACAGATCGACCAATCCAGACTGCTCTCTGCCTGAATTTAGATTGGAACTCTGCCTGGATTTCGATCGACCGGCCGCTTTCTCCAGCCGCTTTCTCTGCATGGAATTTTCGTGCAGAGGAACGGGTTGCTGCTGTCTTCTCTGCTTTAGTTGCTCGGGCAGACCTGGCTAGGGAAGGGAACAACGTGATAAGACTGCTCCTCTAGCCGTCAACACCTCCTCTCCCCCAATGGGGAGTAAGGAACCTGCGGTAGAGGCTACTAAGTCGTTTTTTGCCCAAATACTTGGAAAAATACTGGTTGATGAGGTCAAAGAAACAAATGTTGAGGGGACTAGATTTCGGAAAGAAGGAGAGCTGGCCATTGGGCTTACGACATCTGATGAAACATGTGGGGAAGCTTTCATGGAAAAACACGTGATAGTCTTAAAGTTCTCTAGCTACAGACCAACATTGGAAGATATTAAAGATTCGATACATCGAACCTAGGGATTCTAGGCGATTTCTCGCTAGGTTTTCTAGACCAACGTCACGTTCTTGTCCGGCTTCAATCTGAGGCGGAAGCAAAGAAAGTCTTGGCAAGGGAGTCTTTCTTGATTCGGGGAGTTCAATTCAAAGCTTTCCGCTGGCATGATGGTTTCAGTCTGAAAACAGATCCGATATCGGTTCCACTATGGGTAGAGTTGCCTAACTTGCCTTTGCATTTATTTCATCCCCCTCTTTTGAAAGCAATCGTGTCTTTTTGCACATGGATGATCATACTCGATGTCTTTCACACCCGGGTTATGCCTTTGTTTGCGTGGAGATGACTTTGGCGAAAAACTTACCGAGTAGAATTTGGATAGATAGATCTAACAATAGGGGCTTTTGGCAAAGGATTGAATACCCGGGTTTCAAATATTGTGATTATTGCTCATTGCTAGGACATCAGGAAGATTATTGCAGAAAAAAGTTAGGTCATAAGGGCAATGTGAGAACACCCAACTTGGTGAAAGAAGAGAAGACTGAGAAACAAAAGAAGAGAAGACTGAGAAACAAAAGGTGGAAGCCAAAGTCCTCAAGCAACAATATGTCCCAGTGGTTAAAAAATCTAAAATTTCAACGCCAGAAGCTGGCACTAGTGATGTAAAGAATTATTAGGGTGAGGAAATCCAAGAGGGCATTGGTGTTGAGAGGTTGATGGTCAAAGATTCGGGGAATGTCATGTTGTCAAACAAATTCGAGTCACTTACGGAGAACATAGTTGAAGCCGAGAGTAATCTAATGAATCATCAATTGCCTTGTAAGGCGAAGGATCCAGTCAGTGACATGATAGAGCCAGAAACAACAAAGGAAAGACTTCTTGAGGCGGGGTACACAGCGGTTGATATTGCAAAAGCGATTCAAAAACAATGAGAGACAATTTCAGGGCTTTCTGTTTCTGTAGAGCACGTTGCATCACCAATAGTTGGTTTGGTGAACAAAACATCAAATGCTATAGATGATGATCCAAAGATGTTGATCCCTAGGAAAAATGCGAATGATGACCAAGCTTTTCTGCAAGAATGTGATAATGTTTCAGGTAGCAGCTCAAGGCCGCAGCAGAGAGCGTACGAGTATGTTCACCAATTGGAACCAAGGAGGGCGCAGGGGGTTTCGACCAAGGCTGTAGGCGGGGATGTCGGGATCTCTAGCCCAGGGAAAAATAAGAGTAGTGGGAATGCTTCTCTACAGATAACTGCGATGATTCCAGGCAGCAACTCCGGGCCAACAAAGGAGGACGTAGTAACTGAAGATGATCATGTTGACAGTGGGTTTTTCTATGGCTCTGGCAATGGTGCTGGCAGTGGAGTTCATGTTGGTGCTCAGACTCGCGTTCAGAGTGGTGACAAGGTGCATGACCAGAAGGTAGGGTTTCCAGCAGATGCGGGTATTGTACAAGATGACGAAACTTTAGTGGATGCAATAGTACTTGAAGCACAGAATATAAAACATATGAACTATTTGGTTTGTAACGCTAACAGCGAAACCGAAATAGAGACCAATACCGACATTTCGGATGCAATCAGTTCAGAAGAAGAAGATTTGGATGAATACACCATTAGGTCAAGAGTAGTGTCAGGTTTAAAGACAGACCAAATTCGAATATCGAAAAGATTTGATGCGACGGACTTCGAAGACATCAAGGTATTTCCTCGTAGATCATCTAGAATGAAGAAAAGTAACAGCAAGTATAGGCATTGATCGAGGGGTTTGGTCACTATTTATTTTGGGTTTGCTATGATGTATGTCCTCTGGTTCTTTTTATCGGGTAAAGTCATCAAGTACCCCCGACTGATGTAAAAGATTTTTTCAAGTAATAAAATCCTAGTATTCATAAAATAAAAAATAAAAAAACTGGTAAATGGTACAAAAACCGTTAGTTGGGCCTCAAAATAAATTTTTTTTGTCCATTTGATTGGCCCTTCTTAAATTTAAGCGGGAATTAGTTGATTCAAATTTTTTATTGTTGAAATAAATTACAGCTTCTACTGCTGATGCTATCTATTGATATATACCTTGACATTTATCTCTTCATTGTACATGTTTAGCGAAGCCAGAGAAATTGCAGAGAATGGTTCAGTCAATATGCAAAGAAAACGCTTTGATGCTATACTACATGAATCGCGTATCACGTGCTAGTCAAAATTCCCCGGAACCAATATATGTTTCAGTTTACAAGTTGATTAATTAGTTTTAGATACACATCTGATTTCATTTGTTTGGACCTGAACTAATTTTACTATCTATTTAGAAGCAACAGAAAATCTCTACAAATTTTAACAGATAAATGAGAAATCAGTTGGCAGTTTTTTTCCCTCCAAAATCAAGAAATGCCTATCAAGTTGTTAACCCAAAAAAAAAAAAAAACCAAAAGTTAACTGGTCCTCTCATCAAGCTGTTAAAGCAAAACACTTATGCAAGAAAACCCTCTCCTCTCCAGCTGTTAAAACAAAGCAAAATGGTTGCCTTTCATCTTCTCTGCACTTCAAAATTTGTCTCCGAACATTTCCTCTCCTTGTGTTACAATCTTTCTTTTTGAGAATTTGAAGATTATCAGACATCCATAAGTATCAGAGGAACATATTATGAGCTGGAAATTCTGTAGTATTTGCTTAGAAATAGATGTAAGCTAGAAAATATAATCTTAAAATCTTTCAAGTACCACGGTCCTAATGGTTGGAATCCAATTTTGTATTTGGAAAGAGCGCACAAGTTGTTCACTGTTGAAAAAGCTTAAGAAGGTGCAAATATAACAGTGGCAGAAGTGATATGCTGGGGCGTCGGACTTAATCATGAAAATACAAGCTATACTGGATATAGTAAATGGTTGAATGATGTTTAGTTTACTGCAATCAATAAATGTTGTTCAGTTTTAACTGCAATTGAAATACTTTGCAATTTACAATTTCACTCTTTGTTCTAAGCTTTTCCCATATCAGAATTTTGATTTTGGATTGTGCCTAATGTATTTCAGTTTCCTTTCTCCTTCTGTTGGATCTTATGAAGAAAAGCACCTTTCCAAACATGATATTCTGAGTATTTTTTATTAAATGCAATCAATCTAGCATATATCACTGAATGGATTTCTCAATAATCTAATCTAAAAAGTCTATATATTCTACCATGAAAATTCAAGTCTGCAGGATATGGTGAATTTGTTCTAGCTAGTTTTTTTTTTCTAGATAGTCTGCTTGGTTTGTTTAGTTGGTGGTTGAACGGTGTTAGTTAATTAATGCAATTGAAGCTCTCTGCAGTTTAGAATTTCACTATACTACGAGGTTTTCTATGGAGCCTGATTTGTACCAGGCACACGCTTTGCTGACATGGCAGTTGAGAAAGCCAACAAAACCTGCTACCAAATAGGAAGATTAGAAAAATTAGGGCTCAAAGAAAGAAATCACACAAAGGCTTCCCTCTCACCTCGCCCTTCTCACCTCACTCTCCTTCTCATCTTACTCTCCTTCTCAATTGCAGGTTAAATTAATCGTTACAGCCAAAGAAATAGCAACAGAGCCTTCTTCTCCTCCCGTTTGCGAGAGCTTGCCCACTCCTCGTCCTCCTCTCTGGTGCTGCTCCTCCTAAAGGATTTTTTTTTGGTGATTAGCATCTGTATAATAATGGTGAATGATGTTCAAGATAAGCTATTTATTACTACATGCTAAGGCTGAACAAAAAATCTATCAAACCGATTAAATCAACTGGTTTAAATTCGGTTCGGATCGGTTTCGATTTTAAAAAAAATTTAACCGAAGTGGTCGGTTCGGTTTTCAGTTTTTATGTGATTTTAACCGACCAAACCGAACCGACCGAATATATATAATAAATAATATATATATTTTTATACAAATAATACAACATGTTTAAAATAGTCGGTCGGTTCGGTTTTATTTCAATTTTGATTCGATTTTAGTCGGTTTGGTTTGGTTACGATTTGCATAAATTAGAATCGGTTCAGTTTCGAATCGTTTTTGTTAATGGTCGATTCGATTTCGATTTGAAAATTTTAAAACCGACCTAAGTCGGTTCGGTTTTCAGCCCTACTACCTGCAAATCCAAAAAAGATAAGCTATCTTCACTTGCTAAACATCTAGTCTTTGAGATTGAGTAACTCTGAAGATTATTCACCATTATTATACAGTGTCAATTACAATAAAAAAAATTACCTTTAGGAGGAGCAGCACCAGAGCACTGTTGGAGGAGGAAGAGGAGAGGGCGACCTCTTGCAAAAGGGAGGAGAAGGAGGCTCTGTTGCGGTTTCTTTGGCTGTAATGATTTGTATAACATACGATTGAAAAGGAGGGTGAGGTGAGAATGAGAAGGAGGAGGAGGGCGAGGTGAGAAGGAAGCCTCTGTGTGATTTCTGTTTTTGGCGCCTCCTTTGGATGACTTCTTTCTTCGAGTCCTAATTTTCTAATCCTCTTGTTTGGCTCAGGTTTTGTTGTCTTTCTCTCCAAAGAAGTTTTGACTGCCACATCAGCAAAATACCATCCAGGCACACCAAACTAAGCTCCGTAGAATTTTTTTATATACTACTCTTCATGTGAGCTTTATGCATTTCAGAATTGTTTTTTGTGCAAATTGTATTTCACTTTTTCCTTTCTCTTTCAATTAATCTTATGAAGAAAAACACCTTTCAAACATGATATTTTGAATAATTTTCAATTGAATGCAACCATTCTATGTATTTATCACAGAATGGGTTTTCTCAGCAGTAGAGCAACGCTCTCACAAGGTCTTGCAGAATTGTCAAACTGTGATGTGTTTAATAGGTCAATGTTACATGTTATGTCCAATGTCAAAGTTTCAATAAAAGGATGTCTAAACGATCCAATATATACATGTATTGTATTAATGCTTTCATGTGTTATGTTATCGTAATGGTTGTGATGATATACCAAATCATCTAGTAGTTATATCGTATGCATGTTATGATGATATCGTCAATAGAGCAAAGCAAGCCTAATTGTGCGCCAAATCTAGCAAAACCCATATAACTCCAAGTGCACCGGAGCAGGGTCCAAGAGGTTGGACCCAATTTGCGGTGCCCTATTAAGCCTATATGTTGCATTGTCAAGCCAAATACTTGTAAGACCTAATAAGGCAAGTATCTAGGAGTTTAATCTGAGACAGACATGCCAACAATACATTGACTTCTATCAAGAAATAAATATTGAAGTATAAGTCGTGTATGAAAACTCTCCCGCATAGACAACATTCTACAAGAGAAGAATCCTCATTAGATCTCGGAGCACAAGTCGTATACAATAACTCTCCTACATTGTCGACTCCTAACAAGAAAATGATTTCTAGTAAGATATTTTTCCCTAAACTACGCCACCAATGGCATAACCGAACAAAGACTTTCGCGTGATAAATAGATCACAAGGTTGAGAAAGTACGCTACAAAATAGATCACAAAGTTGAGGAAATACACTACAAAATCCAATTTACAACATTAAACACACTAAGAAAACTGAAAATATGGGTTTCCTCGCCAATTAGAATTCCCCCTGACAATATACATCGCTTCAACATAAATAAATGAGTTTTTTTTTTTTTTTTTTTGGTAAAAGGGTTGTTTTTTAAAACAATTCCAGAGTGGGGTTGTGTTTTTGTAATAAAGGGTTCATTTATAATATAATTCAGGACGAATTTTTTGCCCTTGTTTTTTTTTTTTTTTTTTTTTTTTTTTGTTATTTTGAGCGATGGTTTGTGGTTCTTTATGTTTTGTCCACAATGTGTTTGACAAAATGCTTGTGTGGGATAAATTTTACTATCCATTTAAGCATAGTTTTCGATTTCCCTCCAAAATCAAGAAATGCCTCTCAAGTTGTTAACCCAAAGAAAAAAGGTTAACTGATCCTCTCATCAAGCTGTTAAAGCAAAACAGTTTTGCAAGAAAACCCTCTCTGCCCCAGCTGTTAAAACACAACAAAATGGTTATAAAAACCCCCTTCTGTTCTGCCTTTCAACTTCTCTCCACTTGAAGTTTCTCAATCTCTCTCTCATTTCGCAACATTTCCAATCTTTTCTTCTCTCTGAATTTCTTCAGCTTCTCTCTAACAAGTGATTCCCTGGAGTGGTTGATCTCAAAATGCAAGTTTCTTGAGGTTCTTAGTTTAAACAAGTGTAGAAATCTCGATGCAGTAGACATTCCAGAAGATGTTCTCTGCAGGCTGAGGAGTTTAAGCATTGAAGGTTGTTCTCCTCTCGAGCATGGAATTACTGTCTCCGTTGAAGGCCTTAAGTTGTTCAGGCTATCTCAACCCTTTCAGACAAAGTTTTCCATCACCAATAGAATAGAAGAGTTGGATCTTGATTTCTCTGATGATTCTGTGCCTTTGCCTACGGTACCAAGTAATGTAGACGAATTTCAACAAATGGCCAAACTGAAGTTATCAGGCTACGATTTGATAAATTTTTCATCCAGTTTCAGAAACGTTGGGGGAATAAGTGAGATTGTTTTATATCGGGTCAATCTACCAAATGAATCTCTACAGTGGTTGCTCGAAAATTGTACGTATCTACAACATCTGACTTTGAAGAAATGCAGAAAACTTGGAAAAGTGGACATTTCAGAGCTGACGATCAGGCTAAGGAGTTTAAGCATTGATGATTGTCCTTCTGTCATTAATGGACCTTATATCAGGTCAGCAACCCTCCAATCATTCAAGTATCATGGGTTACCTCGACGCACTTTTCACCTAGCCAATTTGGATATTCTTCAAGAGGGTGAACTTGACTTTGGGCTTCTAAATGAATATACGACGCGTGGATCTTGGAGCGATTATGTTGACTGGCTGCTGTATGAGATCCTGATAAATATGCATACTGCCACGGTTTTAAGTGTTTGCAGTTTTGTAACTCAGGTATATACATTTTCTCGCTTTTTCTTGAGTATATAATAAATAAAGGAGTGATAATTATTATAGGTCATATGGTCATTCTTTATGATGATTACTGTTACAGTTTCACATTCTTAATTTGTAGATGAGATTGAATATTTTCGATTGTCTATGTAATTTTTAAATTTTACAATCAGAAATGTAATTGTTGTCATGTTTTTGCTTATGATGGGAAATTTCTTTTCAATTAGTTAGGTTATTTTTCGGTCAATCTAACTAAGCATGTAATCTTATGTTAGTAGGTATAGCTCGTAATTGATGTATGTTACAAAGACATGATTTTATTTTAACTTTCTGATCCTTTATGTACGAAGATGGTACGTTCTTGGATTACACGCGGATCTGGGTTATCATTTGACAGCGTCACACATTTGAAACTAAAGACAGGGTTGTTGCCTATCGAGTTTGATGGCATTCTCACGTTGCTTAAATGTTGTCCAAAATTGAAGACACTTTCAGTTCAGATGGGACAGACAATACACCTTATCGTGAGATTTTGTTACCATCGCTATATTATTATGTACACTTAGTTACATCTATTTACTGTTGTTCACAAGCTTTTTAATTTCTACTTTCAGGGTTTGAAAAGTCCTGACAACCTTGACAAGTTTTGGGAACAATTGATAAGTCAAGTAGATTCATCCTCAGAAAATACAGAATATTTGTTCCTAACTTCGATGGAGGTGTTGGAAATGGAGAACTTCAGTGGGGGAGATCAGGATCAGGAGATGCAATTTCTGGAGTTTTTTCTTCGAAATGGGCCAAATTTAAAAGAGATGGTCATAACAACTTCAAAGAACGTCAATCCAGATCTCCATATGGATAAAGCTAAAAGGATGTTGAACATTCCCAAAGCTTCACCAGGTGCAAATGTATCAATACAATAAACTGGGAACTGTGATATGTTGAGGCTGCAGACGTACTTGTCATGAAATGCAAGTCCTGAGTATGATATTGGTTCTAGTTTTTTTTTTTTCCATAGCATCTGCTTTGTTTGAAGATAAATGTTGTTCAGTTTAGTGCAATTGAAACACTTTGCAATTTACAATTTCAGAATCCTACTCTTTCGTGTAAGCATTTTCCATCTATGCATTTTGATTTTATTGTGCCTGTTGTACATCAGTTTCCTTTCTCTTTGGATCTTAGGAAGAAAAGCACCTTTCAGACACATTTGGTTATTCATTGACAATGCATGTTATTATCTCGATGTGATTCTGAGTGGATTGTTTACTAGTGTCAGGATGTGTGGGTGATAGAAGAAACTTGCAAAAGCACAGCATTTGGTTCACGAAAAAATGACCCCATGGACAGAAATTGTCAAACTGGGATATGTTTAATCAATTGTGATAGAGAATATGTCTAAATGACCCCAATAAACTGGACGGTGTGATTTGTTGAGGCCTTAGTCGTACTATCATGAAATGCAAATCCGGAATATGTTTCATTGGTTCTAGTTTTCTTTCTATATCATCTGCTTGGTTGCAAAGACCTTGAATGAGATTTAGTGCAATATTTCAATTTGACAAACAATTATTAATTGGTTTGCATAAGCTTTTCCATCTTAAATGCTTGCATTTTGATTTTTTATTGTGCTTGATGTTAAATTTCCCTTCTCTAAGGATATATGAAAAGACCCAGCAGGCTACCTTAATTCAAACTTTGTATTTTTCACTAAATATGCTAAATCTATGCAGCCATCACAAATTTTGAATGTTAAATTTCTCATTCAGTGAAGTGATGATGAAAGTTGGAAGTTAAACTGAAGGGAGAGAGGATTCGAGAAAAATCAACTTGGTGAACAAGGACCTAGTACCTTTGGCTGAGGTATTGAAAAATAGTCTAATTGAAGAGCAAGAGGAGCTGAACATAGCCTGAATCTATGGGGAAAGACCGAGCAATAATGGAAGAGCTCCTAGAAAGTCTTTAGTGGATGGAACAGAGGAGAAGGGCTCGGGTTATTATGGACAAAGTTCAAATTTAAGAATTGCTAGCATAGAAATAAACCGAGTACAAATAGTGATATAAACTCATTAAGTGATACTATAACAACCAATGAATTGAGCGATGATCTGAATCAGGTTGTGGAAGAGAGTCAATGGGAAGTCAGGAATGAAAAAGAAAGACGGCTGAGTTGACGGGGAAGAAAATGTTGTGGAAGAAGCACCCTTTGACTCACAAGAACAACAACCAAACTTTGTAGAACCAATGGTAAAGGACCAGGCACGGAGCCACGTTGGGGCGAGTGGGGGCAAATCCCTCACTGACTTTTTGAGATTTTTTTTTTTTTTTTTTTTTTTTTTTTTTTTTTTTTTAATTGTATACCCCAAATCCCTAAAAGTGGCTATGGGGACTCAGCTTATCTGCCTTTGATACCCATTGAGAAGATTGCGAAGGTCTTTGACCATAAAGAGGTTGCCACTGGGCCCGCTGTTGAGATGGCACCCATCGAGGTGGCGCAGTGAGCATCCGCTCGATTTGGTTTCGATAGTAGTAGTAACGATGATGTATATTGAATCGCTTTAACTAGTAATGTTAGTGTTTCAGTTTGGTTGATGTCACAAATTTTGTTTTGGCCTGCATGATATGGTTGGTTTGATTAATTTATGTATGCAGGTTTGTGGACAGGCACGGATTCAGGTGGGGCAAGTTTGCCCCCACTTACTTTGAGATTTTTTTTTTAATAATTTATTTGTCTCCCAATTAGTTTTTAATTTGCTCTTCTTTATATCAAATTCAAACTCTACTTTTAGAGTTAGAGATAGAGGTTAAATCCCTCAAATCTCTCAAAGAACATAAATTCGAGTGGACCTGGGAAACTAGCGTGGTTTCCCTGCCTGCCCCCCTCTTTAAACACATACTCCAAAAATGTGTTTTAAAGAGGGGGGCAAAAATGTATTTTTGCTCCCCAGGCAGGGACCAGGCTGGTTTTCCAAGCCAGCTAGAATTGCTCCTCAAAGAAACCAAAATCCACAGTTTCTTCTTCACACTCCATCGATTGGATAAGATGAGGGAAACCCCTATATTTCATCATCTTCAAAGATCTATAACTATTGAGTTATTTGAGCTCATCTTCACAAGATTCAGTAGGATCCAAATCACCTTATTCTTCTTCTTCTAGATACCAGGTGCCTTCATTAATCACTGTGTTGGTCATCTCCACAAAAAAAATCGTAAGCAACTCAATCTCTTCCTCCTTTTCTTCATGTAGTAGTAATCAACGATTCAAACCCTTCTCTTTTGTTGTGTTTCTATAAGTAGTAATCATCTTCAATGACTGTCTTTGTTGTACTCCCCTTTTTGCTATAGTAGTAATCAATGAATATAGTAGTAATTCTACAGGGTTTGGGTCCCCCTGCTTGGTTTGCTGCCTGGGGGCAAAAAATACACTTTTGCCCCCCCCCCCTCTTTAAACACCTTTTCCAAAAAGGTTGTTAACCCCAGGCAGCAACCTCGCCGGTTTTCCAAGCCAGGAAGAATTTCGGATTTAAAAAAAATTCATGTTAAAGTAACTAATTTTTATATTATATTTAATTAATTATGACATCACTCCGCCCCCTCAACAAAAATCCTGGCTCCGTCACTGTAAAGGACTATAGACATAGCAACTTTATTTATAATCTTGGGGTCAAGCAGTTTGCAAACCGATGCAACGCGGAAAGATATGGGTTTTCTGGAGTGATGAGCTAGAGGTGAGTAATGGATGATTCCGATCAAATAATGGATGAGTTAGGTGATGCTTCATAGGGAAAAGTTGGGGGTAAGTTTCTGGCCTTCTCCTTCATTTTATGTTGTGATGTAGTGAAATTTGGTCTCCATTCTTTTTATTGTGAATTGGTATCTCCTGTTTTATAATGTCGAAAAAGTGTACAACGAACCACTCTTGTTTTTTCTTCGAAATGGGCCAAATTTAAAAGAGATGGTCATAACAACTTCAAAGAACGTCAATCCAGATCTCCATATGGATAAAGCTAAAAGGATGTTGAACATTCCCAAAGCTTCACCAGGTGCAAATGTATCAATACAATAAACTGGGAACTGTGATATGTTGAGGCTGCAGACGTACTTGTCATGAAATGCAAGTCCTGAGTATGATATTGGTTCTAGTTTTTTTTTTTCCATAGCATCTGCTTTGTTTGAAGATAAATGTTGTTCAGTTTAGTGCAATTGAAACACTTTGCAATTTACAATTTCAGAATCCTACTCTTTCGTGTAAGCATTTCCATCTATGCATTTTGATTTTATTGTGCCTGTTGTACATCAGTTTCCTTTCTCTTTGGATCTTAGGAAGAAAAGCACCTTTCAGACACATTTTTGTACGCATTTCAGTTCAAATAATCTCAATCTGTGCACCTGTCATAAAATTTCGATGTTCAAGTTATTCATTGACAATGCATGTTATTATCTCGATGTGATTCTGAGTGGATTGTTTACTAGTGTCAGGATGTGTGGGTGATAGAAGAAACTTGCAAAAGCACAGCATTTGGTTCACGAAAAAATGACCCCATGGACAGAAATTGTCAAACTGGGATATGTTTAATCAATTGTGATAGAGAATATGTCTAAATGACCCCAATAAACTGGACGGTGTGATTTGTTGAGGCCTTAGTCGTACTATCATGAAATGCAAATCCGGAATATGTTTCATTGGTTCTAGTTTTCTTTCCATATCATCTGCTTGGTTGAAAAGACCTTGAATGAGATTTAGTGCAATATTTCAATTTGACAAACAATTATTAATTGGTTTGCATAAGCTTTTCCATCTTAAACGCTTGCATTTTGATTTTTTATTGTGCTTGATGTTAAATTTCCCTTCTCTAAGGATATATGAAAAGACCCAGCAGGCTACCTTAATTCAAACTTTGTATTTAATGGGGAAAAGTTGGGGTAAGTTTCTGGCCTTCTCCTTCATTTTATGTTGTGATGTAGTGAAATTTGGTCTCCATTCTTTTTATTGTGAATTGGTATCTCCTGTTTTATAATGTCGAAAAAGTGTACAACGAACCACTCTTGTTTCTTGAAGTAAAAATTTTCATTGTGGTCTTCCTCATCGGGATTGTGTTCCAGGGTGGGAGTGCTGAGGGTGTTCTTCTTACGTTGTTCCCGTGATGCTTGGTCTCGTCTTGTCTTCATTCCTTTACACTTATCAAACAACTAACTCAATTCCGCTTACTATGTGGTCGTCTTCGTTGTATTAGCTAGCTGTTCTTAATACGTTGTTTCCTGTAATATCATTGTGATATTTATGCTACTACAATCTAATCTCACTCCTTGTCAACTTGGTTATTAGCTAAGTAAGTGAGTAGCACTCTGTCGTTGTCGGTAAGTCATTTAGTTTTACAAAGTAATGCAAATTGTGAAATATTAGAGCATTGCACAATAATGGTATCAGAATTTAACATGTTATCATAATGGTTGTGATATTATTTCGATTTGAATCCAATAAGTCGACTAATTTTAGATACACATTTGATTTCATTTGTTTGGACCTGAACTAATTTTACTATCTAAATAGAAGCAACGAAAATCTCACAAATTTAACAGATAAATGAGAACTCAGTTGGCAGTTTTTTTCCTTCCAAAGTCAAGAAATGCCTCTCAAGTTAACCCAAAAAACAGTTAACTGATCCTCTCTAGCTGTTAAAGCAAATCAGTTATGCAAGAACACCCTGTCCTCTACAATGGCAGATGAGAGTGTTGATGCTTTGTGTTCTTGATTTCACTAATCTTCCTGAAAATGATAAGGTAGTGCTGAAATTGCCAAGTACTTGGTATGAAGAGGAAGAACTCAAGTGCTTGACCAGGTTATCAGCCTCTGATTTCGATCTTTCAGGGTTCCGAAATTTTCTGGAAGTAAGGCATATTAATTTGAGTTATGTTGAACTATCAAGTGATTCCCTGCAGTGGTTGATCTCAAAATGCAAGTTTCCTGAGGTTCCTTTTGTCGAGGACTTGTAAAGGTCTTGAAGAAGTGAACATTTCAGGAGATGTTGGTCTGAGGCTAAGGAGTTTAACTATTGAAAACTGTTCTATTTTCATGGAAAGAATTACAGTCACCTCAGAAAACTTCAAAGATACCATTTCACATCACCAATAGAATAAGAGAGTTGGATCTTGACTTCTCTGCAGGAAGATTGCTGATGGAAGAAACTCGTGATGATCGTGTGCCACCATTGACTAAGTTTCCAAATGAGGTGTAAGAATTTGAAGCACTGGACTCACTGAAGCTATCAGGCTGGGATTTGAATAATCTTTCGTTAACGAGCAGTAACTTTGGTACAATATGAGAGATTGTTTTGTGCTGGGTCAAGCTGACAAGTAAGTCTCTGCGGTGGTTTCCAAATTGTTCATCTCTACGGAACCTGAGTTTGGAGAAATGCAGAAATCATGACGCAATACATATTTCAGATCAAGAACTGTGCATGCTAAGGAGCCTAAGCATTGAAGACTGTTCTCCCCTCAATTATGAAACTAACATCTACTCACAAGCCCTCCAATCATTCATGGGTGAAGGTGAACTCCATTTCAGGCCTGAATATGGCGATTATCCAGAAGGCCCATTGAGATTCACTGATAATCTGAATAATCACATCCTGGCTCGAATGCATGCTACCAAGGTTTCAAGTGTTTGCAGTTTCGTAAGTCAGGTACATTTTTGTAGATTATTTCAGACACAAAATTGTTTATATTCTAAACAAATTCAGTTTTACGATCATCATCATCATCATCAAAGCCCATTTCCGAGAAAATTCAGTTTTACGATGATAATGGAAAATCAAGTTTTACAGTAATAAGAATATGTTTTACTAGTTTCAGGGTGATGGAACCAATGGCCCACGCTACAATCAGAATTATGAGAAAAAATCTAATGGTTTTCGAAATGAAATTAATGTGATGGAAATGCAGAACTTCAGAGGAACGAAATATGAGCTAGACTTTCTCAAGTATATAAAAGTCCTGCAGATAGTCTGCTTGGTGTTCAGTTTAAGCAATTGAAACGCTCAGCTTGAGCATTTTCCATCTGTGCATTTTGAGAGTTTTGTGCCTGTTGTACTTCACTTTCCTTTCTCTTTTGATTGATCTTATGAAGAAAAGCACCTTTCAAACATGATATTTTGCATCATTTTCAATTGAATGTGACCAATCTATGCATTCATTTCACAATGGATCTTCTCAGTGTTATCATAATGTTTGCAGTCATTATTGTGAATTGGATTCAAGGTGAACAAACATTATTGTAACTTGGCCTTTATACATCCAAATGGTAACATGATGATGTTGGAAATGCTCAAGTATTTATTATTTTATTTATTTATTTATTATTATTATTATTTTCGGATCATAACTTTGGTCATGAATATGAAGCGAAAAAAACTAATCTGATAACCCCTTCTAAGGGGAAAAACAATCCCTATCTAAAAGTTGGCATTGTTGTTTAAAATACCCCTTAATATACTAAAGCCATGGCTTTCTTGGTTAGTTCAGATTTTAGGGTGTGTTTGGTTGCATGGAATCCTATACTATGACAGTATTTGATTTGATTAGTATCCAATGACATCCCTCAGAGGATTATTTCGTTAAATTGAGGGTACAAGCAATTGATCAATAAGTCTAACCAACTCATTAACCTTTAGATTAGATCCCTATTTCCCTAGCTCAAATTCATGGATGGCTCACCTCAAATGGTCCAGCCATAATGGTGTTCAGTTTAATGCAATTGAAGCTGTTTGCAGTTTAGAATTTCACTATATTATTCTTCATATGAGCTTTATACATTTCGGGTTTTTTTTGTGTCTATTGTACTTCACTTTTTCCTTTCTATTTCAATTAATCTTATGAAGAAAAGCAACTTTAAACATGATATTTTGAATAATTTTCAATTGAATGCAACCAATCTATGCATTTATGGCAGAATGGATCTTCTCAGCAAAAAATTGATGCGTTTAATAGGTCAATGTTACATGTTATGTCAAATTTCAAACTTTTGATAAGGGATATGTCTAAATGACCCAATATATGCATGTATTGTATTAAGAGCACTACTGGTGGTGTGCATGGTGCCACTAGACACCGTTTATTTGTCATGAGATATGAATTAATTCACATTTCGAGGCAGATGGACAGTGCCTGATGGCCACTAGGCACAACACCATGCACAGGTCCAGGCACCCTAGATTTTTCCTTGTATTAATGCTTTTCATATGCTGTGTTATCATAATGGTTGCAGTCATTATGGTGATTTGGATTCAAGTTGAATAATTTTTTTCCGCGACAATGCTCGTAGTTTTCAAATCTTTTTAATAGCGTATGATAGTACTCATCGACAGTGTATGGTTATTAGTTATCACTAATAACTTGTTCTTTATGCAACCAAATAGTAAGATAACTACTATGTCGGCTCTTATACTGTTATACATGCCATTATATGGGTAGTGTATGAAAATGGCGCAGATATGGTTTCTCAATTTTTTCCAATTTTAATTACATTTAACTATAAATTCGATCCTATTATAGTCTAACATTGATCGAAGCTCCTGGGGTTGAAAACCAAACCGACCATTATCAGTTTCAAATTTTTAACCAATTAAAATTTATGTAAAAATCGAAAACCGAAACGACCGCCTAAAATGTTATTAAAAACGACATAAAACCAAACGACCGATTAAGTTAAACATATTATATTATTTGTACATATAATATATTGATCAGTTCAGTTTTGATCGGTTTATTCAATTTTTTGTTGAACACTACGAGACCTTGCCGGTTTTTTGCCCTATGTGTGTCATTGGTTCTGTGAAAGTGGGCTTTGTTAAATGGGCCCAACTGCTGAGGGCCCAAAATCTATTTCTAAATCTCTGGTTTCCCTCACTCTCACTGATGATCACTGTCACCGGTGTGAGTTGCAGAAACCCTAATCCCCAAATGACCAAACCCTATTTTTCTTCTTCAAATTACCTCTCTATACCCTCCAAAATCATGAACCCACCTGCTTTGATGTCCTTCTCTGTTAGCACCAAGTCAGCTCTTACTGACCTCGAATTGGTGTTTCACTCGCTTGCAAAAGATAAAGGTTTCCAGGTTCGCTTTACTTGCTATGTTTTTTAACACAAAAAAATGTTTTTTTTTTATGTGTAAAAGGCTTATTTTTTTTAAACAATTCCAGAGTGGGGTTGTGTTTTTGTAATAAGGGGTTCATTCAGAATATAATTCAGGACTAATTTTTTGCCTTTTTTTTTGTTATTGGGAGCGATGGTTTGGGGGTCCTTTTCTTTTGTCCACAATGTGTTTGACAAAATGCTTGTGTGGGATTTGAATCCAGTTTTCGATTTCCCTCCAAAATCAAGAAATGCCTCTCAAGTTGTTAACCCAAAAGAAAAAAAGGTTAACTGATCCTCTCATCAACCTGTTAAAGCAAAACAGTTTTGCAAGAAAACCCTCTCTGCCCCAGCTGTTAAAACACAGCAAAATGGTTATATAAACCCCCTTCTGTTCTGCCTTTCCACTTCTCTCCACTTGAAGTTTCTCAATCTCTCTCATTTCGCAACATTTCCAATCTTTTCTTCTCTCTGAATTTCTTCAGCTTCTCTACAATGGCAAATAGGAATCATAATGCTTTGTTTTCTAATCCTTCTTTCTGTTTGAGTTTAGTAGAATCTCTTGAATTCTCCAAAACTTTCTTTGATGAAGGTTCCTCAAGTGAGTCACGGAGTTCGGCTTTTGACAATAAGTATATGCTTTGCCGGTATCATCGAGGACGTGAAACCGCTGAGTCTAATTCGGATGCGGAAGCATTGATGAATGTTTTGATTACTGAGGACTTGCATGAGTCGTATCTTGACTTCTCTGATCATCATAAGAAAGTGCTGAAATTGCCTAGTTCTTGGTATGAAAAGGAAGAACTGAGGTTATTTTCAGCCTCTGATTTCGATCTTTCCAAGTTCCAAAAATTTCTGGCAGTAAGGCATATTACTTTGAGTTTGGTTGAACTAACAGGTGATTCCCTGGAGTGGTTGATCTCAAAATGCAAGTTTCTTGAGGTTCTTTGTTTGAACAAGTGTAGAAATCTCAATGCAGTAGACATTCCAGAAGGTGGTCTCTGCAGGCTGAAGAGTTTAAGCATTGAAGATTGTTCTCCTCTCGAGCATGGAATAACTGTCTCCCTTGAAGGCCTCAAGTCGTTCAGGCTATCTCAACCCTTTCAGACAAAGTTTTCCATCACCAATAGAATAGAAGGGTTGGATCTTGATTTCTCTGATGATTCTGTGCCTTTGCCTACGGTACCAAGTAATGTAGACGAATTTCAACAAATAGCCAAACTGAAGTTATCAGGCTACGATTTGATAAATTTTTCATCCAGTTTCAGAAACGTTGGGGGAATAAGTGAGATTGTTTTGTATCGGGTCAATCTACCAAATGAATCTCTACAGTGGTTGCTCGAAAATTGTACGTATCTACAGCATCTGACTTTGAAGAAATGCAAAAAACTTGGAAAGGTGGACATTTCAAAGCTGACGTTCATGCTAAGGAGTTTAAGCATTGATGATTGTACTTCTGTCATAAATGGACCTTATATCAGGTCAGCAACCCTCCAAACATTCAAGTATCATGGGTTGCCTCGACGCAATTTTAACCTAGGCGATTTGGATATTCTGCAAGAGGGTGAACTTGACTTTGGGCTTCTTAAAGAATATGCAACGTGTGGATCTTGGAGCGATTATATTTACTGGCTTCTTTATGAGATCCTGAAAAATATGCATACTGTCACGGTTTTAAGTGTTTGCAGTTTTGTAACTCAGGTATGTACATTTTCTTGCTTTTTCTTGAATATGAAATAAATAAAGGAGTGATAATTATTAAATAGAACTAATATATAGGTCATATGGTCATTCTTTATGATGAATACTGTTGCAGTTTCACATTCTTAATTTGTAGATGAGATTGAATATTTTCGATTGTCTATGTAATTTTAAAATTTTACAATCCGAAATGTGATTGATGTTATGTTTTTGCTTATGATGGGCAAATTTCTTTTCAATTAGTTAGGTTATTTTTCGGTCAATCTAACTACGCATGTAATTTTATGTTAGTAGGTATAGCTCGTAATTGATGTATGTTACAAAGACATGATTTTATTTTAACTTTCTGATCCTTTATGTACGAAGATGGTATGTTATTGGATCACACGCGGATCTGGGTTATCATTTGACAACGTCACACAATTGAAACTAAAGACAGGGTTGTTACCTATCGAGTTTGAAGGCATTTTGACGTTGCTTAAATGTTGTCCAAAATTGAAGACACTTTCAGTTCAGATGGGACAGACAATACACCTTATCGTGAGTTTTTGTTACCATCGCTATATTATTTTGCTATTATGTACACTTTGTCACATCTATTTACTGTTGTTCACAAGCTCTTTAATTTCTACTTTCAGGGTTGGAAAAATCCTTACAACCATGACAAGGTTTGGGAACAATCGATAAGTCCAGATCCATCCCCAGAAAATACAGAATATTTGTTTCTAAGTTCGATGGAGGTGTTGGAAATGGAGAACTTCAGCTGGGGAGATCAGGGGATGCAATTTCTGGAGTTTTTTCTTCGAAATGGGCCAAATTTAAAAGAGATGGTCATAACAACTTCAAAGAATGTCAATCCAGATCTCCATATGGATAAAGCTATAAGGTTGTTGGAGGTTCCCAAAGCTTCACCAGGTGTAAATGTTACAATACAATAAACTGGGAACTGTGATATGTTGAGGCCGCAGACGTACTTGTCATGAAATGCAAGTCCTGAGTATGATATTGATTCTAGTTTTTTTTTTTTTTTTTTTTCCATATCATCTGCTTTGTTGGAAGATCTGTTTGTAAGTGGTTAAGTGATGTTCACTTTAACCCAATTGATAAATGTTGTTCAGTTTAGTTCAATTGAAACACTTTGCAATTTACAATTTCAGAATGCATTTTCCACCTATGCATTTCGATTTTATTGTGCCTGGTGTCCGTCAGTTTCCTTCTCTTTGGATCTTAGGAAGAAAAGCACCTTTCAGACACAATATTCTGCACATTTTTGTACGCATTTCAGTTCAAATAATCTCAATCTGTGCACCTATCTTAAATTTTTTATGTTTTAAGTTATTCATTGACAATGCATGTTATTATCTCGATGTGATTCTGAGTGGATTGTTTACTAGTGTCAGGATGTGTGGGTGATAGAAGAAACTAGCAAAAGCACAGCATTTGGTTCAGGAAAAAATGACGCCATGGACAGAAATTGTCAAACTAGAATATGTTTAATGAGTCAACGTTACATGTTATGTCCAATTTTGAACTTTCAATAGAGGATATGTCTAAATGACCCAAGATATGGATAAAGCTAAAAGCTTGTATAGAACCCCCAAAGCGTCAGAAGATGCATCTATGTGAATTCAATAAACTGGGAAATGTGATTTGTTGAAATAAACCGAGTACAAATAGTGAGATAAACTCATTAACTGATAATGGGAAGTCAGGAATGAAAAAGAAAGACGGCTGAGTTGATGGGGAAGAAAATGTTGTGGAAGAAGCACCCTTTAACTGATAACTCTTGTTTCTTGAAGTAAAATTTTCATTGTGGTCGTTCTCATTAGGGCTAAAAACCGAATCATCATCGGTTCGGTTTTTCACCTAAACCATGAACCGAACCGACCTAGGTCAGTTTTAAATTTTTCAAACCAAAATCGAACCGACCATTAACAAAACTGATTCGAAACCGAACCGATTCTAATTTATGCAAACCGTAACTGAACCGACTAAAATCGAACCAAAACCGAACCGAACCGACTATTTAAACATATTATATTATTTATATATAAAATATATATTATTTATTATATATATTTGGTCGGTTAAAATCACATAGAAACCAAAAACCGAACCGACCACTTCAGTTTTGAAATTTTTAAAATCGAAACCGATTCGAACCGAATTTAAACCGAACCAATGTTCGGTCGATTTAGTCGGTTTGATCGGTTTTTGTTCAGCCCTAGTTCTCATTGGGATTGTGTTCCAGAGTGGGTGTGCTAAGGGTGTTCTTCATACGTTGTTTCCATTCCTTTACACTTGTCAGACAACTAACTCAATTCCGCCCTACTAATACGTTGGCTAGCTGTTCTTAATACTTTGTTCCCTGTAATATCATTGTAATACCTAGTGTAATCTCACTCCTTGTCAACTTTGTTATTACCTAAGTGAGCGAGTAGCACTGTGTCGATATTGGTAAGTCATTTACTTTTACAAAGCAAACGCAAATTGTGAAACCATTAGAGCATTGCACTATTGCCCCATGGATGAAAATGGGTCGATGTTTGTGAGGTTTGTCTAAAAGACCTGATACATGTATTTTAGCAGTAAGTTCATACACTAACATGATATCATAATGGTTGTGATATTATTTCGATTTGAATCCAATATGCTATATATATGTTATCATAATTTGGATTCAAGTTGAATAATTTTTATATCTGCAAAGTTGTCAAATCTTTTTAATAGTGTATGAATGATAGTACTCATCGACAGTGTGTGATTATTTTTTATTACTAGTAACTTGGCCTTTATGCATCTAAATAGTAAGATAACTACCATGTCGGCACTTATACATCCAATTATATGGGTAATGTCTGAAATGGCGCATATACATATGGTTTCTCATTTTTTTCCAATTTTACATTAGATTCAACTGTAAATTCGATCCGATTATAGCCTAACGTAGATTCGAGGTCCTAGACCGACCATATCTATTTCAAATTTATGTAAATCGAAATCGAACCGACCGCAAGAAATATTACTAAAATTGACATAAAACCAGTTTGACCGACTAAATTAAACATATTATATTATTCTTACATATCATATTTATTCAGTCAGTTCGATTTTGTTAGTTAAAATCACTTAAAAACCGAACTAACCGTATCATTTTATATTTTCCTAAATCAATCTGAAACCGAGCCTAAACCAAATCAATCAATTCAGTTTTGATTGGTTACGATCGGTTTATTCGAGTTTTTGTTCAACCCTACGAGGTCCCACCGATTTTTTTCCCAATGTGTCATGGGTGCTGTCAAAGCGGGCCTTTTTAATGGGCCCAACAGTTGAGGGCCCAAAATCTATTTATAAATCTCTGGTTTCCCTCTCACTGATTATCACTGTTACTAGTGCGAGTTGCAGAAACCCTAAACCCCAAATGACCAAACCCTATTTTTCTTCTTCAAATTACCTCTCTATACCCTCCAAAATCATGAACCCTGCTTTGATGTCCTGCTCTATTAGCACCAAGTCAGCTCTTACTGAGCTCGAATTGGTGTTTCACTTGCTTGCAAAAGATGAAGGTTGCCTGGTTCGCTTCACTTGCTATGTTTTTTAACACAAAAAAGTTTTTATGTGTAAAAGGTATATTTTTTAAAACAATTCCAGAGTGGGGTTGTGTTTTTGTAATAAAGGGTTCATTCAAAATATAATTCAGGACTAATTTTTTGCCATTTTTTTTTGGTTATTTGGAATGATGGTTTAGGGGTCCTTTTCTTTTGTCCACAATGTGTTTGACAAAATGCTTGTGTGGGATTTGAATCCAGTTTTGATTAATTTTGTAGTTTGCTTGGACCTGAATTGATAAATTTAACAATCCATTTAAGCATAACAGCTTCATTAAAAGTCACAATTTTTAACATAAAAAAATGAGAAATAAATCAGTTAGAAATTGTTTTTCATTCCAAAATCAAGAAATGCTTCTCAAGTTGTTAAACTAAAACACAGTTAACTGATACTCTCATCAAGCTGTTAAAGCAAAATAGTTATGCAAGAAAACCTTCTCTTCCCCAGCTGTTAAAACAAAGCAATATTATTATAAAAACCCTACACCTACAGCCTTTCCAGTTCTGTCCACTTCAAAATTTCTCAATCACTCTAAAGTCTCCCTTTTTCACCCAACATTTCCTCTCCTTGTGTTTCAATCTTTCTTTCTCTGTGAATTTGTCTCTCTTCTTCAATGGCGCCTGGCAATGTTAATCATTTTGAGCGTCTCAATGACCCCACTCTTGTCATTATCATCTCATTACTTCCTACAGAAGATGCTGCAAGATATGCGACACTGTCGCGGAGATGGCGAAGGATGTGGAAGTTTGCGAGAGCTATCGAATTCATCAAACCAATCCGTGAACATACTCGCTTAGCTGAGGAGAGATTGGATTTCGCGAAAGATTGGGTAATTTGGTATCAACAACAGCATAGGAATGATGAGCCAGCTTTGGAAGTGGAAGCAATGATGGAATTTTTCATATGTGAAACTCTGTCTGATAACTTGGTTGATGAAAGATGGAATGATGATCCTCCTGGTAAAGATCATGTGCCATCCTTGGAATTAACAAGTTTTTGGTATGAAAGTATACTGATTTTATCAGCCTATCATTTGAATGTCACGAGCTTACGAGTTTTTCAGACAATACGTGAGATTTCTCTTAGTGGGGATGGATTAACGAGTGATTGCCTTCAGTGGTTGATCGTAACTTGCATGTTTCTTCAAACTCTTAGTTTGAAGGGGTGTAGGAATCTTGAAGAAGTGAACATTTCAGGAGGCATTGGTCCCAGGCTAACGAGTTTAAGTATTGAAGATTGCTCTCCTCTCAGGCAGGGAATTACCGTCAGCTCGGAAACTCTCCAATCATTCAAGTATCATGGGGCAATGCCGCATGGTTTCACGCTAGACTTGGAAAATCTTAGAGAAGGTGAACTCAATTTCAGGAATGAATCTGGCCCTTATTCAGCTTACTCATGGAATGCTGATGAACTGCATGATAGCATCTTGTTGCCAATGGGAGCCGCCAAGTTTTTAAGTGTTTGCAGTTTCGTGACTCAGGTGCATTTTCTTACTGGTTGGTTGCTGTTTATCTTCTCATGCTGCTGAAAACTTTGGGTTTTTTTTATGCCTTTGATGTAAAAAATTATCAATAAAATATAATTGCGCGAATTGTTCACATTTTGCTTGGTTAAGTTTTATGACAATAATATTGATATTGAATTGAATTTTAGATTAATAAACATATTCTTTCATAATATATCTGTGAAATTATAGCTTTATCTGGATTTTCTCTGATGTTTAAAGGTTATATCTGAGGTGATTGAGAAAGATTGGATGTGCCTTAACCTCACTCATTTGAAACTAAAGACGGCAATGGATCCCAAGGAATTTGAAGGAATTCGTTTCCTGCTCGATAGTTGTCCAAACTTGGAAAAACTTTCAGTTCAGATAGAAAGAATAATAGATCTTGAAGTAAGTAGAGTTGCATAACGCTCCTCTTATTATGATTTTGTGTACTCTATGTTACATAATTTACTCCTGTCGACTTATGTTTTGCTACATTCAGGGTTATAGTAATGCTACCAAATCCCCTATTGACTTCTGGAACTCGTCCTACTATATTTGTGAAAGGAAATCTGAGGAAGAGGAATCTGAGGAAGAGAATTCTGAGGAAGAGGAATCTGAGGAAAATGAACCTGCTAAGGAAAAATGTGGTTTTCGAAATAGAATGACTGTGGTGGAAATGGAGAACTTCACAGGGACAAGATATGAGCTGGAATTTCTGAAGTATTTGCTTCGAAATGGACGTAAGCTACAAAGTATGATCATAAAACCTCCCAAGTACCACGATCGTAATGGTGGGAATCCAAATTTGTATGAGCAAAGAGCGCACGAGTTGTTCACTGCTGAAAAAGCTTCAGAAAGTGCACATATACTGTGGCAGAATTGATTTGTTGAGGCCTTGGACTTTATCATGAAAATGCAAGCTGTCCTGGATATAGTGAATGGTTTAACAGTGTTCAGTTCAATGCAATTGATAAATGGTTGTTCAGTTTACTGTAATTGATAAATGTTGTTCAGTTTTTACTGCAATTGAAACACTTTGCAATTTACAATGTTACTCTCTGAATTTTGATTTTTGATTGTGCCTATTGTACTTTAGTTTTGTTTCTATTTTTCTCGGATCTTATGAAGAAAAGCACCTTTCAAACATGATATTCTGAATATTTTTCGGTTAAATGTGATTAATCCATCCACATTTATCACAGAGTGGATTTCTCATTAATCAAATCTAATACTAAAACATCAATCGATGAATGAAGGCAACGTAAAGTATGTGAAAAAGTATCAAAGTGACAATGTAAATGTATCGAAGTGACAATGCTGGTAGTTTTCAAATATTTGAAAAGTATATAATAGTATGTGAAAACTAACACTCTTATTTTATCAACAGGGTGGTATCAATTGCGTATAGTTTGGCCTTTGTACATCCAAATAGTAACATTAGCATGATGACATCGGAAATGTTCTAAGATACCTACCTACTTTGTCGGCTCTTATAAATCCAATTATGTCGATATAAAATGGTTCGGATATGGTTTTTCATTTTGTCCATTTTACATTAGGTTTTGTTTGGTTGCACAGAAAATAGACCGAGAAACTAAAATTGTTTCAGTCAATTCAATTCTAACGCCTCCCCTTAGACTTGGATTCTGATTAGTAGTGGAAAAAATAGTCTCATGAAGAAATGATTTTCTGTTAGTAAATAGACAATCAAACAGCAAAAATTTACATAACAAGAAATATTGCTATCCAAACATACCCTTAGATCCAATTCAAAAATCCGAAAACCGATTCCATTATAACCTAATGGAGATCCGAGATTCCACCGATTTTATGCCCTATATGTGGGACCTGGAGGGGCTCCTGCGCACAAAGGGCAGGATGGCGTCCTGCGCATCTATTACAACCGTCGGATCTGAATAGACGGTCCAGATCTATTATTTAACCACACTTGACTCTCTCCCCTCTTTCTTTGCTTTGTCTCTCCAAACCTCAACAACAACAATGGTGAAACCTCCACTTCGCCTCCACCATTCTTCACTCCCCACTGTTTGAAGAAGAACCCATGACGAGGAGATTTCAATTTAACCATCTTGATCCATGGCTACTTTTCCGACTCAGAGTTTTATAACCCCTCACTCACTATGTTCTTCATTGGAACCCTTTCAAATCTGATTTATAGATGCAATTTTTCCTTCAAAATTTCTCGATCTACAGCTCTCTAACCTCTACAATGAGATTAAAGAGACCCCTTCATCTATTTTTCGCTCTAGTGCTTCTCATCGCGAGTGTCACCACTTTGAGCTGCAGAGCTACAGTTCTTCGAAGCTTTGCGCATCTCGAGAATGGGTTTTCAGTGAAACGACGACCACTTTCTTTGAGCTTGGGTTCTCATGCTCTTCTTTCCAAAGATTCCCCCAATGTTGATGGTACCGAAGAGCAAAACTGTTGCAAATTTGGCTTTATAAAAATAAAAACAAATGTGTGTTTACCTGGTTTTGAACCATGGACCTCTCTCTCCTATTTTGATATTTGAATCACTCTCTATTTTATAGTCCCGTATCTACTATATATCTTTTTGTGGTAGAGTATATAAGGAGATAGTTAGGTCTTGGGTTTGGACCCCTTGGGGGTACCACTCTTTTATGAGGAGGGGAGAGATAGACTCTCGCACCCGCCGCCGTCGCCGTCTGTCGGGTCAAGTTATTTAGAGAGCAAAACATTTTTTTGCTGAAAATTTATTTAAACAAAAAATAAACTTCTGAAGAGGACTGAGTCTAAACGGTCTCTCTAAAACATGTTTTGACCCCGCGATTTCTGGCATAAATCCCGCCGCCATTTCTTCTCCACGATTTGATTTTCACGCGATTGATGCCAATGAATAGAGCCTGTATTTCGATTTCAAATGTACAATTTTCGCTCTATAAATACCATTCGATGAGTTTTTTAAAGACACAAAAACAAAAGACAAACACAGAGTTCTTTCAAAAAAAAAAAAACAGAAAGCAAACAGTTTCGATTTTCTGCTTCTTGCAAACTTCGATTTTCTGCTCCTTGCAAAGAGTCTTCGAGTTTTATGCTTCCTGCATACAGTTTTTGAAATCAGAGTCTCTGTTTATGCTTCTTGCAGTTTATGCTTCTTGGTTTTACCGAGTCTCTATTTGTTGCTGATTTATTTCCTGGTGATTCTGAGCAAATAAGGAAATTGGGTGATTTGTATACCGTTCATCTATTGTGCAATTTTTGAACGAGACAGAGAAGACTCTGGGCTGTTTTATCCTGGGGACGGCGGGGTTTCGAAATTGTTTGCACAATTTGGGCAGAGCCGCGAAACGTCTTAAAGAGAGCGACCTAGTCCGCGACTCAACCCAAGCAAAATTGGTACCATCGTTCCTTCTTTTTAATTCGAATTTACAGCATATTTTCCAACAATTTTAAGACGAATTTCTATGTCTGCCATGAACTCAATTACTGAAATCGCTGCAAAATACCTTAATAGGCCCTTTCGTTTTGAGGGCCAACACTTTAAAAGATGGGGACAAAAGATGTTGTTTTTTCTAACAACACAAAAGGTTGCATATGTTTGTGATACTGAAAAACCAACAATGCCTACTGAACCTACGGAAACCCAAACTAAAGAATTAGACCGTTGGATTGAAAATGATTTTTTATGTAAAATTTTTATCCTAAATGGTCTTTCTGGTGATCTTTATGATTATTACTGTTCTGAACAAACTGCAAAAGATATTTGGGAAGCCCTTAGAAAGAAATATGACACTGAAGAAGCTGGCACAAAGAAGTATGATGTCAGTCGCTCTCTGAAATTTCAAATGACTGATGATAAGTCTGTGGAAACCCAATCACACGAGCTTCAAAAGATTGCTCATGAAATTATATCTGAGGGAATGACTTTAGATGAGCAATTTCAAGTAGCTGTTGTGATAGACAAATTGCCCCCTAGCTGGAAAGATTTTAATAATGTCCTTAGGCATAAAACTAAAGAGTTTTCCCTAGAAGGCATGATAACCCGACTTCGTATTGAGGAGGAATCCAGGAAACAAGATCAGAAAGATGAAGTTCTGATTATATGAAACCATAAGAAGTCTACCCCTGTTTCTCTGAAACCCAATGGAAAGACAATGAAAAATCAGAATAACAATAAAAACCGGAACTATCAGAATCGGAACCGGCAGAACCGAAACAATCAAAACCGCAACCATCAGAATCAGAATCCTCCGCGAAATCAGAATGGACAAAAACATCCCTCCAAGAATGATTCAGCACAGTTCCTATGCTACACCTGTGGTAGGCCAGGGCATATGGCCAGGAACTGCCGGAATGGATCTCGCCCTGCACCTCAGGCGAACCTAACCGAAGACCAACTTATTGCCATGATCTCTGAGATCAATTTTGTTGGTGGATCCGAGGGATGGTGGGTCGACACTGGTGCTTCTCGACATGTCTGCTATGATCGAGAAATGTTCAAGTCCTATTCTGAAGCTGAGGACAATAAAGTGTTGTTGGGTGATTCCCACTCCACTATAGTTGCTGGAACTGGAAAAGTAGAACTGAAGTTTACCTCTGAAAAGACAGTTATCCTGAAAGACGTCTTGCATACTCCAGAGATGAGAAAGAACCTAGTTTCTGGTTTTCTTCTGAACAAGGCTGGGTTTACTCAAATTATAGGGGCTGATTTATACACCATTACAAAGAATAATGTATTTGTGGGGAAAGGGTATGCTACTGATGGAATGTTTAAGTTAAATGTTGAAGCGAATAAAATTTCTAGTTCTTCTTACATGTTGTGCACTTTTAATATCTGGCATGCTAGACTTTGTCATGTTAATAAGCGTATTATTAAAAACATGAGTAACTTAGGACTAATTCCAAAATTGTCCTTAAATGATTTTGAAAAGTGCAACTATTGTAGTCAAGCTAAAATAACCAAAACACCACATAAATCTGTAATTAGATAATCTGAACCTTTAGATTTGATACACTCAGATATATGTGAACTTGATGGTATCTTGACTAAAAATGGAAAACGTTATTTTATTACGTTTATTGATGACTGTTCTGATTATACTTTTGTTTACTTAATGAAAAATAAAAGTGATGCCTTTGACATGTTTAAATTATTTTTGACTGAAGTTGAAAATCAATATAATAGAAATATTAAGAGACTTAGGAGTGATAGAGGCACTGAATATGATAGCAGTACTTTCATTGAGTTCTATAATTCTCAAGGAATTATTCATGAAACAACTGCACCATATTCTCCTGAGATGAATGGCAAAGCTGAAAGAAAAAATAGAACTTTTACCGAGTTAGTAGTTGCCATAATGCTTAACTCCGGTGCTGCTTCGCACTGGTGGGGAGAAATTATTTTGATAGTCTGTTATGTGCTAAATACAGTCCCCAAATCGAAAAGTAAAACATCTCCATATGAGATTCTGAAAAATAGACAACCAAACTTGTCTTATTTAAAAACTAGGGGTTGCTTAGCATATGTTAGAATTCCTGATCCTAAAAGGAACAAGCTTGCTAGTAGGGCATATAAATGTGTATTCATAGGATATGCCATGAACAACAAAGCTCATAGATTCTATAATCTTAAAGATCGAGTTATTATAGAATCAAACGACGTTGACTTTTATGAAGATAAATTTCCTTTTATTTCGAGGAATAGTGGGGGTACATCATCAAACAACGTACCCTTGATCAGGGTAAATGAAACTGATAAAGCCACAGAATCTGAGCCAAGAAGAAGTAAACGGAAACGAACTTCTAAAACATTTGGCCCCGATTACTATGTCTTTTCAGTCGAAGAGGATCCCCTTAGTTTTCAAGAGGCCCTATCCTCTATAGATGCCAATTTTTGGGAAGAGGCTATCGATGATGAAATGTACTCTCTTGAGTCTAACAGAACCTGACACTTAGTCGATTTGCCACCAGGTTGCAAGACAATAGGATGTAAATGGGTATTTAAGAAGAAATTGAAACCCGATGGTAATGTTGACAAGTTCAAGGCTCGTCTTGTAGCCAAAGGGTATAGACAGAGAGAAAATGTTGATTTCTTTGACACATATTCTCCTGTAACCAGGATTACATCTATTCGAGTGTTAATTTCTCTTGCTGCAATACATAACCTAGTTTTGCACCAAATGGATGTTAAGACTGCGTTTCTTAATGGCGATTTGGAAGAAGAAATTTACATGGACCAACCTGAAGGTTTTGTCATTCCAGGAAAAGAACACAAAGTTTGCAAACTAGATAAATCACTGTATGGTTTGAAACAAGCTCCAAAACAATGGCATGAAAAATTTGATAACCTTGTCATCGCACATGATTTTAAAGTAAACGAAAGTGACAAATGCATTTACTATAAAGATGAAAATGGCATTTGCACTATCATATGTCTATATGTGGATGACTTACTTATCTTTGGTTCTAATATCCATGCCGTGAATAAAGTGAAAGCTTTATTGTGTGCAAACTTTGATATGAAAGACCTTAGAGAAGCGAATGTAATCCTTGGTATCAAGATTACTAGGTCTGAAAAGTGAATTACTTTGGATCAATCACATTATATCGAGAAGATCCTAAATAAATATAATTACTCTGACTGTAAACCTGCATGTACTCCTTATGACTCTAGTGTAAAGTTGTTCAAGAATACCGGTGACGGTGTTAGACAATCTGAGTATGCGAGCATCATTGGTAGTCTTAGATATGCTATCGATTGCACTAGACCCGACATAGCTTACGTTGTTGGATTACTATGCAGATTTACAAGTAGACCTAGTATAGAGCATTGACATGCAATTGAACGGGTCATGAGGTACCTGAAGAGGACCAAGAACCTCGGATTACATTATCAGAAGTTTCCCGCTGTCCTTGAAGGATATAGCGATGCTGATTGGAACACCCTTTCAGATGACTCCAAAGCCACCAATGGCTATATTTTCAATATATCTGGTGGAGCTGTTTCTTGGAAATCAAAGAAACAGACCATTCTGGCACAGTCTACGATGGAGTCAGAGATTATAGCACTAGCCACGGCTATTGAAGAAGCAGGTTGGTTGAGAAACCTGCTAGCATAGATCCCTTTATGGGAAAGACCGATTCCAGCTGTCTTGATCCATTGCGATAGTATCGCGGCTATTGCAAAAATACAGAACCGTTATTATAACGGCAAGAAACGACAAATACGACGTAAGCACAATACGGTTAGAGAATTTCTATCTACTGGTGCTGTGAAGTGGATCATGTACGAACTGATGCGAACTTGGCTGATCCTTTGACAAAAGGATTAGCTAGAGAGAAGGTTTTCAAAACCTCGAAAGGAATGAGACTATTGCCCTTAGTTTGATGAGTTATTCACGATGGTAAACCAACCTATAGACTGGAGATCCTAAGAAATAGGTTCAATGGGTAATAACAAGTCGTGAATGATATGATGTGAATCATGCTGACAAAATAGCAATCCCATTCCTAGATTAAAGCATGAATTCCTGAAGCGATAGTAGGATGAGTTAAAAACTCTTAATGAGGTCTATACTCTATGTGGAGTGGAGTACCTAGCTACAGGAGTACTCTTGATAGACTCACCTAAGTTATTGTGGAAGTTTGGCCGCTTCCTATGGAATTTGTGGGCAAAATTCCTAGAGCCTTCACTACACTGGAATATACGTGCATGGCTGTAAAGCACGGGCTTTTTAGACTTCACCCTGGTAAGGTTGTGTGTGTAATGTCTGTTAGAGATAGAGTTCAAAACTACGAGTTACTCTAGTATATTCTAAAGCATGAACACTACGCAAGAGTTCAAGTCAAAAGACATTTTTGCTTATGCACAATCTTATATTTTGTAGATTGCTCGATGAAAAATGTTTTTAAAAATCCAAGTGGGGGATTGTTACAAATTTGGCTTTTTTAAAAATAAAAACAAATGTGTGTTTACCTGGTTTTGAACCATGGACCTCTCTCTCCTATTTTGATCTTTGAATCACTCTCTATTTTATAGTCTCATATCTACTATATATCTTTTTGTGGTAGAGTATATAAGGAGATAGTTAGGACTTGGGTTTGGATCCCTTGGGGGTACCACTCTTTTATGAGGATGGGAGAGATAGACTCTCGCGCCCGCCGCCGTTGCCGTCCGTCGGGTTAGGTTATTTAGAGAGCAAAACATTTTTTTTGCTGAAAATTTATTTAAACGAAAAATAAACTTCTGAAGAGGACTGAGTCTAAACGGTCTCTCTAAAACACGTTTTGACCCCGCGATTTCTGGCATAAATCCCGCCGCCATTTCTTCTCCACGATTTGATTTTCACGCGATTGATGCCAATGAATAGAGCCTGTATTTCGATTTCGAATGTACAATTTTCGCTCTATAAATACCATTCGATATTGAGTTTTTTAAAGACACAAAACAAAAGAGAAACACAGAGTTCTTTCGAAGAAAAAAAAACAGAAAGCAAACAGTTTCGATTTTCTGCTTCTTGCAAACTTCGAGTTTCTGCTCCTTGCAAAGAGTCTTGAGTTTTATGCTTCCTGCATACAGTTTTTGAAATCAGAGTCTCTGTTTATGCTTCTTGCAGTTTATGCTTCTTGTTTTACCGAGTCTCTATTTGTTGCTGATTTATTTCCTGGTGATTCCGAGCAAATAAGGAGATTAAGGGTGATTTGTATACTGTTCATCTATTGTGCAATTTTTTGAACGAGACAGAGAAGATTCTGGGCTGTTTTATCCTGGGGACGGCGGGGCTACGAAACTGCTTGCATAATTTTGGGCAGAGCCGCGAAACGTCTTAAAGAGAGCGACCTAGTTCGCGACTCAACCCAAGCAAAATTGGTACCATCGTTCCTTCTTTTTAATTCGAATTTACAACATATTTTCCAACAAAAACACTTGAAAAGGAAAAGTGAACCTAAAAAGACTAAGAACAAGAACACTTCCCCTGATATGGGCTTGCCTCAGGAGAGTGGAAGAAAATAAAACAAAAAAATCATCAATAAACATGTTCAATTTGAAATGTATTTTAGAAACGACAATTGAATGTATTTTAGAAAAAAAAAAAAAATCAAATGAATGTGATGTATGAGACAGATGTAATGAAGAAAGCATTAGAGAATAAAATTTAGAACTTTTGATGGAATACGAGACAAGGTAATGAGGTAGTGGTCTTCTTCTTCTTTGTTCTTTCTTTTGTTGTCTTTGCAGGTTTTTGGAGTAAATGCCGCAGTCTATCACTTCACTCTGTTGTGTCAAATTCCCTTTTTGTTTGCTTGTATTTCTTTTGGTAGCAATGAAAGGGACTCTGACTAGGAGAAGTAGCCACAGATCGAGATGGTTAAATTGAGATCTCCTCGTCATGGGTTCTTCTTCAAACAGTGGGGAGTGAAGAATGGTGGAGGCGAAGTAGAGGTTTCACCATTATTGTTGTTGAGGTTTGGAGAGACAATGCAGAGAAAGAGTGGAGAGAGTCAAGCGTGGTAAAATAACAGATCTGGACCGTCCATTTAGATCCGACGGTTGTAATAGATGCCCTGGACGCCCTCCCGCCCTTTGTGCGCAGTAGCCCCCCCCCGGGTCCCTATATGTGTGGGTGATATTGAAGTGGCCTTATCAAAATGAGCCTAAAACTTGAGGGCCCAAAATCTCTATATAAATCTCTGGTCTTCTCTTTCACTCACTGTCGCTACTCTCTCTCTGTTTCTTCCTCCATGGCCATTTCAGCAAGTGTGAGTTGCAGAAATCCTAACCCCCAAATCCCAAAAACCCATTTTTCTTCCTCAAATTACCTGTCTATGCCCTCAAGAATCATAAATTTCCCATCTTGTCTTTCCACCATGAACCCTGATTCGATTTCCTGCTCTGTTAGCACCAATTCAGCTCCTCAAGTGGCAGAGGAGACCAAATCGACCATCTCACAGAGACCAGATTCGTTCGGAAGGTTCGGTAAGTATGGTGGGAAGTATGTTCCTGAAACCCTAATGTACGCTCTCACTGAGCTCGAATCGGCTTTTTACTTGCTTGCAAAAGATGAAGGTTTTCAGGTTCGTTTCGATCCCCACTTTTTTTAATTGAAAATATGTGATTTTGTTGAAATTGGGTTGTTTTTAGTTTAGTTTTATTGTGTGGGTAAGATCTATTTTTGGGTATTGCAAAGGGTTGATTGAGAATTAGAATTCATGATCAATTTTTGCCAATTATTTTGTTATTTTGAATGATGGTACATTTTGGAGATTTGGGTATTTGAATTTGGATCATGTGTTGATTTGGGTTGGTTTTGATTGATTTGTAGAAGAGCTAGATGGAATTTTGAGAGATTATGTTGGTAGGGAGAGTCCGCTCTACTTCGCGGAGCGACTAACTGAGCATTATAAGCGTCCAAATGGCGAGGGTCCTCTTGTGTATCTCAAAAGAGAGGACCTTAACCACACTGGAGCACATAAGATCAACAATGCGGTTGCGCAAGCTTTGCTTGCCAAACGATTGGGGAAGAAGCGCATTATAGCTGAGACGGGAGCTGGTCAGCATGGTGTTGCGACTGCTACTGTGTGTGCAAGGTTTGGTCTTGAATGTATTATTTACATGGGTGCCCAGGATATGGAAAGGCAATCCCTTAATGTTTTCAGGATGCGGCTTCTTGGGGCTGAGGTATGTTACTTTTTCCCGATTATTCTTAGATTAGTTTGTGGAATTATACAGTGTGACATTTTAAATGTAATTATTATGGGTATGATTGTGATATTCAGTATTCTTACAGATTTTGGACTGGTAAAAGTTTTGCGTAAGATTAGAAGGATAATTGTGCAAGGGTCCTATGTTTGACAACGTTATAAGAAATAATGTTTTTCTTTTGTTCAGTTTAGTAGTAAGTATAAAGATTATATTGTAATCTACTTAAGGTAATGACTAATGAGCAAGCACGTGAACACCTAGAAGATGGATCCATAACTTAGCACATGTCAAATATTATATTAGCAATAAACTCCGGGCAATCAAATTGGGTACCTACCCAAGAGAGATTAGTGACTAGGACTATTTCATCATGACTAATCGAGATAAATCAACTAACGAGATAGTGACCTCTTAATGCAACATCCAATTTGTAAACATAGTAGTTATTCAACATATGCTATCATAAAATAACTACCAAAGGCTGTGCATGCAGCTATGGAAGTTATAAGATCTACAACCACAAAGATAATTGAAAACATGAAAGGACGATGACTAATCAACCATAAATTAACATATTAAAATGTCTTGTTGCTTCTGTTTTGCTGGTGTTATGGATTATTAACATACACTCTCCTTCCCTTCCACGTACCCTCCGCCCCTCGTTCATGGTGCTTAAAAGGAGGTGGGATGTCTAATCCGTTTGCTTATGGTGGATTAAAGTGGCTACTCAGTCGCTTAATCGGTCTTACTAGCTTGTGTTGATTAATGACTTGGCTGATTAGTTTCAAGAGCAATAGAACTAGCAAGTAGTCAGGGGTTAATCAAAGATTTAATCACATAGAATAATTCATGCTTTCCCCACATATACAGGCTAAATCGTGACTCCACCATTGTCTAGGGCATGATGGTATGTAAAGAGTGTGGATGACCTTTAATTGATTGATGTTTGGTTTGATTATGATTTATTCCACTTTAATTTATGCAATTTAGAAATCACAGTGAGGAAATATAAGCATAATATAAAAAGACATAAGGTACTTCACTTAGACACCTACCACACTAAGCTACATCCACGGGAGAGAATTTGATGCATTTACTATGAAAAATCAAACAATCACAACTGGTTTAAATAAATGTGATTACACCCCATGACTGTCATCTTTTTCTAACCACTTTTCTGATGCTTCTCTCCCTCCAAGGTGATGACTTCCTTCCAACCTTTTTGTACAATACATGTCAAGCACACAGGTTAAGGTTCCTGCACTCACAGAATACTCGTCCACTGGAATACATAATGCAACTGTGAATATGGTGTACCCACGTGGCAGGTTTTCTAGGTTCCACACCTAGAACACAAACCTTCACTGAAATGCACTCGTGTAGGTTTTTAAGTTTTCCCCCTAGTAGATAACCTCCCTAACAAGACAAAAGCTCGTTGGGTTAAACACCCCCAAGACCATGAGCTATTCTTTGGTGTTTACCTATGGAAAAGCTAAACCTTGGCCTTCACATTAAGATCTAGTAACTAGTATGCCTCTTAAAATGCACCTTATTTGCACATAGCTAGGGGGTCAACAACCCTCAACTAAGCACTGCAAACAGTCAGGAGTCCGAGGTCCAACTGCACGACAATTTTGTTTGTGTTGGTGTGCCTTTGAGGATAAAAGCTCTCCGTTTATGGTTTGAGTTCCAGAAACAACTTAGGAAATAGTTGATGTTGGGGACATGTTACTTTTTCTAGTTGCTTCTCTAATCAGGCAATCAGTCGTAGGTAATGCAAATTCCATTCTCACCTCTTTGTCAAAAATTGACTTTTGTACTGAATCGTCACTTTTGCATCAGTTCCGAGCAATCAATACTTTGTGTGGACTTACATCATAAGTAAAAATGGTATTTTACGATGGTGTACAACGCAACCACTGCAGTTCTTGGACTAAAATATGCTTCCTCTTGACTTGATAATTTGCTTCCATCATACTCGAATCAATTTTACGCTTTCTGATCCACACTTAAGCTTTAAGCCACTCCTTTGTGTTGAAATTATATCAACCAATGTGTCCCATCACATATATACTTTTCTTCTTATTGAAGGTTTATTTGCCATCAACTTCCAAATATTTTGCAGAAGAATGCATTTAATGCTTTGTCATCTCTTATGGATCTAATCCATTTCATAATTCTTGAATTTTTATTTTATAGTAGAGAGTGATTTCATTATAGAATTTGAGAAATCCAAAGGTGTCATATGGTTATCTGATTGTTTAAGCAAGCAACTAGTGTTGAGTACATGTTATCCTGGACTTGTATCTCTATCGCTCTACTTTAATTAGTAATTTCAATATTAGTTTCTGCAAAATAGAAAGACAATTACTAATCCGTTGCCATGCAGGTCAGAGCAGTCCATTCTGGAACTGCAACTCTAAAGGATGCTACATCAGAAGCTATACGAGACTGGGTAACAAACGTAGAGTCAACCCATTATATATTGGGATCTGTTGCAGGGCCACATCCATATCCTATGATGGTCAGAGAGTTCCATGCAGTGATTGGAAAAGAAACCAGAAAGCAGGCACTTGAAAAGTGGGGCGGAAAGCCAGATGTACTAGTTGCTTGTGTGGGTGGAGGTTCAAATGCAATGGGGCTTTTTCATGAGTTTTTTTATGATGAAGACGTTAGGTTGATAGGTGTGGAGGCAGCTGGTTTTGGCTTAGACAGTGGTAAGCATGCTGCTACCTTGACAAAGGGGGAAATAGGAGTTTTGCATGGAGCTATGAGCTATTTATTGCAGGATGATGATGGTCAAATAATTGAACCACATTCTATCAGTGCTGGGTAAGGATATTACATGTGGCCAATTTAACTCTACATCGCTTCCCAGTATAGCATGTATTGTATATCAGGGAAACCTTTTGATTGAACTTTTTTTTTTTTGCATGTAGCTTGGATTACCCTGGCGTTGGACCAGAGCACAGCTATTTGAAAGATATAGGACGTGCTGAGTACTACTGCGTCACTGATCAAGAAGCATTGGAAGGTATTGAATCTAGTGAAAGCTTGTTAAATTTTTTAAATGCCTGTTCATCTCCTACCACTTGTATTTGACAGTTTATCAAATTACATGGCTCTCCAATATCCCACTCTATTATCGCTTACTTTTGCCACTATGCTGCCAGGCCTTACAACATTCTTTTGTTTCTAATTTTGGTCCTCAAAATAGAGTGAGCATATCGTTGTTGTGTACTCAGTGGCTGTTCTCTCCCCCTTCAACTTTTAATGCTTTGACCTTGTCTAGTTTAGGGGCTAAGCAATTCAGTGTCACATGCTGCAAATGACATCTCCACTTGAGATTTACTATCATTTGTTTATGTGATCTGATGATAGTCTATACTTTTCTTAATGTTTCATTTAAATAAGGTGATGGTTACTTTCGATATTTAATGATCAGAAACAGAATACACCCGGCTGCCTGATTGTGTTGAAAACTGTAGAAAATGTGTTTGTACTATTTTACTTTGCATTTTTCACTTTTTCTCATTGGTTTTGCTTGTTCTGTCTTCATAGCTTTCAAGAGGTTATCGCGACTGGAGGGCATAATCCCAGCTCTAGAGACATCTCATGCTCTGGCTTACTTGGAGAAGTTATGCCCAACTTTACCAAATGGAACTAAAGTTGTACTTAATTGCAGCGGTAGAGGGGATAAGGATGTTCACACGGCCATTAAACATTTGCAGATTTGAAAGGATTTTACTGTCCTGTTGCTTCAGATAGACTTACAATGACCATTCAAAAGGCTTTTTCCTTCTCCACTGTATGTAACAGCAATGATTGGTTCTTGTATGTATGAAACCTGATGTTCTTTCCCGATTCTAAGTAAAATCGATTCTAAATAAAATGGCATTATTCAAAGTCTTGTTTCCTCAACTCATTTTGATGAATTCAACTTTGGGTCTTGGCAATCAAACTATCTCTTGTTGCTTAAAATTGCTCTGGGAATACTTTAGTAGAAATTGTGTCTGCACCAGCAAAAAACTCGGGCACTGAACCAGATACACCAAGTCTGAGAGGAAGTCTGTTGAGATGGCTAAGTTGAGCTTCCTTTATGAAGAAAAGCAAAAACTGCGTAATAACTTGCCTGCAATGTCAATGGGTTGGAAGCGGCATTATGATAAACAACCATAATGGAGGAATCTCTTATCTCGTTGCATATAAATAAGCTGGAAGCAAATGCTCAGTTTTAGTAATGCCGTGCTGCAGTTGATAATTGCATGTAATGTAAAACAATAGTAGCTTGAGATAGGATCTCAAATCTTCAAGCACCAAAAGGCGCAAAGTCCCAATTGAATTCCATGCATGTGATGCACTTTTTTCCGATCAAATGGCATCATGAAGCCAACTATAGTATACCAGAAATCTCACGAGAGAAGATTTACCAATTTGTTTCTACCTACGTATGTGTCTTTGGAGGGACATTATGCACTTCAAGATTAACAACTGCAAGGAAATACTCCGTTGTGAGACGCATAAAGGAAATAATCCAGTTGCATTATCAAATGCTGAGAGGTTTAGAAATTTCGTTACAAACGTGCAGACAAATTGATCAGTGAGAAATTCAAAGGACAGCCACGACTATCCATGAGAAACAACTGATTATCCATGCAAACTACACAAGGAAGATTCATTTCTTCAAGTCTTGTGCCTGTACTGTACCTGTACATATACCCCAGAGCAGACCTCCCTTATCCATACCCCTTGCCATGATGAAGCTTTGATTCATCTTCTCAACTTCCACAATCCTTGCCTCATGGACATACACATTGCTTTGTTAAATAGATTAGGCAGATCATTTGGCTACCGTAAGGCTCTCTAAATCCAAATTGTTGTCAGATTCACCCAAGCGTTGCAAGGAAGCTCCAAACTTAAGAAACAACACTCTCATTCCCTCTATCCTCTTACTTCTACGCACACTTGCGCTGAACAAATACATTCCAATTTGAAGTTATCAACTGCAGCTGGATGAATCCGTACAGAGAGAGACACCTAAGTAAACAATTCATGAGAAGGTCAAGCGAGCCACCTCAGGGATATCACGGAATCAGAGAATGCCAGCAATCATTCAGTTCTACGGCACTGCCCCCCATTCTAATTTCATTTAGTTTGAAATAGCAATAAACAGTTTTGGCAGCTGGGGAGTATGGAGAGACAAAAGGGAGATTGAGGCTTCTGTTGTGCGAGAAAAAGAAAAGTAAATGAAGAACAAAAATCATCTTAAATTCGGGGTTTTCATTGTCCAACAAGGACCTCACCTCATTTGAGCCAAAGCCATGCATAACTCATGACCAAAGAGTAAAGATTTCAAAAATCTAAGAACAAGTGTATTGTATAAGTCAGAAACTCTCGACAAACCATATATCAGAACACATGTACAAAAGGAGGCATCAGAACTTTATGCAACCGTACATCAGAACACATGAACATTAAAAAAAAAAAAAAAGATGAGGACATGGAACCTCCTTTCAACAACAGAACTTCATTTCAGGGTTCAAAAAAACCTTCCCAAGATTAAAATTGATAGCAATGTTTGCCTCAAAACGGAATTCATTCTCAAGTATCATTATTTTACTAAATAGCTGCATCCATATAAATTCAACCCAATAACTGAAAGAAAGTCCCACTACCTAATTTCCTGTATGAAAGCTTTATTTCTGGTCATTATTACTATCTACAATAAGAACCACTATTGTTCAAACACCAAAACCGAGTGCCCGTTTTAAGTTGTGAAAGATAACAACCTCCATCAAAACAATCTTTCAGGGGCTGCAACCTTTTTATGCTTCAGGTTACATGACAGCAGGAAAACTACTTCCACGTGTGCTACTTTACAGCTTTGCCTGCATAGAAGAATAAACAAAATGCAACTTAGAGGTGTGTTACATAAGATACGTGATACAGATTATAAGAGGCCCAACGTCACTGGAAGCATTTGAAGAAAAGATAATAAAATTAAACTACGAAAGACAACCATTTTGGAGCTTGTTATGAATCCAAGAATGAAAGATCATCTCAACAGAATTTACAAGCAATTTGAACATTACTCAAAACAGAAACTCTACCCTCCGCTCCATCTCTTACCTACTAACCATCCAACAATACAAGCAGTCAAGTAAACACCAAGTAATTTCTGATCACCCACTCTGACAACGAATTCATGAAATGATATCTATGGTTTTGCCAAGCATCCAAGGGGGAGAGCAGTATAAATAGAGTTCATTATCTTCATGGAGGAGATTTATAAATGTCCATCTCCATGGAGAAGATCTCCTAGTCCCTTATCTTCATGGAAGAGAAGATATCCACACATTTCCCAGACCCATATCCAATAAGACAAGGAGACCCATATCCAATAAGACAAGGAGACCCATATCCAATAAGACAAGGCGGATAGAATTTTAATGTTTAGCATAAAAACGAGTAATAATGTGATACAAGCACATAAAATATCTGTATGTATTTTCTAGCTAGACAAAGCTGTCGAGGGCATTTTGGACACTAAAACAAGCGCACCACAAAAATCTAGGCAGTGATGATCAATTTATATAGAGAATGAGATTACCTGGGAATAGAGAAAGGTTCCAAGAATAGCAATAGCAGCTCCAAGAGCGTTTACAGGTTGGATAGGTGTGCGGAAGATTATGATAGACGAGACAATAACAGATATCCTCTTCATGGTGTTTCCAATGCTAAAGGTCAAGGGAGAGATTTGATCGAGGGACATGTATGAAACCTGGTTGTACAAGTGATAGAATACACTCTGGGCTGCCACCCACCTGTCATACAGAATTCACTATCAGAAATTAATTTTCATTCAATAAGGAGCTACTGAAAATAACAAAAATAATAGTCATTAGAATTACATAAACACAATTATGACGAGGATTGACATCCAATCATTCAGAATCAGACAAAGACCTAAGAGAGAAGCAAATACCACATGTTTTGAGTTGTAAAAGTGCTAGACCGTCAACAATTACAAACAAAACTTCTAATGAACACGCTCTGGTCAAATATGAAATTCCTCTAATAAAAAATTTCAACAAAATCATGGCAGCATTTCTATTCAAACAAGCAATACATGTAAGAAAAGATGGAACATTATTGAGAATTCTAGACTCCGGCGCATTTGTCACTTTATGGCAAATATAAGACCACGTCTTTGTAGGAGGAAGATAGTTCTGAATCCATCTTGAAAGGTCAGTGTCGAAACCACGCCTTTTGTAGGATGAAGATAGTTTTGAATCCATCTTGAAAGGTCAGTATCTAAACAGGCAGATGGAACTAACCATCTTGTCAACTACTTTTTTTTCAATCCAATTCATATAGAAACTAGTATGTACACGTCTGTGTTACATTATCAGCTTTATCAATATCACTGGGCAGAGCACTGACCACCGCATGATGGACAGCAACTACCCAAAAATATCCCTCAATGACCTCGTAGCCTGGAGCCCATTTCCTCCCTACTGAAGGCATATTTTTTCAAATACCTCAATGCTTGCAACACATACAATTCTACTTAAATATCTTCTACGGTAAATGAATATGCCAGTATTTGCAAGGCCACGCGAGGTTAACAATGAACATTAATTTTTATGACAATGTTGCTTCATGCCGATGTCTGTTGAAACTTGGAAAGGGGTGTTAAGTTTGTTTCATATAGAACAAGTTTGAGGTCATTTATTGGTTAAATTTCGTACTTCACTAACATACAAATTACCACAATGAAGTATACGAATGGGTATATGTAAAGTAAAGAACAAGCAGACAAAACAAGAAAATGAGAGCTATAATTCTTGTTGTTACCATATGAACTGGGGTCCAATCTGCGCGACTGCAGTTTCCCAGCCAGCTGCCCACATCTGGGGACCCTCCACAGCAATTGCGAAGGGTGTGAGAATCAAGAGAGACAACATAGACAAACACGCATAGTAGTTCATTCCACCAACTGACTTCCCTTTCATCCCTCTCTTTGAGAATATGTTGCGGAAGACAAATGCCAAATTTGAAATCATAGCTCCCATAAACCCTAATATATGACAAATTCCACCAACCCATTATAAGAACACTACTTAAATATGCACAAATTCATGTTTTAACCCATGAGTCATGACACATAATCAGCAAAGCAAATCAATTAAGATGTTCCGAATTACGGGTATAAACCGTATAATGGCATAATACTAAAAACAACGAGAAAATAACAAGAGTGTCACCAAGTTAAACATTTATTCAAAATAAGGCAGATACTCACCAACCATGTCGAAATTGAGCTCAGTAACGGCAGCAAGTGCGCAACCTCCAATAATCGGAAGCAACGATAGATAAACTTGCGTGGGGAACGTTTCACCCATCAAAAACCTCGAAACCAATACACTAAAAGCAGGCTCACCACTCTTGATGATGTGAGTGAACGAAACCGCCACCTTTGACATACTCACTGTTGCTGCTACATGACCTATAGTATGAGCAATTGCAACCTGCAATCAACAACAACTCCATCAAAATATATCCCTAAATAAAATTACACCAAAAAATCATTTTTTTTTCAATAATTCACCAAATTTTCTCATAAAGTGAACCAAACAAAACATAACCCTAGAGAGAGTTCTAAAACCCTAGATATCTCACAGGGAACAGAGTCTTCCAGAACTCCAAATCGGTCTTCGGGGCTTCGACGATCCTGGTGGCCCAGGAGATCAACATCATGAGCGATCCACAAGCGAGCGACAGAGTCGAAGTGAGCCATGGGAATGGAAACGCGTTCAAAACCTTCTTGTTGTAGATGTTGAACACAACATTCAGAGCCCACCAAGTAGCGAAATAGATGCTGATCTTGAGCTTCTGAGCAGCCGCAGATTTTGCTGCTTGTTCCATGCTCGGATCGATCGGCTGCGATTTGTCCGAGGCCTCGTAGGCCTTGCACTGGATCAAAGGCTTTCGATGTGAAGAAGAAACAGCCGCAGGTGATGATCCAATGGTTTGCACTGATGAAACATAGAGTGGTTTCTCAGCAAGAGTGTTAGAGATCTCTTGAAAGGAAGTGATGGAAGAGATCGAATTGGAGGATAGGAGGAGGAGAATGATCTCTTTTGAACGAGATCGGGGATGGACAGAGCCGGAGAGTGATTTAGTTTGCAAATCATGTTTGATGAAATTCTTCAATCAATCAAACTGATTTGAAACTAGCGAGAATAGTGATGAAATACCGATTAATTTTGTTTCGTTGAATGAAGACCTCGAAAACTCAGAATACACAGCAAAGACACGGAGAAGTCAAGAGTGTGATCAATTTGTAGGAGTGACCTTCGGATCTAAGAAGGAGATTTTTTTCGAAGATCTTGAATGAGAGATCTAAGGAGAGTTTTTTTTTTTTTTTCTCTATTGGACAAGGAGATGTTTATTATGCATTCGGAAGTGGAAAAAGTTAAATTTTCTACGCAAGCAGTCCTTTAGGAAGCAAGCAGGGATGCAATTTTGACTACAATGTCCTTGGCCTTTTTAGAAGCTATAGACTTTTGAACATTTTTGGAGAGTTTTTGTTGGTAGCAAATGGCTTATGGCTGCAACTTGGGTCAATTCAAAAAGCTTAGAGTCGTGGCTCAAATCCGTTTTTTCTCATGCTTTTTGTGCACTTTTAGGAGCCAACTCACATGAGATTTTATACCGACTTTCTCTTTTGTTTTGTTTTGTTTGAGTTGAAATTTGTAGGAAATGTGCAAAAGGTCAAGAATGTCATTTTAAAATTTTAACTCATTCAACAAACCTTCCTCAAGATACTAAAAAAAAACGTGACTCGTCTTTGATGTCACAACTATCTTCTTGCCTAGCCAAATGAGTGATAGTGCCGCACAGGAAGTATTTGTGAAAAGAAAGCCCATAACATTGAGCATCCCGTGTTGTCTTTCCTGGTTTAAATAATTTAGGATGGTTGTTAATGTTCTAGATATAATCATTAACCACCATAGACTTTAGGGTGTATTTTTGTACTATCCTTTGTGTTTGTGTATTTTAAGCCAACTCACATGAGATTTTATACCGAGGTTCTATTTTGTTTGTTTGAGTTGAAATTTGTAGGAAATGTGCAAAAGGTCAAGAATGTCATTTTAAAATTTTAACTTATTCAACAAAGAGAAGTTCTACACGTCGAGGAAGTGGGCGAGGAAAACAGCGAGAGGAGGGAGGTGGGACCGTCCATCTCCCTTGAGATGCACGTTTAAAAATGGGGGCATGCATCTCGAGGGAGATTGACGGTCCCACTCCCTCTCTTCGTTGTTTTCCTCGCCCACTTCCTCAACGTGTAGAACTTCTGTTCAACAAACCTTTCACAAGATACACAACAAAACGTGACTCGTCCTTGATGTCACAAATATCTTTTTGTCTAGTCAAGTGAGTTCTAGTGCTGCACAGAAAATACTTGTGAAAAGAATGCCCGTAACATTGAGCATTCTGTGTTGTCTTCCCTTGTTTAAGTAATTTTAAGATGGTTGTTAGTGTTTAAAATGCAAAAAAGTTGAAGTAAATATAATCATTAACCACCATAGACTTTAGGGTGTATTTTTGTACTGTCATTTGTGTTTCGTGTATTTTAAGGTGCACATACAAAATGTGGCTTATTTGGTATAGATGAATTACAAGCTCTTGCAACCTTCTTTTATTTAATGAAATTAGAAAAAATATATTAATAAATAATATTTAGGGGTTGCATATTTTTTATATTTATTTTGTTTTCATATATTTTCAAACCATATTACACTATATTCATTTAACAATTACAAGGAGGGTGCTTTAGTGTGCAGATCATGTTTAATGGAATTCTTCACTCACTAATCAATCAACCTCATCAGTTAAATCAAATCGATTCGTCGAGAAGGAAGGAAAAGTAGTGTGTTCAACGAATAGTGATGAAAGAATGATCAAATTTGTTCAATGAAGACCTCGAGATCTCAGAATTTGAGAGAGTAAGTGATTTGTAAAAAAGATATGAGAAACCCACCCTGAAGAATGGGAGTTTTGTCGAATTTCTTCTCTTCTTTCTTAAGATGATGATTGAGTTCTTTGGTGTTTATCAAAAAATGCAATTAGTGTATTGATTGGGAATTGAGAGATAATAGATTTTTTCCAATTGGCTATGAGAGAGAAGTAGATGATGTTTGAAAATGTTAAGAAACCAAAGTTTTTGCAACCAGAGTGATATGGCGTGATTTTGAAAGAATGATGAAATTTTCAAAGTGTTTATGTGTATCTTGTGATTGTAAAAAACTCTGTTAATGATGTCACATCATCTTAATTGCAAAACATAATTTTCTAACTTCATTTCACGATGTTTATGCATTCAAAATAGGAGAAAGTTAAATTTTCTATGTCAAATGGATTAAGGCTGCAACTTTAGGGTCAATTCAAAGAAGCTCGAGTTGCTGCGCAAATCTAGTTTAACTCAAATCTAAGCTTTTCATGCTAAATAGACCTTTTGTGCACTTTATGGACAAATTCAACAAATGCACAACAAAACGAGATAGATCCTTGAGCACATTATGGTTTCAATTTTGGCCAGTGTTTCAAAATGCAAATAATCAATCCTTGTATAGTTGACAAACATAAACCCTAAGGTGAACAGTGGAACTCTTGAAAAAGTCAAGACCAAGATTTTTATCGAAGTCGTGCTTTGTGTATTTTTTATGGTGTACACAAAAATAAAATAAAAAACGTCCTATTTGGTATTATTTTAGCAAAAAAAATAAAATAAAAATACAATTACATGGGTTACATGCTCATTAGCAGCCAGCAAACCACCATTCCAACCAATGAACCAAATGCCCCCACATGGAAGTCACATACCCACTTCTCATTTCACTTTCAAAATATTAAACCAAATTAGTTGGTGTAATTGTCCTTATATTAATTGAAATTAACAGTGACCATTGTAATTGTTCTTTTTCAATAAGACCAACCGAGACTGCGACGGCAATGTGTTGGGTGTGACATTCTTTTATTGGAAATATTAGGCATCTTCTTGATGTGCATAGCTTTTAGATTTGTAAATTTATTAATAAAGACCTCAACTTCGAAGTTCATAATTTAACAACTGGACCTTAGAGGCTGTAATTTTGGTTTCTTTTGGTTTAATACGGGTAAAGTCGTCATGTACTCACGTAACGTTTGTAAGTTTCTTTTGTTGAAAAGTAATAAAGATCTGGCATCCCATAGTTGCCCCTCCCCACTGAAGATTACCCCTCCCCACTGAAGGTTATTTAAATAAATAAAAAAAAATTTAACAACTGGATCAGAACAATGATATTGTAATTAAAAAATAGAAATACAGTAACAAATGTCCATCCCGAGACATCATCCTACCACAATCAAATCAACGGATCGAAACGCTAAATTGTCTCTTAAAACTTCGATTTGAACTTCTTTCTATTCATGCTTATAATTTTCTTGGAATAGAAGCTTGAGTAATGAATTGTTATTGGTAGATTTCATAAGTGGTGTGATATCGGGGTTCAATTAAATTTCTTTTTTCACATATTCGAAATAAAAATTAACATAAGAATGAGCATGCAACATGACACAAGATTATATAATAAATAAATAAATAAATAAACTTATGAACAGAACATCAAGTAGAGTTAGCTATTGATAATGAAGAGTATTAATTAATAAAAAATTAAAGAAATTTTCTATTACAATACAAAATACAGCTAAATGTACGGTGACTTCTCTTGCATCGAATGCCTATAAAAATTAGTGTTCTAAAAAGCGTTAGGCACTGAGCGGGCGGCGAACAGGTGCCTAGTGCCGCGGGGCGTAGGCGATCTTAGGTTTTGTATTGTAACTTTAATAATTTACAAAAATTAAGCATAATACTTTATCAATTACATCCAATTTAATGTCAAGATACATATGCAAAATTTAAAAATATGAAAAATTAACAATCATGAACAAAATTTATTAAAACTCAAATGACTGAAATTGGTCATGATGGGTACTTTATATAAAATTGAATTTGTGGACAAATATCCAAACTAATTCTTTTATTTTTCTTCAAATTGCATTAATAACCTTAGTCATGTTTGATAAAAATCTACATTAGTAAAATTTGTACCGGCATACCCTTTGAGAATTCCATTAAGTAATCATCATTTGCTACAATTAGACATATACTGAATAAAAATAATTAAATAGTTTATTTCTAAATAAGAGGAAAGAAAAATAAAATAAGAACACAATCAGTCTTATTACAAAAAAAATTGCCCAGACCGCCTAAACCCCCCCAGGCCACCTAGGCTGCCTAGACCCCGCCCAAACCTGCCCAGAACCCGCCCAGCCATTAATCTGAGTGATTTTCTACCTTCTAGCACCTAGACCTATTTTTAGAACACTGATAAAAACTAAGTTTATTATATTAAAAAACTATTTTTTTTAATTAAATCAAGCCTGCGGTGTACCTAATTTTCCAATCTTTCATGGGAATTCAAATCTCTAGCCCCCTCCTTCAAAAACAGATCTGCAGAAAAGGTTTCAATTTCCATATTATTTTCCAACCTATCAAACAAAACCTAAAAATATATATATTCCCTATAAAAATTGTCTAACTATAATAAGTTTCTTAGAACCTAATTATCCCTAACCGACACAACCCTTGTTTGGTACACCAAATTAAGATTTTTAGCATTACTAATGTCTCTAGATAGTAGATAAACAATTCTTGTCATCCTTGTTTGCTAGTTTTTTTTTGGATTTTTTACACTTTTATTCCTTCCGTAGATAGTGTTTGTGGTTATCTTTTAAAATGAATAGGTAAAAAAAAAATAACAAACATGACTAGTTAGTCTTATTCATAGTAGATATATTACGCATAGGCTTGTATTTTTGTTATTGCGACATTATAGTTTGTATTATGATTTCCTGACTCAGTACAAATTACACGGTTTGTATCCCAACACATTATGATATGTATTAGACATGTGAATTACATAAACTTCACAACTAATATACGTTGTGACGTCTTCCTGAATTCATCCTTACCTGAAGTTTGAAAAAAATAATTTGTAGTTTCGAAGTTGACATAAATTTTTTTAATAAACAAGGTTTAAATGACCCCATAACTTTTATATTAATAAAAATGATTCAAGTACAACACCTCTCCAGAGGGAGAGACACCGCTGCAAGGTTTTATTCATCTCATGAATCACTAACATTGGTAAGTTAATTACTTCCTTCTTTGATTTGTAGTATATTTCGTGTATTTTTTGTTACATTTTTTTACGCTTAGTAAATCAACGAGGGCTTGGTACATAATTTATTTTAACTTCTTCTATTAGAACCAAAAACGCTCGTATTCTCTGCATTCAACAATCCTAGTTCCAATATCATTACACATGCATTCATTGCTTCAAAATTGTTGGAGTGATTTTCATCATTATCCTCATTTCCTTTCCTGTCTTGAAGAACCCTTATGCCCCCGTATTTAGCTCATGGAAAACCTGGTTCAACAGTTGACATAAGAATTAAGGTTTTCCACTAGAAGTTATTTGAAAAGCATTTACTTATAAATCACTTATAATGCCCCTCTTGATTAGGAGCCATTTGCAACTTTAATTCCACACTTAGGTGGAGATGGGGGAGCTAGGAAAGTGAAATAGAATGTAGCCATCTCCACCAACCATAAAATATATGTTATGCCTCGTATACGATATTTAATTTTGGGTTTGTCTAAACAGTGAGGGAATAGGCGAGGAAACCAGAGAGGGAGGGGTGAAGCCGTTCACCTCCTTCGAGATGCGTGAAAGTGCATCGGGATACATGTTTTCATGCATTTCGAGAGAATGAATGGCTTCACCCCTCTCCCTCACTGGTTCCCTCGCCATTTAGAATTTCCTTTTAATTTTACAAGCAACTTGTGTAGGGGAGAAATGTGGGCCAATAATTATAAGAAATTCGAACCTTATAAAGCATTAAAAAGAACCCTTTAAGAACTTCGCAACTGTTTAAAGATATAATTGATGACAAACTTTATTGATGTTGAATGAATGCTTTAAACAAGTTGGACTAAACTAGCAATTGATCATACCTAATGCAACTTTCACAAAAGTTCTCACAAGTTTGGGCATTACTTATGGAATTATCATTTATCAGTCCTATACTCCTAAAAAAATGATTTTTTTTAAGCCACCGAAATTGAGAAGCAGCAATTATGTAATTTTTTTTTAACAATAGCAATAAATAAATAAAATTTCTCCATGGAGCAACATGGGTTTCCTTTTCGATTGATGTTTCAAGGTTTCCTTTTGTATGAGTCTTTCTTAAGAGTCAAACCCTAGCGCCAAATCCGTGCCAGAGGAGGCTCAAGAACAGAAGAAGAAGAAGAAGAAGAAGAAGAAGAAGAATAGAGGAAGATGAAGAACAGAAGAGAAAAAAGAAGAACAGATGAAAACAAAAGAACATATCAAGAAAGAACACAATGAAGACATAAGAAGAAAAGAAGAACAGATGAAGGATTGGAGGGTATTGAGTCTCCCCTGGCGCGGATTTGGCGCTAGGGGACCGGCTCTTAAGAATTAGGGCTTTTGGATTGATGTTTCAAGGTTTTCTTTTGGATTGGAGCAACATGAGTTTCTTTTTGAATTGATGTTTCAAAGTTCCCTTTGGATTGGCTAAGTTGGCGGTCCCAAACTAATCTTTCCCGACGTGCGGAATGGTTATGATATAAGGTTTCTCATGTGCTCATATGATGTGTGGAAAGAGAGAAATATGAGGATTTTTGAAAAGATATTAGAGAATTCTTGTGGAAGATGGATTCAACTTGTAATCTCTTTAGAGAGTTATTTTTTGACACCTTCATGGTGTTTTGGCATTCCTTGATACATAGATGATTGAATTTTGTTTTTCTTCTTATTTTCAATAAAAATCTTCGTGTTTTGACAAAAAAAAAACATGGGTTTCCAATGCGCAAAAACACCATCTCATATCTATCCTCTACACTACCAGAAATCATACTTTCAATACATCATGAAGAACAAATTCAGATCACCACCAGGAGAACCCACCCTCCTCTTATCCCTCAACACCACACCCTCTTCTTCTCTTCCCCAACTTCCTCCCCTTTTTGTTTCCACCACTTTCATACACCTCTTTATCATCCGTAGCCCTCCAAATCCTTCCTATCACTTAGATCTCGATTTGAGCCAAATTGATAAAAAAATATCATGAACCCTCGATCTATTGAAGAAATCTTGAATTGTTGGCTGATTGCAGCAGATCTGAACAAAATCCACTTTAAGAGTCTTGAACCCTTGCACATCTAAAGCATATTAGAAGAGAAGATGATGACGACACGAGAAGGAAAAGTTCCAGCGACGGGTGGTGTGATGAGAATTTTCTAATTTTAACAAAAGAATTTTTTTGAAAATCCAAAAATTTCCGCATTATGAGCCGACATCATTCATCCCCTCAATTGGCATTACAAATGTTAATTTCATACCAAAATACAATATAACCAAAATCGTTAGACCATGAAATTTTGCACTTTGTTAAAAAAATTGGTTTTGAAAGTTGAATGATGACTTCTGATGTAATAAGGACATAATTCACTAAAGTCGAGCTTTATATATAATACACCAATCAATGTCAGGAAAAGCAGAAAAACATGAGGCACTAACATGAAACCCTTTGGGCTGCTGTTGATTCCAAGCATAATTCTTATTCCCTAGAAGGGCAGAAGAAGGTGGCTATTGGTGGTTCTCAAGGGCAAGGGCAAGGGCAAGTATTTGCCTATGATGGACTTTGACCACCCAATTGCCTAATTCCTCTTAACAAAAGTCACCATGAAGTGTGATTAATATGATGTAAAAATAAATCATTAATGACATTTTCTTGACATAAATTGCCCCAGTAAAAAATATATATATTAGTTCTTAACATAAACTACCCCAGTAAAATATATATATATACTGTCGAGGTTATTGCAGTCATGTTCTTGCTCCGATGCAAGCTTCAGTTCTATTTCATAATGAATGTCCTTAGGCCTTCTGCTCGAAACCAGCAAACATGTTAAGAAAACAATGTATATCATTGGTTTCATAAGGTAAAGAGGCAAATGATGCCAGAAATTTTGGTCAAGCAGAACATGACAGACAGGTTATGTATACTGTAACAGTGAGATGTGAATACAAAAACTGCACACAAATCCAAAGCACGAGCTAGTTGAAATGAACATAAAAACCAATACAATATACTGAGGTAGAGATCAGAAAGACGAACAAGTAAGAATCTAAATACAAAGCCACACCAGAGAAGCACAAAAAGAAACTCAAGTCAGATCATCCTCTTCCATTTCTTTGGCCTTCAGCTTTTCTTTGACTCGTAACAGAATAGTGGTCTTCCATGCGTCCTATAAGCAGAATATTGGGTGATAGCTCAGAAAGTTATGTAGTATACACAATTCAACACATTTTAAGTCCTACCAGAATGGGAGTCGGATAAAGCCAAGGCAAACACTATAAAATTGAACAGAGGAAAGACAATTTTATAGCATGGCAAAGAACCAGAAACACGAGAGAAGGCAATGCCATCTTAGGTGGAAAAATAAGATTGAACCAGGATTCCATCAAATACTAGACAAGTCTGTCGAAATTGCCTAGTAAAAAATTAAACAATAAAGTATGACAGGATAATGTAAGGTTCAAGTTCTTTCAGACAAGGGGCTACGAATAGAACCTTGAAAAACCTTGAAAATTATGACATTGTACCAGATGAGATGACTTGGACCTTGTTATAGTTATCAAAAAGAAGAAACGCCCCAGAAAACCAATGATGATCAGATCATGGAATGGATTACAAATGCTAAATTCAAAACACCCTTAAATGGCAAAGGAGGATTAGCTGCCAATCCTAAAACTAAGGTGAAGCGTAATGAAGAAGTCAAAGTAATGATGATAGGCAAATATCACTTTTACAGTGTGAAATGCACTACATCATTTTAAAGACTTCACATTTTTCTTGCAAAAACTGCTACAGATCCAATTGTTGACTGGTTTCAGCTTCTCAACATTGTACACATGCTCAAGTAGGTGACAGCGCAATTTCCCATCTGCTACACCCATTCTCTTATTCATGATTTACCGGGGTGCATGATTTACAGATGTATTGAGGACATCCAAATCATTTAACATGCACAAACAAGGACATAAAATCTGAAACCAGGAAGATTATAATCAATAGTTTTGACTTGACCCCCTAAAACTAATGAATACCAACAGTGTATCAATAATCATTATCAAAGCACTCAATAAGGCGGCTTAGATATGAGGTAGGGATAGGCTCCAATGCACTCAGCATGGCATATGCTTGCCGCACCACCTTAGGCTAAGACGTAATACCTGCCAGGCATCTGTCTCACCTACAGGTAGGTTTCAAGAGAATATTTGAATTTTCAATTTTGTGGCTTTGCATGAGGGAAGAGATAAAGGAGAAAGTGATGATTAGAGAGTTGAGTACTAGTGTGTTTCACAAGTGAAGTAATATGTGCACTATCAGATTATATCTAGTTTGCTCATTCAATGGCCTTTGTTTTTTACTTTTTGATAATAATGACCTTTATTTTTCTATTTGCTATTTTTTTTAGAATCATCTAGGGTGAGCTTGACTAGCGGAAATCCAATCAGATTAATTTGCAACAGATTATTAGAGCATATTGTGCCAGATTCTAGCTAATTGAACTTCATGAGATTTATGAAATATACCAGACGGGTCATGCTATCAAATTCTTTGACGACATCAGTGAACTTCGCAACATCTTCCTCGTTGAGTGAGGCAGCCAAATCCTGCGAGAATAATAATCATCCCAATTAGCAGCTGATTCGTAATGGAACAAAAAAATCTTCAGAAATATAAATTGCAATGTCACGAGGCACAGTGATAGAACTAAGGAATAAACTAAATTAAACGCGGATTAATCTGAATAAACGTAAATTAAACGTGGAATAAACGTAAAATAAACTAAACTAAGGAATAAACTGAATTAAACGTAACAGTAAATTAAATAGCAATACTTGAAATAAACGAACAAAATTTAAAACAACAGTGATAAAAGCTAAAAAAAATAACTAGAGATCAATTATTCTTTCAATCATCAACTGAATAACAATGAACAACCCTTGCCTTATTTATAATTGTCCCAACCTATTTGGCAAGCTAATTGACCCAACCCTAATTGGCTAATAATGCCCTATTACTATTTTGGGCTCTTACTTAATAGGCCCAAATATACTTAATATGATATTGCTAAACTAACCCATCATATTGCTAATACTGCTTACATCAACCTCCTCAGATTGAAGAAGCTCATTCTCGAGTTTAAAGTCAAAGAAGTCAAACGAACATAAGTAGCCACTTAGATAACACAAGGTGAAGTGCACTAGCAAAAATTGACGCGAACTTTGCTTTTGTAGCTGCTTGTACCCAAAGAATGAAATTAAAAACTTGGCACAAAAAAAGTCCAATAGAAATCCTGAGCTCGAAGTAGATCCACTGCTTGAATTGAATGTCGTGTGCAAACTTTCCTAAATTTTTTTTCATAAAATTGATCCAAATTTGATCATAAACACTCTTCCGCAAGTGTCCATCTTGTGGTAGTGAATAACTGTAGCATATAACCAGAAAAATCATATCCTTGTGGTGGTATAAAGTCACCAATGAGATGGGCAATAACTTGAATGATACTCATGTGATGGGACGAAAATTTTGTTATAGTGGAAATAACAAAACCCAAATGGATATCTTTCTTCTTCACAATGAAGGTCATCGCCTTCAAATGTTGAAGAGGTGACGATGATGTTGTTCTTGTCACAAGCGATAGTGACACTGACGGCTCCAGCTTTGCCACCAACCTTGATCCTCTTCTAAAGAAACCTCTCAAGTAAGGATGTCCATGATCTTGCCTTCAACTAGCTTGGCGCAGTCGATGATGAAGGTCGAGCCCTTCTTCTTCCCCTCAACACCACTTGTTGCGCTTCCTCTGCTAATCTATGCTTGGTGGGATCGTTGAAGGGAGAGGAAACCACATTGCGGTGGATCATGACCAAGGCAATTGGCCGTGGCAACTCAGTTATGTGAATTGTGGACAGTTGGGCGGCAATCTGATGCAAGGAGCGGTGCTGGCCAGATTCTGGTATATTTTCTCGTGCTCCCTCTTATAATTCTTCTATATCTTCTATTTCTATTGTTCTTCTTTGTGGGGTTTGGGCTAAATGGGAGTATAAGTGGGGTTATGGGATTGTAGGGAAGGTGCGATGGTCGATCAGGGTTGTCAACCTAGCTGGAGAAGTGTCGCTAGGTGGTGCTTGGGGGTCGATGTGCAGTGCGGAGGGCGGAGGGGTTTGGACAAAAGTGGTGGGGGGGGGGCAAGCGAGTTCGGTGAGGACACCTGAGGGGTAGACCGATTGTAATACCCGCCTAATTACATAAATATAAATATGATTTATTCATTAATTTGTAATGTATTACAATTTTATATATAATATCTAAAATTTTGTTTTATTTGTAGTTGGTAAAGAAAGTAGGAAGTGTGAGTGAATTTAACAAATTATTAGTAAAATCCACTATGGGCTTGGATTTAACAAATTATAAGTTTGAATTATTTTCTATTGGGCTTGGGCGCGTATTTCTTTAACTTTGAACTTGTGCAAATGTGTCATTAGAGTATTAATAAGGTTTTAAAAAAAATAGGGACGATTCTCCCATCTCATTTTTTTATTAAAAAAACAAATAAAAGGAAAAGGAAAGAAGAAGAGTTTTCTCTCATTCGTACAAAAAAAAATGATGGGGGAAAGTGAGTGTTTGATGATCCTTTGTTTCAAAGGGTTATTGATGGGTGGTATTTTGTGATGGTTTATTTTCTTTTGAGTTGACCGATTGGTGATGATTGATGTTGATTTGTAGAAGAAAATAAAATAGAAAAGGGACAAAAAGAGAGGAAGAGATAAATAAAAGAGAAATGAGAGAATAAGAAATGTAGAGAATGAGAAATAGAAGAAAGAATGGGACAATAGAAAATGAGAAAAGAAGAGGAAAAAAAAGGGGAAAGAATATAAAAAAATATCTTTCATCCGTACAAAAACAAAAGTAAGAAAAATGGAGAGAAAAAAGGTAAAAAGATAAGAAGAGGTGGCATGCACGGACATGAGATATGTGTGCGCGTGCGCCTATTCATTACATCTTGATTTTATAGTCTTAGTAGGGGATGCTATATAAATGGTATGCTAATTTTGTAAAATTGTTATTTTCTATCACATCATCACAAAATTTTACTTGTCCTTATCCGGATTAAATCCCTTGATTTGTATTAATATGTGAGTTCATGCCCAAGTGATGACTATAGAAAATAATATAGGCTTGATAAGACAAAAATAAGTAAATAAACAAATTGATGATATCAAAAGATGATTATTATTCAATACATACGATTGGGATTGTGTTTGCTTCATAAGATAAATTGGGGGTTATGAGAACATTGTTCACACTATACTATGTGCCTACATCACTCAACTAAAATTTCCGAACTTAATTGCTTGAAATAATAATATGATTCATAACAATTAAGGTAAAGTCTTTAGAGATTTTGTTTGTTTATTTTTTTATGTAATGTAAGGCCAGAATAGGAAAGAAATAGTATTAAACTTTAGGATCCTCTTCATCTTGCTCTTCAATGAAAACATGGGTTCATATAACACTTGTTTTTGGTTGAAACTGTGGGTTTAAATTGGTGGACCACTAAGCCATAGAGAACAGTGACAATAATCAGCCTTTTAGACTTTAACAAAAAAAAATACACATTTTATACTTTATCAGAAGAAAAATTATTTACCATGTCAACTCCTTATTTGAAGAAAATATGAAAATATAATTAATTAGTTTAACCTTAGGTTTTTTTTGTTTAAGCAAAGATATTTCATTTTGATCTCTTGTATTGTCACAAACCTCGATACCCAGTTTGTGTTTGATTCAATTGATTTAAAGTTTGAATAATAAAGACACTGAGTTACTCGTCGGTTTATGTAATGTATTAATTGGGGCTAGGTTTAGTCAAAATAACATGGTACAATAAATTTGTGACCAAAATTCTTGGATCTCAAACATTCGGGCCTGGCAATTTTTCTTATCCAACAAATTTTGTGAGCATTGGGTTGGGCCCAACTTTGTTTACAAATCAATATATTTACAGATTTGGCCCTCACCCACTATTTAAAAGTCTGGGCTAGACTGGATAGTTGCATCTCAATAATGAAACCAAACCTGGACTTAGTTTGATTATAATGTGGTTTGAGTTTAGTTTGATTAAAATGATTTGAAATTTACATGAGAAGTATTCATAATTTGAGGAGATGTATTGGGTATTTGTATGGTTATTGCGAATGTGTATTTGTATTGTATTTGTATTTGCTATTCGCTTATGACTCGAATTTTATTGTCATGCGAATAGACTTGTTAAGGAATATGAATTTCTTATATTTAATGGACTTGATCGCCGTATTGTTAAAAAGCATTAGTTTGTGAAAAATACTAGTTTTCCCAAAAGAATGGGTTAATATTGTGGTTGATTTATTTATAGTTGACAAAGTGACACCATAAAAGAATTTTGAGTTTTAGTTGATTTTTTAAGCTCTTTTTCCACAACTCCGAAAAAAAATGAGAAAAAAATAATAGTGTTTTTGTCTACAGACTTGCTTGTATACGTGGTTTATAATTTTGATATGCAGACTTGCTTGCATATCAGCTACGCCGTTCCATGTGAGTTCAGTAGTACGTGTAATATTTATAAACTGTTTGTCATGGATCGAACTTTGGGTGTGATGACGTGACACTCAATGTAGCACCCCACTTGGGTCATGTACGCTCCGAGTGATTTCAAAGGAAATGGAGACACACTTGGGTGAGGTGTGTTCGGCACAGAAGGAGTGCGATTGTGGAAAAGAAGCAATTTTTTTTGTATATGCATGGTTGCCTTGAGGGAAGAAACTAAATGCTCATTCGATTATTGAATGAAAAATACATGTCTTCCTTAAGGTAAATATGTTTGTTGTGAGTATTTTATAATATAATTTCCTTGGGAAGAAACTAAATGTTTATTCGATCATTGAATGAGAACTATGTCTTCCTTAAGGAAAATAAATGTTTGGTTGTTAATATTTCAATGATGATGTATTAGGGTTATGAGTTGAATTTTTTTTTGTTGAAAGGTGAGCGTGCTGTCGGTGGGTATAAAACCCAAGACGCGGGGGTTAAACCACAACAACCTTAACCATCCAACCAGGCTACCATTGGCAATATCGGTTGAACTTTGATGAAAGTAAACTGCTCACACATATTGAAATATCAGTTAAAATAGTATTCATGATGAATACTGATAAATTTAAAATTTTCATTTATTTGGTTCTAACCGTTTCGTGCAGGATGGTAAGTCTACTAACATTTTTGCAAGTCAAACTTACCATGGTCAACCCTGACGTGTTTGTCTTGTTGAGGAACTACATATTTTTGAGTTATTGCTTCCTTGTGTACGTAATATATGAAACTTATTTGATTTGATAAAGATGGAGATTTCTCATACCAGCTACCTCACTGACCCAAGTGAGTTTATGCTTATTGGATAAGTTCTTATTGGAATGTAATCATTTAGTCTTTCTTAGGTTATAGAGTTTTGAGGCAACACTTTGGCGATTTATTTTATGAAGCGATCATCTACAAAGAGTTGCCTTGTTAGAATTTTTGTTTTATGTTAATTTTTATTATTTAATGTTTCTATTGTTAAATTTCCGCGTCCCGAGTTTCGGAAAAACAAATAATCCTAATCCTACGTGGATATAAGGATTTTTGTTTTCTCAAAAATCGGGCGTGACACCGATCCACTTGGCCGATCAATCCTAAGCTGGGTTGTGTACCGCTCGCCTGCGATGCTGCCGAAACTGGTGGTGCTGCTTGGGGGTTGGTGGTCATTCCTTGTAGGTGTTGGTTGGCCTTTTTATTATCAGTCAAGAATTCATTAATCGCCAGTTCCATCTTCATCACTCTTTCCATTGCCTTCTTTACCTTATCTAATTTCTCTAGTTTATTCTCCCAATCCTCTATCCTCTTCCAAGTTGTTTCTTCTCAAACAGATTTTTTTTCAAATCAAACCAAATAACTAAAACCGTTTCGACTCTGATACGAATTGATATAACTAAAGAACAAACTAAATTAAATGAAACAGTAAATTGAAATAAACGAAGCAATACTTAAAATAAATGAACAAGTATCGAAATAACAATTATAAAACCAAAAGAAAATAACTAAGAATATTCTTTCAATCATCAACTGAATAACAATAATGAACCCTTGCCTTATTTATATTTGTCCTAATTTATTTGGCAAGCTAATTGACCTAATTAGTTAATAATGCCCTAACTACTATTTTGGGTTCTTACTTAATAAACCCAAATATACTTAATATTAATATTGCTAAACTAACTCATAATATTGTGTACATTGTGACACAATAAAACCAATACTGAACAAACCATAATGCCACAAGGCTATCAAATAAACAAGATTGCAAATGGAATCTTAGAAAATGCAAAATCGGTAAGGCTAAAAGATTAGGGCATAAAATAAAGGACTGTATAAATGTTGAATTGAATCGTAAAGCAAAAGGAAAACTTTGAATGAACATCCTAATTTCTTTATCGAGTTTAATCATTCTGGTGTTCATCAAATCTGCATCGGGTTTCCTATATCTTTCTTAAACCTAAGAGACAACATTCGAACATAGCATAAAACATACATAGACAATGTGTCTACCAGATATTTTATACACATGGACACAGTGCAAGACAATTTTAGATGAAAGTTGTAATGATACTCACTTCTAAGAACTTATATTCCCTAGTTCCTGAGAATGTTGGATCCAGTTCCTGCACAAATAAATGAATGTTAAGTTGACACACTATTTAGGTAAACTTAAAGCTGCTCCATAGAGTCATAACTCATAACTGACCTGGTATCGTTCCAATGCGTTGCTAATGGCGACAACATCGACTTTACAGAGTTGGCAAAGGCCAGCATTAAGTAGATAGCCCTTGACACTATACTTCAGAAGGTTATTGTTAAGCGATTGTCGTGCTATCTCTTCATAAATCTCAATAGCCTTAGGGTACCTGTGAAGTACAATATCATTGGTCATTCGAATTTATCTATTATAGAATGTTGAGATGGTGTCTGCATCTCCAAGCAAACAATATCAATGCAAAAGCAAAATTAATAAATGCAAATTTAAATCTAAAATCAAATAAAATAAAAAGAACAGGAAACCCCTAGAACAAGCCACCTGAAAATTCCCCATTCCTACTAATCTCGACAAGATGGGTATTGCACCCTTATTTGTGCTAGGGAATGGAGAAATAAATGACATTAATTCTCAATGCCACACCCCAATGAAAAACTACAAATCTGCATAGCTCTTCTAGACGAGATGTCTCAAGAAGGAAGACGATCAAAAAAATTGTCAACGTCAAGAATGGGACATTAGGGAATATTGCTATCACAAACCAGCTAGCCTTATAGGAAATTTTCTATCTAGATATGCACTAAAGGAATCACCAACCAATTTTTCACGGAGAGATGTGAAATACACCAATAAAAAAACCCAAGTTCCATATCCACATTCATATTCTTTAAGCAACACAAAGGTGGTCATGTCATCAATCCTCTTTCATCTCCCAATAGAGTAAGAAAATTTTGTACCTAAATTTGCACAAAAGGAATCCCTTTTCAACACAATTTGATATCCATCTTCATCTTCTTTAAGCATCACTTTTTAGAGGAAGGACAACTATCTTGAAATTGGATGCTTAAGATTAAACTCTTGGTTTTCCACTGGTTAAAGTTATCTCTGTGATGTTATGTACCATAGAGTTACAAGATCGCTTTCCTGTTTAAACTTTCAATACTAGACCTTCAATTATTTCCTACTGATAAAGCTGTTTCACTAAAATAAATAAAAAACTTTATCGCAGCTTGATAAACTAGTTTCAACAAGGCCCAATGTCCTAATCGTCCTTGTCTCAAAGGGAGGATGGTTCATATGGTAAGACAGGAACAGTGGGCATGCAGACCAAAGGCGATCCAAACCTTTGAAGGCCTGGTTTTTGGTGAATAAAACAAAGAAACACAAAAAATAAATCATAATAGGCATTAAAAATATCCACAACTAGCAAAAGCTAACATACTGTTCCATTTGAGCAGCGAACTGTGCAACTTTCAGCTTGCACTGGCTTGCAGAAGTGGTTACTTCTTCACTTTGGAAAAGATCAGCCGATCTTTCATAAAAAACAATAGCCTGGTCAAGGTTTTGTTCTGCCTCATACAACTCACCAATGTCCTGCACAATATGATGTAAATTAAAGTAGTCAGCCATAGGTCTAAGCTCTCAGCCTACATTCATGAAAGGGTCCATAGATCTATCTCACACGCGCTCAACCATAGAAGGCATGAAACTTTGATGTTATTTACCCTGCAATATCTCGCAGCCATACTGAACCTTCCAATTTCCATGAAATAATTCACTGCTTGCTCTAAACAAGATATGGCCTCTGCAGTCAATGAAAGCAAAAATTTTGTTTAAAAAAAAAAGTGAAATTAATCTAAAATGCAAGAATTGCATGAATGAGGGATATATGTACCATAACCATGTCAGTGTAAGCAAGTGCAAATTTATGTATGTGACAAGGACTTAAAAGTTGGTTTCAGCCTTTTATAAAACAAAATTTGGGGAAATCTTGGCTTTAGGGTGCGAGAAAAGAAAGAAGCAGGAAGAAAGTGGGGAAATGTGGAAAAAGTACAGAACCAACTGATCACTTTAGAGAATAATTAAGAGATGAAAAATAAAAAATAAACAAAAAAAGGTATTAGTACATGAAATGTATTACATAAACACATTTTAACACGTAGAGTAGAATAGAAATCACAATAACATACACAAGCACATTTACAATCAAAGATCAACCAGAGCTTCACTTCTTTAGTCAACACAGTAGATAAGAGATATCACATAATATACATGTATATTTTCCTAGTCAGCACTTCTGTACTAATCAGTTTTCAGTCAGAAATTGGGGAAAAATCAACCCAAAAAAAAAAGTAAATTCCAGAGACTGCAACTGGTCAAACTAGGATGAAAAAACAGTATCGCGCAAGGGAAATATAGCAAGGGGCAGGCAAATGGAACATCACAGACTCCAAGTTTAATGTTTAAGTATGATTATCAAGTTTTAACATGCTATGTTAAAGCACTATGATACATATAAACATTATGCCTAAGAGTGATCATGCATAAGGTCTGGAATATTTATCAACTTTCTAATAGAAGCTTGGTTTGTTATATTTCTCCGCCGATGAAAATAAGGACATTAAAATCTCAAATATATCATCATTTCTTCCAAGGAATATGCTGTCCATGGCAGTGGTCAAAAGAAAAATGACCCTGGACGGATTTCAGCCTCAACGGATTTGGAGTAAGAATGTGAAGCTAACCTTTAGGAGAGACCTTCTTGTAGGCATTTGATGCATCCACATATGCTGAAGCAGCTTCATGCTTGCTGTCCAACTGTAACCACCAATGAACAGTGTTAAGTCTCAACAAACGATGACATCAAATAAAAAGCTTCACCATGTGATACGTACCAAAATCACTAACCTTCAAATGGCAACTTGCCAATTTGATATACACTGCCGCGGCTTTATCCCCTGTATCCAATATCAACGACTTAGTTATTAAGAACACCACCTTATCATACAAGTGAACCCAGCTTAAGATGAATTAGTATGACTCGCATTAGCCTGACATGTAGTTCAGAGAAAACTTTTTCATGGATAATAAGAAAAACCCATCTTTCATAAATCAAAATTGAACAAGTAAATCCATGTAAACAATCCTTCAAGCAAATATTATAGCTTTCTGGTCATATCTCAAATACCCACTTATCCCAATCCTATTCTTAATTTGATCCATAGAAGATCAAACTCATTTATCAAATACCGATCTTTCCATAAATCAAAATTACATGTTAACAATGTAGCTCGGAGACGCGGCAATTTTCAGTTATATTACAAATACCTACTTAAATTAATCCTGTGGTTAATTTCATCCATAGAAGATTAAACTAATGCCTTACAAAACTTACTGGTTAAGCAATCAATAACCATAAAACAATTGTTTCTTTCACACTATGGGTTTTTTGAACTCCAAAGTCCAAGCAATTACTCTTGGCTACGCTATACCATAACCAAAAAAATTCAAATTCAAACCCTTTTAACATTTAAACATAACAATTCAACCCAATCGACCGCACAAAAACCCTAAAATGAAAGTGGGCATCGACACAATGGCATCAAAATTGAAACTTTAAGATGAAATTTACAGAAACAGGGTAAGAAAGAAAGAAGCTTACAAGCTTTGCCGATTTTGAAACAATTGGCAGCCTTTTCGTACAAATCAGCGGCGTCTTCGTACTTGGAACCAAAGAGACCCCAACCATTGATCTTCTTCTCAGCTTTCGCTTCGAAATTTTCTCCTCTCGCTATCTGATCCGACATTCTGTTCGCCCTTCAAAGCTCTCCAACGAACGAAGGAGATGGGTTCGAGCTTGTGTTTGAGAAAGAATTAAGAAAGGGAGGTGGGCGGTGGGTGGAATAAAAGGGAATGTTGCGGGTCTCACTGGGTCAACAATGTCAAAAAGCATGGAAGTAAAAAGTGAGTCTGGGTTCCTGGTAGTTGGGCCTGTAGGATTGGTTCCAAGTGCTGTAGTAAATCTGGTATTTTTTATTTTTTTTTCAATAGTTAGGACTTTGTTTCATTCGAGCTTCGAGTCTGGTTCTCAAACCAAGTTGATGTCACCAATGGACCATTACTTAGATAAAGAATTTATATTTAAAAAAAAAATTTAGTAGGAAGTGCAAGTCATATATATTTGCATCTCTACACGGCAATCTCACATATATGATTTAATGATGATTTTTTAATTAATAATTTAATTCTTCTTCTCTTTTCGTATCCTAAAAAATCCTAGACGAAGAAGACAACCACAACGACAAACCCACCACACCACCACGGTCATCAACTTCACTAGGTTCGTTTGTCTACCAATGAAGTACAAAACGAATGGTGGAACAGATGGCGAGAACGAGAACAAAAGCTACACATCCACCAAATCCAAGAGGAAACACCTTAACAAGCTCTCCCCGACCTCATTCGAGATCAACAACTCTGTCGATCTCGATGAAACTATTGCACATTTACCAATCAAGCTCGCAACGCGCGCCGACAACAAACTGGGAGGAGGAATAGGGGAACAAAGTAGTGATGGTGGGAAGGCGATGATGGTGGTGATGAATCTATAAAGGAAGGAAGAGGATGAGGACAAGAACGAGGATGGAGGGGGAGGTGATGGCGGATGTGTGGTGGCAGGGAGGATGAGGAGGAGGGGAGGTAGCAGCAGGGAGGATGAGGATTTGGCGATGTAGGAAAAATCGTCGCCCAAAACAACTATTTGTCGCCGTAAAGTTTGGGCGACTAAACATTCGTCACACAAAAATCATCTCCTAAAAACCGTGCAGAAAAAATTGCGTGACAAAAACAAAAATTTGTCGTTTCAATTTCATCATCTTGAGCGACGAAGTGATGATTGTAGCAATGAAACGGTTCTGAATGACAGTTGCGAAGTTGAAGATGAGGTGTCGACCTCACGAACTCAAGTTTTACCCATCCCCCAATCAATCTTTCCTGGTCTCGGCCCTAGAGATTTCAACCTCTCTGTCAGAATATGTAGTCTCGCATCATGATCAACAATTGTGAGTTGCTCCAATGGAGTTTTCGAGGGATGTTCTGTTGCCACGTGCTCCTTGTACGCATTTTGCCTTTCTACCATTGATTCCTTCATTAAAAAAAAATTTATAACATTTGAAATTAATAACTTTTAAAACAACAGAAGCGACATCATGCAAAAATGCCAAGGAATAAAACTTACATGCAACTTCACAGCCACCTCATTGCCAGATTGGCAATAAAAATCCTTAATCATGTCGATTTTTGGGAATTTTAAACCCACCTATAAAACATTGTCAAAATATTAAACCAACTAATATAAATAGTGAATTAAATGTATTGATTAAAATAAAAATAATTAAAATTAAACATATTAATTCACTTACTCAGCGTCGCTCCTCCACCTTGTAAGAGAAGGGCAACAAACTAGAGTGATGTAGAATTTTCTTTTGACTCTGGTTCGCCTCAGATTTTATCTTATAATTATTTAAAATATTCATCAAATGCGTTAGTACGTATATGTAAATTAAAAGGTTTATTCTAATTAAATAAAAATGTCAACGCTTACAAAAAAAATTGGGAACTTGAAAATGATTGCCCAACCACTCCGATTCAATTTGATAAGGGATTGGGCCTTAGCACTTACCACATTAGGAAACGTCTTGAAGTACACGTGGATCATGTATTTTCAGGCCTTATACCAATCCATAAATGCGTTGGTGATATATTCATGAATGTTGGGATCATTCATATCATTGTTAGTTGACGTAAAATTTTAAAGAATATTTATTAGAGAACATTATTTAAAATTGAAAAATATTAAAAATTGTAATTATTAAAGGTTTAGATGAATGGCTAAAACTTACTATGAGCGCATCCAGCACCTCAGCCTACGTCTCGGGCTTTACCTCTCTACAAGATGGGGATGTCATTGGGCAATGATTTTGAACGATTGCATCGACGGCGTGCATCAACAAATTGTTATTTTAGTTGATTGTGAGCGACGGTTACTAGGATCTCATGCTACGGGAATGTGCGCATTGGTGGTTTGTGTGATCCTTTGGGATTTAAATTGTATGCAGACCCTCTCGTTTTCTGCGTTGCTGTGAAATTAAAATATTTAAAAATAACAAAAATTCAATTTTATGTCGAAAATGATGAGAAAACTATTTTTTACCTATGGGGAGCTATCCATCTCCCGAGGAAGGGTTTACATCCTCAATCATGGTTGCATCCTCGGGTGCAATCCCAAGAGCCGTTGATCAACAATGTGTTTGTCTGGTGCTATGTCAAGCCTAAACTCGAGGAATTGATCCGGTCGATGAAGATTGATCTTCGACCGAATCATCTGATCCATGAGCAAGGGGAGCACAAATAGAAGCAGCCTCCGCAACGAGAACATTGGTAATTGCATTAGCTATGATGAGCGGATGAGGAGCAACGGTCGAACTACTAGCAGCAACAATTGTGGGCATATGTTTCCTTGATATCAAATAAGACATCTGAAAAAAATAATAATAAAAACATTAAACAATAGTATCACCATAAACAATTAAGCTTATATCGAAAAAAAAAGTATGAATTTAGCTAGATTAGGTTGAATTAGGATAAATCCATTTTTTATATTACCATCTTTGATGATACCCAAGTCCAATCTGATTCACAAAAATTAAAATCTTTTTAATACAAATTGTTAAAACGAGTGCAAAACCATAAAATCTTTTTACTTTAGAATGAAAATAAAAGTAACAAATGCTAGCTTAAATTATGAATAACAAATCTAATATTCTTAAAGATAGCGAATCCAGTATTGTTAATAGGATTCTAATAAATATGCAAAAAAAACAAAAAACTTAGTTTTAGAGATGGAGTCAATTCTGCAACATTCATCTAATTCAGATGTGTAGCTGGCTTGTGCAAATTAGTATAAGGATTATCGAAATGTTTACCAGTCTGACCAAATTCCAAGTTGTTTAACTTGGCCAAAATATCATCTTAACCATTATCTAGGTCTGGTGCAGTTCTTCGATTTGCCATCAAAGTTCATCTCATTCATTTGCCACTCATGATCCATCTACAGTGACCCATATAACAAGCCTTCCCTTCGTGCCAACCAGACATTACATCATCGTTGCATATCGAACATGCAATATAATCCTAAGTACTCTAACCTGAAATATTCTCATAAGCGGGAAAATCATGTATAGTCCACATCACTACTACTCTCAAAGGGACGTAAACTATTTTTCCATAAGTCTTTTAACAAATCAACCAACAATGCCAAATAAACATCAATGTTCTTTTCGGGATGACCGAGAGTTACAGAGTCATCATTGTAAATTCCTTTTTATACCCAGTCAAGGGGACAAGTTATAAGGAACAACAACGACGAGTCAGGTACTGTGGGTTAAGCTCATATTCCCGAACGGATTAAATCCATCAATTGCAAGCCCCAATCTAACATTGCGCCGATCTTCTGCAAAATCGGGATACATATTATCAAATGCTTTCCAAGCTTCTCCATCAGTAGGATGTCTCAAAAAATCATCATCAATCCTTCCTTCATTGTGCCATCTCACGTCGCTCGCAATATGCGTCGACATGTACAATCGTTGCAATCTGGGTTTTAGTATGTGTTAACATGTACAATCGTTGCAATCTGGGTTTTCGTGGAAGATAACGCAGAACCTTTTGTGGAATGTTTTCGTTCAATTACCGGAAGTAGGCTAAAATCTTGGATTACTGCACACATGGCATGCATCTATCCCTTCAATTTCCTTATAAAAACAATGCACAATTGGTTTGCATGCATAAATCTTTTGATGCCCAAACCGAAACCATTAAACGCTTTGTGCACGTTATGGTAATCCTCAGGCAAAATGTTTTATTTCTGATGCATCCGCTTCATAATCCCCATTAAATGAGAAAAATAATTATTTGATATATGATGTTTCTCTTTAAAATGCATCAACTACACAATGGCAGTAAGTAGGGAGAACTCTGCACAACCAGGGTATAATGCTTGTTAGGTTTGTTTCAACAGTCTTTCATAGTTTTCTAACTCTTCACTTTGCAGCATGTTAATTAGGAGGTACGGTATTTGCTAGCATATCATCAACGATGACGTTGTTCATCGATGCGTATGGATAAACATAATTTATTATACCTGTAACTTGGTTATTATAATCCACGAATGTTTCATCAATGTGTGGCACAAGTGGCTGGGAACGCGATGATGTCAAACCAAACTCTCGTTGTTTCGATTATAAATCCACCTCCTATAATTCTGAATCATCACATTTCTCGCTAAATGATATCGAACCATATTGATTGTTTGCCACAAATAATTGTTATAACTTTGGGCATGGACATTTGATATGATTCATCGTACTAGTGACATGTGTCCTTGCAAATTCAACGAAGCTCTCGATCCCATATAAATATTCATCACAACATTTCTCGAGATTTTGTATCCACTGTCTTTCCATTGAGCATGTTTTCAAATTATAAACAGAACATGAGAATTTAAGTGAGTTATATCTTTGTCGCATTATGCCTTCGATAAGGGTCCTATCTCATTCGGGAGTGCATAATTTTATGTTTTAGCTAACGACTATAATGCGATTAGGTTTCGATGTGGGAAAATGTTGGTAGCATCTCACTACAGTTCTTCAAGTGCATGACGTGGATGTTATTAATAAAGATCAAATATGCACTCGAAAAACAATATGAGACGCTACCAAGAATCCTACAATTGCAACCTAATCCCATGAATATTTTAAAAAAATTAGCAATTTCCTTACCATTCTCCGGTGAGAAATAGGGACGATTGGAGGTGGGTGGCCGACAACGCAGGGAAAGAGGGACGAAACCTAAAGGTTGTAAACTTGGAGTATATAATAAGATAAAGATTTCGAGGAGAAAATGGATGAAAACCAGATATGGACTTATCAGCTTCAAATAGTTTCGTCAGATCTTGCGCGACAAATAGTTTCGTCACTATAGTATATTTAAGTTAGTCGCTCAAAGTGGGCCATTGCAAACATTAATCTCATCTTACGGTGACGAAAGTGTTCATTTTAGGCGACGATAATGAATGGTTTGTTGCTCTAAGTTCATTTTGAGCGACGAAATCATATTTGTCACGCTACGTGTCGTCGCTTAAGGAGTTTTTTATTTGTTGTGCCAAATGCTAAATGACTCTTATATATATAAAGCCAAGAGGGCTTAGAAATTTTATTCCTAAATGTGTTCGTTATTTTACATTTTTCTTTGTTATCTTCATTTTGGTTTGTTCGTGTTTATGCTTCCTTTTCATAATCTCCCTCTTCATCCCTAAATCGCCCCTAAATCTTCAAACACCGAAGCCCTAACCCCTAAAGAGTTCAAAAAATTGAAAAAAAACATATATTTGGGGAAGAAGATAAGAGAGAAAATGGTCGAGGGGATCGAACAAACCGAGAAGAAGTGTTGCCGGTGGAAAGAGGTCGGGGAACCCACCTCATTATCGCTCGAAGTCGAGCAAAAATGAGGAATTTGGGCTATTTAATGGTGGTTTGAGGTGTTAGTCAGCGTAGTCAAAGCCACCGTTTAAAGCCAAAAGCCAAGCGAGATCTCGCTTCACCTTGGTCAAAGCTAGGCCACTACTCTTACGCCACAAAAGCCACCGCTTTTTGGTTGACGTGTGAAGCTACCAAAGTCGTGGCTTCATTAAACAAAAGCCTTTTTTATTTTTTTTTTATTCTCATATTTTTTATTATTTTTCCTTCTCACTTTAGAGTTTCACGGCTGAATTAGAGAGCTTCAACATAACATGAGTTGGAGATCTTGTTCGAGGTACAAATCTTCTAACCTTCAACAGAACTTTACCGAAATTTTCACCGTCATGACCCCAAAGAATGAACCCACATCTATACATTGATTATCTATGCATTAATAATCTATAAATTAATAAGGTTGCTAATTTTTGTTTAGTTAATGTGATTGAGGTGATTGATTATGGAACAAAACCGTGGGGCAATGGCGAGTAGTTATACGGAAGACATTAGTTGAAAGTATGGTGTTGCAGTAAATGGTAACTAACATCATAACATAGAAAGTAATATGAACACTTACATTGACTTGAGCTAACACCTCTAAATCTATTAGAAAAACAAAATGCATATATTTATAAGCTTAGATACAAGCAAAATACATATATTTATATTTTTTTATATAATATTAAAATCATTTTTATGGTCGTTTTACTTGCATAAAGTCATCGCTTCCCTTTTCACTTAAAGCCAAGCCATTGCAAATCGCTTCACCTTCGCTTCACGCTTTGAGTACTGATGATACATCAAAATAGACCGATCATCATGGTCGTACACATGGCATAAAAACTCATCACGAGGATATAGTGTCCAGTTTATTGGGCCAACTCATAAAGCTCAGGAAGAATAGTGGCCATTACCGAGGCACAAACAAGGCCCGCCAATGAGGAGACGTAAACAGGGCCCGAACGAGTCAGAGCCCAAATTCAAGCCTGACACGAGTTTTTTCAGATGAACGTTGCATAAAAAAAGAGTCGTGGAGGGAGTTACGCCTCCACGGACGCATCCCCATTAAGGAAGAGACTGTTACATGTAACATCTCCTTCTGTTGTGCCTCGCATGCTTAAGTTACGCAAAGAATTAACCGCGATCATTATAAAAGGTAAATAAAACATTCGACACAGGTATGCAATTTTAATTGAGTTTTGTATAGATTTACTTCCTTCTTCCAACAGAGTTACTAACTTAAGCATTAGAATGCCTTCGGACACCAAAAATGTGGTCCTTGGCAGTCTAATGATTGTTTTGCAGGTCAAACTAACAAGAGGACGATTTTTAACAACGAGTTTCCTTTTTAAAAACAAAATATACAGTGACAAAGCTCACCATAACCTAATAAATATCAATAAGCTATTAGAGCAAATGGCGCAGTCTGTAGATCCTCAACCCAGTAATGGTTACGACAACTCTCTATTGACAACAATGCTTCACTGACAACTTACTAAGAAGAAACAGCCCGGATCATCGAACCAATAGCACTAAAAAATGCGGATCCATGTAATGCAATAGCCCAAATAACCCAAACATCCGGCAACACTACCACGGATCCTCGGGTAGACCTACTTATAACCCAAATGAGTCACATAACAAATATGCTGGAGAAGATCACCCAAGAGTGCATTCAGCTAGCCGATCCTGTTTAGGCATTGCCACAACAAAACTCCGCCAATCGAACTCAAGGAAGTGATGGAGTCCAAACAGAACCCCAACATGGAAACTTTGAAAGCAATGAGTTCCCTAGAGGCAAGAATCCACTATGTGAAGGGACGCTTACCGAAATCTCGTTCAAAATAGGAGTCACGGATCCTAACATACTATACGAGTTAGCAAAGCCACCATTCTCTAGCGCCCTCATAAAAACGGCAATGACGAAAAAGTTCACTCCACCAAAGTTCGAAGTATATGATGGTACTTTTGACCCAACTGATCACCTAAGACACTTCCACCACATGGTGGCCCTGAAAGAGACCACAGAGTCGATCTTATGCAAGACATTTCTGATTAGCCTCACGCTCACAACAATGAATTGGTTCAACAGCCTACCACCGAGATTGATTGATTCCTTTCAAGCTTTGGCCACTGCTTTTATCACCAGATTCATCGGGGGCCAGCGGATGAGGAAATGACCACACTACCTCCTGCATATATCAGGCAGAAACTCAAATAGACTATATGGGAATATGTCATCCGCTTTACCAATGAATTGACAATGATTGATGGATGTAGCGATGACACAACCGCTACAACCTTTGTGGCCGGATTGAAGAAATGCCCCTTCTTTCATGCTCTTAATCTAGAACCTCCAAAAGGCATGGCAATCCTGCTAAAAATAGCACAAAAACATATCTCCCTTGAGGAGATGAAGGCGACCGGGAGAAAAAATGACCAAAAAGAGAGTTTTTCAAAGAAATGGGAAAAAATGAGGAAAAAAACAGGATGACGGACAATGGGAGGGTGCCCATCGAAGAAACATCGAAATGGCGGAAGGAGCGATTCACAACGACAAGAATCCATGAAGCTACAACCAATGCGACCTCGACACGAGCGAGTAACGAGTGTGATGAAGACCACATACAAGCCATATACAACCCTGAAGACAAGTTGAGCAAATATATTGAAGCACATATAACGAAATGGGATAACGTCAACTGGCCGCTTAGGATGAGAGGGGACTCGAAAGGAAGAGATAAAAAAAATATTATTCCTTCCATAAGGATCATGGCACGATACCGAAGACGATTCGACGAGTTCATCGAAATGCCAAATAAACAACTCACATGGAAAGAGAAAGCAGATAATGCTGCAGGATCAAAAGAACAACCCAGAGAGCTAATATATGCCGCACACTATATAGCCGGATGAAGCAAAGCACCCGAAGCAGCCAAAAGAACTTCTTACTCGAAACAATTTATATCAAAACAAAGATACTGAAAAGGCATTTCACGAATGCACAAAATATGTAGAAATTTGCATTAACCAACTAATACAGTCAAAAGATTCTACCTGCGGATGCAAACTCGACCCAAATCACTAATGACAAAACTGACAACAACAGACTCAACCGAACCCTGATGGTTGACACCAAACACGGAGCCAACATAAGCATGATTGGACAATTCAATGTTGATGTGAGCATGATTGGATAGTTTGGTGTTGACAAAAACATGATCGGACAGTTTGGTAATGACATGAGCATGATCAAACAAGCCAACACTACTCAACCATCGGATAAAAAATCACCTTGAGCCTGCCATTCATGACATCATATACAACATAAAAGGATGAAGCAAAGAAAAACAAAGCAACAAAAACACCAATCTCTAATACGAAGACCAACAACGAACAAAGGAAGGCAAAACAAATCATATTTGAACCAACATAAATGCCTTAACAGCTAAGGCTGGTGAAAACATCAAAAAAGGGAATATCAATAAGATTACAAACTTAGAGCCCCAAATTTTAGCGTGAACGACAAAATATATACGCCAATGAATTACCATACAGAGTAATCAACGACAAAAGTCGGATATATATAACTTCTGGTCTGATCAACCACGAAGTAAAGGTTGGATACCCAAGTCAACTAAACACAAAAACTTTGAGTCGACTAAGATGTCGAGTTAACGAAGTAAAGTTTAGACACCCAAGTCAACTAAACACAAAAACTTTGAGTCGACTGAGATGTCGAGTTAACGAAGTAAAGGTTAGACACCCGAGTCGACTAACCACAAAAACTTTGAGTAGACCGAGACATCGAGTCAATGAAGTAAATGTTGGACACCCGACTCAACTAAACACAAACACTTCGAGTTGACTGAGATGTCGAGTTAACAAAGTAAAGGGTTGGACACCCAAGTCAACTAAACACAAAAACTTCAAGTCGACTGAGATGTCGAATTAACGAAGTAAAAGTTGGACACCCGAGTCAACTAAACACAAAAACTTTGAGTTTACCAAGAAGTCGAGTTAACGAAGAAAAGGTTGGACACCCGAGTCAACTAAACACAGAAACTTTGAGTCGACCAAGATGTCGAGTCAACTAAGTAAAGGTTAGACACCTGAGTCAACTAACCATAGAAACTATAAGTCGACCGAGACGTCGAGTCAACGAAGTAAAGGTTAAACACACGAGTCAACTTATCACAAAAAACTTCGAGTCGACCAAAATTTTGAGTTAACGAAGTGAATGCTCAACAAACAAGTTGACTTAACAAAAAGACTTTGAGTTGACAAACACATTGAATCAACGGAGTCAGAATCAGGGGAACAAATCAATATGATTCGAGGAAGTACAAGCAAAAACAACTATTTGCATTAACATTGACCCACCATTAGACGAATGACGAGCCAAAGCATGACAACAACTACAAAAGAATTCAAAGCAAAATCCACGACAATTACAACAAAACTGAAAAGAAAAGAAAACACACAAAAGTCAATTTTTATTGATAATACTACTATGTTACATCCGAAGGAGATAAAAAAAGTGGGGGAAGAAATGGAAGCAATTACAGGAACATGAGAATGACTCTTTTCAGGATAGGGGAATAATAATGGATCTGGGCGCTCGAGGGTAGAAGAAGCAATGGCTTCTCAGCTACTAAAGCAGATTCTTCGATATCATCATCCTCAAAAGCTTCACCAACCAGGTAACGATACTTGGACAAATCTTCACCGAGCCCCTCGATATAATCAAGAAGCTCAACTCGTCCATCAACAACTCGCTTCCAAGCTTCGATTTTGACTATACGAAGCCTATCCTTAGCAGCAGCGAGTTAATTTTTTGTCGCGACAAGTTGCCCCTTAGCAGTAGAGAGCATATCGGAAGTATCTGCCTTGACATCATCGAACACAACAATTATGTGTTCCACCCGCCTCTCAGCGATATCACACATAACAGATTGCTCCACTTCGGCACAAGAAGCTTCATCGAAAGTTGCTTTCTCAACGGATAATTCTTTTTCCACATCCGTGAATGGGTACAAACCCCATCTAACTTGGCTTTCAAAGAGTCAAACTCATCAACAGATTTATCTCGCATACTTTTCGCCTCAACCAACGACTTTCAAGCAGCCCTTGCAACTTTATCCAATTTCGCGCATTGCGTTTTCAACACATCAATTTGGGAAAGAGCATGAGAAAACACCAACAACAATGTCGCCAATCTCCTCACCAGCGAAGCCACTTGATCGCGACCAGCTCGATAGACTGAGCCCATCACCCCTTCATAGGCAAGATGATTCATCCCGGGCATTGAAGGCATTTCCACCAACCACCTGTGCCACTCATTTACCAACCTACATGCACCATCTTGCACGTCAAGCTGAGTGAACCAAAAAAATTTGCCATGCGACTTGATACAAATATCCTTCGAGCCAGACTCAGTCCAACCGACCAGTGGATGAAGGACACTTGGATATGGAAGCACTGAAGAACCACTCCTGACAGCAGGGAGAGCAGAAGGAATAGCAGTAACAATGAAAAAACCACTTTTACCCTCCTGTCAAAAGTATTCGTGGTAGGGGCAGGACTAGTAATAGCGGCGGGAGCAGGAGAAACCTGACAAACTGGAGAAGAAACTAAGAGCCCGGCTGCTTCGCTGACATCAATAGAAGGAGAATGAGAGTGGTCCTTGAAGCCCTGACCACCACATACGTCTTTAAACTGCTCCACCACTAACTGAAACATTTTTTCATTAATGATCCGGGGATCATCATTAGACAACTCAGCAACGTCCAAAACACCATAAGCAGACACTACAAGAAAACAGGTGTTTAGCGACGATTTTCAAGAGTGTTTAGCGACAGTTTTAACCGTCGCTACATAATACAGCGACGGTTGGCCAACTACCACTAATAAAGGCCTCATAAGAGCATTCGGCGGCAATTTTTTGCAACCGCTGGCATAACCGTTGCTGTATGTTATTTAGTGACGGTTAGTAGTAACCGTTGGTAAACCCGTCGCTAAATACCATATAGCGACGGGTGTTAACCGTCGCTAAATATGGGGCAAGAATTGACGTTTTATAATATGCTGCGACGGTTCTTAACCGCCGCTATAGTCCGTGGCGCCTACAACGATTTATACCACCTGTCAAATTCCAATTGGTAATTCTTTTAGTGACGGTAAAAGCCGCCGCTAATGCCTGTCATTATTATCATGATAATTCTATTATGCGCACTAGAAATATGTAAACAATCTGTAGTCACATTTTAACCTGTAATCACAATTTTCAACCTGTAAACAATCTGTAAACAACCCACAATTTTACACAACTATTTTATATTGAAATCATTAAAGAAAACTTGACTTCAACTATATTGTCATCAACTTTAACAAAAAAACATATATTATCATCAAAGTTAACAATATATCAAAGCTAGTACATGTAGAATTTCTTGAAGTTTGATAGTTAAAATCAAATTTACTACAACTGCAAATGTACCATGTTCTTGAAAGAAATTAGACAATGCTATGGAGAGTGGAGCCGATGAAGATCCTCATTATTATTTTGACTAGGTGATGAGGGCCTTGCAGTTGCTGGTGAAGCTTGCCCACTTTCTTCGTCTTGTGCCTGAAAATGATGAGTCAACAATATTACTCTAAACCTGAACAAAATTACAATAATTAATTGATTTATATTTAGTAAGTAACCAATATCACTGATAACTAATATATATTAAAATAATGTAAAGGTAAAGAAACATACGGGTTTAGTGAATAATCTTGCAAACTCAGCAGGCACATTTCCATCCAACTTCTGAAAAATGTATGTAAATGCTCCCTCATATCCCTGCCTCTTTAATTTCTCTGTTTCTAACTGTGACTCCAGCTGGTGAATTCTCTGTTGCACTTGAAGATCAGTGTTTTGCATTGGTTGTGAGGACATCATCCCACTAAACCTACTATTGATGCTGCCAAAGACTTGAGATTGACATGACTCGAATCCCAAAGCTCAAACTCGGCTCGAATGTTCTTTTCCTAACACCTTAGCAAGTGAATCTTGTTGTGATATGGATCGTGATGTGGAATCTTCTTTCTCAATTTCTAAAATTTTCTCCTACATTAATGAGGCAAGCCATCAAACTTTGGATTCAAAATTTATCTAAACATTAATTGATATAGTTTGATAAAAAAAAAAAAAAAGTTCAATTACTTACACTTATCTGTCTCGCTTCGTCAGTTACATAAGACCCGTCCTTTTTTGTGTGTGTTGCAATATACACCTATCCCCTACTCACAGGTCTCCCAAGTTCATATTCCTACACCGATATTATGAAGTCATTAGCTTTAAATAATATTGTTGAGAATGATAACTTAAAATGTGGTAGGATGTAAAATATTAATTACCATCTCAGCCTTTAACCTGGAATTGCTTTTTGATCCTCCTGTGTGTGGATCGGTGAGTTTCTTCCGAATTTCAATGTTTTTTTTGCATTTTTCCTATCAATGTATAAATAAAAACATATTGTTAGCATATATTCCTAATTATCTAAATGAATAATGTAAATATTTTGTGTTACCTTTGTCCTTTCATCCAAGCGGTAGTCAATAAAATGTGCCCAATCATTACGATCAATGCCTTTGGGATGTTTTACGATATTAGCATCTCTGGACAGTGTAGGATCATAAAATTCATGGAACAATTTATGCCTATTGTCTTTCCATTTCTTCCCAATGTTTTGCAAGATATAATGGTCTGCCATTGATCTTCCACATGTAGTTTATTCTTCAAAATTAATATTCATTAGTATTCAAATCGTTATCAATAATCTTACAAACAAGGTAAGTGACAAACATAAATTAAGCCATACCTGTATAATAGTAGTATACACGCCATCCTTGTAACTTTTTGGCACATCCTTCCAAGAGTTGTATCCAACTGGAAAAGCCTTAAAATCGGATCTCAATTATCCTAAAAAACTTCCTAAGAGACCAACTACATCTCCAATAGGTTGATGCTCAGTGTTAAATGGAATCATTATTTTTGTGCCTCTAGGAAGTGACCAAACATCATGTGCCCTCATATGAGATTCTTTTATTAGCCCTTGCTCATCTAGGACAAGTTGATATTCGTTATACTTCATTCAAAATTAGCGACTAACATATTATTTTCTTGAATAAGTTTAAATAACATACCAATTGTATTCACTTTCCAATACTTTCTGGATTTGCGTTCATGAACACTTGACCGTGACTCGGGTGTAGAAACTGGATGAGACTCAATATCATTCGGTGGATGAGAGACGGATGTAGCAGGTGGCTGAGAGATCAATGTAGCAGCTGGATGAGACTCAGAGGTAGCAGTTGGATGAGAGACAGATGTAGCAGCTGGATGAGAAACAAATGTAGCAACTGGATGAGACTTAGATGTAGCAGTTGAATGAGACCGAGCACTAGATTCAAAGGATCAAGATTTTGTCGGACGCTCTATAGGATCCGATTCAACTTGGAAACGTTTAGGCCTAGACATCACTGAAACTTCAAACAAAAGTCAAATTGTGAGATAATAAATTATATAATGAATAGGAGAAGACAACATGTTTGAAACCAATAAGCAAAATTTTCTTAGTAATGTATTATAACAAACATAATTTTTCATACAAAATCTTCATCTTCTATAATATTGTCATTATTAGCATTGATTGCAGGTTCATCATCTATATCATCCCTTGCCAATGGCATATCTCCATTATCATCTTGAAACCAGTCATCTAAGTCTTGTTGTTGATAAGGCGTATTCTCATAGAATGAGTCTTCAGTTTCATTCTCGCCCATGTCATACAAGTCTTTTGGCTTTAAATGAACAACAACACTCCATTCTTTATCCACCTCATCCTCCACATAATACACAAGTTGTGCCTCTGAAGCTTGAATATATGGCTCATGATCTTCATGATCACCAATATGTATCAACCGAGAAAAATTGATGGAAGTGAAGCCCAATTCATCTATTCTAATCCCTCTATCAGTAGTGGTATTTGCCCACTGACATTTGAACATGGCAACCATGAAACGACCATGATAGTTTAACTCAATGATATCTATCAGTTTTCCATAATAAGGAACACTTCCTTCCCTGACATTATTATCACGACTGCTTGCATAGCCTTCTAGTTCCAAACGAACCAAATACTCCACTATTCTGAGTTTTCAAGCCATCTTCTCGTGCTAATGTTCGAAATTTGAAGCCATTAACATTATATGCAGTAAACCTTTTTGCTTGAATAAGTGGTCCTTGTGCAAGAAATATAATGTCATTTGAATGTGATCCATTTACATCATTCACAACCTAACATCAAAATGATACCATATTAGTCATATGCATGATTATATTACTTAAATAAATAAATGATATAATATATACTTACGCGTCTCCTAAACCAATCTACGAATCCTTTATGAACCACCTTATCTATCTCAACTTGTGATCGTGTACGACTCCTTAGCCTTCTCTTAGTTTCTGTCCTATATTCCCTAAATCTTACATCATAAAAAATAAGTATGAGTCATTACAAACTTTTTTGAAAAATCATATTAAGTGTTAGAATTTACTCACTGAAGAAACGAGTTGACTTTTGTGCAGTTGATCAACACGTGACGATGTGCTTGCATATATTCTAAAGGTGTTAAATTGAAATATGAATAACCCCCCACTGGTCTGCCTACCAACGGAAACAAAGTAGCCACTTCAGAATATCCAACACCAATTACCCCATCATCAAAATATCTTGAACAAAAGATAAAAATTTCATCGGTTATGTATCCTTCAACTATACAACCTTCCGGTTGTGCCCTATTACGTACATAGGACTTCAAACATCCTAAGTACCTTCAGGATTATAAAAGCAAATGTATTAGAATAAGAAAATCAAGTGATAATTCATAAGGTTTAATTTATGATATTTACCTCTCTATAGGATACATCCATCGATAATGTACCGGGCTTCCTTGTTTGACTTCATCAACCAAATGAACTACTAAATGAACCATGACTGTAAAAAAAGAAGGAGAGAATAAGATTTCCATGTGGCAAAGTGTGCGCACAATTCGATGTTGTAGATTGTCCAAGTCTTGAGGATTCAACACTTTACCACATATGTGTCGAAAAAATGAGCACATATCAACCAAAATTGCGGACACTGGAGTAGGCAATGCATTTCTTATTGCAATTGGCATCAGTTGTTCCATAAGAATATGACAATCATGGCTTTTCAACCCAAACAACTTACGTTGTTTCAAATCAACACATCTGGATATGTTACTTGAGTAACCATCTGGCACAATGAGATGTTTCAAAGTCCTAAGAAATATGTCCTTCTTTGCATTAGTCATTGTAAAAAGACTAGGAAGGTATTTCCCATTCTCATTTGGCCAGAGAGCTTCTCTTATACCCATTGATTGAAGATCTTTTCGGGCATTAAGATGATCTTTAGTCTTCCCACTTTCATTAAGCAAGGTGTATATCACATTGTCACACACATTTTTCTCAATATGCATTACATCAAGATTGTGACGGATCAAGTTATGCTCCCAATATGGAAGATAAAAAAATATGTTTTTCTTCCTCCATTGTTGTGCCTCACCAACTCTAGTATTTTGCCCACGAGCTCTTTTACCTATAACTTCAACCTCGGGTGTCTTTCCAAATGTAACGTTAATATTCTCTACTTGTTTCAAAATATCTGTTCCTCATAGTTGTATTGGTGGATTCCTTTTTTTCTTGCTTGCCATTAAAGCGAACTCGGTTCAATATAAACTTGTGACCAGCATTTAGAAAACGCCGATGACCCATGAAAAACGCCATTTTTTACTATGTGGAAGGTGGCAAGACTCCGCATCAAAGTTACATGAAGGACAAGCTAGTTTAGCATGTGTATTCCACCCTGATAGGGTCCCTAACCTGGAAAATCACTTATTGTCCATATTAAAGCTGCTCGCATTGTGAAACTTTCATTCAACGAAGCATCATATGCTTCTACACAAACCCACAACTCCTTCAATTCATCAATAAGAGGTTGTAAGTAAATGTCTATATCATTGCCTGACATCCGCTTACCAGGAATGATCATTGAAAGAATGAAGAAAGTTTGCTTCACACATTTCCAAGGAGGAGTGTTGTACGAAACTAGAACCACTGGCCAAATGCTATAACTAGTACTCATATTCCCGAAAGGATTAAACCCATTGCTAGCCAAGTCAAGGCGTACATTACTTGCATCCAAAGCAAATTCAGGAAATGTTAAACTAAATTTTTTCCATGCCTCAGAATCTCTCGGATGTCGCATCAAACCATCATTGCTATCCTCACTAGCATGCCATCTCATATCAACAACAGTCTTAGAAGACATAAACAAGCGTTGCAATCGCGGTATCAATGGAAAATAACGAAGAACCTTTGCAGGTTGCCTTTTTCTTTTCTTACCATTTATAGGCACATTATTTGCATTTCCCTTGGTATTTGGCTTCCATCTAGATGTGCCACATTGCTTGCATGTTTGTCTATCTTTGTCCAATCCCCGATACAACATGCAATCATTCGGACATGCATGTATCTTAGTATAATTAAGACCAAGTTTATTAATGGTTTTCTTGGCTTCATAGAAAGTTTCGGGGATCCTTGCATGTTGGAATGCATCATGCATCAACTCTACTATCATCGACATTGCTTTGTCACTCATCCCACAAATACACTTAATGTGATAAAGTTTAACCAAAAAAGATAATTTTGAGTACTTTGAACACCCTTCATATAGCTCTTGCCCTCCATCCTCTAGCAACTCAAAAAACTGTTTAACTTCATCATTCAACCCACTGCTTATACCCCCCATCCTTCCATCCCTTTCATGTGGTCCATGTGATGTGGAAGATTCTTCATGGGCATAGTGCCTAGACAATGCAAAAACATCATGGATCATGTCTTGCATTGGATCTTGTATAGGCTGACTATCTTGCACTACATGCATGACAGTAGAACTTTGACTTGTACCCAACTCCCCATGTTGTAACCAAACAATGTACCCTTTCGAAAATGGTCTACAAATCAAGTAATCATACACCACTTCTCTAGTCTCCCATTTTATAAAAGCGCAACGAGGACAAGGACACTTTATTCTATTATCAGATGACTTGTTTGCAAATGCAAAATCCAGAAACTGATTCAATCCTTCCGCATATTCAAGTGTATTCCTCCGCATATTCTGAATTCAATCAAAACAAAACAACTAATAAATTCAATCCTACTAATCAAACAATAATAATGTGAGAATGACTATGTTCATATTGTTAAAACATGATGTTTTGTTTATTGCAAACATGTTGTTTGTAAACATGTTATTTGCAAACATGTTGTTTTGTTTATTGCCAGTAAGAAATCTAAAACATGCCAATAAGAAATCTAAAACATGTTGTTTTGTTTGCAAACATGCCAGTAAGAAATCTAAAACATGTTGTTTTGTTTATTACTAAATACATGATAACATGCTTATGAGAAAGATACAAAAGTTAGACATACTGTGAGGGATATATATGGAAGAACTAAGATGATGGACAAATCAAACGAGCACGAGAGACCACCAACAGTCACTTCTTCTTCCTTATTCGAATGTTCCTCCTTCTTCTTCCTCCTTCGTTTCTTCCTTGAAATACTAATCTAAGTTAAATAATCAAGTTAACTGAATATTACGTGAAAAAAAAGAAAGAATAGGAAATGAAAATAAATTAGAAAGTTACAATAAATTAGAAAGTTAAAATAAATTAGTTAGTTGATCAATTGCTCCATAGTTTTTTTTCATTTTTATTTAATTTTTTCCTTCATTTAGATAGAGTGTTAGAATTGTTTTGAGGCATATATAGTGTTGTGTAAACAAATGGTTTAGGGACCCATATTTATCCACACGAGTCAGGGAGCCAAATAGGAGAGCGAGTTTTGCTGGGTGCTGATCAGGAACATGAGCTGCAGCTAATCAAGACCCCTAATTCAGCGACTCCAACAACGCTACAACAGCTGAAAGAGACTCCAAAAACAGAGTTTGCAAGCTTCGTTTCAGCAGTGAACAAAGCAGAGTGCAGCGTTTCAGCAATGAATAAAGCGGAGTCTACACAATCGGTTTCAGCAGCAAATAAAGCAGAGTTTGCAAACCCTGTTTCAGCAGTGAATAAAGACGGGTTTGACACCAACATTCAGTAGTTTAAACTAAATATTTTTCATTCTAATCCGAATATGGTTTCTGCCAATATGGGGCATTTTATCTTAGGCGTTTCGCAACAAATTTGTGACAGTTCTTGGAAGATATGTTTTGTTACCTGAATTTTTCTAAGACTGCTATTCCAGAGATGTAAAGGTATTCATCTGTACCTTCAAGATGACTGAGAACCTCTTTATTTCTCAAGACCGTGACGTCAACAACCCCAACAATTCTTTTTTCTGAAACAGGACTTGAATTTGAAGCTTTTGTAGGCTTCGCAACCAAACAAGCAAACCTAACAATGCCCTTTAGAGTAAGCTGAATTTCAGCGATTAAGATTTTATTCGAATCTGAACTGACAAGGGATGCATATGATCAAATTCAAGAGTATTTTTCATCTACCGATATGACTACTCCTAGTCTCCTATGATTGTCTTGTAACCTACAATTTTTTTTTTCAATAATTTCTTGTAACCTTCTTGCTAATATAGAATTCACAATTGTTTTCCATTATGAACACAATAAAATGTGAACAAAAATTATACATGTTTGGTGGTGAGTTTCTAAGCTTGTAAACAAGATTGAAAAACACTTCAACCTGTATATGCAGATCACACTTTACAGTTTACACCAACAACTTGGTTTAAAATCTTGAAAACAATAATAATAACTAACTAGAAGAAAGTTATGAAACTTATATAAAAACCATTATAAAATTCTTGTCTATAAACACTCGCAAAGATTGAAAAATAAGTTCATATCAAAATTCAAACAACAAAACCATAAGTATCAAATGATAGGAACTGACCTGTTTATGGTGATATTTCTGCAGGAATTGTAGAATCCAAGCCAATCAACACTGAATAACAATGTCAGAGTGGTGATTCTTGGAAGCAAAAGAGCCTGGCAAGATACAATTCTGGATGAGAACAGCTACAAGAATCTTATATTCAATGAAGACTGATTTAGAAAGAATAGAAGTATTGTATAAAATGAATTTGTAGGATTACAATGAGATAGAATGAAATGTATCAGACAACATTCGAGAGTGCCAATCTCCTATATATCTGAGCAAAGCCCAGTGTACAATTGTTTCTTACAGAATGAATGAATCCCTTTCTCCAATCCTTCTTCTTATTTATAGACCTGCTAATACACAATACAATGTATTCTTAGCACCTAAAAAATTTCCTAACAGACCCTAACAGAGCACCTCACAGACTTTAACAAACTTCCTAATAGACCTTAACAGAGCACCTCACAGACAGACTTGTAACCAATCATCTCCAGCCTGCACAACCTGCCATCATCCCTGCTTCCTCCTCGTATAGGTGAACTTGATTGGAGGCCTATCAAAGTATTGGAAGAATAAATCGTTGAATAAGACCATTGGGTCATGAAAAGCTTCAGCCTGAACTTGAGCAACCTTCCACATCTCATTTTTATCTTCAACCAACATCTTAACTCTCCACCCAAATTCGTTTGACACCAACATTTAGTATTTTTCATCTATCTAAACACATCTATCTAATATGAGGAGATCAAGAAAGCTGACCTTTTTGAAACTCTAGAGATTAGAATGAAATAGTTTCATGCGTTTCAAAACAAGGAGATACAAAATGTATTAGACTGAAAGAGTTTCATAAATCTATCTAACAGGGAGACTTTCATGACGTTTTGAAACTCTAGAGATTATAATGAAAGAGTTGTAACAGTTGCAAAAAAAAAAAACATAGAAACGAACAGTGAACATAGAAGAACAGTGAGCATAAAATAAGCAATAGTGGTTTCAGGATTCAAATCGATTTACCTGTTGATGATTTCACTTCTTCTTCCTCCTTATTCCTCTTTCGTTTCTTCCTCTGTCGTTTCTTCTTCCAAACAATATTCTAGCTAGGTTAAATAAAAGAAAAATGAAATAATAGGAAGTTACAATAAATTAGAAAGTTAAAATAAATTAGTTAGGTTTGGGGTTGAAACCTCATCCGTTAGATGGTATTAAGATATAAAACACAATCAAGATTTGTTAATTGCCCCCCATTTGCACGTTTTTCCACCACGCCAAATTTGGACCAAACATATGGCGACGATTAGCACAGCCGCAATTAACCATAACCGTCGTTAACCAATATTATTTGGCAACGGTCAATGAAACGTCGTTAAATAAAGCATTTAACGACGGTTTTTGCGAATCGTCGCTGAATACCCGCCGCTGAATTCCCATATTCTTGTAGTGAGAAGTAAGCTTTTCTCATTATCTTCCAGCGGATGAGTAGTCTCATTCTCGCTCATTTTCAACACTAGCCTCAGCTCCTTAGCCTCCTCGAAAGATTCACGATCTCCTTTTGTAGAGCTGAAAACCGAACCGACGATTCGGTTTTTCACCAAAACCATGAACCGAACCGACTTAGGTCGGTTTTAAAAATTTCAAACCGAAACCGAACCGACCATTAACAAAACCGATCCAAAACCGAACCGATTCTAATTTATGCAAACCGTAACCGAACCGACTAAAATCAAACCAAAACCGAACCGACCGACTATTTTAAACATATTGTATTATTTATATATAAATATATATTATTTATTATATATATTCGGTTGGTTAAAATCACATAGAAACCAAAAACCGAACCGACCACTTCGATTTTGAATTTTTTAAAACCAAAACCGATCCGAACCGAATTTAAACTGAACCGATTGGTTCAGTTTAGATCGGTTCGGTTAGTTTAATCGGTTTGATCGATTTTTTGTTCAGCCCTATCCTTTTGCAACATCGTCGTGGGAAAGACTTGGGTGAGAGACAACCCCCGTAACATCCTGAACAAGATTCGGATGGGACGCAATTCGAGCAGAACCACGATTAGAAAGTCATTTTTTCCTCGGAACCCGGCCAAGATGTACAACCAGTCGTCTCGATGGACTCGTAGACCTCACATGTTTTCTTTCCGTGAAGCAATACTGTGATATCAATGGGAACATTGAGATCTGTAACATCCCCGAACGAGTGAGAGCCCAAATCCAGGCCTGATACAAATTCTCTCATAAATAAGATGAACATTGCACCAAAAAAGAGCCGTGGAGGGAGTTACGCCTCCACGGACGCATCTCCATTAAAGAGGAGACCGTTACAGGTAACATCTCATTTTGTTGCGTCTCACATGCTTAAGTCATGCAGAGAATTAACCGCGACTATTACAAAAGGTAAAGGGAACATTTGACACAGGTATGCAACTTTACTTGAGTTTTGTTCAGATTCACTTCATTCTTCCAACAAAGTTATTGACTTAAGCATTGAAGTGCCTTCGACCACCAAAAAGGTGGTCCTTGGCAGTTTAACGATTGTTTTGCAGGTAAAACTCACAGGAGGACGATTTTTGGACGCATCAACTACCTTGGTGTCAGTGCATGGTTATAGTTCTGGTGTGGTGGTGGACTGATGGAAATGGTAGTGGTCTTTATGGCGGTTGTTATAACATTGTGGTGGTGGTGGTGATTGTTATATGGTTGCAGTGATGGGCACTACACTATGGTGGTATTGTTGTTATGATTGTGAAAATGGTGTTGGTGGTAGCGATGGTTGCGAAAAATGATGGTAGTGGGGGTGACAATATTTGTTAATGTGTAACTTCACATTTTGATCATAAATTGTGTATATCACAACTTGACTCGGTTTATTAAGGGTATGCTTGATACTCTATAAAATAATTTAGTTTGCATATGCAAAATGCATTAATTTGCATATCGTGGTTGGGGTGTTTGTGAGTATAATTCGAAAAAGAGATAATATGTTAATCATGTTCGATCACAAATATGAATAATTTTTTTTTATGTAGTGTGTACCCTTACAATCCCATATCTCTTAACATGCCTTGAACTAAGTCATTAATGTGTCGGGCAAATACCCATTAAATTATAGGTAATGTCGAATAACATCATGTAGATATAATGGTCATTTCATGAAATATTATTATGTCTATACAATCAAAGTGTTCATGGTTAAACTCCAAATGTAATCATGAAACTCACAAAATTCTAAACTTTTTAAAGAAAAAAATACAGTTAGGGTTGACAGTGAAAGATATAGTTTGTTTTCAATTATATCTAGAATTTATAACCGTTAACACTTTGGGTTTTGGCCCATTATTCCATTATTATATCTGGAGTTTATAATGTTGACACTTTAAGATCGGTTATTAGAGCATCTCCAATTGATAGCTCAACCTCAAGCTCAAAAGGTGGATCAATTTGAGGTTGGAGCAGGGTAAGGGCACTCCCATGGGCCATTCCACAATTTTTTTTTTTTTTTTTAAAGGTCAAAAATGTATCTTGGGAAGTAAACAACTATTTTTAATACATTTCTCATGTAGAGGGTCAAATTGGTCAGTTGTGCCAAGCACACAAAACAATGTTGCGTGCACAAGACTATTTTGTGTGTTTGGTTCCGTCATATGCAACAGGCCCATACCTTTTCCTAGCAATTGATTGGGTTGAAACCTCAAACGCATTGGCCTTTCGGTTTTCTACTGGAACATGAAAATCCACCATAAAAAGCTCAAAGAAAACTCACACATTTAACTTTTGAGTTTGTCCATTGCAAATGCGTTTGCCTGACTCATTTAATCTAAAATGGGCTTGGCCCAATATTTCGTTAAGTAAAATACGATTAGGGTTGAAAGCGAAAGAAGGTTTTGCTTTCCCTCATTTGTGTGCGGCGCAAAAGAAAATAAATAAATGAGAAGAAAGGACAAATATAAATAGTGAAGAGAGGAAAAAAAGTACAGAATAAGAAAATAAGAGAGAAAGAAAAGAAGAAAATAATGAGAGAAGGTGCGTGCGGGGGTTTCAGGTGATTGTGCTTGTGTTGAATTTGAACTCGCATGATTTATGATGCCATCGAGTTGCAGTTTCTTTTTCAGAGAGTAGCTAATCAAGGATTTTGCATATCTTTCTCGCGTTGTCTGTGAGCATTGAGAAGGTGATCGTGCGGGGGTTTTAGGTGATCGTGCTTGTGTTGAATTTGAACTCGCATGATTTATGATGCTATCGAGTTGCAGTTTCTTTTTCAGAGAGTAGTTAATCAAGGATTTTGCATATCTTTCTCGCGTTGTCTGTGAGCATTTCTCACTCTCTTCTTGTAGTGATTTAATTTTTTATTTGTTATCAATGGTAGTTATTGTGTTAATAACTTGATGTATTGTGCTATATGCCTAATGTAATTAGCTATACATTTGATCCGTGTATTTAATTTTTTCCTAAAACCCATGATATTCTTCAAACCCTCATTTCAAAAAAAATAAAATAAAAAAAATCATGTTTATGGTTACAATTTTTAAGAATATTATCTCAACCATGAACCCTAGTTTTATTGATTTGATTTTCAGTTGAACCGAAGATTATTGATTTCATAGTCTTATAATATTAGATTAAATTAGTTTTTATCTAATTAGGAATATAAAGGTGTTGCTCTGCATATTTTATATTTAATTTGAGTTTTTTGAATTTGAACCTTTCATCACAAATTTGTGATTTATATTTGTTTAATCCGTTTTTAATTATGGGTGAACATAACTTTAATGTATTTATGATCATGATTAGTAGGTTAATTGAGGTTTATGTATACAATTGGTAAATTCATTTGTGTGAGTTGTATCTTGTATGCTTAAATTCAAATAGGTTTGACGACATTTGTGTGTCGTCTTGCAAAAGTGAAAGTTGTGAGAAATTTTTTGGTTTTATTGTGTTCATCTATCTAAAATGAGACATGATTAGATATTGTGCGCTTGTACCCTTTGGGTTATCAAGAATATATGCTTAAGTAATTTTAAATAAGTTTTATTAAAATGTCTTGAGAGTCTGCAATTGCTTGATTGATGCTCTAAGAGAGAAAGTCGTTTCCTCAGTCCTAATCCATCAATTTATACTGATGAGGTCTCACTTCTACTATTTAAATTAAGAAATGAGGAATCTGAGCCAAATATTTAATAATCTTGTTTATATGAGACATTGTTGAGAGAAACAATATCAAGTGTTGTGCCCACTTGTTGAAGTCAGCTGTGAACTGATTGGTCCTTGTAAGGTCGTGAAAGTAGTTTTCAGATATGAGCTCTCATTAGAATGAGCTTTGTGCTATGATTTGTTAGTAAACTCAATACCAGAAGCTCATGGTGTCACACCGCCCTTCTACTGAAGAATACCTAATTGGAGCTAATCAAATTCTGATTATGCGAACCTCGTTATATCATGTCTCAATCTTTGGTTTGTGTTTTCATCCTCATTGCATTTTATTGATCTTGCAGTCCTATTAATTGCTTGAGTTATATGCTTTTAATTATGTCTTGGACTTCCATGATAAACTTGTGTGCTTTGGAGGTTGTGTTTAAAGTTGCAAATCAACCCATCGGTTCTAATTAGATCTCCATCTAGCATAACTTGCTTTCAAGTACAAATTCAATCAACTTGGAATCAAAGTTTGTTTCTGTTAATTTTGGTCGAATAAACCTTACTATAATTTTGATTGGTCTTTGAGTTTTATTAATATTTGATTTTCGAGTGAATCAATTAAACATGGTTGCGGAAAATAACTTATAGTCAACTTTTATATAGTTGCAACATCATTTTTAAAGAGTTGAATATTGATATTTTATTGGACTATCAATTTGTATGGGTTTCTGGATTTAGTTTTTAATCTAGTGTTTATTGTTGGGTAAATTTTAATTTGGACACAAATTTAGTTAATGCTTGTGTATAATTTATGAGTTCAATTTTGTTGAACGCATGATAAATCGGGGTCACAAGGTTCAATTATCTTTCATCTGTTTTCTCTCTTCTCTCACAATGAAAAAACAACTTAACCAAACTATGAACGGACTCTTGTGGAAAATAAAATAAAATAATAATGAATGGAGTCTTTTACCTTGGGGTCAGCAAAATCAGACTCATAATTATGACCCACATGCATTTTTTAAATTGAGTGTTTACTTATTAAAAAAATCAGTTCATCAAGGAATCCACAATCATATCGACATTATGAGTTGTACATTTCCTTAATAATTATCGTGTAATTTTTATGGGAAGATAGGGAAGCCACAATTTTTTCTTAATCCTTTTCTATAATTATACAAATTTATTATTGTGTATTGTTGTTCAACACATTATTGCAATAGAAGAATGTAAGAAAGAGAAATAAATTTCTTTCTTATTTTTCAGGTGCATAGTTTTTTCTACCTTGATCAAATAATATTTATATCAAGGTGTGTCCATTGTCATAATCTCTTATTGATTAGGACCCGATATTCTATTTTACTACTTTTATGCGGCCTTTAGGTGATAGCATTGATATATTCTTGTGCATCACTTCTAGCCGGCCTAGGAAACCAGCTTTGGGGGGGGGGGGGGGGGGGGGGGGGGGGGGGGGGCGAAAATACATTTTTGCCCTTTCCCCCCTTTTTAAACACCTAGGGGGAAGGGCAAAAATGTATTTTCACTCCAGGCTCAACCAGGCTGGTTTCCCAGGCCAGCTAGAATTTCTAATTCTTGTGTACATGCCAATGATCCATTTTATTGTCAAATGGGTGAGCCTAAGTAGAACTTGGTCATTTTTTTTTTAAACTTATAAAGTTTCTCTCTTAACTTATCTATATATGGGTCTAGATTTAAGACATCATATATTGAAAAACCTCTAATGTGTGAGATTATAGAACTCCTAATGTTGCTTTATTAAATATACCACTTTAATAGGATAACGAGGACAATTACGAAAGCTTTTGGAGAGGCTCAACTCCAACTTGCCTTGAGTGAGCAAAAAAAAAAATTCAATTGATCAAATGAAAATACTACATACAAAATACAAATTAACTTGTTTGTCATTTACAAATTTAGCGACTCATCAAGTGTTCAACCCTCGTGGGAAATCAAAATTTAAAGAAGAAGAATCTAGATTAGGACATAATTATGGTGTTTTATTTATTCTGAAAACTTATGAATTTAGCATTTTGACCAAAAATTTTCTAATATGTAGTTTCAAAAATTTTGGAGTTATTATTTTCTTAGGCAAAAATTTATGTAATTTCTAATCAGAACAAAATTTGAGTTTTTTAAACAATGTTTCTTTTGTACTTGGAAACTTCAAACTACGTTTCTCATATACATTTTCTGTGATTCTAACCCGTCCATTACTTGCAAAGTCTAACATTAAGTAGTTCATTTGTAACGTCTCAAAACTCAAATACTTCTTATAAAAAAATCTAAAATATCTTTCTTCCGAGATCTCAAAATATGTAAAGGTAGATCCAAAATCCGACTGACATTTATCGCACAATATCGATATCCATATCGAAACCCTTCACATCACCTCCTCCTTCGAGATGTCTAGAAAAGGTAAACAAGATCTCGATGAGATTACAAAAGAAACCCGCAAAGCGGGAATCCGAACCGCCTTCGGTTTTGTAACATGCAGATCTCGCGAATCCACGTGAGGTTTCTTCATCTCACCTCATCTCTTTCTCTCTCTTTAACGTTCGAATCAAAACGAAATGGCGATCTCCGAAGCAGTTCTTCTTCGCAACCCCCAATTTCGAAACCCAAACCCTAAACCCACCACAAACCCTAGAAATCCAAATTACCAATTAGGGTTTCAATTGCCCGATCGAATCAACAACGAAGGAGGAGGAGGAGGAGGAGGAGGAGAGGGAGAAGAGATGATGCAGAAGCCGTTGACGCCGATACTCGATCGGTTCACGGCGCTGGTGAAGGAGGAGAGGGAGGATATCGTGCGGAATTACGAAATTGTCCTCGCCGAGCTATGTTTCAATGCGAAACCAATCATTACGGAACTCACTGTCATCGCTGGGGAGCAGAGGAAGCATGGGCAGGGGATCGCTGATGCCATTTGCGATCGAATCATTAAGGTGTTGATTGAAAATTCGACAATTTTCCATCTTCTCTTGTTGTAGAGTTGTTTATTTTTCTTGATCGCTTCGAAGATTTAGGTTAGGGTTTTTGTTCTGTAGATGCAAATTTATAATCTTTTGATTCATTTGGATGGAAATTGAAGTCTTCTTGTGTTTGTCCCCTTTTGGTTCGAGTTGGTTTTTTGTGCGAGATGCATAATTGAAGAGTTGGGTGTGTGAGAAAAACAAAAACCAATATGGTTGTTCTTCATTAATCTCTAACAAAGCAAAATTCATCCATAAAGTGAGTTTCTTTACGAAGATTAGTACATTGTCTAAATTAATAAACTATGAGGCTCAAACCCTTGTTATTCAGCAATATTTTCATTTAACCATGCAAAATGATATCAATCATTATTGAAAAATATATCTCCCACTAAACAATAAGAAATGATCTTAATGGTTTGAATAATATATGTTCTTTTTCTTATGGGTTATGCTCTTTTTGCCCCAACCCCAATCTGAAATGGAACTTTCAATTGAGTTAACATGGAAACAAGGTCACTTCTTATTGCTTATGGTGGAAATTTCTCCTTTTGCCTCTTTTGTTTCTATTTTTCTTATAGGACACAACATTAGAGTGATGAGTGGGTGAGAAAACCATGTGGTTATTCTTTCTTAATTTCGTACAAAGCAAATTTAATGCATGAAATTATAGTTTCTTATTTTTCTCTCAGTATCAATCATTATTTTGAACTATATATTTCCAATTAAACATTAAGAAGTGGTCTTCATGAGCTGAACCGTTTGAAAGAGAAATTCCGATCACTTTTTATTGCTTAGGGTGGAAATTTGGGATGTTCTTCTTTTGCCCTTTTGTTTGTCGCCATATACTACACTGTTAGGGCATTTGTTTGAATTGGTTTTGGTGTTAGAAAGTGAAGTTTCAAGTAGATTTTTTCTTGTAAACACGCATCATTAGAGAGATGAGGCTCTGAGAAAACCGTTGTGGTTATTATTTCTCAATTTCTTACAAAGCAAATTTCATGCATAAAGTGAGTTTCTTTGTCGCACACGAGTTCGTCTGTGAGTATATGGAATTTAATAAACTAAAAGGCTCAAACTTTATTTCATTCGATGTATATCTCATTAACCATACAACATGATTTATTTTCTCAACATGAATCATTACTCTGCATAATATATTTCCAACTAACAATAAGAAGTTATCTTAATGATTTCTTTCTATGTAAGACTCACTATGATCGAAAGTTTGAAACCGTAATTATTGTCTGAGAGTGACATACACTAATACAACCATTCCCAACGTCCAGCAAAGTGAGCTCATCCTGTTATTTACCGTTTCCAAATAATTGGATTATCTTATATAGCAAAGACAAAATGAGAAAAAGAAAAGAGAGATAGAGGAGGGAGAGCAAACGAATATTTATGTTATCATTAACTGTAAATTTCATAAGAGAGAGAAGTAAAGAGTAAATTTAGTTAAGTTTCTCCTCATATAACATTAAGCTATAAAATTAGTCAGAGGAGTGAATATTCACGAGGTCAATATTTCTGCATCTGCAATATTCCATAGTGTGTTTCAGGTTGTTTGAGATTGGTAATGCATCTATTGAAATCCTCATTAAACTCGTGGGAGCTGGGATTTTGTATTGGGTGGGTCAGCGCTCTTTTGTTTTGGTTTCCATTTTAAACCAACGATTTGTTGATATTTTGCTGTTTTCCATAGAGATGAAGAGAGAGTGAGAAACTATGTTGGTTCACATTTTTAAAATTTATTTCTGCGAGGAGCTAAGTTTGTCTGGTTTCATAAACTGCCACTCCAATTGTTTTTTCGGTACTTGTGTTTTGTAGGTCCCTAGTGAGCAAAAGCTGCCTTCTCTTTACCTTCTGGACAGCATTGTTAAAAACGTTGGTTTTGAATACAAGAAACACTTTGCTTCACGCCTCTACGAAGTAAGCGAGTTATTATGTCTGATATTTCTTTAGATATTTTGTGTTTTTCCTTGGGTGAAACATTGTGGTTAACATCTATAATATATTTCTCTACTTGTTAGGTGTTTTGCACGGCTTACAGGAATGTTCAACCTAATCAACATTCTGCCATGCAACATCTGTTTAGAACATGGAAAGCTGTATTCCCAGCTTCAGTACTTCAGAAGATAGGGGATGAGCTTCAATTTTCTTCTCTCGTGAACCATCAATCATCTGCGTCAGTATCTTGTTCGACCCTAGCATCACTTTCAACACAAGGCGTAAATGTCAATCCAAAACTCCCGGAGTCTGAAGATGTAACTGTGGTAAATGTAATTCTATCTGTCTGTATTTTGCATGAGTTAAAGCTAGGATACACATCACAGATCCTTCTGGTTATTGTTGCCCTTAGAATTGAGACATCTTTTATTTTTATCGCACTCACTAATGTAGTTGCATCTGTACAAAATCCGTTATTTTAACTTGTTTATAACACAGTATTTAGACATCTCTGATGATGCAGTTGTATGATGACAATATCCTGGCATTTGCTTGATGTAGCTCTCTGAAATTATGACTGGAACAAAGTCACGTTTTCTTTATCCTTATATAAAAGAGGGTAGCTGAACCGGCCATTTGAATTTCAAGTTCTTTGTTATGGTCTTTGTTTTGGTCATCTCGATGAAGTCTGGTGTCGAAAAAATGTGATGCCTTTGAATTAAATGTGGATTAAGGTTTTCACATAGTTATACTAGAAAGTGTAACCCGCTGATACAAGATACTTGATTCGTGGAGACATAGGTTTTTGTCATGGATATGAGGTGGATGAAATTGAAAATGTAGTAGTTATACAAAAACTTATATGATTTGTTGTGCCCTTAACGCCGCTCACATAAACAAAGTGTATACACACTAAAATCTGATTCCAGAAATTGGTCAATGCTGTGATAGTGTAACATCTGTATTCAAGATATATATTTTTTCTGGGCAGGAAATTCAAGATCCCGAAGAGGTTTCAGCAAGACTAGAGAGATACGGACAAATGAATCACCCTCGGCATGTTGTGCATGATATTCATCAGACAGAGATTTTGTCTAATCCGGTCGTAAACAAAAGATTGGGGTCTCCTGGAATAGCCGCTTGTATTACAGGGAGGGCCGAAATGCTGATTTCTACTAACATAAATTCGGTAGGATCTTCGCCTTTAAGGGTTGAGTCTTCCGAGGTTTTATCACCATCAAGCGATGGGTTCCAGATTGAGAGCTCTCCAAAAAGGGCAATTCAGAATGCTTCTGAATTTCAGTATGGTTTACCGTATGGACCTGGCAGAGTAAATAAGAGGGATGTTGATAGGAGTGGTTTGTGGGCAAAACATTCCTCAATAAGTAGCAATCTGTATACTGAAGCCATTAAATCGTCACATCTCAGCAACAGGTGTGATAAGCTAGGACCAAGAGCTTTAATCAAGGCTTATGGGAGAGACACAAGGGACACCAACCTGAACGAAAAACCTGTCAAGATAGACTGGCCTGATACAAATGGCATAAACAATGAAGCAGCCAGAACCTGGCAAAATACTGAAGAAGAGGAATATGTTTGGCAAGAAATGAGTCCAACATTAGGTGACCGTAGCAGGAGTGATGATCGGATGTCATCCAACCATTCTTTAAAGATAAGAACTAGACATGGCTGGGGAAATATGGCTCCTGAACCTAAAATCAGCTTCTCCAGGACACCTCAGCTGCCTTTGGATGATTCTGCTATTAATACTGAAGGGCTCTCAAACCTGGGTGTATGGTTCTTTATCCTGTGCTCTTTTCAATTACATTTTTTCTTGCTTGATTGGATTGTCATACTTGTCGTGAATCACGATCATGTACAACTCGAATATTAGATTTTTGAAATTATCAGTTTCATTTTGTTATTATGTGCTTGTCATTATAAGTATCATTTAAATAATTGTTATTTGGTAATGTTTATTGCATCTTTTTTTCCCCAATAGTAGTGCTTTAGTGATTGGCTACAGTTTTCTTTGTTATTTCCCAATTTCTAAGAAAATACGTGTAACTTTTAGTTTGAAGTGTAAGAGCTTGTGTGTTTTTGCAGTGTGGCAGTGGAGCTATGGGCAAAAATATGGGATTTGGTTTAGGAACTAGATCGGAGGAAAATGGGATACAAGGTTCTTATGGTTCTAAACACTCCCGGCATTCACAGCACAATGTCCCTCAATTTGCACAGCAACATAATCTGAAAGCAAGTGGAAAGGTTCCTTCATCTATAGCACCAACATTGGCTGAGAAGAAGCATCTAGGGAAAAGGCCTCTTTCATCTCTTGTGTCTCCACAAATATGTCCTCCGCTGGATTTGGACGAATCTCATACCCTGTCTTCATTTCCTACTTTTCCACAACAGAAGCAGCAAAGAGGTCAGATTGATCTTTTGGATGCTAGGAAGTCACTCATAAATCAAGGCATTGATGACTCTTCAGTTCTGGGCTTTAATTCAACTAAGATGGTGCCTCATCAACTGGGAGGTCCTACTTTAAATAATCAAAACCAAGGCCAAGCTCCTCGTCAAGAGCCTCGAGAAAGTTTCGAGCCACAAATACCAGTTCCGTCTCATTTGTCTGCACATCAATCCTTTGGTTTTGGAAATTCAATGCAAGGACATGCTCCTGCTATAAATTCCTTTCAGCTACCTGGGTTAACTTCTGCACTCATCCACAGTGTACCAAATCCCTCCTTCCAGTTACAAGGGGGTCAATTGCCTCAACTACCTCTTCGTGCCACTCCTCCGACATCAATGATGAGCCCATCTCAAAATATCGGTCCTAGTGCATGTCAACCACCATTTCAGAATAATGCAGATCCTAGTGCACCACACCTGCCTGCTGGTGGCGCACTTACCGGTCTGATTAATTCTCTTGTATCACAAGGTTTGATCTCGTTGGCTCCGTCAGTGTCAGTTCAGGTACCTTTATTAGCTGTCTTCAGTTTTGTTCACTTGCCTTTCTTGCTTATGTAAATGTAGCAGTCTCAAACAATATTTCTCTATTACAGGATTCTGTAAGAGTTGAATTCAATGCGGATGTTCTTAAGGTCCGGAACGAGTCTGTCATAACGGCTCTGTATGGCAATCTACCCAGACAGTGCACAACATGTGGCCTCCGGTTCAAGTGCCGAGAGGAGCATAGTGCTCACATGGATTGGCATGTAACAAGAAATAGGGCATCTAAAAATCGTAAACATAAACCCTCTAGGAATTGGTTTGCGAGTACAAGTGTATGGCTTAGTAGTGCGGAGGCTTTGGGAACTGATACCCTTCCAGGTTTTGTGCCCACTGAAACCACTGTGGAAAAGAATGATTATGAAGAGATTGCCGTCCCTGCTGATGAGAATCAGAATGCATGTGCACTATGTGGAGAGTGTTTTGATGATTTTTACAGTGATGAGAATGAGGAGTGGATGTATAGAGGTGCGGTGTATATGAATGAACCTGATGGATCAGCAGGAGGTGGAGCTAGGTCCCAGTTGGGTCCTATAGTGCATGCAAAGTGTCTTTCTGGGTCTGCAGTCATTTCCACTGAGGATTGTGGACTAGATCAAGCGGTATGTACTTATGTTAACATTTATTTCATCCCACCATTTGCTATGTGCTTATGTTACCATTTATTTTCATCTCACCATTTTTGGTTTTATGCAATTAGGACATAATCACCTTCATGTCTTGCTATATACTCATTCTGTGACCAAGTCCAAATCTTATTTTACGCTTTAGGAGTCTTTTTTGGTTTTTGGTAGTATTTACTTGTTTCTACAACCGACGCCTGCTCAGACAATCTGTCTGTTGACAAGAATTTTATTCGGTATTTCTCTTCGTAAGATTCATCTTTTAAAATTTATGTTTTCACCTTCACTTTGCTGAGTATGTTTTTTGTTTATTTTTTTACATCTGAGGTTTCTTCGTGCATGAGAGAGTTCTCATAGACTCGGCTGATGTAGTTATATGTTTACTCTTTTGTTTGCAGGCTAGGGTTGAAGAGGACAGTCAAAGAAATTGGAGGCGGCTTTAACATATACACCTAATGTAAACTTGTAAATTGAGAACATTACTTGCCGCAGGCTCTGCTGGGTTTCCCATTAGATTCCAGCAAACAAATCATAGTGCTAGAATAATGCATAGTTAGATGGAAACCAGTAAATCAAATAAAACGTTGGAACCCATCGTGCAGTTAGTTAACCAGACTGTGACAAGTTTTTCTGTTGCCTCCTTCAGTGTAACAGGGTCTTGAGTTTATTTCGATTGTGATTCATGACAGTAGAACACCTGATTTTCTAGATGGCATGTGTTTCCTTTATTTCTGTGATGCCCCAGTGTATTGACAATCATGAGATGATAGCAAAGTTTATCTGATGATAGAGATTTTTCTATGATGATACTGAGCAAAGTTTACCTTTCTTCCTTTTCCTGTATTTGTTCTGGTGTTAGGCTTCTGCGATGATGCGTTATTTCTGAATCAGATGTCAGACTTTTGGTTGTCGATTGATAGGCCTATATAAAATTAGGAGAAAAGAAGGTAAATACAATCACCTTTGTTAGTGTTGCCGGTATTTTTACCCCCACTTCTGCTGGTCATTGAATATCAGTAGTTCCCTGGAGTTCGCCTGGCCTGCAACAAGTACACACCTGTAGAGGGGGTGGTGTTGGCTCCCTGCAACAAAACTCACAACACACTCACTACCTGTAGATTGGGTATTTTTTTTTTCTACATATTTATAGGTGATGTCTTCCATGGCAACTAGTATCCTCTCTCTAGTATAATTTTTAACAACGTGGACTCTTTGTTATAGTTTATCCTTGGGAGTTGGGACTGTCAGACATACCCCCAATACTTATTTGAAATTTGACATACCCCCATTGTAGGTGGGAAATTAGACATACCCTCGATAGCTAGATTTGGATTCCTAGTCTGAGGTATTTTATCTTTCTATTTTGCCTTTGATCGTGGCTTTTAAAAATGAGGCTATAACTTAGAATTTTGACTGTTAAATTTTCCTTAAAAAACCCCCACAATTTGAATTTTTAATATAAAAATGTTGGCAAGAGATATACGTGAGTTGCATAAAGGCATTTTTACCACCATTTCTACCACCAACTCCTTTTCTTATTGCCATCTATACTCAGCCCCCATTGACTATTAGTCTTGGGGTACCACTGATTTTTAAGATGTTGGAGTGTAATTTCATGGGCGGATTCACTACTTGGATAAATTGATCTTCTTAGGTTTTGTAAAAAATTAAAATTTCATTATTGCTTCCCTTGAAATTTCATATTGCTCCCTCTTATAAAAAAAATCATAGATCCCAAATCACAAGGGAAACTGAGCCTCTTGTGTCTGCGTCTGCGCTTGCGTCTTGCGATATCTTCTTCAGTTCTTCTTCATCTCCGTCTGAAACAGGTGAGTTTGTTTGATGTTCTTATTTCTCCATCTCCGACTTGTTGATTTTATGCTCTTGTCTTGCAATAAAAATTTATATGAATTTCTGAAACCTAAATTCCTGAATTTAATATAGTTTTTCGTGTCCCTATATTTATTTATATATATTTTTGTGAATCTCACCGACAAATAAACATATATCGAGAGTTATAGTATAATTTCCAACCGTAAGAGTACCAACAAATACCAACAAAAGTGGAGAGTAACATCTCTCGATTGTGAGAATGAGATGAGATTAATGGGCCAAAGAGTACCAGTTGAGTTGGTAAAGATGTGGCAGATGAAATTACACGTTACGAATTTAAACTCAGCCGACAACATGAGGTAGGGAGGGTTAAGAGTAAAATAAAGAAAAGAAAGAAAGATGAGGTTAATGGTTTTAACGGAGTACAAGTGATAATGGACAATATCCTAGATGATAAGACCCTGAAGATCACATAATCAGACTGTGGTAGAACTCAGACAGTGGTGTAACTAGCGGAAATGGCGGTGACACAAAGCAACTGCTTTCTCAACATCCGCAGCAGATCGTCTCTCACATTCATCAAACCTCCACAAAACTATGACGAAGAAGCTTTTGCATTAACAAAAATGGCAAAAAAACCAGTCGATCGAGACAAGTCTTGGGACGATCATCTTCGATCACTCTCTCTACACTCTCGAGATTCCACTTCAGCGAATGACCCCGCTTCCGACCCATCTGTTCTTGAATCCGTACGTTTCAATATCTCTAATTCATTCACTCAATCTTTCTAGTAAAAGGGGTTTTAGGGTTTTGTTAAAGGTGTGATTTTTTGTTATATAATTAGGTGAAAAAGCTTTACGAGATTTGCAAAGAAGAGACATCAGAGGACTTGGTAGCTAGGGTTTATACGCAATTCAACAAGCTCTTTCAACGCTCGGTCGCTTCACTGTCTCAATCTCAAACCCAATCCCAGACTTCCAATGGGCTTCTCTTACTGGTTAGTGTTCATTTCGTCAATTTTTTTTTGGAGATCAATTTGGATTCTTTATTTAGTCGGACTTGTAGAAAGTTGAATTAATATGAGTTATTTAGTGGGACTTGTTTCAAAGTTAGATAATTTTTCTTTCGGAGTTGTTAAATTGTTGAATTAATAGGAGATAGTAAGTGGTGGTCTATCAAATTTGAATCTTTCTTTTTTTAATTTGAAAATGGGAATAAAATTGGCATTTTTGGGTATTGAGTAACCAAAGTTAAGAGTGATCGCGAGGTACATTTTTTGGCTATTTTTCTCTGTCCATCATAATTCTTTTCTTTGCATTGTGAAACGTTGCCACTTAGTATTGATAAGATTATAAGTTTTTGGGTGACACTTCATGACTAATAGTCTGAGGCAACACATCACTATTAGGACAGTGCATGGCAATTTACTTTGAACCCGAATTTGGGTGATTGTAATTGTTGTAAGATCTGTGAGCTGTTTTTTTTTCTTTTTCTTTATTCCCTCTCTATTCAATTAGGAGTTGTCTCTGGTACCAACCAAAAAAGAAGTAAGAGTTATCTTTGATTCTTCACGTCATTTGGGTTTCTAAATATACATGTCCATAGAGGTATTATTTGATATTTTAAAATTGTACCATGCCTCAACATTCAGCTACCCTTGAGTTACTAGTTGGGGATAATACACAGTTGGATAATTTTAAGCAATTAGCTTTACTTTGGGCTTTTTGGTAATACTGTGGTAGTTTAAAGTTGAAAGCTACTCATTTTATTATGGCTGAATCTTCTCTTCATTGTTTCTATCAGGCCATCCTTCAATTCTTTCTTGATTTTGGGGATGTTGTTTTGCACGATGCTGATCCTAGTTTAAGGACGTTCTTCCGATCATGCTTGAGCCGGTATTAATTTTTATACATGAAAGATTTCTTTAGTTTTTATTTTTTTGTACACATACCAATCAAACTGTTTTCTTGCGTACGCTTATTCATGTTTTTTTTTTTGGATAAATCTACACGGTTCTAGTTATGACAGCTGCGCTGTGCACCCATTATTTCTGCCTAGTTCCACCACTAAAATAAAAAAAATTGAAAATGAAAACTTGTTATGGTACGGCATCATATAAAACCAAATTGCAAGTCTCATATGCTCAAATAAGGCGAGACTTGCTAGGGCAGCACCAGCGTTTTGCATTTTATGATTTTCTCTCCCACTTTTCGATTTCACGTGAATAACGATTATTTTTTGAGTGATGAGGTTGTTTTCAGATACCAAATTGTTGGTTTGTCCCGTCCCTTGATTCCCTTGGTGTTTCGTTTAAGCATTGTGAAGGAAAGTTTGTTATGGATGAAAGGAGATTTGTTGGAGGAGATGTTGTTGGGTGTTCAAATGCACACAAAGCGGTAGTTGATAAAGTTCATTGTGGAAAAGTATTGGGAGCATTTGCTTCCGAATTTAATGTATTTTATTCTATTTAACATTGGGCTTGGACCCAACATCTTAGCGTATTACAGAGGTTCCAATGTTAGCATCTTAAGAATATACACATTAATATACGTATTAAGAATCTTAGGTCCATCGTTATAAGCGATGCGTTGCACCTACACTCGAGTGTAGTGACAAATGAGCAAGGCACGCTACAGCGGCGCCCAGCTGTAAGTGTTAAATAGGCAAGGGTTTTTGCACCATTCTAGACGGGGGTGGTTAAAGAAGCTAGTTCAGACTAGAACTGGAGATAATGATTAGATTAGCCTCTTCGATTGTAGGAACCTTGATGGGTAGCTCAATAGAACTAGTGGATGTCCTGCATAGGAGGAAGCTAAACATAACTTGTCTCCAAGAGACAAAGTGGAAGGGAAACAAGGGTTCAAACTTTTCTATTATAGAAAAGATGGAACTAGGAATGGGGTGGAAATAATGCTAGATAAAATTTTTAAGGATGCAGTAGTCGACGTTAGGAGGTTTGGGGATAGAATCATAAGTATTAAATTAGCTTTATAACTAGAGATAATGCGTGTTATTAGCGCGAATGCACCTCAAGTGGGTTTAGACAAGGAGACTAAGAATGGTTTTTGAGACTTTTTAGAAGAGTTAGTTCATGGAATCCTTTCTTTTAATAGGATTTTCCTAGACGGTGATTTGAATGGCTGTCGGTAAGGACAAAGTTGGGTATGAGAGGGTTCATGGAGGTCAACGCTTTGGGGATCGAAACACTATGAACATTTCTATTCTAGATTTTGTTTTAGCTAAGGATTTTGGGATCGTCAATACTTTTTATAAGAAGAGGGAAAATCACTTAGTAACTTTTGCGAGTGGGCGCAATAGAAGTCAAATTGATCATTTTCTTGGGAGGAGACACGATTTAGGTAGGTGTAAAAAAAGTTATACCAGGGGAGTGTCTGACAAACCAACATAGGCTGTTAGTCCTCGATTTTTGTCTTAAGAGTGGTCATATTGTTAAAAAACATGTTAGTCCGATAATTAAGTGATGAACCTTACAGAGATATGTGTCAACAATTTAGAAAGAATATTTTGGGTGACTACTCAGTTCAAGATGTTTGGGAGAATCTAGAACCAAGGGATAAAGCTATTAGTGCAAATGTTTTGAGCATTTGGCAAACTGAATAAGAAGAGGTGCGAAAGAAGAGTTAGGAGAGGCCAAAAGAGGTGTATATGATAAGGAGACGTGGTAGTGGAACGTTGATGTGCAACTAACCATTATGAAAAAAGAAAAGATGCTTTAAGGAGTGGCAAAGAGATAGATGCCCATAGTCTTACAAGCTCTATAAGCAAGCTAAGAGGTTGAGTAATAAAGCAGTAGAGGAAGCTAAAAAGAGAGCATATGATGATCGGTATAATCGGCTAAGTACAAAGAAAGGGGAAAATGATATCGTCAAGATAACTAAAGCTAGAGAACAAAAGACTAGGGATTTGAGTCATGTTAAGTATGTTAAACATGAGGATGAAAGAGTTTTAATGTAGGATAAAACTATTTTAGATAGATAGAGAAATTACTTTTGGAATCTACTCAATGAGATACATGCAGGGGAGTTAAACTTGGATGAGTATACTTTACAGAAAGAGAGACATCGCGTGTTTCATCGCAGAGTTAGTGCCAAATAAGTAAGAAAAACTTTGAAAAAAATGAAGACATGGAAGGCAGTTGGACCGAATAATATACCAATTGAAGCGTGGAAATTTCTGGGAGAAGTTGAGATTCAATGGCTAACCAGGCTCTTTAATGAAAACTAGAAAAATGCTGGATTCGTGGAGGCACAACATTGTGGTACCAATTTATTATAACAATGAAGATATTCAAAACTGTTCGAACTGTAGATGGATAAAGCTTATGAGTCATACAATGAAAACCTTGGGAGAGGGTCATAGAACGAAGACTTAGGAGTTTAACCACTCTTTCTTATAATCAATTTGGATTTATGCTGGGTAGGTCTACTGTGGGGGTCTTCTTCTTGCCTAGGAAAATTATAGAAAAATATCGAGAGGAACGTAAGAGTTTGCATATGGTTTTTATTGATATTGAGAAAACCTACGATAGGGTCTCTGGAGAGTTAATTTGGTGGGTTCTTGGAAGGAGGAAAATGTCTCAATGTTATGTCGATTTAAAGATATGTATGAAGGGGTTGTAACAAATGTTCGCTCAGTAGGCAAGATGTCTAGTGAATTTTCAGTGTTAGTAGAACTACATCAAGGGTCAGCCTTAAGTCCATGCCTCTTTGCTTTGGTCATGGATGAGTTGAGACATTTGCCAGAATATGTACCTCGGTGCATGTTATTTGCATATGATATTGACTTAATTAATGAGACTAGTGAAGGTTTAGGTTAAAAATTAGATAAGTGGCGGAAGGCTTTAGAGAGTAAGGTTTTTAGAATTAGTTGTTTGAAGACAAAATATCTAGTGTGCAACTTTGGTTGTTAATCACGGGGATGAGTAATGCAATTGGAATCGAAGGCATGAAGGTCCCCGAGTGTGAGGCTTTTTAATATCTAGGATCTATAATTAAAAAGAATGAGGCTATTGAAGAAGATATATACCATATGATTAAAACTGGTTGGACAAAATGGAGAATGACGTCAGGAGTATTATGCGATAGAAAAATGCCTACAAGATTAAAAGGGAAATGCTACAAGACAATTGTCCGACCAATCATGCTATATAGTTCAGAATGTTGGGCTACTACAGGAGAACATGCACATAGGATGGCGGTAGCATAATGCTTATGTTAAGATGGATTTGTGGTAAAATCTGTAAGGATAAATAGGAATGAAAATTAGGAGATACTTAGGTGTAGTCCCCTGATACGACTACATTCTTAGCATATGCCCCTGGCATTCACATCTGGTCACGCTAGTCACGTTGCATACTTGCATCCTAGGATGCATGGACACAGACACGCGCGTTGTGTCGGACACGGATACAACATGACACGCCGAATCGACAATTTGCCAAAAATTAGGACTCGATTACACGTTATACTATTTTTTTAATAAGTCATATAAATAAATAATAATCTAATGAGGTGCCTTCCTAGAGTGTCTTGAAGAAGACACTTTGTTGCAACTTGCAAGAACAAATAAAGTATATAAAAAGTGGAGAGAAGAAGAAACATAGACTACTCTATGCGTTAATAGTTTTTTTTCTCTATTTGTTTTAAATCAAAAGAGTCATTCACTTCAGATGGATCAACAACTATTAAATTAGGTGGTTATTTGCAAATATCTAAAAGTAAAAAATAAAATAGAGTTGGTTTTCGAGTCTTGACTGTGTTCTGACCAAGTTTCGAGTGTATTAGTGGTGTTCGACACGTTGACCATGTGTCCGACACCTGCCTACACTTGACCAAGTATCTGACGTGTGTCGGAAGCATGTTGAGCGAGTGTCGGTATTGGATACGTGTCGGACATGAATACGACAAGTTATTCGAAGAGTCCGTGCTTCCTTGCTTGCAACCAATGGTCGACAATAAAATCCTCATGATCAAGCCAAACGTCAACGGATAATCATAAGCTTTAACAAGACCTAGAAGGTGAATAAATTAGATTTCAAAGATTATAAATCTGTTTCTCACCTACATCTAAAACTAAGTTATGTGGATCTCGAGAAAGTACACAAAATTATTAAAACTTGATCAAACCTATCAATTAATTCTCAAGTTAGATAAGTAGCTTAAAAGTACTAGTTTGAAAAACTAGGCCATGACACAATATAAGGTTCTAAAAAATTGGTAGGCGGTAGGCGGGCGGCGAGCAGGGGACTAGTGCCTGAATTCCTAGGCTTTTTTTATATTATAATTTATAAAAGTTAAGCATAATAGCATATAAGTTACTTCCAATTCAATGTCAAGATAAGTATGCAAAATGTATAAAAAAAGTTTTAAAATTATTTAATTTTTTTAAAATATTTTTTCGAACTAGAAATAGTTTTTTTTCTTTCAAAAACCTGCCCAAGCTGCCGCCCAACCCACTTAGGCGTTTCGTAGCTGCCTAGCGTCTAGGCCCTGCCTAGGCCAATTTTTAGAACACAGTTATGAACACAATAATCCTCTCAATGCCTTATTCATTGTTGCAGCCCACAAGATATGCTTGCAAAATATTGTCATTAATGACTGGGGTCCTGGAGGACATGGATTTTGAGTAGTAGTGAAATTCAATATGTCTTATGCTACTTTGGATGCTTTAAGAAAAAATAAAAAAAAAAGGTTCTCTTGTTGGACTACATCACTTGTCGTATTTGAGGCATCCTTATCAGCTAAGGTCTAGAAGATAGAAACAACGTTGTATCAGTTATCCATATAGATTCGAGCTAAAATCTTTGCCTTGAAGTTTCATTGTTTTCTTATGGGCTCTGAAAGTGATTTTTTCTTTTTTCTTCACTTCTCAACTAATTGCAAATTTGTATGAAGCAATCATTGTTACTTATACTGGGTGAATCTTTTTGCGTTTTAGAATACAAAGACATTTATACAAATTATTCTCATTGAGATGAGCAAGACACTGATCTTTATTTTATGTTAACTGCAGAGAGTTTGCAGATCCTGTTGTTGCAGAAGCAACTCTGGACTTTCTGAATACAAACAAAGTGAAACTCCTAAGTGCATTTCCCACATTACTTCCTCAGGTATGATCTGAAGTTAAAAGAATAACTTTAGTCCCCAATAAAAAAATTCGTGAATCTAATTATTAAAGAGTTTAAAGGCTATATTTTTGAATCAGGAAAATGCTAAGAAATTTTATTAATCATATTAAAGGTACAACAATGGAGTCCGAGTAAAAGAGAAAATTGCTGAGGCTTCCGATAAAGATATCGATTCATCGAACTTAGGTGAAAATTACAGTATCCCAGTTAAAATATAATGTCCCAACTTTAAATACCCTTTGATTCTTGCATTCTCTTCCCAATATCAAAGGATAGACTTGGTTTGGAGGATTCAATATTTCTGTTTGATTATTCTTGTAATTTGGTTTGAATATTTGCCCATTCCTTTTCTCAAATTTGGTTGAGGAATATTCAGAAGTTACGAGTCTGGATAATTACACTAATGCATATTGCTCCCATAGTATCCACTTCTTGTTTAAGTGTAGTAAGGTTCATCTTTTAATAAGTGAAACGAGATTCCGTCAACTAGGAAGGGAATAACTTCCACAATGTTAATCTACAACTTTGAAAATGGAGAAGGATTTTCTACCCCAGTCCTGTTTTGTATGGACACACAGTTCTATTAATATTCATTGGTTCCATGGTCGGTAGTTGGTACCACATATGCATATTGCACAACCTCTTGGTCCAATCAAATTGGTTGTAGTATGCATATGATAAGACTTTTAAAATTAGAGAATCTTTTGTTTCTGTTTTTTGTGGTTGCTAGATCCTCAGATTTTCAGCAGGTTCTTCTGTGGTTGCCTTCTTCTGATTGCATGTTTGTATTGTTGTGGACAAATCTTTTAATTTGCTTCACATTTTTGTATTTTTGCCTGAGATATCTGACTCAATCCTTCCTAATACTAATCATGCATTTGCAGTTTTTCCCGTTACTGTTAAAGCTGGTAGCATGGAATGGAGAGAAGTAAGTTAGGTTTTGTATTTAAATCATCAAGATCATTGTTTTTGTGTAGTTTATATGGTGTTATGAACTGACCATATGTTCAACTTTTCCATTCTGTTTTCAGTTCCAAATGTATTATTTTCTGATGTTATAGAATACTAAAATTCTAAGTGATGAAAGGAAAAGAAAAATGCAGTACACTACAACTATATTCAGTTTCAGCTCCCTTTGGCTTATATCTAGACTTTTGTAGATGAACAAGGATTGAAATGTTGAGGGGATTTAGTCCCAATATTTTCTTTATCATTTTAACAAGCAATTGCAACACATTTTTCTTTATTATTTTAACAATCAATTGCTGAATGGCCTATTTTTAAAAAACTCAAGTCCTTAAAAAGAACAAAAAAACTTAATGTCAATTTAGTCCCTCTTCACTTGCAATCTGCGGCATGTGCTCCTCATGTGCCGACCTAAACCTTCACAATCTAGGGTTTGGGGTGGTGTTGGTAGCCGGAGGTGGTCCGCTGGCGTGGACCTAGCTCAATTAGGGTTTGAGGGGTGGTGGTGGCTGAATCAAGGGTGATGGGGTAGTGGCTACTGGTGTAGGTGATGAATTTTGGGGTTGTGGTTGCTGTAGATGGTCGTGGTGGCTGTGAATGAAGGAGGAAGAAAGGTTGAAGAAGATGAGAAAGATGAGGAAGAAGAAGTCATGTGCAAGGGTTTAAAAAAGAGGTACTAAATAATAATCAAGTATATTTTGGAACTAAACAAGAAAGGGAAGTGGCTATTGGTGTAGGTGATGGATTTTGGGGTTGTGGTTGCTGTAGATGGTCGTGGTGGCTCTGAATGAAGGAGGAAGAAGATGAGAAGGATGAGGAAGAAGAAGTCACGTGCAAGGGTTTAAAAAAGAGGTACTAAATAATAATTAAGTATTTTTTGGAACTAAACAAGAAAGGGAAGTTTTTTGGGTACTAAGCGGACCTAGCGCAATTAGGGTTTGGGGGGTGGTGGTGGCTGAATCAAGGGTGATGGGGTGGTGGCTACTGGTGTAGGTGATGGATTTTGGGGCTGTGGTTGCTGTAGATGGTCGTGGTGGCTGTGAATGAAGGAGGAAGAAAGGTTGAAGAAGATGAGAAAGATGAGGAAGAAGAAGTCACGTGCAAGGGTTTAAAAAAAGGTACTAAATAATAATTAAGTATTTTTTGGAACTAAACAAGAAAGGGAGTTTTTTTGGGTACTATTCAGAAATTTATATTATTTTAACTATGGCGATATGCACTTTTGACTTTTGACATCCTAGATTTGAACTTCCGATTCAAGATTCCGCTCTTCCCTGAAGTCAAATAATCGTTATACTCGAGGCTGCCATGGCCTCCTTTGGCAATGTTGCCACAGCCATTGCTAGATCCAAAAACTCAATTATTTGAATAAATTATGTAATTTAGTATTTTAGAAAGTTAAGAATTTAAGTTAAGGAGATTTTGTTTAAGTTGCACTTTTGGTAATTTTGATTATTATTATTATTTTTAAATCTATAATGCAATTTTATGTAATCAAAATTTTGAAGTTGAATAAAGTTGAGTTTAGTTGATAGGTATTTTGCGGAATTCTCTCTAGAAACTAGGCTTAGAGAAGTATCGTTCTTTTCTTCAAAGCATTTTATCAGGCCTCAGCTAAGGACCTCTGCTGCCATGGTAAATAAAAAGGGGGACCGCAATTTGCATTACTTGGTATGAGTGCGTCTGACCATGCTGATGGCCATCACCATCACTTGTGTCAAAGTTTATGTTATCACAATCATCATTGCCGTGTTTGTAAGCAACACAATCTTCGTTCATTGTCAGCCTAGTCGTCATCATCATTCATCGTCAACACTTGTTTATACTGCATGTTGGTGAGGTGAGGTGACAGGGCCAATCCCTAATATTATTATTCCTTGACAAAAACATGTTTGTATAGGGGTGGGAAATTGATAGAGACTGATTTTGCGGAAGCAAATAGTACGTGAAATAATCACCTAACTTATGGTTTGGCACCTATATGTGACTATTCCTGTGTGAGGATGACAGACTGTAGAAAGTTTCAAAGAACATTGAAGACACTTCCGGTGAGTATTAAAAGAGGAGCCCTTTAAAACGAGTATTCCTGTCAGAAGTTATGCTATTGGAATCACTTGTAAACATACAGTGTCTAAAGTACAATGAGCGACGTAAATAGTGTCATCACTTTTATTGCTGGGAAGAGAGTGGCCCATCTTAGAATTTGTCAACTAAATGGTGCCATAATTGAAATCCTTGGAGTGCGTGTATGATGGTTTTTTTGAAAATTTGGAAGTAAGACGTTTAACTTCTAATTAGAGTGAGAAGTTAGAATTAAGAACTTGGCACTTCTTAATGCGGATTGGTTGCATAACTTTTGTTTCTTATTAGAAGCATAAACAAATTATACTTATTATTATATTTATGATAAGTGTTCAATATCTAATTAAGATGTATCACAATCCTTCAAAACATCATATCATGGCCTATCCAGAATAGGAAGAGGCCATGTTCTTGGGGCTCTGTCGCGGCTCTAATGGCTCAATTTTTTTTTCTTGAAAGCACCTCATCCGAACCTTGTCGCAAACACTCAGTTCAGTCAAGTGAGGTTGACCAAGACCACCCTAACGACTTTTTTGGAAAGGTACATCAAATTAAATCCATTTGAATGAAGTAAGTCAAGATTGATGCGCCAATGTAAATCAAATAAACCCATTATCTTGACCAAATCTCTTTAGTTTTAATATATGTTATGTACGCAGGTGATTGGTTGGAATAACCTGTCTAACAATGATTCATGGACAAAAAGCTGAACCTGAATCATCTTTTCTCTTTAACAGGTTGGAGAAATCATTTCTGAAGATTTTTCCAGGAACAATTTCTCCTGGGTCATTTCTTCCCTTGTTCCCATCACTTGTAGACTTGCCAAGTAAGGATTATTTATTTATTTTTATCTTTTTACATTTTTGTATACACCAACCTGTTTGGTTTTCCATCTTTGCAAGCGTTTAGTATAAATTTTGATGATTAGTTTATGATCACTGTATGGTTGAAGACCTTTTGTTTGCAATGTCTTCAATATATTCATGTTCCTGCAAACACTGATGTTGTCTGGTGAAGTTCACATGCAAACACTGTGATGTTGTCATTGAACATCGACATAGTGTGGTAAATAATAGTAGAAGTCAGATTGATGTTTTGACCCTAGTGTTACTTTTTAGTAAGGATGCTCGCGTCATCATCATCCATTTGCTCGCTTCATCATCATCATCCATTTGCTCTAAAAAAATCATGAATTGAGAAATAGGTGTTGATACATGAGTATCGTCCCGTAGGAGCTTAGTGGTTAATTAAGAAAAGTTCCTATCTGAATATGGTTTTTTGATTAATTAGTAGGACAAGGAAAGTTTCCTATTTGAATTAAGTTTATTTTTCAATAAGACAAGGAAAGTTTCCTAAATCAATTAGGAAATTAGAAGAAGGAAAGTTTCTCCTTAAGGGACGAGGAAAGCAATATGGAAACACTTTCATTAGGAGTATATTTTCTTTATTTGGTTAAAACAAACAAGTTCTCCTTGAGAGACAACTGACAAGGAAAGTAAGATGGATATACTTTCCTATTAGGAGTGGGCTTTCACTATTAGGAGAAAGCTTTCCTTGTTTGGTTTGAACTTGGTTAGCCTATATATAGGTATTTGTATGTAGGTCCAGGATTCAGAAAAATGCATGAAATCCAGTGGATCCAGGCTAGAGAGATGTAGATCCATAGCTTGTGAAACAGAGCTCTCAAGAGAGTTGTTCTTAAGGCCTCTTGAAGAGTTTATTCTGATTTTGCCTTCTTTTATTGTTTTTCTGCATTTGGCTCCGAATCGTTTTTGCGCATCAGGTGTTTTAGAAGGGGATATCGAGTGAATTAGTGAATTCAATCTTTTGTGAGTTTGTACTCAAAGGTGGTTCTTACACTTGGTCTAAAATCAACAAACTCCTAAAATCAACGAACTCCTTTATCTAGGTTGGACAAATTTCTATGCTATGATGATTGGGTAGAATCCATTTGCGTGATCTTAATGAGTTTCACTTGGAGAAATTTGGGTATGATCATAATGCTATTCTTCTCAAGCCTAGTTTGAATCACTAGGGCCCTAAGCGGATTTGAGAGAATAACTATCCTAAGTGTAGTCAAGGCGACCGCTTAGGCACGCCTCAAGGCGTTTTTACAAAATTCTGCCTCAAAGTGAGACAATGCGGTTCGGTGAAATGAGGCTCCGCCTCAACCACCTCACTCCGCATCAGCAAAAAAAATGGTTGTAGCAAAAGAGGTTGCAATCCACTTTATAATAGGGTTTTATGTTTCTTAGTGTAATAGGGTCACAACCCAGAGTCTCCATCTCCTCCTTGCCTTTAAATCAGGTATTCCCATATAACAAACAAATAAGATAAAACATTTTTAAGTTTTGATAAATTTGTCACACTTTTTGGAGAACCATATCATGTTTTGATCAGTTTGTGATCAACATCAATCTTAATTTTTCATAGCATAGTTCAATGATTTTTATGCTTTTGAAATACCAATAGTGATCACCAAGGAAGCTTGGACTCTTCGGAAAACTTTTCGTACACGTATCCAATCCGACACTTGCTTGACATGCCTCCGACACGCGTTAGACCCATGTCGGCATGTGTCAGACACATGATCATTGTAGTCAACGTGTCAGACACGCCTTCGAAATACCAAAAACTTGGTTAGAACATAATGAAGACTTGAGAACCAACTTTATTTTACTTTTAGGTGAGCGCATATAACCACTTAAGTAGAAGGTTAATCCATCTAAAATGAAAAACTTTCAATTGTGATGCAAGATAAAAAGGGCAATGATGCTTATTCTTCTTTCCTTTGCTTCTTATCTCGTCTACTTCTTATCTACTCTACTTTATTTTTTTCTTGCGATAGAGTATCATCTTCTTCTCCACTTTTTTACATCTTCTCTATGTTTTTTGAGAAATTCTAGGTGTCGAGGAAACCAGCGAGGAAATGAGCGAGGGGAGGGAGGTGGCGGAGTGGGAACCGTTCACCTCCCTCGGGATGCGTGCACCAAAAAAGATGACACGCAATCCGAGGGAGGTGAACGGTTCCCACCCCGCCACCTCCCTCCCCTCGCTCATTTCCTCGCTGGTTTCCTCGACACCTAGAATTCCTCATGTTTTTTTCTTATCCAGCACAATTTGTACTACATTTTCATCTTCACATTTCTTGTTCTTTTTTGCTTAAATTCTTTCCTTATTAGATTATTGCTTATGTTCATATGACATAAAAATGTATGACTTGTTGCCGTGTCCCCGAGTCCTAGTTGTTGTAAAATTGCCGAGTCAGCGTGTTGTGTTCGTATCCGACACGACACACGTGCCTGTGTCTGTGCATCCTTGGTGATCACATGAATTTTTACAAATCATTCCAACAATTTCTTCTAATAAATGCGCAACATTCTCAAGTTTATATTCTTTCAAGATTACTGATTTTTAATGATTTAATGAATGTTTGCAAGTTACGAAGTTATATAGTACATTTTTTCGCTATGCTATGCAACTTTATTATATTTCCATTTTGATTTTAGGTAGTTGTCACTTTTTGTACATATTTGCTTATGATACTTATCAAAATGATGATGTATACTACTATGTGGATATGTTATAATTTATTATAAAAAATCTTACAAAAATGTTAAGCCGCCCCGCCTACTGCCTTACGACTCAGGTGTTGTCAAGTCCGTTGGCCTTGCCTCCGCCTTAAATACAATGATCCACCCTCACGCCAGACATAAGAAAAATCATTGGAGCTCTCTTAGTGACAAGGGTAATTTTGGATTCAGGCTTGGGAAAAAACTCAAGCTTAACTCAAGCTGTTGAAGAGCTTCCTTAAGTCTTAGAATAGAGAAATCTTTGGCAAGCTGCAATTCCTCATTGACAGCACTCAAGCTTTTCTCCACTGTTGACTTGAGTGAAGAAGACAAAAAGAAGTGAATGATAATGAATGGGATCAAAGAGTGTGTGTCAAAGCTGAGCTGAGCTCACTAAGCTTCTGAGAAAGAGCACACTCAATGGAAGAGGAATGCTGGTGCTAAGTGGGGGAAGTTTGAGGACTATTGTTCTAAATTATTTCATAATATACTCAACTTTAAAAGAGTTTCTAATACTGTTATTTATCTTAATACTATTTATCTTATTATGAACCACATTGTTCAGTTTTATTCTAGTCTTTCTATTTCAGCAACTGGAGTCTGCCACCACTTGTACTCTTCAGGCTTATATTAATAAAGGCGAGATTGTTCATGCTATGCAGCACTTGAAAGCTGATGTGACCCCTAGTCTTGATGGTTACCTAGTGGATCACTTCCTCAAATGTTGGGACTTTATGAAGTCTGAAGTAATGGGCTAGTTGATGGTTTTTGTGGAGTGGAAACTTAACACCACGTTGGTAATTTTGATTCCCAAAGTCAATGAGTCGAACTGTATTGCTGATTTGAGGCCTGTTAGTCTCTTGCCTTCTATTTACAGGTCTAAGGTGCTGTCCTATAGGCTTCATGCTGCCACCCTAATCTCGTATCTTCTTTTGAGCTGTTGGTATTACACAACTTATCTATGGTGTTTTGATTGTTAATGAGATTCTTGATTCCAGAATTAGAGAAGGCAGGGCTGGTTTGATGATTAGTGTGGATTTCTACTAGGTTTTTGACTCGGTTGCTTGGAGTTATTTGCAGAATGTAATGCAGGATATGGGGTTTAGTGACAAGTGGAATGGGGTGGATTAGAACTTTTTTGTATATAACTTCCTTTTCTATCTCCATGAATGGGACCCCTTATGTCACTTTTGATCTTCTAGAGGTTTAACGTGAGGAGACCCCTTTCTCCTTTTTAATTACCCTTGCTGCTGAAGGTTTGACCCTTTCTTGTATGTAAAGCTAAGCAATTGGGGATGATCTAGGGCTTCCAAGTGTCTCTTTCAGCTCCTTGCATCCCTATGTACAATGTTTTTCTGATGTAATTGGGATATTTATTAATATTACCAATATTAGTATTTTAGCAATATTAGACATTCTATTATCATTATTGTAATAGAGATTCCAATTAGAGTTCTCACATTGATTTCCTATTAGGTTTTGGATTTGAAGGTAGGTTAACTATAAATATGAGGTAGGTTGCTCATTGTTACTCGGATAATTGAATAAAGTTATTTTGTTATTAGTATTTCGTTTATTATCTATTTCTTTACTTTCTATTATTGTAATTTCATTTATTTACTAGTTCGAATCTATCATTTCATTGATGCACTTTTGGAAGAGGTGTTGGATGATAAAAAAACAATCTTTTTTGGTTTGAAGTGGTTTGAAGTCTGCTCAGGATTGAAAGCGTACTTCTCCAAATCTCAAATGTTTGCTGTTGGGTTCCTGAAATTGAGGAGTGGGCTAAAATACTTGGTTGATGGAGGCTACTTCTTGTGTATGTACCTTGGGCTCCTTTTGTGGGCGAAGTTTAAGAATACAAAGGTTTGGGATCAGGTGGTGGAAAGACCTAAAGGCGGATTGAGCACTTGGAAGGATATATACATGGCTAAACAAGTAAAGCAACTCTTATAAAAAGTACCATCACTACTATGCGTGTTCACATGATGTCCCTTTTTCAACCCCAACCTCTGTTGTAGCTCCATCATAGCTAGAATTTAGCTTTGTGTGAAGAACTTCTTGTGGGGGAGCTCCAATGTTGCTAAGAATTCTATTTACTGAATTGGAAGGTGTGGTAACCAAAGAATAAATGACTGAGAATAAGGACGATTAGAGAATGTAACATAGCTTTTTTGCTCAAATAGGTTTGGAGATTTGGGATTGAAACTGATGTATTGACGCAAGAAGCAAGTTGTTGCGTCCAATTATGGAGCTAATTCAAATGACTAACTGTGCAGTTAAAACAACGTTATAACGCCGATATAACTCCGATATAATGCTTAACGGGGGTGAGCCATTATGTGATGAGACTATCACGTTTTTGTATCATGGCTCTGTTATATGGCCGTTATTGAGATAACATTTTTTTTTCCAATAACGTCGTTTTAACCTTTTGTTTTAATATATAAAAAACACTCATTTCATTCCTGATAGAAGGAGGACCGGAGTTCGCCGTTGTCGTTTGACAGAGAACGAGACAAGAAGATGAAGAGTCGATCACGCTCTATTGCGATCTCAGTCTCATACGAAGAGAAGATGTTTTTTATTAATGTTTTGATGTTTTTGAATTTAATGTTATGAACAAAATTTACTTTTTTGTCTTTATAATACATCAATACTTTGTGGGGGTATTAAAAATATATTTAACAAAATATTCCGCTATATATCATTACATCACGTTATATCCCGTTATAACCTATAACGCTCATGAACCATTATGGGTCCGTTATCCGTTTTAACTGCATAGACGATTAAAGACCCAAATTCTTCCTATGGCTGGTTACTTTGGGAAGGAATAATGAAACTCAAGGAGTTCGTTGATATTGCAATCTCCTTACAAGTTCATAATGATGTTAAAGCATCTCCAATGGTCTCGTTAAGAGACTTGTTGAAGAAAACATGGAATTCTAACCAGTTAAAAGGGAAAAAATGGGCTCCAACCATCTCGTTAGCTCCTCATTATCCATGACATGGCCTTAATGAGCAAGTCTGATCTCACTCTCGCTTGTCAAAGTAAAGAGCTCGATAGAGCCTCTTTTAACTGTTTAAAATAGTTTCTCAATTTGATAGGACCCACTTTAGGATGAAATAACTCTTTGTGCTGAGTTTTCTCTACATTCTTATCCTCACGGGGCTCACAATAATAACAAAAAATTATCAAAAAATAAACTAAGAGGAAAATAGGGAGACAGTTGGAGCACCAGGGCATATATAACTCCTTGTCTCTTTAGGAGCTTTCTAAATATATTATAGTTTAATCAATTAAAGAGTCTCAAGTCAACAAGGAGACCCTTGGAGATGCTATTAAGGTTAAATAATGGGATCATAAGTGAATTGGAGATTCCACTCTCAGGAATGCTTTTCTTGCCATCCATAATGCCTTGAGTAATAAAGTAGGGAATGTGATTGAAAATCAGGCTCTTCATCTCGGGGTTGGAATTTTCAATTGAGAAAGAATCTTAATGATTGGGAAATAACTCAGGTGACCAATCTTCTAGCTAAGGTTGTTCACGGTTTGGATCAGGTGGGTTTACCAAGAAATCGCCAAGCGAACTAGTACAATCGATTTTCAATTTCTCAAAACAGAAACCGACCGTCATGTGTTTCAAGCAAGCTGAACTGAAACGATCGGTTCAGTTTTCGTCGGTCTGTGAAAAAAATCTCCAGTAAGAAGGACAACGAAAATACCCAAAAAGATAGAGAGGAAGGTTTTTTTTTCTATCAATATCAGTGTTCTAAAAATCGGCCTAGGCGCTAGAAGGTGAAAAACCGCCCAGATTAATGGTTGGGCGGGCAGTCTGGGCAGCCTAGGCGGGCTCTAGGTGGTCTAGGCGATTTTTATTTTATTTTAATTTTTAACCAGGCTGATTGTGTTCTTATTTTATTTTTCTTTCCTTTTTTTTAGAAATAAATTATTTAATTATTTTTTATTCAGTATATGTCTAAATGTAGCAAATGATGATTACTTAATGGAATTCTCAAAGGATCTGCCGGTACCAATTTTACTAATGTAGATTTTATCAAACATAATTGAGGTTATTCATGCAATTTGAAGAAAAATAAAAGAGTATGTTTGGATATTTGTCCACAAATTCAATTTTACAAAAGTACCCATCATGACCAACTTCAGTCATTTGAGTTTTAATAAATTTTGTTCATGATTGTTAATTTTCATGATTAATTTGCATATGTATATTGGCATTAAATTGGATGTAATTGATAAGGTATTATGTTTAACTTTTGTAAATTATTAAAGTTATAATACAAAACTTGAGACCGCCTAGGCACCTGCCTAGGCCCCTGGGCGCTAGGCACCTGCTCGCCGCCCGCCCAGCGCCTAGCGATTTTTAGAACACTGATCAAGATACAAACCTGTGTATGCAATCTTGGAGGCTTGGACCTTTTTTCCATCTATCTCTTTAGACGTGGCTTATTTTTCCCACATTCTTTTCATCAACACATCACCTTCAACCTCAAGTATGTGCGAGATGCAGGACAACCCCATCCTTGGATCTAAATACTTGCAATCTCTTGGGTGAAGAATCTCCTCAGGAATGATTTGGTAAGGGGTCACAACTTCAGTGTGCAGTTAATGCCTCTAAATCCCAGGACGGCCTGTTTGTACTCCTTATGTTTACTGTGTTAGTAAAGTCTGCCTTCAAATATGTTAGTCAAGTTGGGCATTGATATCTTCTGGTCAATTTGAGGGGGTTTGTGAGGGACATGTATATTATAACTGCATTATACATGGACTTATCTATAATTATGTAAAATTGTATTAATACAAATATACATGATATACATGAGGCGGTGTGTTGTGAGGGACATATATGTTATAATTGCATTATACAGGGACTTATCCATTCTGCCTCTCTTCTTTTTCTTCTATCGATTTTATCGACTTTGCTAAATCACCTTAAACACTTACTTTGAGCTTTTTAAGTTCAGGATTTAGTCTATCTATGTTGAATATCGCATAGTGTGCATCCCTCTTCTATTAGCCATATATTATTTTTGAAACCTATTTTTACATATTTTTGTAACAGTTCTAGTAGTGGCTCTGGAAAAGGTGGAACGGAGCTCTGGGTCACTCATTGGGAGCAGCATAGCTTCAATTCAGAAGAGTACGGCTCCTGAGGTTATTTTTAGCTCTTGTATATCTTAGACAAATAAAATAAAATATTGACACTTGTTATTTAATTGAAAGTTCTCTTTCTGTCTGCAGATGTTACTTGCACTTATGGATGAAGCTTATACTGGTTCAACTATAGGGGATAGAGGGGGTGACTCGGAGGCTGAGGATAGTGACACTATAGATGTTGCCGATTCTTCATTTCTCGATCTTCTAAAGGATGAAAATGATGGGCTTGCTGTATGTTTTCTTTCATGTTTGTCTACATGGGCTTCCTTTCAGATTATGAATTACTGTTTTTTTAATCTAGGAAACAGCCACTTGCAGCTTAATTGACTGATACTGTTATATTGTACCTCACAGAGTCAATAGGTAGGGTAAATTTTCGGTTAGCTTTAAAACAGAAAATGTATGTAGCAGCTGTCGTATGTAATCAAGTCAATGACGGTCAGAAGTGTTTTCTAATGTTTATGAAATCATGAAGGGTTTACTAAGTGGTATGTTTTAGTATTTATTTTATCCTGGCTCCTATGATGTATACTCCCAATTAGATTTGTAATCCATCAAGATTAAAATCCAGTAATGAGACTTGAATTTCTGAATGATGGGTGCTCATATTCACATGAACAACTACACACCTAAGCAACAGGGTTTGGATTCTTAACCTTGGAAATTTGACCCGTGACAATACATTTTCCATTGCAGTCACGAGAGGTTTCAAGTCAGTGGATGAACACACATGCATGCCACATAGACACACAAAAGTGTAGATACATTAAATAGCTGGATTTTACACTAAATTGTTGACAATTACATTGCTACTTATTTCAGGAACGTCACTGGACCTCGCCAGGAATGGCTGCAGCACTACAAGCTGCAATTAATGCCCATCAGTCTGAAAGGTTAAGACAAGCACTCCATATGACACCGCGGCTTCTTAACATGTATTTTGCAGTCGCTTTGAAGGATGTTAACAACTGTACGTTACCTAACTTTGGTGAATTCTTCAACATCTGTTATTTTGGTTACTCGCATACTTCATTCACCTCTTTTTGTTGTCTCCTTGTAGGATTTCTAGTTAGTTTTTATCTAATTTTGTGCAAGTTCTGAAATTTATGTTGATGGTTTTCCAGCTCTTATTTGCGCATTGATTCCATTACTTATGTCAAGAAATGCTACCTTATTTCCGGACAAGATTTTTTCTTATGAGGTCAGTGCATACTTTATCAAATTTTAACAGAAATTGGATAAAGCTTTGGTTCTTGGTATCTCCATTTTGTTTCCTTCAGTATGGTAAGTGCTGCATGTGAGACAAAAGACATCCTCACCTGTATATTTCGACAGAAGCATGTAGAGAATACCTTAAACATAAAACTTTGACAAGTATGCAATAAAATCAATTTCTTTCGTTTCTTGTGATTCGTTTATCAAGTTCTATACTAGTGGTATTTGCAAGGACGGCTTGTACTTCTACAGGTTTATCTGATAGTTTTCTTCATTTTTCTGCACTTTTGCCTAGAGGGAGCAGTGTTCTAAAAATCGCTAGGCGGCGGGCAGGTGCCTAGCGCCCAGGGGCCTAGACGGGCGCCTAGGCGGTCTTAGGTTTTGTATTATAACTTTAATAATTTACAAAAGTTAAACATAATACGTTATCAATTACATCCAATTTAATGCCAATATACATTTGCAAAATTTAAAAACATGAAAAATTAACAATCATGAACAAAATTTATTAAAACTCAAATGACTGAAGTTGGTCATGATGGGTACTTTATATAAATTTGAATTTGTGTACACTTTTATTTTTCTTTAAATTGCATGAATAACCTCAGTTATGTTTGATAAAATCTACATCAGTAAAATTGGTACCGGCAGATCCTTTGAAAATTTCATTAAGTAATCATCCTTTGCTACATTTAGACATATACTGAATAAAAAAAATTAAATAGTTTATTTCTAAAAAATAGGAAAGAAATAAAATAAGAACACAATCAACCTTATTAAAAAATAAAAATCGCCCCGACCGCCTAGAGTCCGCTTAGGCCGCCCAGACCCCGCCTAGATCCCGCCCAGACTCGCCTAGCCCCGACCGCCTAGATCCCGCCTAGACCCGCCCAGACTGCCCAGAACCGCCCAGACTGCCCGCCCAACCATTAATCTGGGCGGTTTTCCACCTTCTAGCGCCTAGGCGCCGTCTAGACCGATTTTTAGAATACTGAGAGGGAGTAATGTGGTCACATCTCAAGCGCTCATATATGCGCAAGTCTGCAATATAAATAAGTGCCACGACCTCTAGTTTTGCTCAGTTTATTTTTAGATTCAGTAATTTGTGGGCTTAAGTAGTGTAGTATGAATAAGATCCTAGTGTAGACAAACTCATACTTTATTTGGTTTATTGAAAGGTCAATAAGATATTTTAATACATATGCTTTTCACGTATTGCTGTGATTACTCTTAATCATCTTTAAAACCGTTGTCAGAGTAACTTGGATTCATGGATACAAGTGGGTTGGGTTGGGTTGGTTCTTGTCTCTGTTTGTATACTTGTGAGAGTTAAGAAATTTACGGGATTGGCACAGCTAAGCCTGACCCCAATTTCTCTTGCTGAGGGAGTCGGTGACGATCAGATGATGTTCTACTTCCGAGAAGCAAGATATACTTATGTTAGATATCTGGTGAAGTTGCATGATCCCCCCACCCCTCTTGTCTGAGAAATAAGAATACATGGATTTTAAATACAACTTTTAGCAGCTTGAACCCACAACTTTTTGGCGCTATTAGGAGTTGATTCAAGTTCTATTTTTGACCGGGGAGAGCGATGCAATTCACAAGGAATTTTGTTTACAAGCTAGTCAAATCTTGTTTTAGTTTTTTTTTTTGAAGTGAAATTTCCTTGTATTGAATTTAGATTGCATTTGTTTCATGGAAAATTATTTTTCGGAATGTTTATTTTTCTAGTATTTTTTTTTGAAGTGCAATCTTTGGAAAATGTTTATTCCAAAAAGCCTTTTTCTAGGATTTTCCTTAATTTTTTATTCTCACAGTTTCAACTCTAGAACCACACCACCATGCAAATGATACCAACACCATCTCCATAACACAATGGACCAACACCACAATTGCCGCCACCACCGCCATACCATAACCACAAACACAATCGCCACTACCATCACCAGTAATACCACTACTACTAACACAACCACCAAACCCACTGCTACCATCACCACTACCACTACCCCAACCACAACGACAACCACAACCACAACTACCACGACCACCGCTATCACCACCACCACCATAACACAAGCACCACCGCCACCACTACCACCACTGCCATGGTCATGTCACAACCACCTCCCTATTGCCACCACAGTCAACCCAACTACCCAACCCCACTGTTATCGCACAAGATAAATATTTGAAAATTAATTTCCATGACACAACCAAACAATATGAAAAGTTCTAGGGAAAATAAAAATTCCTTAAATTTTATTTCCAAAATCTTTGTTTTCCTTGAATTCCTGAAACAAGCGGAGCCTTAATATGCTTGATGGATATTAGTGAAGCTAGTTAAGGTGTTGAGATGAGGTCCCCGAGGACCCCTATCATTGCTTAAAGCGATAAGCGAAGTGACATTCGAAAAAACAATGAAAAAAAAAAGATTAAATTCCCGATATTTTCTAAAAAATATATACCAAGCAAATAAAAACAATTGTCTATATCTAAGCATATAATAGTAAAACATGCTATATTAGCGAGGCTGATGGCTGGGTATGTTTCATCTAAATATAAAGATAACAAATTCAGACTATATTAATGATCCTAATCCCATATTTAATCATGTAAAGAATTAATATAACAATATGAGAGAATTTATAAATTTAGAAGAAGGTAAAGGACTGCCAATTTTCGTGCAAAGAAATTAAAGCCTTGGTTTGGCATTAGGGTAAATGGGTAATGTCTTACGGTGTACCATTTAGAATATGTTATGTCTTTATGTTAAGTTGTGATAACCTTTTTTCTTCATAAATTCTTTCGTGCATGTATATTCCCCATCATCATCATCATCAAAGCCCATTCCCGAGATTTTCGGGGTCGGCTACATGAATTTTGGTTCTCTAAGCGATGCGATCTTCCCACATTTCCTCACCTAATCCAAGCTCAATGACATCTTCATTCACCGTCTTCATCCAAGGTGCATGTATATTCCCCAACCTTCACAATTACCTTGGCATTTTTTAGTATATTATATGTTATTTGTTTGATTGATAAAAAAAGGTAAAGGCAAGGATGACCTTAAAATGCCATTTGAAAATGAAATTGCATTGGCATTTCTTATATTGTATTATATACTCCTTTAAATATCTATAGTGAAGCTTACACAAAAATAAAGAGAAAAACAAAGTTAGTGTTCAATAAAAAAATATTAACCCATTGTATTACAAAAAAAGTTAACCTATTAGTCATTACGTTATTACTTAATGACCATTCAAAATATGAAGCCAAAAATACAAAATATAGAGATTAAGACATCAAGAAAGAGCAAATGTCAAACATTCAAACAAAAATAAGCAAATCAGCTAAAAGCTAAAGCTATGTTGTCTTGGGCGCAACGCGGGGGACTGCTGACCTCCGCTTCAAGAGTTACTGTAAGTTGCGGCGAAGTTGAGGCAGAACCATGATATTTTCGTAATATTATATAGTTTCAGAATCATCACATACTAGTAGTAAACCATAAATTGAAATAAGACAACAATTAACGTACCAATTGATAAAAAATATAGATAAGAGATTTAAGTATTCCTACAACAAGTCTTAAAACAAAAGGCGAAAAACTATTAAACTAATAAGAAAATAATTAAAGAAGAAAAACTAGAGCTGCACTCAAGTTTTAACTAACTTGAGTGCAGTTGCTTCATACACAACAAAGAAGAAACGAAGAAGAAGAAGGGTCGATTTGGGGAATTGGGGCAGATGATTTTGTGTTTATGACTTGATGTTTGTATTTCTATTAAACATGATGGGTAATTAAGTATTTGGTTATTTAAGTATTGATTATTAGGTATTTGGTTATAAGGTTATTGGCGCCCCTAATATCGCCCTTCCTTTCACTATGTCCTTGTTGAAGCGCTTTGTTGCGACGCTGTGGCCAAACCACATTGAAGTGTATGATCATGTGAACTAAGATTTTATGATTGATTTTGAGAAAGCGAGCAATAATGAACTCGAAACCTCATTTCAGTCCTACACATATCTTGTGAGCTTGGAGAGGGCAACAAAATTAGCTTTTTGAATGATCAATAGGTAGGACCGTAGGAAACACCACTCTCAAACGGGCTTTCCCTCCATCTATGACCTCTCTGCCCAAATCCGAATCAGTAGCTGAAATGTTTGTTAATTCTGAAAGATAATGAAGTCCCCCAGCTTCTTTAGCTTATTGATCAGCTTCAAGTCAAAATTCCTTCAGCTCAGCCTGATTCTTGGAGATGAGATAGTAAGTGAAGGCATTTTCAGTCCCAGACATGCATGACAGACTATCTAGCCACCCTCAATTCCATTCTAGCCACCTTCAATCCCATTCTCTGAGCTTTTGCTATCCTTCTTCTTTTGGACACAATGCTTTCTGGCTCAAGGAACTAGCTCCCAGAGGTAGCTTCCTCATTGGCTTATTAGCCATGGGGCAACTGCAAACTATTTGACAATCTTTTTAGAAGAGGCATGCTTATCCCAAATAAATGCAACCTTTGTGAAAGGGACTAGGAAAGAATTGGCCATCTTTTCTTCAGTTGCATCTTTTCCAAGCATATTTGGAAATCTATTTGTGAAGAAGCCAACACCCCTACTCCTTTGGCTTATAGTTTCTTGCAGATGGCTACAAATTGGCACAAAAATGGGTTTTCCATCAAGGGTATTTGGCTGTGGAGAAGAGTCATTTTTGCTGGCAGTTGGATTATTTGGAAGGAGAGGAATGATAGAATCTTCAGAAATAGGAAGAAAAAGTGCTTTGGTTTGTGTGTCGAGTTCAAAGCTCTTGTTTGGTTCTAGGTTGTCTTGCATAACATGCCTTTCCATACTTGCATGTTTGAGTGGCAGAGTATTATTTTGTAATTGAGTTTGTGCTCTTAGGTTTCTTTCCCTTGTGACTTTCCAGGCTTGTTTTTATTGAATTGAAATATGTTTTGTGTTGCTGATATTTATTTATTTGAGAAAGCACATGATCATGTGTATTGGGGTTTTGTTTTATGGTTTATGAGTAAGATGGGATTTGGGGAGGGGGATGAGGTTGGTCAAGACATGCATGATGACTGTTCACTTCTCAGTTCTTCAATTGTTTTTTTTCAAAACCTCTATGGAATTTCGGCAGGTCTCCATTCAAATTCACGATTGTGGTGAGGCAATCTGATAGCCAAGGCTATGGAGATTGGCTTTATAACTTGTTTTCAAGTTTCGCAGGTTGGACCGAGGGTAACTCATATTCAGTTTACGGAAGACACATTACTTTTTTTGGAAGATGACTCATGTGGAGAACTTGAAATATATCTTGTTGATTTTCATGCATGTTCAGGTTTGAAGATCAACTTTACAAAAAGTATAGTCTATGGTATTAGTGATGGAGCTAATCGTGTGACGGGGGCAAGATTGTTGAGTTGTTAATTAGGGGAGTTGCTGGCTATTTATTTGGGACTTCCATTGAGGGCTAAGAACATAATCAAACCTTTGTGGGATCCAATGGTTGAGATGATGGAGATGATCGGGTAGCAACTTGCTATTTGGAAAGCTAAATTTTTGTTGTACGGTGGTAGATTGTTGCTCATCAAGAGCGCATTGACACATATGCCTGTCTATTATATGTTGTTGTTTCATATGCCCATGTCCGTTGCTAAATGTCTTGAAAATATGATTAAGAACTTTCTTTGATATGGTGGGGAGGAAGATAAAGGGTTCCATGTGTTAAATTTGGAGTTGGTTTGAACACTTGAACAAGTTGGTGGTTTTTGTATTCGGTCTTTGCAGTTGATGAAAAGGCAGTATTATGCAAGTGGATCCAGAGATATAGCACGAAAGAGGAATGCCTATGGAAAGATACTATTAAAGACAAGTATGTTTGGTAGAGGTGATAGAGTTCATTTATGGCAAAATGTTTGGGTGGGGGAATAGCTTTCAATGATAAATTCCCAAGACTTTTCGCTGAAATGTGATAAGAAGGAGGGTAAGGCAGCTGAGTTTGACATGCAAATTAATGGGTCGTCAGCAAAATGGCCACTCATTTATTCTCTTTCATTTTTTTCTCTTTTTTCTCTTTCTTATAGGTCCCATTTGACATGGAAGAATTTAGAAGCTAGCTGTTCAAAGGGATTCTACATGTAGAAGCCAACTAGGCCCTTCAAGTCCAAATTGTGAGATATTGAAGCCTATTGTAAAATGGTCTTTGCTTCAAACATAAAAAATTATGAAAATTTTAGAAGCTTTGTGTTCTAGCTGCTTATTGTGGATGCTCTTAAGGTAAAATAATATAAATTTTGTTTAAAGATAATGATAATTAAAAAAAAAACTTTAACTGAAGTTTTTTTGTTTTTATTGTTTTTGGAATCTCTAATTGTGATGGAATTATGTTGGCGTAAAATGGTGAAAGCGTGTTTGATAATAATTCTCTGATAAATGACTGTTTCGCCTTACTATTAGTTTGGTGAAGAAAATACAAAAATATGAGCCTTCTAGGACACACTCTGGTTTCGGAACCAAAGTTTGATATTCTCAAAAAACAAAAACAAGAATATGTCTTTCACAGTATGACTATCCAAGTTCCATATGCCCTGAAAATTTACAGAAAAGAAAAAGAAAAAATTGTAATTTCATGGAAACTGTTTTGTTTTTTCATAATAGTTTCAGGGAAGTTTAGAATTCTACAAACTCTGAAAATTAAACCTACGTTTTACTGTAGTCATATGCTACTTAAGTGGTTGTATGAATTATCAAAGCAAAAAAAAAAAGCATATTGATCACCACATGTATAAATTAGCAAAGCATTGGATAAAGTAAAAAAAAAAACAATGATATATATTGTTAACTCCAATTGCAATATTGAAAATTCTCAAGTTCTCATCCATGGAAAGTAATCCCCTATGAAATGCACTAAGACTAAGAATGTTCTTCGCACACACAAGGGAAGCAAGGAATGAGTGGAAGATTTGAAAAAATCAAGACCCAAAGCCGTTGCCAATTCCATAAGCTCTCGAAGGTTGTAGTGAAATTGTCTTCTCGGTTGTAATGTTTTTGGAAGCCTGAGAATTCGCGCTGTGGTCGGTTGAGTAAGGTGTTTGGCCAGTCATTTTTTGATCTAGTCAGCCGAGAATCAGTCATTCATCATATAATGAAGGTTATATATATATAATTTTTTATATATATATATTTGTTTCTACTTAAAAAATTATTTTGTAAAGGGTAGGACAGCAAATGGGCTACAAATAAAACTGATGACCTTTAATATGGCAAGTTTACTTGCATATAATAAAACATCATTGTGATTTTTCATTTAATTAAATTTTTTGCATGTTTTTGCACTAACTTATGTAATTTAGAACAAGTGTGGGATTTATGATTGTTGCATAAGGCGCCAAGCCTTACAAAGAAAAAGCATAATTCTGAGGCGTTGTATGTAATTGTAGGTGCGGAAGAGCCTTTTAGAATTCATGCTAGCATCATTTCAACGATCTCCGGATTTCATTGCCCTTTTGAAGGTAATGATTTTGCAAGTTTCCTTCCGGATTATCATTTTGCTTGGTTGGTTAAAATTGTGTTAATTATTTCTCCAACACATGACCAATGATAAGCTTATAAAGAAATGAATGAGCATGATTCTTGCATTTACCGGGTATGTATTAGCAATATTAAAAGGTGGAACTTCTGTTGGCTTCTTTTGTAAAAGCTAGTGAATTATCCCTTAAACACTCTACTTTTGCCATGCTGATCTCGTGCATTTGATAGGTAAGCATGCCTTAGCATTGTCGGTCACATACCTCCAGCCTGTGACTTTGACTGTTGGCATTTCTTAGCATATTGGGCATCACAGTTACATTTAATGCAAAATTATTCAATTCATAAAATCTTGTATTGATCGCTGATTGGATCTGAAATATGTCCGAGAACAACTTTACAGAGATGCCAATATTATGAAAACTTTACTTACAGTCCAAAAAGTCATGGCATATTAAAGTGTAAAGGGTACAGCACATTTTGTGCCCAAGACACTTGCACCAGCAAATTTGTTATGTTCTATTTTACCATATTTAATTGTTTCAGTTGCGACTTGCGAGATAATGCTTCAATTTTTTTGTACCGAGTAAGTGGCCGCTAGAGCCCAAGATGATTGCAGGATAGGATGGTCATCTTTTTTCTCAATCAAAAGTTCGATGATTTCAAAACATGTTTTTTTATGTGTGACATTTCCACTTACGTCATGGTCAAACATTTGAAAGGATTGATCCGAATTTCTAAATTAGTGCTATCATGTGTAAAAGAATACATTGGATTGCTACTCTTTTTGTGCAATTTTTATGGGTTTGTTGAATACATCTAAAGGATTACTTGAATCCCTTCACAGAAGCCTATCATTGACAGACTCGGGGAAGCTTATGATAGTCCTGCAAAGGTTAGATGATACACTTTTCGTCTCCCAACAAACACACATTACTGGTTTGGTCTAGTAACCTCTGTCCATAAGCTTGTTATCTTCTACAGACAGAGTTGGCCTTGCAGCTGTGTTGGGCTATTGGGGAACATGGAGGTGGGGGTGTATCTCACAAGGACGCAGCTCGAGAGCTTTTTGAAAGCTTAGAATTGCTTTTGTATGAGAATCTAGCGACAAGGTTGGTATTGTTTTGGCTGTCCTGTGCTCTATTTCAACGTTTTAGAGGTATAGTTGGTAAAAAGTTTTTAACACAAATTTATTTTTCCTTGGGAAGTCGTCTGGGTCTAAGCCAGGAATCAACTCTTAGCTCTGAGGGTGCAGCTTTTCGAAAATCGTCACAGGCTAGGCTTCTTTGTTTTGTTGTGACAGCAATTGCAAAGCTTGCAACATATCATCGGGAATTACTGCCAAGAGCACGTGTATCTCTGGCCAAGGTCTTTCTTCAACTTATTGAACATTCTTTGTGTGTGATAGTGGCTAGGTAAATCTTGTTAATGTCAATGCCTTTTCTCAAAACATATATTTGTAGCAGGTAGCTCGATCTCGGAACTCAGACATGAGAGTTTGGAGACGTGCTCATGATTATTTGGGATTAATGAATGAACCTGCATTATGTACTTCTGTTCTGGGACCTGCAAGTGGCAATGATCAGAGTCCTGGCACTGTCAACTGGAGTGCTGGTGGTTCAAAGATGATCGCTCATATTCCATTTTACATTCTAACTGAACAAGAGGGTATGCATAATTTCCTCGACTCTCATATGGTTTTTCATGCCCAATTAAGCGATAAAAACAAACTGTTGAGTTTTTCTTCCTGTTGGTGAATATATTACAAAAGTGGATTATATCAGAAATTTTAATTAATTATAAGAATATGGGAAATAAAGATTACGATCCTTGGTCAGATTTTTGTGAATCCAACAACAGATGAACTTTGTAATTTAATGGGTTGTTTATTCCAAGATCCTTAAGGAAGATAGCTCATTGCTTAAAAACTTTGCGCACTCCATAATTCAATAATTCAACATACAATTGTGTTTGTTAATGAAACAATTGATAAGGTTTACATCTTCTCATTGCAGGTCCGCCGTTCCATGATTTTTCTTTTTCTGATATCATTCCAACAAGAAAAACCCCTGGATAGGAGCCCCAATTTTGAGCCTACAACTAAGAATTCTTTAGTACTTTCTGAAGTATCATTGAAATGTACCCAATTTGTATCAGTAGTTCTGTGCAGAATGTCGATGATGAACCAAAAAAAAATATAATTCCAGATCCTATTATGAATTTCAGATCTTGGTGATCAAATAAAATTGGTTGAAGTATGTTCTATTTGTATTCCCATATACGAGAGTTCATGTGTATTTGGATGTCTTTCCATGTGCAAGCGATTTCATTGAGAAATTCATTTGTTTAGAAGAAAGTTCATCGAATTACATGGAGAAACTTATACTGAATGTTGTGAAACCCTTGCTGAATGCTGTGAAAGTCTTGCTTCATGCTGTGATTTGATGAGTAGTGTTTTGAAAACTTTGCTGATTGTCATAAAACCAGGACATGGGTACGGAGAAGATTATAGTGCAAAACTCTATAGATTATCTTAACCCCGGGCCTTTCCCAATGCCACCACTAACATAAGATGCATATGCTACATACCACCAACCATAGTTTTATTTTGCACACCCATAGACTATTTTGTGATCCAATTTGATTAATAATAATGAACTTTGAGTAGGATATTGAGAAAATTCCGATCATGAAGTGGGTGTCTTTTAAGGTATTCATGTTGAAATTTAATGGGTGATGAATTTGTGATTTTCTTGTTAGCAGTGCCATTTATTTTAGAAAATTTATCCCCTAAGCTCGAGCAAGGATATATATATTTCTTTTAAAACATTTTTAGGACGTACATTTCGATTACTTTAGATTGGAATTATCCGTTGTAAAGCACAAATATGATTAGGATTAGGGTTGGGATTTTGTTTTCTTAACATAAACTCAAGTTAAATTTTGTAATCGGTTTTGAAGATTTGAGAATTTAGTGAAAGGAGTCCTGAAACTTCTTGTTTTAGGTTGTGAGTTTATTTGCTTGCTCTAGATCCCACCATTTTGTCACTCGTTATAAAAAATTCCAGTGAAGGGAAAAGGCAAAATTTTAATCCGGTTGAAGATTTGGACTCTCAATTTTATCTTAAATGTTGAAAATTCTTGAATATCAAAAATAAAACTTGAAGTTTGGCACCACTCTTTGAAAAATAAATATGAAATAGTTACGAGAAGTTATATTTAAGAGAAAAATATAATTGATAAAGTGAGGATGTCCATATGGAATTTAAGGTTTGGACATCTAAAATTGGTAGATTGAAATTATTGTTTAAAAAAATGCTGAATGGCTTGCAAAAATTGCTTATTTGGACCCTTAAATATTGGAATGATGCTCGCTTGGAAAACACATTTGAAAAAGTTTTCCACGGGATGCAATTAAGTTTTTTTTTTTTTTTTTTAAAATTAACCTCCAGTGGGGAGGGGAAACTATGGAATGCCAGACCTTAATTACTTATCAAAGAAATGACTTACAAAAGCTACGGGGGTACATTACGACGTTACCCGTATGAAAACCAAAGCAAAAGCTAGAAGCAATGAAAAAACAAAACAAAACTTAGAGTTAGGGGTGGGCAAACGGGTCGAGGAACCGCGGATCCAAACCGAACCGAACCGTTTTACTCCAAACGGTTCGGTTCTGATTTAAAAAATGTTAAACGATTCGGTTCGGTTCCGGAACCGTTCTTAAACGGTTCGGTTCCGGTTCCAAAATTTTTTTTAAACGGTTCGGTTCCGAACCGTTTCGAACCGCATATATATACCCAAACCCAACCCTAAATTAGTTCTAATTCTATTTCTAAGTTCTAACCCAACCCTAGATCTACCCATTCTCACTCCTTCCTCACCGTGAAAACAAAGAGGCGAATCACTGTGATTAATTGTCCATCAAAGAGAAAGGAAAAATACCAGGTGCTCTAGGCCTCTCGAGCACAATCTCCTCCATAGAAACCATAGTGAGCCTCGCTCCAACATCCTCACGCACGGCATCACCAAACTTGCTCCAAGATCTACGCTCAAGCGCTCGCTTGCTGAGGCGAGCCTTAGCGAGCTTGCGAATCCGAGTGGTTGTGGTGATCTTGACCTTGTTTCCATCTTCGTTGAACTTGTACTCGATCACCTTCTTGATCCCGTTCTCGTCTGGGCCGATCACAATAGGTGGTGGGAGGAGGAAGTCCAGGTCCTCTCCATCATCCTCTTCGAGCTCCCCCCATCGAACCTTGTTTGATTGTTGGAGTGGTGGGTTTGCAGAGCCTGGTCGTGTCGCCATGGTTGGGAGAGTGTGTGTGAGAGATCAGAGAAGGTTATGGAAGGGAGAGAGACATAAAGTGTGGTTTCGGGTCGGTCTAACGTTTGGGCCTGTGAATTTCTCTCCTCTCCTCTCTCTGTCTCTAAGAGAAGAAGCCGAGAATCGAGATCTCCCTCTCCATCCGAAGAGAAGAAGCCGAGATCTTCATCTCCTCTCCTCTCTCTGTCTCTGCCGAAGAGAAGAAGCAGCGAGTCCCTCTCCTTTCCTCTCTCTGTCTCTGTCGAAGAGAAGAAGCCGAGATCTCCCTCTCCCCTCCTCTCTCTGTCTCTGTCGAAGAGAAGAAGCACGAGATCTCCCTTTCCTCTCCTCTCTCTGTCTCTGTCGAAGAGAAGAAGCAGCAGCTCCCTCAGCGAGATCTCTCTCTGTCTTTGTCGAAGAGACGAGGATTGTGAGTTTGCCGAGGGACACGAATTATGAGGAATTGATGGCGAAGATGCGGGAACTATTCGAAAGAGCGACGGTGTTGAAGTACCAGCAGCCGGATGAGGATCTTGATGCTTTGGTGTCGGTTGTGAATGATGATGATGTAACGAATATGATGGAGGAGTATGATAAGTTAGTTGCGGGGGATGGATTTACAAGGCTGAGAATGTTTCTGTTCCCCATCCTGATCATGATTTCGCTCAAGCAGTAAGTTGATCTTCTTCTTCTACTTGTGAGTCTGCAAATGCTTTGACATTATATAAAGATGATCATTTTCAATACTTTTATGAAAAAGTTCTTCCTAGTATTGATTATAGTCAGAGATTAGTTTAACATGACTAAATAAAGATGATCAGATTGATTATAGATTAGTATTGATTATAGATTAGTATTGATTATAGTATTGATTATAGTCAGATGATCATTTTCTTCCTAGTATTGATTATAGTCAGATGATCATTTTCAATTACAGTTCTTCCTAGTCATTTTAATTTAGTGTAAAATTGATTATAGTCAAAGATTAGGTAGTTTTGAATGAGATAATATAGGAACCGTTTGGAACCGTAGGAACCGTAAACGGTTCGAGTTAGGTTCGGTTCCAACGTTCAAAATAGAGGAACCGAACCGAATCGAAACCGAAAAAATTTTAAACGGTTCGAGTTAGGTTCCTCAAAATTTGGAACCGAACCGAACCGTGCCCACCCCTACTTAGAGTAGTTAACTGAAATCAGCTCACTGTCAGTGCCCAGCAACCCGAACATCACCAGCAAGCTCTCAGCCATAGAACATGCAGCACACGCACGTTTCTGCGACCCGAGTGTACCCCGGATTGCCCAAAACAAATGCTCCAACCAACGTTGCGACAGACAACAAGCGTCCCAGCAGCAGCAAAACCAGCATTAGCAGCAACTCAGCTCAGCAGCAGCAGCAACTCAGCGCAACAACAGCATCCGCAACGCAACAACAGCATCAGCAGCAACAACAGCAACGCAGCGCAGAACAGAGCAACTCTGTTTTGAGACAGAGTGCTCTGCCTAAACAACATCTGCCCCTGATTAGCTGTGTCGCAGCCGCGATTTCGCATCTCAGCAGGCCGCATAACCTTCACTAGACAACACCCAACATCAGTCCACATCCGCACGCCAAGCCGCGACATGCTACCTAGCTCAGCCCCCATGTCAGCACCAGGTTGAACCTAAACTGCCAGAACTGAATCAGACTGCCTGCAATCCAGGCCACAGCGTAGACCGCAGGAATCAGTGGACAGTCCAGCCAGTCCCATACGAGTTCGCAGCGACAACCTGCATCAAAAGAACAACCGAATAGAATCATGGGGCCCTTTGTTTTACAGCAGAGTGCCCTACTATCCCTCTGATCTTGTAATCTCCTCTGCCCAATATTGTGACGCCTAGTCGTCCCCATGGCGTATGTAAGCCGTATGATTACGGTCAAGCAGTAATAAACCTGCCACTCTCCTAGGAAGATCATGAGCAGCAAAAAGACAGTCTTATGCTCTCGATGTGCTCTAGTTGCTAATGTGTCCGCCACCGCATTGGCCTCTCTATAAATATGAGAGCAATTTACCGTCAATTGCTCCGCCAGCTGCTTGATTTCTTTTAAAATATTCTCCAAATACCACGGTATTTTAAAATTACCCTTAAACCACCCACAAACAATTTCCGAGTCCGTCTGAACTAGCACTTGCTTAAAACCCAATGAGAGACAGAGATGGAGACCCTCCGCTAGAGCCATAATTTCCGCTGTATTATTAGAGCCTGCATCAAAAAAAATTTGTTTCCCAACAACACCAAAACCCCGAGAGTCTCTAATAATCACACCTCCAGCAGCCATGTTCTTACAGGAAGAGCCATCCACATTGAGAGCAACAAAATCTGGCGGAGGGGGATGCAAAAAGACAATTCTACTAAGCTTTCTCAAAACTGGAGTCGCTTGTATCCCCAAAGCCCTTAATGGAGCCTTATGCCAACTGACTCGCTTAGGGGTTATAAAATTGTTAGCTAAAAGCAAATTACGCCGAATATTCAGAATCACCAAAGCAGGATTAGGGACACCATTATCATATACACATTTGCACCGTTGTTTCCATATTTCCCATAAAATGAACATAGGAGTGAGAAGTGATAACACACCTGTTTGGGTACTCATTTTTGCACGCCTAAACCAAATGATAAGGGTCGTGGAGATTTCAGCCGGTTTTCTGATGTGCACATTGATCAACTCAAAATGGCGCCATACCTGCATCGCCAGTTCTCCATCCAAAAACAAGTGATTAAGAGATTCTCTTTGTGGGCATGTTGCAACATCTACATCTAGAGGCCAGACTAAATCCGCATCTGTATAACTCCCCATCCACTGGAACCCCTCTATGGAGTAATTTCCACACCAAAACTGAGATTCTAGAAGGGATACTGTCATGCCAAATCAATTTATAAAGGCCATTGACCGTCCCTTTCCTCCGAAGCAAGTCATAGGCCGACTGAAGAGAAAAAGACTCATTTTGGTTCGGAACCCATATGCATTCATCTTCCTGAAATTCCTCGCCATATAATCTATCAGCAAAAAGTCTCCTTGCTAGATGTCTGATCTCTGGGTTAACCAATTCAAAGTTGGTTGAAATCACCTCATTTATCGAAGGCCACACACCTTGAGCGACCAAGGCCGCCGGTCTTCTGAAAGATGCTACCGTATTCCAATTTTCCTCAAAAAAACTGATATTTCCCTTAGCAACACGCCAAAGCGAGTTGCTCAAAATAATGGATTTGCCAAGCATGAGTTGTTTGAAAAAGGGGGAGGACCCAATTTTCACCAACTGACTATTCAAAGCCACCCCATGCACCCAGTATTTACTTCTCATGAAAATAGCCCAAAGAGAATCCGACGTAAGTAGGCGCCAAAGTGCCTTAAGGCGAAAAACCCTCATCACCACCAGTAAATCTCTCACACCCAGACCTTTTTCGTCCTGAGGAAAACAAATATTAGACCATGAGACCCATTTTTTCTTCAGTCTTCCTTCACAATTACCCAAGAAAAAGTCAGCCAACAAACTATTGATCCGAGATACAGCTTTCATAGGAACACACATGGTACTGAGGATATAAATAGGAATCGAGCTTAGAACATGTTTAATCAAAATTAAACGGCCCCCCGGAGATAGCAATTTCGCCTTCCATCCCTGAATCTGCGATTGAATTTTAGCGATCAAATATTCAAAATAAGCAATTTTGACTCTTCCTTGAAAAACTGGCCCTCCCAAATAGAGCAGCTCGAAATAAGAAACCTGTGTAGGTTTTGAATCCTACAATTTTCGCTGCATCTGCCTTGTCATCCAAAATAAATGAGCTTTTGTTCGCATTTATTTTCTGTCCCGAAGACTGACAATAGCTGTTTAGAAAATTCATGCATCCCAGAATAGAAGACTTTCTGCCATTTAAGAAAATGAGAGTATCATATGCATAAAGAAGATGTGATATAGGGCTGCATGCCCTGGGAGTATAGAAATAACCAATTTTACCCGAGCAAAAGCCTCATGGAGACCCCTACTCAACACTTCGGTGGCAATAATAAATAACAATGGAGACAGGGGGTCACCTTGCCTTAAACCCCTGGTAGATCTAAAAAAACCTTTGTAGACGCCTTGGATTAGCACTGAAAAGCCACAAGAAGCGATACAGTTGGAAATGATATGACAAAATCTACCAGTAAAGCCAAATTTTGTAAGCACCGCCAACAAAATATTCCATTCCATTCTGTCATAGGCTTTCTCCATGTCAATTTTCAAAACCACATTACCGCCGAAAACCTTCCGGTTAATGTCCCTCATCAATTCCTGTGCAAGGCCAATATTCTCACCAATAAACCTTCCTTTAACAAATGCCCCTTGCTCCGGAGAGATAAGTACGGGCAAAAGATCTGCCAATCTAGTATAAAGGATTTTGCTGAAAATCTTATAAATCATGTTGCATAAACTAATAGGGCGAAATTCAGAAAATGAACCTGGATTCTCAGTTTTAGGAATCAAAGGCAAGAAATTTGCCGAAAAAGAAGCCGACATCGCTTCTCCCTCAAAAAATTGAATAGCAGCCTCCCAAATATCATTACTCAGAATCGCCCAACAAGACTGAAAAAATCCAGCAGTAAATCCATCCGGACCCGAGGCACTATTCTTGGGGATGTCAAAACAACCTTTTTCACTTCCTCCAGAGAAGGACGTTTGATCAAGATGTCACAGTGGCCGAAACTCATCAGTGTCGGAATACAATTCAACAACTCTGCAACTATCGTACATGAACCTTGGGAAGACAGCAAATTGGCAAAGAAATCAGTGGCATTAAAAAGAATCTCACCAGGGTCCGAAATAGTCCTACCACATGGTAAATTAATCTAAGATATAGCCCTCCGTTTTTGTTTAGACTTGGTAGAGGCAAAAAAATATTTGGTGTAGGCATCCCCCTCCTTAAATTCTTTTTCACCGGATTTTTGAATCCAGTAAAGCTCCTCCTGTTTAAGAGCTAATCTGTACTCCGCCTGACAGCGATTTAAATTGCAACAAGCATTAATATCCCAATTGGCATCAACGTTAAAACCATGATTACTGCCACCAGCAAAACCTGCCAATAAAATAGTTTCCCATTGTTGCATTTCGTTCTCTAGAGCGCGGATCCTGCTGAACACATTCCCAAAAACCATCCGGTTCCATTGAATGAGAGCACGACGAATCAATTTAAGTTTGACATCCACTCTATCAATGGGTTTGGGGAAAGCCACATCTGTCAACCAGATTCCCTTAACAAGATCAATAAACTCCGGGTGTGTAGTCCACATGTCCAGGAATCTAAAAGTGCATAACCAATCCTTGGTTGAGAGGGCATGGATGTCAGCAGAGGAGAATGATCAGAAAATGGACGATTAAGATGTTCAACTTTGGGATTATCTAGAACAGTCAGCCAAGCCGAATTGACCAAGATCCGGTCAAGTCTAGCCCAAATGCGTTTGCGTCCTCGCCTATTATTGCACCAGGTGAGTCGTGGACCCGAATAACCACAATCAATTAATCCACATGTTTCAATACAATCGGAGAAGTGAGCCATGCTAGCCAGGGAAGGTGCAATTCCACCAACTTTTTCCCCCGAGTGTAGATAGGTATTGAAGTCCCCACCGACCATCCAACGGGAATCAGTTTTAGCCGCAAAAGTAACCATATTGGACCATAGATCTTTTCTTTCATCCACAGATCATTTAGCATAAACAAAAGAAATTAAAAAAACTCTGGAAGAAGAATCTGTTACCTGGCAGTAAATAATCTGGTCCGACATGTCCACCACCGAGAAAACAAGAGATGTATCCCACAAAATCCAAATCTTGCCACCAACACTGTCATTAGATGCAAAACCTCCCAGTTTGACTTTGTTCCCAATCTCCATGTATCTGCTAGCATCAATCATAGGCTCCGCAATCATAAGAATTCTGACATTGTGTTCCATAACCAACTTTTGTAACCTCCTTCTCGTGGCCCTATTACCAATGCCGCGAGCATTCCAAAACATAAAGTTTTCAATCATATTAAACGTGGGAGGAAGACAAACTCTTCTTAGTCTTACGACGAGTGCCCGAAGGAACCGCAGCTTTGACGTTTTTCTTTCGCTCCGCATCAGAAAGTGCCCCAAATCTAAATCCTTGATAGCTAGTGTGCCCGACCCCATATCCGAGTCCGACGCCGCCTCATCACTATCTGTGGCACTTTCAAGTGTATTGACATTCATTTTTTTCTTCTTTTCCGCAATGAAACGCCCACCTTAATCAGTTTGCTAATGTCAGTCGGCAGCGCGCAATCATCCAACAACCCAATCGCTGCCTGCTGATCGGTTTCAGCACCTGCTGTCTGGATCGCAGCAGTTGGTACCTGTAAGTCAGCCCGTAATTCCTGTGTAATAGCAACACTAGACGGCTTCTTAAGCGAACTAGTTCGATGAGAATGATTTGTTTTACGGACGGGAGAAAGAATTCCAGCTGTTGCAGTTCCTGGAACCGCCTCTGCTGTACCAAAATAGGGTGCAGGCAGAGTCCGAAACTCCCCTGTTTCGGTGCTGTTGGCTTGCTGAGACAGCCCATTCTGAGCGGTTTGAGACTGCGTTTCTTCGAATTTGTGCATTGGCACACCTGACTGAGACATCACCGAGTGCCCAGACACCTTTTTCACAATTGAAACAAGCTGCCCAACCTGAATTTCACTAACAGTTTGCGACGCCTCCGCATGATTAGACATGGTACTATTTGATTTTGGATTGACATCCTTGTCATTTGGAGTCAGCGTTGGGTGGTGTCCAAGGACCTGTTCAATCTCTGAAGTTGTATATCCCGCCTCTAATAGGCATTCCTCCGTAGATTCGGATTTGACCCCGGTTTGAGCATGCTTTAATTTCTGACCCGTTGTTTGAATATCCGCTGGAGCATTCTCCTCCTCCTCAGTATTCTCCATTAAAGCCTCAAAGGTGTTGGACAAAACCACCTTTACTGGATCAGTTGCCCCGAGCTTGTTCTCCACGACTCCCTCCGGAATCTCCTCGCCTTTGCTGTTTTTTGTTCCACTCACACCCACATCCGACTTTGAAGATTTTGCCATTCTAAGCACAGGAACATAATGTTGCTTGGTACTATTAATTTCTGCCTTAGGTTTGATTATCTTCTCATTCTTACCACTATCCAAGGCGCGGCCCCGGCCTTAATGCCAAGCTTCTTGCGACAAACACTCTCCTGATGCCCTATCAAAGAACAATAATCACAATATTTGAAACCTGGGTATTCTATCTTCTGCCAGAAGCCTCTATTATTGGCTCTATCAATCCATACTCTGTTTGGTAATTTGTCGGCCAAAGTCATTTCCACGCACACGCGGGCAAAGCCCGGGCGCGATAAACATCTAGTATGGTCGTCCATTCTCAAAAAATCACCAAAAGAATTAACAATAGCTTTTAAAATAGGAGGATGAAAAAGATGTAAAGGTAAGTTAGGCAACTCTACCCACAGTGGCACCGAGATCGGGTCCTCCTTCAGCTGAAACCATCATGCCAACGGAAAGCTTTGAACCTAACGCCACGAATCAAGAAGGAATCCCGCGATAACACTTTTTTTGCTTCCTCCTCCAATTGAAGATGAACTAAGACATGCCGTTGATTGAGTAAACCAAGCGAAAAATCGCCCATAATTCCCCAGGTTCTATGAATGGAATCTCGGATGTCTTCCAATGTAGAACGGTAACTTTAGAATTTTAAAACGATCACATGTTTTTCCATAAAGTCCTCCCCACGGACTTCATCTGTTGCCGTAATGCCAATGGCTGGAGCGCCCTCTTTACGAAATCTAGTGCCTTCAACCGGAGTCTCCACAACGTCGGCCACATGAATTTTTCCCAAAATTTGTGCGAAAGAGGGCTTAGCCGCTCTTTCCGCGGTTCCCCCATGAGCAGGTTTCCCCGACATGTGGGGAGGGATGGCGGTAGGAGGCGCCGACATCACATTCAGATCGGTGCCAGTGTTGAAAAACAAAACAGGAGCAATAGATTTGAAACGGTGCAAACCTGTCTCTGAGCCGTGTCGGTGCACAAAACCAGATTCGAAATCGTATCGGCGATTGTGACGGAGATTACTGCAACCGAAACACGAGCATCAGATCTAGACCCCGGCCAAGACGAGAACAAAGAGCAAGTTATTCGCCTGGAGCAGTTCTGTGAAAGCCTGAAAACGGCCAGTAGCGTCCACCGTCGGCTAATATCGGCTAGTATCGGCCTGGATCGGCGAGACGCGACCCGAAATACACCGACAAGGATTGGTTGAGCCGCCTAGGGTTGTCGCAGAGGTTACCCTAGCCGCCACCAATCGATGGCTAGGATGCAGTCTCACCGAGGAAGGACGGTAGAGATTAGAATCGGTCAAAGACCGAAATGCCCTCCGAAATCGCCCTCTCTTATTTGATCCGGCTATAGATTCCGTAGCGCTTCGGAAGCAATTAAGTTCAAGAGCATAATTAACCAGAGGTAATTCATTACGGACCCTTTGGTCGTGGGGTTTTCTTTCCTCGTTTCTATTAGGGTTCTTACTTGATGTGGGACTATTTAAGTCAACACTATTCCAACATGTGTGTGGCCTAATTAAACCAAGTTTTGTCAGGAAAAACAGTTAATTAAATTTTGTTTTGTTTGGGGAGTTGGAATGTATGGTAAAAAAGAAAGGAATGCATTCCAAGATGGATTTGCATTGTCTTTTGATGGATGTGTCGCCTATGGGGTCAGTGATGTAGCATTTGAGTATTGGCGCTACGATAAATAAAAAGGGTTGCTTTTGAAAAAAAAAACAAAATCAATATATATCTCCATCCAATCACTATAACTATATCGAACAAGCTTGAAATCACTAGATGGTGAATAAAGTAATCCATAATCAAGTGTGCCTTGGATATAGCATGATTAATAGGCTGAATAAGCTTTTGTGGTAGAATTAAGTGCCTCCTCAGGAAAGTCGAGGCTGAATACAAACGACTCTTTGCAACAGGACCTTTTTTTTATTTTTTTTTATTTTTATTTTTTAAGTTAACCTCCAAGAGGGAGGGGCAACTATAAAATGCCAAACCTTTATTAATTAGTTAAAATACATTACGACTTTACCCAAAATCTAAACGAGAACCTAGAATCTATGCCTAAAACAACAAGAAAAGCTTGTGAAATAAATGAGGACCTTAGGCCTAAATACCAAAGGCCTAGAATATAAGGTCTAATTCAAAGAACTTAGGCCTCTAGAAGAACTTACTTCAGATAGTTATACCTTATTCTCCAAGAGAAATCCAATTCAAAAGATTAAAATTCCAATCAACCAAAAATTGCAACTGCAAATTAGAATCACCAATGCATGTTGTTCCCTAACTGCGACAACACGTCTCTCTAGAGCCACCAACACCCAATCACCTCCTGAGATCCCAGCTGCCACAACCATAACACAACAGATCTTGGACTGCCCCAAGATCACGGCCCTGGAATACACATCCCTGCAACAAGACTGGAATAATCCATCAATCGCAACATCAAGCACCCCCCGGCCTCATCGACCAAGCTGCTCCCTGAACCACAGACCGGCCAAGCAACATCGTCATTAGCAGCACCAAGTCCTACTGAACCACCAACAAAATCTTGGACTGCCCCATGATCACGCCCCTGTACACATTGCCTGCTCACTGCTACCAATGACCCAGCAAGTAGGGTTGGCAGTGGGGCGGATTTTTACGGATATCCGCCCCACCCAATCCGTATGGGGCGGATTTGGATATGGCTGAATGGATTTTTGGGTGATTTTGGGTATCCAAAAAATATCCGTTTATTATTCGGGGCGGATATGGTTTTAGCCATATCCGCCCCGCAGGCCCCGCGGATATCCGTTTATCCTGCTCAGATTACTATAGTACCCTTATCCCTAAATAAGTATTAACTAAACCTAACTAAACCCTTATCCCGAAAAAATTATCTTTCCCCTATATAAGAAATTACAAAAATACCCTTCCCTATAAAATGCAATTAAACCCTTTTATCTTTCCATCTCACATTCTCCCCCTCCCCATACGGTACCCCCCTCTCGACAGTCGTCTCCACTCTCTCTCAAAGCAGTCCCTCTCACAGCACTACAGCAGCGAAGAACGAAGGTCGCTCTCAAAGGCAGCGAACGTCGGCCCGTCGTCCCTTCGTCCCCCCGTCGGCTCGTCGTCCCTTCGTACCCCCGTCGGCCCGTCGTCCCTTCTTCTCTCTCAAAATCGTGAAGGCCCCTTCTTCTCTCTCAAAACAGCGAAGGGTGGCGGAACCCTCCCTTATTCTCTCTCAAAATCGTGAAGGCCGAGAAAGCGAAGGGTGATCTCGATCTCTCTCAGATCTGACATCAAGATTAAGATCTCGATCTCAGATCGAGATTAAGATCATCAAGATCAAGATCTCTGATCAAGATCATCAAGATCAAGATCTCTGATCTGAAATCATGATCTCAGATCAAGATCTGATATCATCTGAGGTCGATTTTTTTTTTTTTTTTTAGATCAATACATCAGATCTATCAAAGGTCGAATTTTTAATTTTTTTGTTATTTTTGTCATAATTTTCGTATTAATTTCTGTAAGTTTTTGTAATTTTTGAATGGATTTTTGGATCTTTGTAATGTTTTCTGTAATTTCTGTTTTTTTTTTGTAATTTTTTTAACAATAAACGGATTGGCGGGGCGGGGCAGATATCCGCCAATCCGCTCGGGGCGGTTACGGTTTTTAATAAAAAATTGCAAACGGATTGGCGGGGCGGATCGGGGATCCGTTAGGAATGACGGAGCGGGGATGGATTTGCTCAAATCCGCCCCAATCCGCCCCGTTGCCATCCCTACCAGCGAGATAGCTCCCAGCACCCTAGGACCTGTCATTTAGCAACATGAACGTAGGGCGTCCGACTCCTATCCAACAACACCAGACCGACAATCTTATTAGGGAGATCTCGCTGTCCGAACACTTGTATCAATCCGTCCTTTTGAGCTCTATCGGCTAGTGCATCTGCCACCACGTTAGCTTCCCTAAATATATGCACGCACCCAATCACCATATCTTATTCTAACCTTCTGATATCTCGCCAGACATTCTCCAAGTACTACGAAATTTTATAGTCATTGTAAAACCATCCACGCACAATTTTGGAGTCTGTTTGAATAATCACTCTCCTGTACCCCAGCCTATTACACATCCGGATCCCCTTATAAACTGCTAGCACCTCCACTCTATTATTAGAACCTGTTCCAAGCATAATTTGCTTAGCCACAATACAAATTCCCCAATGATTTCTGATAATAATTCTAGCCGTCACCTTATTACTAGGGGTGGGCATCCCATCCCGCGATCCCGTTCCCGTCCCGATCCCGTCCCGTCCCGTCCTGATTTTTTCGGGTCTTAATGGGATTGAATAATTTCATCCCGATCCCGTCCCGTCCCGATCTAGAATGGGATGGGATGGAGATTTTCAATCCCGCCAATTCCGTCCCGTCCCGAACTAATTTATTAATATTAATTATTAATATTTTTATTTAATTATTTACTAACACAAATATGTTTTTACATTATGATATTGACTGTTTTGAATACCATTAATCATTTTGGGCTCCATATCCAACAATCACTTCCCTGCAATGTTTCAAATTATATAGATAAATGTCCAAATTGGGAAAGTAATTAAGCTAACTCAAAAGATGGCTAAAACTGATTTTTATACACAACGTTGGTAATTTAAGTAGCGTAACTTTTAAAACTCCTCTAGAGTTGAATGTGGTCAAGGTTTAGGATTGTTCAGTCAGATAGAGACTTTGGGCTGAGAGCTTCCCTTAGTAGGTTCCATTCAATAGTTGACAACTTGATGTGCTTGCTGTGTAGTTGAACAGATACTGAAGGATGGCATAAATTCCTAGTTGATTGAATAACTGAAAACATCTTTTTCTTTGTTACAATGTTCATAAAGATTACTAAGAAATGATAGTTAAATTCTGGCTGTAGTCCAGAAGTCATTTTTTGGATGAGTAAAAAAAGGTATCATATAAAAGTTATACCTTTTTTGATAGTTGTATGCATATATGTGCATTGCAGTTAAATGATGGTTAAATTTTTTGGATGCCGCTGATCCCGTCCCGTCCCGATCCCGTTTGGGATGGGACGAGGTCGGGATAGGGTTTTTCCCATCCCGTCCCGTCCCGATCCCGTATGAACGGGATGGGATAGGGATGGGTATATCTCGTTCCATCCCGTCCCGTGCCCACCCCTACTTATTACTCCTCGATGATTCGTCCACATTAAGGGCAACAAAATCTTCCACTCCAATACACAATTCTATTGCCTCTATTAACAATCAGTGCAATAGGCAAACCCAATGCCAAGATTTGGCTCGTTCTTATCACTAAATCGCTTAGGATATACGAAGGAATTTGTCAACCTTAAGCCCTTCCGCACCAACAATATGTCTGTCATCCCACTAGGCTTATCATTCTCATAAACTCCTCTACACCGTTGTTTCCAGATCTCCCATAATATAAACATCGGAGTAAGACAATAAAATTCCAACTTGTGTGTTCTTGTTAGCCCTCCTAAACCACACTGTCAACATTGTTGAAATTTCTATTGGCCTTCTCACATGGACATCAAAAATGATTTCAAAATGTTTCCAAACCTCTGCTGCTAGATTGCCCTCTAAAAACAGATGTTTTAAAGTCTCCACATTTGGCTCTATAGAACAACAACATCTAGAGGCTAAACTAATACCGCAATAGTATAATTCCCCATCAACCGGCACTCCCCTCAATAACAACTTCCAAACGAAAACTGAGATTCTGGAAGACAAAATAGAAAGCCAAATCTTGTTAAATAATAAAGATTTTTCCTCTGTTACGAAGCAACTCATAGGCCAATTGAGTACTAAATAAACCCTCCGAATCAGGAATCCAAATACAAGTATCACTACACTGATCATCACTCTGAAATCTGTCATCATAAAGTACTCGCGCCAGATTCCTCATTGTCGGGCTCACCAAATCGAAATCTCCACTCTGGACCTCGTAGATCGTAGGCCAAACACCTTTCTCCACTAACTCCTTCGGGCTTTTGAAAACCAATGTAAGATTCCAGCTTGCATAAAAAACTTGAATTCCCATTACCAATGCGCCAAACACTGTTGCTAGCAAAGACCGCTATGAATTCATAATTTCTTTCATAATCGGCGAAGCTCCTTGTTTTTCCAACTGATATACCAAAGGAACCCCTACCTTCCAGTATTTTCCTTTCATAAAGTTAGTCCATAAAGAGTTGACATTTAGCAAATTCCACAAAGCTTTGATTCAAAAAGCTCTTGTGACAGTAGCAATACCCCCAAACCTCCTTCCTCCCAAGGAAAACAAATATTGTCTCAAGATACCCATTTTCCCTTCAACTTCCCTTCATTGTCCCCCAAGAAAAAATCCGCCAACAATTTTTGAATTCTAGAGATGACTTTTTGAGGCACACACATAACACTTAAAGTATATACTGGAATGGAGCTTAACACATGCTTGATCAGAACTAATCTCCCACCAGGTGATAACAACTTTGCCTTCCAGCCACTAATTCTTTTCTGAATCTTACTCACCAAGTTTTCAAAAAAGATACTTCTACATTTACCTTGAAAAATTGGTACACCTAAGTATTTTAGAGGAGACCCTCTAAATTGAAATCCTGTGTACGTCTTAATGGATACCACTTGCTCAGCTGAAGCCTTTTCTTTTACCATAAAAAAACTTTTACCTACATTAATTTTCTGACCCGAGGGCCTAACATATCTTTCCAAGAATTTCAAACAGCCTGTGACCGAGGACTTCCTTCCATTGAGAAACATTAGTGTATCATTTGCATACAAAATGTGCGTAATGGGTGAGCAATGTTTAGGAGTATAATCAAAACAAATATCCCCTTACTAAAAGTAGCCTTCAACCCTCTGCTAAGGACCTCCGTTGCAATGATAAACAACATAGGAGAAAGTGGGTCACCTTGCCTCAACCCCCTAGAGGATTTAAAATACCCATTGTACACTCCTTGCAACCGAACCAAAAATCCACAGTGAGCGATACAATTGGTAAAAAGATGACAAACTCTATTCGAGAACCCAAACCTCTTAAGCACCGCCAAAAGAAAATACCGTTCCAAACGATCATAAGCCTTTTCCATGTCAATCTTTAGAACCACGTTCCCGCCTGTGACTCTTTTATTAATATCTCTTATCAACTCCTGAGCCAATCCAATATTTTCCACAATAGATCTGCCCGTTACAAGGGTAACTTATTCTTGAGCCACTATCTCTGGTAATAGTAAAGCAAGTCTATTGCAAAGTAATTTGCTGAAAGTTTTATATATGATGTTGCAAAGACTAATAGGATGAAAGTCAGATAAAGAACCTGGCGAGTCCAACTTAGGAATCAAGGTAATAAAATTCATTGAAAAAGTTGCCGGTAGAGCCTCACCCTCAAAGAACTAAATGACTGCTTTCCAAATGTAAGTTCCAACAATCTCCCAGCACGACTGAAAGAAACCCGTAGTGCAGCCGTTTGGCCCTGGAGCACTACTCTTTGGGATGCCAAAGGTCGCCTGTTTCACCTCTTCCAATGTCAGACTATTGACTAACTGATCACAATCCAAACCAGATAACCAAAGGAATACAACTCAACAACTTCGGGTCATGTTCACAATCATCTTGAGCAGTAAGAAGACATTGATAAAAACCATTAGCCTTTTGAAGAATTTCCCCCGCCTCGGTAATCTCCCTTCCACACTGCAAACTAATGGTAGATATAGAGCTTTTCTTTTGTTTCGATTTAACTGAAGCAAAAAAAAAAAAAAAATACTTGGTACAAACATCCCCTTCCTTAAAGTCCCTTTCCCCTGCTTTCTGCATTCAATACAATTCCTCTTGTTTAAGTGCTAGTATGTATTTTGCCTGGCATCTGCTCAGATTGCAGCACCCAATGATATCCCAGTTAGCCTCCACATTGACACCATTATTGCCAGTGCTCTCCCATCCAAAAATTAGAATATTTTCCCATAGACTCATTTTATCTTCTAGTGCTCTAATCCTGCTAAAAACAATACTGAAAACATCTCTATTCCATAGGATCAGATCTTTGCGGATAGTTTTGAGTTTAACATCCACCACATCCACCCCCCCTCATACTAGCAACCTCCGTTTTCCAAGTCGACTCAACCAACTCCTCAAAGGACGAATGCATCTCCCACATATTTAAGTACCTGAAAGGAGAATAACCCACTCTAGACTGCGCGGCATAGAGGCCAGAATAGGAGTATGATCTGAAAAAGTACGTTGTAGATGCTCCACCTTCGCGTATGGTAACTGGGACTGCCACGACGAGTTCACAAAAACTCTATCCAGCCTGGCCCAAATACGATCACTTCCACGCCTATTGTTACACCAAGTAAATCCAGGGCCTATGAACCCACAATTCAGGAGCCCGCAAAGCTCAATACAGTCCGAAAAATTAGACATGCTGATCAATGAAGGAAGATTCTCTCCTAACTTATCACTGACACTAAGAACTGCATTAAAATCCCTGCCAACCATCAAAGGGACATTATACTGAATTGCCCAATGTTCCATTCTCCCCATAGTTCCCTTTTCTCCTCCACAGTGCATTTAACATAAACAAAGGAAATAAAAAAGGTTTGAGGGTTTGAATCCGTTATCTGGCAGTGAATAACTGATTCGACTCATCCACCACCGTAACCACCAACTCTAGATCCCAAAAAATCCAAATCTTCCCTCCCGTTGTTTCATTAGACGTAAAACCTGGCAACTAATTTTATTGCCAACCTCCATATGATGACTAGCCTCAATCATAGGTTTTGCAATCATAATAATTCTGACTTTGTACTCGTTCACCAATCGTTTTCGTCTAGTCCTCGTGGCTCTATTCCCCAGACCTCGTGCATTCCAAAACATTATGTTTTAAATCATTTTTAATTTGGACGGGTGAACCATTCCGCCTTGCCAATTGGCGACTTCCCGGGGGAATTACCAACCTAACTTTCTTAATTTTCTTTTTACTCATCTCACCTTCCGACACATGCCCCCAACTCCAAATCTCTGCTTATTGTCGCCTGTGGACCAATCTCAGCCTCGGAGTCTACCTCGTCACTATCATCACTTGTACTTTCGAGCGCATTTATATTCATCTTCTTCCTGTTGAGTCTACGGGATTCTTTAAAAAGAGAAATGGCCATGTCTAAGGTTTCACCCAGCTGATGAATTTCTGCCAAATCCTTGACCAACACAAACTCTCTATTACCTGAAATTTGCAAGTTCGCACCATGTTCCAACCCATGAGGCTCAGCCGCGTATTGCGACAGGATAGGCAGCACATTCTGCTCCTCGGACAAGTCACATACAGTCGCGCCTTCCGCAGCAGCGACTACACCAAACTCCCTGGGACGAGCACTCTGCTCTGCTGCCTCGCCAATCTCAACTGCTGGGCCAGTCGAGCTTGCCTGTGATCCATCCTCTTCAGCACTCTGTATTGCCTTCTCAATCCCACTAGAAGAATATCCCGCTTCCTTGCAATCAGCCCTGAATTCTTTTAGCTGACACTCCTTCCACTTATCAATAGCAACAATTTTTCTCTTCGAAGTTTCCACTTTATCAATGATTTGATTCCTTTGCTGAATAATCTTTCTATTTAAATTGTCTTCTTGATTAGTCTCTGAATCTAAATTGAACTGGCCAGTATCCTCCTGCGTACCCACTGTTTCCACTTTGGCCAAAGTCTGTTTAAACAATGAATTAGAAACTGCTTCAAATTCAACTATTGACTTGCTAGGAAACTTTAAAATCTCTGTTTCTAAACTGATCACAGCATCATCAGTTTCTTGATTTAAATCCTTGTTACCCTCTGTTTCTACCTTGATAGCGTGTTGTTTAATTCCATCTCTTGGTCCAAGTTGGCTGATATTTCAAATGCATTTTTTTGACCATGTCCCTAACCTCAGGCAGAGAAGTACTCACATTCTGCGTGTTCACTGGCACGTCCTGGCTGGAAATCTCGACTCCTTTATCGTTTGTTGCCCCGCTCACACCAACTTTCTCCTCTTTATTCTCTACTTCTTTCAGAACTGGGAAATAAACCTATTTCGACTCTATGCCTTTCGGCTACTTACCGTACTCTTTATTCACAAAGATTGGATTTTTCTGGCCCCCTTCACTATGCTTATTGTTATCTGACTTCGCCAATTCTTGACGATTACCTTTTAGCTCCCAGCACGTCTCCTACAAGCTTCATAAGTATGCCCAATCACGGCACAATTATCACAATATTTGAATCCCGGATAAACAATTTTCTGCTAGAAACCCTTGCTCCCGGAAAACTCTAGCCAAATGCGGTTAGGTAGTTCGTTTGAGAGCTCCATCTCCACACACAACCTGATTGTGTTCAGTCTAGTAAAACCAAGCGTGTTGTCATCAATTCTCAGAAAAGTACCAATTGAGTCTCCTACTTCTTTCAAATATAAAGGATGAAAAAATTGTATAGGTAGGTTCGGTAAATCTACCCACAAAGGGGCTAATATCGGGTCTTCTCTTAGACTAAAACCTTGATGCCATCGAAAAGCTTTAAATCGAACACCCCTAATTATATACGAATCCCGTGATAAAGCTTTTTTAACCTCCTCTTCTGCCTGAAATCTTGCAAGAACATCCCTCGGATCTAACAATCCCATTGTAAAGTCCCCCATGACTCCACAAGTTCGATGAATCATTTCTCTAATAGCTTCTAAAGAAGGACGATAACTGGAGAACTTAAGAACAATGACCAAAGATTCAACATACCTTTCACATCTTTTCGCTTCGGAAATATTGATGGACAACGCCGGACATCCCTCTTTTCGAAAATGATTCCCCTTTGTTAAGCATAACAATAAGTTTGTTAATGTTAAACAATAGCAAACAGAAAATCAAGAAGTTGTTAGTCAGTTAGTTTACATATCTGTCAGTATAGTTTAGACAGACTGTTAGTCAATAGAATTATATATATAAGCAAGGTACATTGTTCATACATTACAATGAAATACAATTACAGACTTCAGTATTGGTTATGTTAAGAATTTCAACATGGTATCAGAGCTATAAGATTCATGGCTTCAGTCTCTAGTCTACTTCATTTCTAAGACTTCATTTTCATTTCTTTCAGTTCCTCTGTTCTTCATTTCTTTAGCTCCTCAGGTTCTAGTCATTGTTAATGGCTGATTCATCTTCATCAAATGCAGCAACTATCAGTAATTCTGCAAATACAGAATGGAAACCTGTTATGTTCACTCATGTGTTATCTGTCAAGCTGAGTGAGAACAATTACTTGTTGTGGAAACAACAAGTATTAGCAACAATCAAAGGTCACAAGTTGCAAAGATTCATTGAAAAAGACTCAACTCCACCAAGATTTCTGTCAGATGAAGATCGAGTTCATATGAATATCAATCCAGAGTTCATCAGTTGGGAACAGCAGGATCAGCTCCTCTTTTCATGGCTTCTGTCTTCTATGACAGAGTCTTTACTAACAAGGTTAGTCGGTTGTGAATCCTCTGCACATATCTGGCATATATTAGAGGTTTTCTTTAATTCACAAACTATGGCCAAGATTTCACAATTCAGAAATCAACTTCAGAATTTTAAGAAAGGAGGTTTGAACATCAATGAATACTTGCTGAAAATCAAGAACATCATAGATCAGTTGGCTTCAGTCGGCCATTCCTTATCTTCTAAAGACCACATAAGTGCCATTTTTGATGGTCTGCCTCAAACCTATGATACATTCATTGTGTCTGTCACATCTAGATCAGATTCATATACTGTTGCAGAGATTGAAGCGCTTTTACTGGCTCAAGAATCAAGAATTGAGAGGCATGTGAAGGACCTAGATGCATCTAGTTATGCAAATATAGCACACAACAATTACAAACAGTCCTCTAGGTCGTTTGCTTCAAATTCTCATTCATGGAGGCCTCAGTTTAGATCTCCTACAAACTCAAGCTCATTCAGAGGTGGCAGATCTGGATATGGTAGGGGTTCCAGATTCCCAAGTCATCAAAGCAATAGGCCTCAATGTCAAATTTGTGGGAAAATAGGTCATCTAGCTTTCAAATGCTATCACAGATTTGATGATAATCTTACTAATCCATGGAGTATAAGCAATTCATCTCAGCAAGCAAACTTGGCTTCAACTTCTCAGCAAGCAAGTTTGCAAGCAAACATAGCTTCTCAAAATGCTTTCAGTACATCATCAAGGCAGCCTAATGAATCTCCCTGGGGAAATAACTCTGAATCTCAGACGAAAATGCTTCCTTCATCATCCTTTACTTTGTGCGTGAAAAGGTGGCTAGAAAGCTCATCAAAGTGCTTCATATTTCAGCAAAGGACCAGGTTGCTGATATTCTTACAAAGGCTTTAGGCACTTCTAGATTTCTACTGTTACGTGACAAACTAAGTGTTGTTAATGGAACTACACTTAGTTTGCGGGGGAATGTTAAGCATAACAATAAGTTTGTTAATGTTAAACAATAGCAAATAGAAAATCAAGAAGTTGTTAGTCAGTTAGTTTACATATCTGTCAGTATAGTTTAGACAGACTGTTAGTCAATAGAATTATATATATAAGCAAGGTACATTGTTCACCATTTTGTCTCTAGTCCATTGGTTTCTTCCCCTACTCAACCCAGTCCATGTTCATTGCCTCACTCTGCCTCTTCAAGTCCAGTGGTTTCTAACCAATTACCAGTAGTGCCTAGTACAATTCATCCTATTCATCAGATGGTGACTAGATCCAAATCAGGTATATACAAGCCTAAGGTCTACATGGCTTCAGCAGAACCAACTAGTCTGACTGATGCTTTAACTACACCTCATTGGCTTTTGGCTATGCAAGATGAATATCTGGCTCTAATACGTAATGATACTTGGACTCTGGTAGACTTTCCTCAACATAGGAGTATAGTAGGGTGTAAATGGATATTCAAGGTGAAAGAAAATTCTGATGGGACAATTCAAAGGTATAAAGCTAAACTTGTAGCTCGAGGATTTCAACAGGTTCCAGGATTTGACTATGAAGAAACATTCAGTCCTGTGGTTAAACCTACCACAATCAGAGTCATACTCACCATTGTTGTCACTTACTCTTGGTCAGTTTTTCAATTGGATGTCAACAATGCATTTCTAAATGGGGATCTACAAGAAGAAGTGTATATGATGCAACCCCCTGGATTTGTTGATCCAAGTCGTCCTACAGCTGTTTGCAGGCTTTCCAAGGCAATTTATGGTCTCAAACAGGCACCTAGAGCATGGTTTGACAAGCTCAGGCACACACTACTTCAGTTTGGGTTTACAACAACAAAATCAGACTCTTCTTTGTTCGTTAGACACTCACCATCACCTATATTTTTCTTGGTGTATGTAGATGATATTTTAGTTACAGGTTCCAGCAAGTCAGATATTGCAAAATTGATATCTCAGCTGAATACTCAGTTTTCCTTGAAGGACTTAGGATTGGTTAATTACTTCCTTGGAATTCAAGTTGATCACTCAGCAAATGGATTGTTTCTGTCCCAATCTAAGTATATTCAGGATCTTCTTTGTAGGGCTAAAATGCAATTTGCCAATGGGTTGCCTACCCCTATGAGTGGTGGTGAGAAACTGATAGACACAGGAAGTGATCCAGTACAAGATGTTCATCTGTATAGGAGTATAGTTGGAGCATTACAATATGTCACCATAACTAGACCTGACATTGCATACTCTGTCAACAGAGTTTGTCAGTTCATGAAAACTCCACTTGAGTCTCATTGGCGAGTGGTAAAAAGAATCCTAAGGTATTTGAAGGCTACATCAGCATTCGGGCTTCATATTGTTCCTACTACATCATTCAAGTTCACTGGGTATTGTGATGCGGATTGGGCATCTGATCCCACAGACCGACGCTCTACTTCTGGGTATTGTGTGTATTTGGGATCAAATATCATCTCTTGGTCTTCAAAGAAACAAAGCATCGTTTCTAGGAGCAGCACTGAAGCAGAGTACATGAGCTTAGCCTCAGTCACTGCTGAGTTATCTTGGTTGCAGACTCTTCTCTTTGAGTTAAGGATTGGTAGTGCACCTCCTACAGTATGGTGTGATAACATGAGTGCTGTGCTTCTCAGTGCAAATCCAGTTCTTCATTCCCGAACCAAACATATTGAAATAGATCTTTACTTTGTGCGTGAAAAGGTGGCTAGAAAGCTCATCAAAGTGCTTCATATTTCAGCAAAGGACCAGGTTGCTGATATTCTTACAAAGGCTTTAGGCACTTCTAGATTTCTACTGTTACGTGACAAACTAAGTGTTGTTAATGGAACTACACTTAGTTTGCGGGGGAATGTTAAGCATAACAATAAGTTTGTTAATGTTAAACAATAGCAAACAGAAAATCAAGAAGTTGTTAGTCAGTTAGTTTACATATCTGTCAGTATAGTTTAGATAAACTGTTAGTCAATAGAATTATATATATAAGCAAGGTACATTGTTCATACATTACAATGAAATACAATTACAGACTTCAATATTGGTTATGTTAAGAATTTCAACACCCTTCATTGGCTATTCGTCAATGGTGACCTTCTTCATGACCCCCAATGCCTGAAGAAAGGACATCGACGACCTTGCGGCCTCGAGTTGTGCGCCTCCTAGCCCAGTCGTGTGGCCTTCCACCATAGTGGCTGGAAGAGCCGCCATGGGAAGCCTTTGCGATCCTTAACTTGGACAGTCCAGATTAATCTTAAAAGATAAATAATGGCGCAAATTAAACTAGACCTAGTCTTCATGAAACTGCCCCTGGAATATTCAAAATCGCCTAGGCAGAGCAATTTTTTTAAAACTTGCAACGAGACTTATGGTGCTGCTAAAAACAATGGATTTATGGTGCTATCTTGACAGACCGCACAACGGAACAACATATATATGGAGTTGAATATGGGATGAAGATGACTATTGAGTGATAAAAGGGTTTGATAAGGTGTTAGTAGGTTTAATTAGATTAAAAAGATTGCAACACCATCCATAGGAAGACAAGCAAATCCATCCTATGATATTGTTTATATCCGCCAATAGACAAACAAGGCAGCCGATAACCTTGCAAATCTCAAACCCATAGTTGAATGTATGAATTGAGTTTGTCATAAATTCATTAGCTGAAGCCTCGAAGAAAGTTATTTTTTATGATTAGTAAATTCTACGAGGGATTGTAATGTTTCCTTGTTTGATTTTCCAATATAAAGGTTCGGAGATTCTTAAAAAAGAACTTGTTTCACATTAAAAAAAAGTATGACTGAAGTATACACATAAAATCAACTTCAATCTCCAACATCTTTACAAAGCTACTTAAGAGGGCTGGTAGGGTGTTGAAATAAACAAAAATTTGAAGTAATTCCAGTTACATCATTTTATGAATTTATTTGTTTTTTGCTGTTAAACCTCCAGCGGTTAGAGCTACCTATATTACTAACACTAGATTGGCTTAAATACAGTTGGAAAGGGTGCATACGATGACTTACACTTCCTTCCCTAAACTGGTGCACTTGGGTGGGGGGCAGGCATAAGACCTAAAACCTTAATGACTACAAAAACTATGAGAAATCAGGAGGTTGCGCACATCATTCTTTTCAGAACTTACATTTCCAGGGGCAATCCGCAGTCTAAAGCAAGCAAGATCCTTAATCACTTTTTATTAATATAAAGGTTTGTTGATCTTTTTAAACCCCTACTCGTTTTGGAAAAACAAAAAAAATCCTTCACCAAGACTATCATCTGTCCACTAATGTACCCCAAGGTGCCATCAAAATCATCTAATTCGACTAAATTATTTTACTCTAGTATATGCTGTCTTATTTTTATCAAGTAGAAGCATTATTGTGTTGTTCGTCTTGGTCTTAGATTGTGGCTTCGCGGAAATCACCAAAAGCCCGTGTCTTAAGCCCTAATTTTGAAATTGTATCTTTGAGGTTCAAATTTCGTGTTTTGAATTTCCTAATTCATTGTATCATATAAGTTTTACCATTATAGAAAGTTCTTTGGAAACAGTCCAAATTGAGCCAAGCTTTGATTCCTAAAATTGTTGCATCTCCAAAAACTTGAAATGCACGACAAACTTCACAGTAATATTATGGTGAGAAATGGATATGTTGTATATCAAAAGCAAAAAAGTTGCAATTGAGGTTTCAAGTTGCACAGACGAACATAACTATTATTCCAAGTAAAGAAAATCCTGACATGACCTTACACAGATTTAGGGCTCAAAGTCTGTGCACCCTCATCGCTTGTAAGTGCATTCTTAATCCTTGCAATGGTACCAGCCATCAGGTTATTAATGATTTCCAGATGTTCTATCCTGACTTCTGCTTTAGGATTCAAATCAATCATCGCCTGCATACCAACAGTCAGGAGAGCACCAGAAAATCCATCATCACAGGCTGCACCTCTAGGCTTTGTATCCGGAAATATGGCAAATCCCGAGGGCAGGAGATCTAAAAAGTCTGGGTCTTCTCCATTTAAAATGATATCCTTTACATAAGAAGCAATAGGAGCATAAACTACCAAAGAATCAATAGCACCAATGTAGCTTTCTTGAAGTATCCACATGCCTAGGTTTGTTTTCTCGACCTACAATTTTTATATAAATATTGTTATTATTATTATTATATAGTTTGAAGATAAGAAAGTAGAATTAGCTTAAACATAAAGCTCATCAGGTACCAAGGAAAGGGGAAGTGAAGTTAGAAGAGTTCAATCCACATATATAATAACTTACATGCACATAGGATAGAGACACACGGTTGACATTATCGTTGCCAGTTGAAATGGTCAGCGTTTCTTCCATGATACAATTAATCGAAAAAAGATCCCACTGCAACATGTAGAACATGCAAACTATGAAACTCAAATTTCAATAATAAAACATCATTTTAGTTCTTTATATATTTTTAGTCTAACAAAAAAGTGACTTCATATGAAACTAATCGACTTGATAACAAAACAATTTCCTACTATAAAATGATATTGTATTTCCTCCAGATATTGCCTAGTTTGATTGAAAATAATGAACATGGATATAGATATCATAAGACAATTGACAGTGCATCCCAGATATCTGTGCAGCTCACATCAGTGTTAATGATTTGCTTACAAATGGTTATGTCATTTCTACAAAGCGAAAGCATTAAAACCATACCTTGTTTTGAGAAGTTTCATCTCTAAAGAGGTCAAAGAGTCTCTTTGGTTCGACTTGAAGTCCAAATGAAGCAGCTGCACTTAACACAAGACCAGTCGGTATTCCTGGTTCACCAGTACTGATTTTGGTCACGATCCTTCTGTCATTATCATTTAGAGATACAGGTGGTATAATCCAAGCATTTGGTGCAGAAGCACCAACAAAAGAACAAAAGCCTGAAACCATCTTCTCAGCCAGCTTTAGTAAATTTTTCCTCCATTTACTCAACAGTTCTAACAAAAGAAAATAATAGAAAGTTAGTACATATCAACAACTTTATTATTACTATTATTATCTTTTTAATTTTGTAACAACAAATTTCAAACATCTAAACATAATATTGTCATTATGAGGATGGATTTTTTTTTTCAATTATTATCTTTATTCTGTATCATTTGTATGTACTTTTTAATGGAATTTGTGTTTACCATCTCCACATGCCCTTGCACTAGGCAGAAAACATGACAGACGTAGGCACCGTCGTTCTAATGTTGAAAGCCAACGTTTGGCACCAAAGGCAAAGCCTGAATCAACCAATGTCTCATATATATCGTTGACAAACTTCCCTTCAATTTCTAGGTGTTCTACCCATGTAACCTGAAAATTTAGGAACCAAACCTACAGTCAATGAAATATTTTCAATTTAACAGAATTTAAATAACTACAACCTGATCTATTCCATATGTAAAATGTCATGTAGTTGCTAACACTTCACCTTTGCATAGCCATTTTGCATTATTTGTATTAAACAGCCTGATGGCTTCCTTCGAATGGTAGCCACTCGGATTGGGTTAACTAGATAGTCTAAGGAAACATCCACCACTGTCCACATCCCCAACATGGGCTGATGACAGTACCTTAAGAAGTGAAACTCACGAGTTTGAGCAAACGGTGATAAGATATGAAATTCGCCAGTCATCTGAAAAAATTAGTTAATATATATATTTAGTAGATGAATGTGAGAGAAAAAAGAAAAAGAAAAAAGAAAATGATAACAAAGTTAGGTCAATTACCACTTGTAGGGTTTTATCATAGTTTCCTGCAATGGGTGGGTATATGACCTCTAGAGTCTTGGCCCTTGAGACAATGGAAGAAAACATTTTTGACCAGTGATCCTGATATTATAAATAAAGAAATAAGTAAGGAAAAAAAAAACTAACTTAATCATTTTCAGGCTATGGAAATTCATATACCACATTCATAAATATTTCAACAAGCTTAATAGGATCCATCAGAAGAAGAGAAGTTTCTCGAGACGCTTCTCTTTTCCACCCATTTTGTTGTTCCTGAAATTTCCTTGGGAATGTTTGCATGTATTCTGAGATGTTTAGCTTTTCACTAGAGCCATCACGGGATGAAAGCCACAAGGGGTCATTGTGTGAGGCCATTCTGATAAATTCATCCATTGCAGCAGTTGCCAGATTAATGAAAGTTGTTTTATTTCTCTGAGCAATAAGAACTCCGTCACAGAATGAATCAGAGGGAGGTCGCCGATCAGGAAGAGAGCCAGAGGCTGCCTGTGGTCCTGTAGCATTTCCCTCCATCTCTTGATGGCTGAATGGATCAGGGCTGGAGGCAACAGGTGCTCCAGCACTCTGCTGTATATTTATAATCAAATCCTTATCTTCCTTTTTAGATTATGTCACCAGAATACATTTTCCATTTACGAAGAAACAACTGATTGGGAAAAAAATAAATTATAATAGGGATTTCATAGTATATATCCATCTACCTGTGTCCATAAAATATGTCTATCAATTAGAAGCTTCTGCCCAAGAACTGGGCCTGGACAGGTAACACATCGAGAGTTATTAATCTCTTCTCTATAGATTAAGTTGTTCATGTAGAGGAAATGGTTCTGAGCTGTCAGCTTTCTGTTCCTCATTTTATCATACTGAATCTACCAAAAAAAAATCCACTTACCAACCTGTCTATGCTTTGCTATTAACCAAATCCTGAAATTATTATTATTATTATTATTATTATTAGCTTTAACCTTAAATCTTGGGCAATGAGTTAAAAAACCAATCAACGGATACAAAATTTTATTTTATTTTCATTGGTATTTGGTGCTTTCCATTAAGGGTCTGTTTGGTTGCACGGAAAATAGACATGGAAATTGAAACCGTTTTCGTGAATCCTATTCTGAGGCCTCCCCTAGGACTTTGATTTCCATGAGTAGTGGAAAACAATCTTATGAAAAATCAATTTTCTGTCAATAAATAGACAACTAAACAATGGAAATCTGCGTAACTAGAGAAATAGATTCCATTTCCCAATGAAAATGGCTAACCAAACAGGCCCTAAATTCCAAATTTAAGTAAAACAAGAAAAATCAAATGTCTTTATAAATAATCACAACATTTGGAACTACAGATCTCTCTTTTGGTATTCCTCTAAAATGAAGCTTTAATTTTGCCAACAACTTAAAAAAAAATCTGTCAGATATCCTTGTAGCATTTCATCCAAATGACATTATATATATGGTATGTATTTATATTTGGTTAGTATAATTGATTTTTTTAATCGTTGCTTTTATTGTTATTGACATTGTGTGTGTGTTTTTGGAAGGGTGAATAGAGTTTTTAGGTTCTAAGAACCTTTTTATTAAGGAAATTACAACCAATCATACAGTTTCCCTGAGGCATCATAAACCGATTATTGTGTTTTCAAAAGTTTCCGACATTAGTGATCGAAAATCCATAGTAGCATATATCTCAATGCCCAATATTCATTTAGCATCATGTACGTTCATCAGGATTAATTGCTTAAGAGGGCCATAAAAAGCCAACAGGTTCCAAATCAGGATGAATTGCTTTTTCAAATCATCCTGCATCTCCACAATTGTCCTATGAATGGGAAGAATCTATACGTGCTCAGTGAACTAATGCAAGCAAATGAAGAATTATTCAGTTAAAAAAATTTATTCAGTTTGAGCGATATCAAAGATGAGAAAATTTATTAATAAAATTTTTTTCAACCATGTTTTGCAACCAGGGTGATGTGGCGTGATCTTGAAGAATGATGAAATCCTCAAAAATTTATGTGTATCTCGAGGTTATAAAAAACTCCTCCGACGATGCCACATCATCCTGGTTGCAAAACCTGATTCCCTAGCCTCACTGTTATTAATTTGTATCCATATCCAATTTAGGATAGGAGTTTTGTTTAGTTTACTTTGATATGTAATTTTGTTTGTTTGTAAGCTTAATAGATTTATGATACATATCTCTAAGTTTTTCTTTTTGGTATTATAGGCTAGTTTTAAGTCTGATTAGGTTGTATTATCATATTAGGCTTTTTCTTAAGAAGTATTTGATGCTATTTTGAAGCTATTAAAAAACAAAATTACAGCTGCACTTTAAATAAAATTTATTCTTGGAACAAATATTTAAGTCATTTATTGGTCCTTTGAAGCTAGCATAGTGATATACCTGGTGGGATCATCACAACACGAATCTAATCCACAAAACTATCATTAATTACTATTTTCCTAATCATAGTAAGTTATTTGTTGAAAAACTTTTGTTGGGTTAAAATGTGTCCCCTACTACTCACAGATCCCGATTTGAATATTAATGATGGTGATTTATGGCTTACATTTATGTCCCTGCAGAGCCAAACGTCCATGGTTCATCTTGTCTGGAACATGTTACAAAAACTGTATCCTAGATGTTGTACAATCTGAACCTAGGAAAAGACTTATTTGGGATTAAGCAAATTGACATATACGTTAATTGGGCTAGGCATGGTATAGCAGAGTTGTTGAACTCCGTCTTTGGATCATCTTGATGATGAAGCAGCATGTTATGATGTTATTATGTAAGAGGCCTGTTTGGGAGTCGACTTCTCTACATTGGTCTAGAGCTAATCTTATAAGATGTTGCTAGATGAGTCTGTCCTTGTTCTGAAACACGTTTGGATGATAACCATGGCTCTGGTACAGACGGGAGATGTACTTGCAAAGTCACTCCAATGCCCAAGTCAGAACTTGCACAAAGTTGCAAGTACTAGGTTAGATTGCACTACTTGTAGTTGTAAACTAGGTTTGTATATATAAAATGGTTTGCTTCTAGTAGGAAATACAATTGTATAGAAACCTAATCAAATCTTTAAATTTTTTTTCCAGACCTTTATTACTTATGAAAAAATATTGGGACTACAACGGGGATACACTGCAACTTTACAGTGGAAAAACCTTGTAACTCATAATAAAACTAATTAATTAATGTGTCTTATTGTGAGCCGTTTTCGATTTGTCAAACCTCAACAAGGCTTTTGTAAGCCTAGATAACACGTTAGAATCAAATAACCAAGAAACTTTCTCCCACTGTGCATTTTTTATTGGAACCTCCGAGAGTACATAACGGGCAAAGTCTTTATGCCAAACCTTTATTGGTAATAAAAAAAATACAAATTGGTTCAGGACACTGCACAAAAATAAGTAATTAGTAACATCAATATTTTTTTAATTTGTAACTCTTTATTGTGTTTCAAGTCTTGTAACATAAAAAGATATTACTAATTATTAACATAAGTTACTATTAGTAATTTTAATAAATATATTATTTATAAAAATAACTAAATCCCTTTTATCATTCAATTTTTTTTTCTAAACCCAACTTTTGCAAAACCTAAAAACCCTTCATCTCAGAATTTCATTCAAGAGTTTCCAACTCTCGGTCTCAAACACTCAATCCTCAATCAATTTCGATCTCAAACATCTCTCTCACTCTTTGGATCTCTCCTGCTCTCTCACAAGTAGTCACACAAGCCATTTAGAGATTGAATACGAGTTCTTTTTGAGTTTCGCGAGGATTATAGTTTTTGGATCCGAAATCTGTAAAAACCCCAATTCTCTAGCTTTCGCAAGGTACATTTTTCGCTTCAAGTCTCATTTCCTTCAGATTTTGGTGTTGATTCAGTTGAAATGTTACCTAGTTGGGAAATTTTTTTATTGTAGATGCAAATGTAGTCGTTTCGTAAACCTAGATTGTTAATTGGAGATGTATTTGGAGGATCTAGGGTTTCTTTCTTTTACTTACGGTTGAATTTCTTGATCTGTAGTAGGGACTTGAGTGAGTGAACAAAAAAATGAACAAATTGTCGTTTTCCTTTCCTCACTCGACCTCTTCTCTCTGGTGTCTCTGGATCGTCTCTCATTTCTATCTTTATGTGTTATTTGTTGTTCGATTTCATCTCTTTCGATCACCAAGGCTTTACAGGAAAACAAGAGTCCTAAATTTAAAACTTTTGTTCTCCACCTCAAACTAGGAAATGAGAGTCTTGTTCTCAACCCAAAACTAGGAAAAAAAAGTCTTGTTCTTCACCCAAAACTAGGAAAGAATAGTCCAAACAATTATAAACTCTTTTCACTATCCAAAACAAACAAGGGAAGAGTTTCAATTTGAGAACTTTTGTTTGTTACTAAAAACCAATATGAACCAAAATTCTACACAAAACAACTACAGACCATTGCAAATGCTTGCCAGACCAGAGCAAAAACTGAATCCAGAAACAGGGCACAAACCGACACTACCCCATTGGCACTTTTGTAACAACTCTCAAAACATCATCACTTTTGAGATGTTACAATCCAACAAATAATTTAAAGTCAAAACTAAATTTAGTCAAAAATTGAAAAACAGTAACACAACAAAAATGATACAATAAGCTGGATCACCATGAATAGTATAACTTTTATGACCATACTCTTCATGGTGATACAATTATTGTATCATTTTATTTGTGAAAATGTGTAAAATTCTTAGGTGGATTGTTACACTTCAAAAGTGATACTGTTTTGGGGGTTGTTACAAAATGCCAATTTGGTGTAGTGTGAACCCAAAACTAGAACTTAAAAATTGTCTTCATCACTTCTTTGCTAGGAAAACAATCAGTGAACTACTATTCCTTCCTGACATACACTGTCTTTGTTTTGTCAAAAAACAAAAGAGCCCATGGTCTTCGAGGAAGTGAATTCTCATCAGCTCCTTGTTTACCCATGCCAATGTAGCCAATGCATCCGCAACCGAGTTGGTCTCCCTAAAAACATGCCAACACTCACACTCCATTAAATTACCAATTCTCCTAATTTCCATCCATAAATTTATAAGTGACCATGGGACATTAATCTCTTGAAAAAAGCATTGCTTGACCAGTGGGGAATCAGTCTGAATACAAATTCTTTTAACACCGGGATGCTGAAATAGCCCAAGACCTTCTAACAAGGCTCCTGACTCAGCTTTATTATTCGACCCATTTCCAAGTAAAACTTGCAACACACCTTTACATTTACCCAAATCATCTCTAATGGTAACTCCCCCGACCACCTATAATAGCTTCAAGATCAACAACAATACCGCCCAGAATTGCTGCCCCACCACCACTAAAACCAGAATTATATCTGCCTCCAATAATGAGAAGACAAGACCCCTCCAAACCAATTCAATTTGAGATGCGAACATAAGGAGTATGAATCCTATCTAAATGAACCAGCCTGACAATCCTTGAGGGAAGATCATTATCTCCATATTCTCGACTAACTCCCTCCCTCTGAGCTCTATCCGCAAGTGCATCCGCAACTGCATTAGATTCCCTGAAAATATGAATACAACTATTAGTTCTATCCGCAAGTGCATTAGTTCTATTGTGGAAAATATTGGGTTGGCTCAGGAAATGGTGCGAGACATTAATCAAAAGGTCACAGGCGGTAATTTGGTCCTTAAAATCGATATGGAGAAAGCGTATGACAGATTGGAGTGGCCTTTCCATTTTTCTGTTCTCAAAAGATTCGGATTCTCGACTAGAGTTTGTCACCTTGTTTCTAATTGTATTGCTAATTGTGGTTTTTTGGTGCTGATGCAAGGGGTTTATAATGGATACTTTAGATTTTCTAGGGGGCTGAGGCAGGGGGATTCACTCTCCCCATTGTTATTTGTTATAGCCTCGGAGGTTCTTAACAGATGATTGTTGGCCGCCTTTGATAGAGGTGATGATATTGGTTTTATTACACGCCTAGACATTGTAGGCTTATTATGCATCTATTGTACGCACATAACACCCTGGTTTTTCTCAATGGGAGAAAGGCCTCAATTACAGGTTGCATGAAGTTTTTGGAAAGATATGCGAGGTCCTCGAGGCAAAAAATTAATGCAGAAAAAAGTTCTTTCATGGTTGAGGAAAAACCAGAAGTGGAACAAGTGGTGGCGGTTAAAACTTATAATGGTTTCTAGTTCACAGACTCTCCATTGAAATATATGGGAGTCCCAATTTTTCAGGGAAGATGTAAGATTACCTATTTTGATGCGATGTTCAATAAAGTCCAAAAGCAAATTAGTTGTTGGAAAGCAAAATTCTATCTCCTGGTGGAAGATTGATTTTGATCAGGCATGTTTTGAACTCTATTCCAATTTATACACTTAGCGCCACGTGTGTCCCTCAACAAGTTATTTCTAGAATTCATAAGTTGTTGACTGATTTCTTTTGAGGAGATTGTGAAGGTAGATTGAAAAAGAAATGGATTTCTTGGGATAATATTTGTTTTCCTAAGGCAGAAGGAGGATTGGGAGTTAGGAACCCTGTTACAGTTTCTAAGACATTTTGTTTGAAAGCCCTTGAAACTTGTCAACTATGGTGACCTTGCTTGGGGGACCAATAAAGGTATATTGTTGCATACATCGTTGGTTGATGACATCACTAATAAGAAGCTTATGGCCATTGGAAGTGGTCAATATGGAAATCTTACTCGCAAGATATCCAAGCAAACGCATGTAATTATAGACATTGACAATATATTCCGCCTCTCCAACATTGTTATAAAACTAAGGAGAAGGGGCACTTTCCCCTCTCCCATTGTAGTTGGGAACATCAATTAGCCGATACTCGTAGCAGAATCCAGGATTAGCGAAGTGGAAGATCGCCTCCTCCCTATCAGTTTCTTCGTGCACTTCACCGTCTTCAATAACAACTCCAACATCCCCATTCTGCAAACTATCTGCATCAACAATATGCAATTCTTCATCAGTGTCATACACATGCTCTCCAAACTCTTCAGTTTTGTCTACCACGTCTTCCTCAAGCTCCTCATTGTCATACACAGGCTCTCCAAGCTCCTCATCGTCATGCACATGCTCTCCAAGCTCCTCATCGTCATACACATGCTCTCCATGCTCCCATAATCGAGCATGATTGTGATACGAGATTTCGAAACTGGAATCAGAATCATGATCTTCCATCTCACGATTACCGAAATCCTGCGCCGTTAGACGCCAGGTTAACTCTGCAACTTGCCTCTATAAATCCTCAATCATCATATTCTTAACGTTACGATCCCGGTTTGGGGCTTCCTCGTTTAGAACCTGCCTGCAACGACCACGATCACGACCACCATCCATAGAAACTGATGAAATCTCACCCCAAGAAGATGATAATAGCAACAGATAGTTGACAGAGAATAACACAAGATAATAACCCAAAACATAGAGAAATAACTCTAATGCTCAATCAAATTACTCAAATCAAAGGTCTCCTCTAAATCATCCCACAAGTCGGGCTTTATAGCTAAAACTCATCAATATTGGAATTTTACCAAAAATGGCAACACCCCAATAATCATGCTAAAATGAAATACGTAATAAAAGAAATAATATCTGCCAAGAATCTGGCCCAAATCGGGTTCAGAATCACTTCCTAAACTATAATTTAAATATTACTATAAAGGAAAAAAAACTACTAAAATTAACAAGCAGTCTATTCCTAAAAGAAAATAATGTCTAATCATAAAAGGAAACTAAAAGACTCATAATTAAATTGAAAGAGCATGAATAAATTATTTAGTAAATAACTTTGAGAGCAAATTAGGAACCCTAGAAACCTAAATTAAGAACCCTAGAAACCCAAATTTAGGAGCACTAGAAACCCTCTTGCATTAATTGGTTTATCAGGTTGTGAAAAATAGTGCTTCGCCTATTATGAAGGAGATCATGAAGTTTAAAGCAGTCTTAGTGGGCAACAGTCTCTGGCGGATTGGTAATGGGAATTCGAGCTTCTTTGCGGCTAACTGGAATTTAACGACAATGTTCTTGAGAATGGTAGGCTTGGAGATACAAGATAGGTGGCCTACTATCACGGAGGTTCATAATGGGGATTTTGATTTGGTGTCACCAGTGATTAGGGATTTGGCGAAAACACTTTTTGATGACAGAATCAGGGGTAGTGAACAGGGAAAGGATTGTTGTATTTGGATCCCGGATTTGGGTGTTCTTTTTAGTTCTCACTCGGCATATGAGATTCTCCATGATACGAAGGGTAGATCCACTCTGTTTGACAAGATTTGGTTGTCTATTCTGCCATCTAAAATCTCGGTCTTTGTTTGAAAACTTTTATTAAGAGGTGTCCTAGTTGATGGGGAACTCTATAGATGCGAGCTCAGTTTATCCTCGAGGTGCTATTGTTGTGAATCACCGAGTGTGGAAACCTTAAAACAACTTTTTCTTAAGGTCGCCTGTTTCACTTCTTTCGATGACAAACTCTTAAATATTTGATCACATACCACACCCGAGATAACCGAAGGAATACATGCCATTAAATCACTATCAAATGCATGAAGGTCCTGAGAAGAGAGGAGATGCTGAAAATAACCATTAGCTTTCTCGTATAATATCCCCGGGATCAGATATCTCCTTGCCACACTGCAAGGTAATGAATGAAATAGACTTTCTTTTTTGCTTAGCTTTGACCAAAGCAAAAAAAAATATTTAGTACATGCGTCCCCTTCCTTGAACTATTTTCCCTTGATTTTTGCATCCAAATTAAATTGTTCCTCCTGCTTAAGGGCCAATCTGTATTCAGCCTGACATCTGCTCAAATTACAACACGCATTAACATCCCAATTTACATCAACATTGAGACCATTGCTAACAGTCAATTCCAAACTTGATGTTAGAGAATTCTCCCATTGGCTCATTTCATCCTCCGGTGCTCTAAGTCTACAATTAAATTTTTCAAACACCTCCCTATTCCATTTAATGAATGCCTTACGAAGTGATTTTAATTTAAAATCCACCATATCCAATGCCCTCATGTATCCCATCTCCGAACCCCAAACATCTTCCACTAAAGACACAAAAGTTAGATGAGTGCTCCACATATTCAAGAATCTAAAATGAGAGAACCCGTTTCTAGACTGCATGGGCATGGAGACCAAAATTGGCGCATGATCTGAGAAATTGCGTTGAAGATGTTCCACCCTTGTATTATGCAACTGATCTAGCCATAAAGAGTTCACAAATACTCTATCAATCCTTGCCCAGATATGTTCACCACCATGCCTATTGTTACACCAAGTATACTTTGGACCAACAAAACCACAGTCAACCAATCCACAATGTTCAATACAGTCTAAAAGTTAGTCCTACTAGCCAAGGTTGGAGAATTTCCTCCAAGTTTATCTTGTTCACTAATAACTGCATTGAAGTCTCCCCCAACCATCCAAAGACTAACATACTGAGATGCCAGAGAATCCATCTTCGCCCATAACTTCCTTCTCTCCTCCACTGTGCATTTAGCATATACGAAAGTGATAAAAAAATGAATGAGCATTTGAATAAGTTACCTGACAATGAATACACTCTTCTGAGACTTCCAACACCGAGACTGCTAACTTAGGATCCAAAAAATCCAGATCTTCCTACCCTATGCTTCTTTAGACGTAAAACCTGACAATTTGATTTTGTTACCCAGCTCCAAATAACGACTGGCTTCAATCATGGGTTCTGCAATCATAATGATGTGCATTTGTACTCCTTGACCATGTTTTTAAGTCTGTTTCTCGTGGCTCTATTCCCAACTCCGCGAGCATTCCAAAACATAATATTATCAATCATTTTTAGTTTGGGCAATAGAGTCATTCGACCTCGCCAATTGGCGCATGCCCGGGGGAAGCGCCATCCTGACTTTTTTACTCTTTTTTTTTTTTCTCATCTCTCCCTCTGACACAACCCCTAAATCCAAATCACTGCTCAAGGCTACCTATGGGCCAACCTCGGATTCAGAGTCGACTTCATCACTATCATCAGTGGCACTCTCGAGGCTATTGATATTCAATTCTCCGAAATCGCCTAGTTTCTTTGAACAAGGAAATAGCCTTGTCCAAAGTGTCTCGTAGTTTTTTGGATTCATATTCCGGGGATTTTTTAATAACATCATCTTCAATCTTACCCTTGATCCTAACTAAAGACTCGTAATCTTCATCATTAAATCCCTGCAAAGGTTCCACGGCTTGCTGGTCCTGCAGCATTATTCCGCCAGAGTCATTCCTGTTACAACCAGATATACGCAGCTTCACGTTTGCTGCCAAGACGTCCCCTGCCTCTGAGCTAGGCACAACCGCTTCCCCTGTTTTTGGAGCAGCTACGTCCCCTGTCTGCTCACGAACATCAGCCTGGATCGTTGCCTGGCTAGACGATTTCAGTCCTCGAGAAACAGGAGATTCAGCATTCGTTATTCCTGTCTGTACAGCGTGTCACACAGTCCACCACCTCGAGACCACCAGCACCCACCGCAGCACGCTGCGATCCAGTCGCGTCCACAGCATAAGCTGCTGAATTACCTTTTCCTGCACATCCTGCTACATTCTCCACTGGTACCACACGCACTTGCGGATCCTCTTCAAATCTGAGAATCGCCTTCTCAATTCCATTCGGCGAATATCCTGCATCATGCAATCCGCCCTGAAATTAGCAACCAATAACTACTGCGTTGTATTGATAGAGTTTCCTTGTTCATCCAAAATTTGTTTCTTGTCCAAGACTTGATTGCCTATAGCCAAGTTAATTCCTTTTACACAATTTGTTTCTATTTTGACCAAGTCATTCTTCTTTTGTATCTCGTTTTCTAAGTCTGCTAGAACTGCGAAAGAATTATTTTGCATCGTAGAAACATCTTCTTTGCGCACCGGTATGGGAGTTTGTGAGACCTGCTAAAAAAAAAAAGTTTTTAAAATGGGGTGTACTCAGCAAAGGTGGTGGGGGCACATAGCCACCCACCCCTTTAAAACAGCACGACCCTTCC